>JAUPFV010000002.1:154284388-154935077 GCA_036936605.1 Limnanthes douglasii subsp. nivea
GTACACTAGAACATATCTAAGGAATGAGGCTTTGGAGGGTTATGTGGATGCAGACTATGCATGTAATATAGACACTAGAAAATAATTATCGGGTTTTGTGTTTATATTTTTCTGAGTAAAAGTTACTTGGAAGGCCAATCAATAGTAAGTCGTAGCCTTGTTGACAACTCAAACAAAATATAATAGCCCTTGTTGAAGGGGTCAATGAAGCCATATGGTTGTAGGATATAATTGGAGAGATGGGGATTAGTCAGTGATGTATAATTTATGAAGATACATTATGACAACCATAGTGCCATTTATTTAGAGAATCATCATGTGTATGATGTAAGGATAAAGAAAATTGAAATTCAGTTTCATTTTATTTGGGATTAAATTGAGACTAAAGAAATCATGGTAGAGAAAATCCAACAAACATGTTCAGCAAATCATTACATAGAGCAAAGTTCGAACAATTCTTGGACTTGATTAACTTCTTCGAAAAGTATACGGAGGTTGGATAGAATAGCACGGAGGCTGGTGGGAAGTTGGTATCACCGTCAATTAAATGCAAGATGGAGAATTGTTGGTTTTTCCCTGGAAACTTTGGACGAGGGTCTTTTCGATGAAGATTTTTTAGACGAGGGTCTTTTAACAGAGGGTCTTTTAGACAAGGGTCTTTTAGATAATAATCTTTTAACCGATGATATTTTAGCCGAAGGTCTTTTAGACGGGGTCCTGTAGACGAAGGTCCTAAGATGAGTCCTAACATAAAATGTTCATCTAGACAAGGTTCCTGATCAGTTGAAAATAATTAATTACTTTAATATAAGTAACTAATTCTGTTAAAAAGTAAATGATTCTGTTATTTGATCATGAAAGCTAGCATTATATATACTCATTCTTCCTTTAAAAAAATATGTTTAAAAAATTGATTAGTCGTAGTCTTGAAGAGAGTCTATAAGAGATTTCGGGAAGTGTGTAGAATAAAGAGAAATTATTATTTTTATAACTCACTTGAGAGAATCTCTTTTTAAAAGTACTTTGAAGAGATATTAAATTGGAGAGTTGTTATTTTCTCCGGATGTAAGTCGATTTGTCCAAACTGGACAAACAACTGATTGTATTCTATATTACACTATTATTTTTCGTTGTCTCTTTTAATTTTTGCTCCACACATTATTGGCATGAGTAAACTGAATTTCATAATAACCTATATCCTAATCCGTAAGATTGGGATCCGATTCGGATATAAATTTCATAGACATATATTTCATTCGTCTAAGCCTAACCTAATTTTAACATGTTTATATAACTTTTTTTATATACAAAGATATATTTAACCCGTTTTTTATCAAATATAATTTATTTTACATTCAAATTTGTTTTTTAAAATATTAGTTATTTTATTTACACATAATATGATTATTTTATACAAACTACATTTTATTAAATAATTTTTAATTTAAATTTGATCTGTTTTTATAAATACAAGAACTTCAATTTTAAACTGAATAATATTTTCAAATTTGGTTTGGAACCATATTTCAAATCTAATTTTTTTTATTTGAATCCAAAAGTTACCAAAAATACCAAATCAGTCATCCAGATCCAATAAAATACGACTCTTCAACATTTCATTTCTACCATATTAAATATTTAAGGGTAAATTAAAAGTAACTCAGAATATATGTATTTTAAAATTTTATAAAATAAATAAATATGGATAGCTGAAGATTTATAGAATATAAAGTGTTTGTTTTTCTTTGTTGGTAAAAGTTGGAGAAAAACTTAAATACAAAGACGTTTGCTAGAACCTAAGGGTAAGCTCTGCCGAAGACATGAAGATTGTTACTTTTGAAGCCAAAGGTTCAAGCTAATCACCTAAAGAGTAGAAGGTGCATACATATGTTACCGAAGATTAATGAATATATTTATTTGTTTCCAGAAGAAAGTGAGTCACTAAGTGATCTGAATTTATGTGTTAATCAAAATCATTAATAAAAGAACTGTTGATATTGGTGTCATTATTTTATGGTAGGGTGGTAGATGGGTGACAAAATATTTCATATTGATTTCATCGTCGTTGTTGTCCTTTTATGTCTATTTGCTTGGCCAATTGATGAAATAAGTTATCATGAGTTATTGTGAGTATGGAGAATAATAAGCATATTTTTTGTCCTCTATAAATAGTGAGAGAATGATATGAAGTTAATTATGTGAGAAGAAATACATGACATTTGAGAGAGAAAGCTTAAAACTTCTGGATAATTGAGGTACAAATTAAACGTTTTGGAATACTTTGAGATCTATAGTTCATTTTGTAAGTTATGAGTGCTTTTTGTAATAAAAAAAATAAGTTCCTAAGTGTTATTGTTTGATAGAATTTTCTTATAACCTCATATATATAAATATTTTGTTTGTTCTGTGTGGATGTATCACAACCTGAACCACATTAAATATGTCTTATTTGTGTTTGGTTTTTTAACCCATTCATTTCTTATCATTTTCTTTGTTGTTTGGGTTCATAGTTGTTGTTTTGAGTACGACCCGAAGTTGTGCGGCTTCATGTTCTTGTTGCATGATCATATCTACTAATAATCAGGTTTTGGCTGAAGTAATTGAGGTTAGGCTAACGATATCCTAGGCTTCGGTTGTTGTTGAAACTTGATATTGTTGATTATTTACGAAGTATGGTTTCTAATTTTTCCCTAACAAATATCAGTTATCTAAGTGAATATAAAAGAAAGAAGAAAAAAATTATTTTATGAATGTTTTTTGTTTCTATATTCAATTTCCTTATGATATAATTGTAGTAGTGTTATATTTTTGCACACATTTTTTACTTATTGTTATATATCTAAGATTGTTAATATGTAGTTGTGTAGCTAACAAACTAATATTTCATTTCAAGACTATTTTGTCTAGCGTTTATTTTAAGTATGTGTGAGTATAGCCTTCTAGCCTATTGTATAAGTGTTGTAGCCCATGACTCAGGCTTATATCCTATTATATAAGTGTATCAGCCCATGACTTAGTTATTTTATTGATCTAGTAATCCCTTGACTTCAATATTATCATTTCGATATCTTTGGTGAGTCATAAACAACGTTTGATCTTGTGTCTTAGGACTATGAGTGAAGCTAGTCTTTAGTTGATTTTATCTTACTCGGGTTGCTGCCACTCTTTGACACTCTCCTTCACACACACACACACCTTTTTTATTCTTATCATTTTTTTCATCTAACCCATCATCTTCTAGCATTCTCTCTTGACTTACACCATTTAATCTATCAACCTCCAACATATCAAAGAGAAACGAATACCAAATTTTCCATGCATACATACAAATCGAGAATGCAGTAGAGCCTTTATGAGGAATTATGTTTTTTATTGTGCAAAATAATGTGCCTAATATCAAGATTTTATTGTATTATCTGATAATAAGTGAAGTGCATGTCGATTTTAATATATTTAGTGCGCTCATAGAATAGCGGATCCGAAAAAGCGATGCAGCTCCAAGGTTATCACACTAGACAATAGGCACGCAAAGAATTATAACGTGGAGCTCACAGAGCATGTGGCATAATAAAAACAAACTCAAAGGACAAATTGGTTAAAACATGGTTCTCATATTTGTTTCTCGAGCGTACCACCACCTATTACTTCTTCGAATACCAAAAAATCAAAGAATTCCCAAGATACACGCAGTAGCACCTAACTGAATTTTTTTCATCGTGCGAGTTGGCACAATCAGCATTTGAAAGCCCATAAGATAAAGTTGAGGCGGCGACTTGAGTCGGAGACCAAGACAACGTGTACCAGATAAGTAACACAATACTTATTTAACAAATCATAAATGTGTAGTAGCATGAGCTTGTAAAAACTAAGATAATTTGTTTATCGCAAATGTTACATCAGGTATGGTATTAAGTAGATACTGAAGATATCCTACCATGCTTCTATATAGTGTACCATTATAAGGAGAAGGAAGATGAGCCCCTACGATTGAGGTGTGATATGGCCTGAAAATGGACGTTGCAGCATGGGAAGCAAGTCATTAATATACTTCTTTTGTGTAAAATAAAGTTTATTAATGTCTCTTACAAATTCTGTTCCAGGAAATATATGTAGGTTTCTCATATTTTGTAATGAAAAATTTAACGTAGCTTATTAATGAACTTACGAAGGTCGTATGACCTACTCCATATAAAAATAATATCGTTAATATATACTAGGATAATCAGAATTACATGTGCAACCATAAGAAGAACATAACCAAACTTAGAATTTTGAAACCCTAAAAAAAGAATCACATCTTTCAACCCTAAATAGCATGCTCATGGAGCTTGTTTTAGGCTATAGAAGGCCTTGCTAATCCTGCAAACATATTAAGGCTTGAGAGGATCTTCAATTTCCCGAGGCTGAGCCATATAAACAGTCTTCTATACATAGCCATTTAAGAATTAATTGTTGATGTCTAAATAGAAAATATCTTTGTTTTTAGGCACAACAATGCTAAGAACAACCTTGATAGTTATGGCCTGAATATCTGACTAAAAGTTTCATCAAAGTTCACACCAGAAAACTGGTGAAACCCCTTAGCAACCAGACATGCCATGTACCTTTGTATTAACCCATCAAATCCATACTTCGACTTATATACCCATTTACAACCTACCACATTCATGGTAGATATTCAATGAGTTATAGTCTAGGTCTGATGTAAAGCCTTGAATTCTTCTTCCATAACATGTTTTCAGTTTGAGTCAGATAATGCGCTACAAAATCTAGTTGGTTTTCTATACATAGTCATGGATGTGGTAGTCAAGCCAGTGTATATAGATTTGGGTTTGGATATTCTATCTGTTTCAATGGTATGCATATAATGTGTGTTTGAAATGGATGAAGGATTAACTTTTGAGGTTGTGTGTGATGTATGAGATATGATATGTGCTTTATTTGAAATTTTTCTAGATAAGATATGATCTATGTGTAGTTTAATATTTATGGGTGTCTTTTCTTAGTTAGGAAGTGATTATGTATGAGAAAATATATTTAATTGACTCATAAGTAACTGAGTGTGTGTTAGATGATGAATATTTGGTGAAAGTAAATTGAAAGATGATTGTATACTAGGATCATCAATTAGGTTACAATATGTGTTTGACCTTGATAAATGATAAATATATTTTGGCATTGAACTGTTTGTGTGCTAGTTTTGTATAGAAAGTCTAGTGGATATATTTGTGGTGGATGCCTGGATTTGCATTGTTGCAAAACATGAAGCATATAAGTTCACTTTCCCAATAAAGTCATATATAGTATAATTATATTACCTTAACTTATCATTAGTTTCTCAGACCTATGGCAAGTAGAAAACCAGATTGAATATGATAAAGATACATGAGATTCAGGTTCTCTTATATTTAGAAATTTTGTTTGACATGGAAACTTATGTTCATTAAGAATGGCATGCCTAGATATATAAACCTACCTAGTAGCAACTTGATATGTATAACCTTTATGTGTAGCTAAATACCCTATGTATACAAACTTTATAGAATGAAACTGAAATTTATGTCTTTTATAGGTTATGACGTATGGGTAGCATGCATACCAAATACTTTTAAAAAGAAATAATTAGGTTTTTGTGATAAGATATTTCATAAGGTGTTTGGTAGTTTAAAACAAGGGTAGGAAGTCGATCAATTAGATAGGTATGAAATAAGAAATACTTATACCAATAGGTAAGATAAGAAAGTCAAAACAATGACAGTTTATACTAAGACAAAGAAGTCAAATGAGTCTCAATAATGTGCATTTGATTCTCTTTACCTTACCATTTTGGGAAGAGGTGTGAGATAATGAAGTCCTAAGGTGAATTGCAAAATACTTGGTGAGTGATAAAAATGACTATAACTCACTTCCTATATCAGCCGGTTTTTTATTTTTTTATTTTTCAAACTATGTTCAACAAGTATTTTAAATTGAACAAACATTACAAAAAATCATTTTTTATTTTAAAGGATAAATCCACGTAAATCTGTTGAAATCATCTATACAGAGAATGTAGTATTTAAACTCATTACTAGTTTGAGTGAGAGTTGGTCTCAATAGATGATGAGATTCAATACATTAGTAGCATAAAATAATGATTTAGAAAAAACAAATTATGAAGTTGATATGAGTCGCAAAACTAAATTTTTTCTTTGGAATCAAAATAAACATTACAATAATTCAATATTTTAGATAAGAACCAATAAGACGGATGGTCTAATCTTATATGTCATCCTTTTAGCGAAAATGTAACTTTCTGATCTATAAACAACTCCGACCTAAAGATCTTATGACTCAAATCTTCTGAACTAGTTGGTCTTTCAATGCAATATAATTCATCTTTATATCTCTATTTTAATAGTGTTCTCCATGTTTCCAAATCCTTCAAAGAGAAAAAAATGTTTAAAAACTCAACAAAAATAGAATTTTGTGAGGTTACCTAAGATATAAACTATAAATTCTTGGTAATATTTTGTACACGTAAGATATTATTCAAAATTAATTTTTTATTTTCATATGTTGGTATTCTAGAATTATATGGTTCTTTAACAATGTATATTTGACCATTTTTAATTGTAACAGAAAACTCACTAGCAAAATTATTTCTCTCACTCAACAGACTTAGATTTCCAGTGACATAGTTTGTTTCTCATGAGTTTCCATAAAATGTATCATCACTCCCTTGATCTTAAGTGGTTAAATAAGCACTCTGGCTTGACTCTCTTTTTTGTTCATTAGGGATTTAGCTCTAAAGTAGCAAGTTGGTGCAACGTGTCCAAACTTGACATAGATTTGGAAGGTTGGCCTATTAGGTGAGTTTAGTCCTCATCTACATCTCATATAGTCATTTCCCTCTACAGTCTACCTCTATAGCCTCTACATTAACCTCTAAAATAGTAGCTATTCTAATTTCTTGAGTTATTTCTAATTTTTTGTCTATATTTAGTTTTGTTAAGGGTGAAATTGGCTGAGGAAACATTAAGGCTAGCTACTAAGTTTTGTAGGCTAGATAATTTCTCCAGCCTACTCTCAAAGGTCAAGAGAGGGGTCTGGAGATCAACCCAACTTTGGATATGTTTTGAAGCCAAACTTATGATTATACGGGTATAGTCTGATTCTAATCTTACTAGGACTTGAGAGACTAAATTATCAATTCTAATTGAACAACCTGCCAATGTAAGTTATATAAGAAAAAATCATTTTGCTCGTATACTCTTCCATACTTATACTCATTTTCCTTGTTCTTTTAAAATTTCCATTGTAGTAATTAATATTTTCTTTGTTTCTGAGCATGATAGCTTACTAACATTGTCTCATAGTCCCTTGGAAGTCTCATCTTTCATGAGTTGAGCTATTATTTCAGGGTTCGTAGTTGTGTCTAACCGATCTATGAGTAATTGGGCCTTAGAGACCCAGTCCTGATATGTATGATTTTTAGTCACAATTATTGGTGATAAATCTACTCAACCTATTACCTTTAATGATAGGTAATTGTTTTAATTTTCTAAAGTATGAAGTTAGACCTATCAAGCGTGAAATTATTGTTGTTGTTGTCATTCTGATTTATTTACATTTTTAGGCTTATGGTTGAACGTGGGGTATGCAACATTAAGCAATTGAGTCATAACTTAATGAGAGAGAATCGATGTTATCTATTATATGTCTTTCATACCAAGTGAAGATAAAAGAAAAGAAAAGTATTTTGTGAAGAAAAATTTATGTATATTCAGTTGCATACAATTACATGAGTGTGATACTTATACACACATGTTACTTATTGTTACACATCTAATATTGTTAATAAAGAGTGATGTAGCTAACAAACTAATATTTCTTCTATATATAATTTTGTGTAGCTCTTATTTTAAGTGTGTATGAGTATGGATTTCTAGATCCTTTTATAAGTGTTGCATTTCATGAATTAGAATTCTAGCAAATGACTTACTTCTTGTGTTCATCTAACAATCCTTTGAGCTAAACTGTCGTTTTCATCTTTTTGGTAAGTAATTCAACAATGTTTGAGGTTGTAACTTAGGACTACTCGAGTGGCCGCTACTACTCAACTTATCTATGAGTACACTCGTCTTCTATTATTCTTAATTCTTTCGTCTAAACCATCATCTTATATAACATTATTTATTTTTTTATATCGTTTAGTAAATCAATCTCAACAAACATATAATACAAAAATAGAGCTATAATAAAAATTTAATTATACCAAATGTTGTTTTCGTTATTTATGTGATGAAATTTAAAAAACACTTTAATAACAAGGTGAAACAGTATTTTACTTTTTATTAGCAAGTTTTTGTAAATTCTAGACAAAAACGCGTATACTAAATCACGTGTTTTTCGTAATTATGGATAAAAAAAAAATTAAATTTTTTGTCATATAATTATTTCCATGATAAAACAGTAGACCTCCGGATTTTAAATTTAATTCAAATTATACCTTTAAGAACATATTGTCTGGTTTATATTATTAACAATACATACATTATATTTTTCCATATTATCACATTATTCGGTTTATATTATTAACAATACATGCATTATATTTCTCATAGTATCACATTATTAAAAAGAAAAAAGAAACTACTTATATTTATTTACTTATTTATTTTCCGATTGATCTTTTGTTCAATAAACAAACTTCAAAATTTGTGAGAACGTATAACTTCAACAATTTTACTTCGGTTATTTTAGTTTTTATGTTCATTTGTATGGTAGTAAAATAATAAAGCAAGGAATTACAAGAGCATTAGCTTTTAGATTAGTGATGAATGATGTATAGACTTATTTGAAAGAAAGAAAGAGAAGACAAGGAAGAAAATAGTGTGAAATGTCTAATCAAAGCACTGTTTCAGGTACTGTTTGGTAGGTTCAGTAGCTGTCGAAGACGAGGCCAACAAACAGAGCCTCTCTCTGTCTCTGAGGTAAATATGATGCAAGACAAATGCTAATTATTACTCATTCTTTTCTTTACCCATTTCTGATTAGTCACACACACCACACCACACCACACCAACATACATCTTTCTTATTTTTATTACTACAGTAACTTATTCTACACCATCTAAATATTCTCTAGATTTCGTTTTTGTCACATACTGTGTCTCTACTAGTAATAAAATTTAGCAGTAGTAGATTCTTTGTATCAAGCTTAAATTTTTAATTTCCACTAAACAACGCTTTAGTACTACCAATTTTGTATTCCTCTTCTTGCCTGCGATATTTTTTTGGAAGTAAAACAGTTTCCTTTTCTTTTTATTGTAATTTGTAAGGGAAGGTTAGGTTGGTGTGAGATTCAAACTTTATTTTTTTTGTCTTTTTTGCTTAAATGCTGTATGTTAGTATATGGTTGCAGGAAGAAACTGGATTGTTTTCAGTTCGCCAGATAAAGTTCATATCAAAAAGCTATTCTCAAAACCTTTTTCTTTAACTTTAGTTTTTTGCTTTTGGACATTCTTACCTCAAAGTTTGTTTTTATTACTATATCCTTTAACAACTATTTTATCGGCCTGAAAAAATCACTAGGATCGTGTTTTTTAAAACTAATTTTTTTTATAAAAAAAAAATCTGTATCTTTCAAACCGTAACTCATGAAAAAAATCTGAAAGTACTATCGGTTTTGTCTTTTTAAGACGAACAAAAGTAGATCAATTAATGATATTTAAAAAAAGAAATTGTTGTTCAAAGAATTCGCATGATTGATTTTTCAAAGAACTCGCATGTTTGATATTTCAAAGAACTCGCATGGTTGTTTTTTAGAACAAAAATAGCATTGTTAATTTTTCAAAGAACTCGTATGTTTAATTTTTCAAAGAATGATTAATTTTTCAAAGAACTCTCATGATCGATTCTTCAAATAACTCGCACGGATGATTTTTCAAACAAAATGGTATTTTTAATTTTTCAAAGAACTTGCACGTTTAATTTTTTAAAGAACTTGTATCGTTGATTTTTCAAACAAAATAGCATTGTTAATTTTTCAAAAAACTCGCATGTTTAATATTTCAAAGTACTCGCATGGTTGATTTTCAAACAAAATAACATTGTTAATTTTTCAAAGAACTCACATGTTTAATTTTTTAAAGAACTCACATGATTGATTTTCAAAGAAATTTCATGGTTAATTTTCAAAGAACTCGGATGTTATTTTTTTTTTAAAATTGAAAAAAAAAATATCGTAAATAGATCTAGTTGTGTTCATCTATAAAAAGCGATGGTACTTTTGGATATATTTTCCGAGCTCCAGTTTGAAAGATATGGACCTTTTAAAAAATCTAAAATAAAGTAAGAAAGAGAAATTTTGGAATAAGAATTAGAAGTGGTTACGTGGTTGGTGATAAAATGTGGGTATTTGAGGTATCACTAAATAGTTAGGTATTGATTAAGAGTTATATAGATGAGATGGGTATTAAATAAACATACATAATAGTTTGGGTATTAGATGGCAATATAGTTTGCGCTTCGATACCCCTAGTATCATTTCTCAATAATTTATTAAATTTATAGTCCTCAAAATTAGACCTATTAAATATACTTTTAACAAAAATATATACATATCTACAATTTGTTTTGTTATTTAAAAAAGTTATAATATCTAATTGATAATAAAATTATCGGGGCAAGTCATTATATAGATTTGAACCGGTTCTAAGCATATGTATTTATTGGTCCATTATTTTTTTATAACTCGGTTTTGTGTTCTAAAATCTTATTTGTATAACTATAAATAAACTTCTTATCCACTTTATGAGTGGTGAACAATTAATATAATATACATTGGGAACAATAACGTTTTCTATCATAAGTCTTTCTCAAGTGTAACTCATACCTTTATGGATTTTAGACCGGTCAAAATTTTGTTATAGAGTTCGAACACAATTGAGCATCATCGATGACGACGCCACCTATAGAAGTCAATGTTTACTATTATATTTTCTTTTGATTATACAGAATGACATAAAGGTCGACGCCCTAGCAGAAAGGTTGAAGCTGCATGATTAGCTGAAAAGTTATCCAGCTGTGAGACCTTGTCAAATGCATTAATTATTCGGACTCATTTGGTAAAGAAAGGTCGAGTTCATTTAAAAGAGGTCGTAATCATTCACAGTCAGGTGGAAATCATGGGTTCGGGACCCGCAAGGCTGAAATATGAAGTCTGGTAGATAGATATCGATCAAAATTCTTTAGAAGTTCACGATGAAGTGTCATATTCACTCCAGCGCTACCATGTCGAACAATCTCATAGGGGCATATGGACCGTTATCATACATCTTTCTCATCGAGCGATGGATTCATCAACCTTCCTTGGAATACTGATTATATTGAGCTCATGAATCATCGACGTTTACGTTTTAGATGTCAAGGCCGACAGCGAGAAAAATGAGACCAATGCAGGGCACAAACCAAGAGGTTTGAGTCAGACCATCCATAAGGTCTGAACTCAAAATTACCACCTCAGGCTCGACCATCGGGTTCAGCCTATTATTAAAATTTTCCTCACCAATAAAAATATTTTGAACCTCATATTTAACCGGTATAATGTTATCCGCGCCCCAACAATATATTGTTTATCTTCCCCCACTGCATATTGTTCAGCTGACCTTTCAGCCCCCTTGTCTAGGAACTAATCTGGTTTGAGGAGTAGCACTATGGGTTGGGCAGTATTGTCTGATTGTATATGGACAACCATCATATAATCTAAATCTTAACGCATATCTACAATGTGATCAAGTTTTGGCCAAACATCTTATACAAAATTATAGTTATTCTTACTTATATAGACCTAGAATGATGAGGTCCCCTTTGGCTCAAAGATCTTCATTGGAGATCTACCTTTAGATAACTATAAGATAGAGTAGTATGACGGGTCTAGAAACTCTGACAAACATATTGAGAAGTTTAGGAATGTAATGTGCAGCTTCAATGAGAATGGTCGTTTGCTATGTGGGCCTTCTATAATGAATTTCAAAAGAAGTACCCTAACATGGTTTAATTAATTAATTAATTTACAGCTCTTTTTTGAAGTTTTGAGCATTATCATTTATGAAAAGTATAACGGGGACTACATCATCGATTGTGCAAGTATGGTTCGACTTGGTTGAGTAAAGTATAACTGATTAAATGCATCGTGTGAGTATGCATAGGTGTCGTCAAATATCTAATGTATAGAAATAAGTATTATCGAGGGATCTGTTGTTTTGGCTATGGTATTGGTTGTTTCATCCTCAAACCATTTATTAAAGTCGAGAAATTTATTATATAATAAAATTCTCTCCTGAGCCAATGACTGCTTCAGCTAGGTTGCCATTGGTCAAACCGATGAGTTCCATCTGCCAAGAATCCTTAGGAAAAGGCATTGACTGCTACGGCTGTAAAGACATTGGTAAATTCGAGCGAGGTCATGGGCTTGTTATCTCTTCGAGCAAGAAAAAAACTTCTTTGGAGTGAAGTACTACAGATGAAGTAAATTCTACACTATCCAAGAGGTTGACAACATGGAATTGAGCTTTTAAGTATGACAGGTGGTATAATATGTCATTTATAGTAGTTAAATATAGTTAATGTTACATCATAATTAGTTACTTCTTGTTACAACATAAATGGTTATTTATGTCGAGGCGTTTGTTACATTCTATTGAAGAGAAAGATTGTCACCAAATCTGATATATAATGCTTTTTGGACTTCGAATAAATAAAGGGACTTTGGTGAAGTGTGCGATATTGGAAGAGAGAAACAGATTTAGAGACTAATAGACAATGGGGAGCTCGTCCAATTTTTTAAACATAAAGAAGGAGAGCGTCGTGAAGAAAAAATATATTAAAGATCATGTGAATAAGGGATTAGATCAACGACGAGATGATAAAGGAAAACAGTAGTGGTTTCACACCATCTCTGGAGGATACACTTTATCAGAGCCAACACCGGACTTCAAGAAGAAACACAAAAAAGATTTAGAGGTTCACCTTATGGACGAGTCTTCATACATTATTACAGAAATTTGGTACCCGACCTGACATTTAACGACGAATATTGCTACCCCTCACAAATATGTATTGATTATCAACTTAGACATAGTGGGGTCATGGTCAGCCGAGTTCTAGTCGAAAATGATAGCTCTGCCAACGTGATTTTCAAGACCAGTTATGACAGGATGATTGGGTTACCCCTCATATAAACAGACCGACGGACAAATGGTCAGCTGCAAAGGTAAGTCATCTAACTGTGTTGGTGAGGTCAAACTCCTAGCGATTGTTGGTTATGGAAGTGCACAGAAAGTTGTGAGAACACTCTTTATGATAGCTGATGCACCTAACCCGTATAACACGATTTTTTTACAATTATGATTGCACCAGATCGAGGTGGCTACCTCCTTTTGTTGTGACTTAAAGTGGATATAGGCAAGTTTGTGAAACACTATAAATCTTTATGTTCAAGCTTTATATTATTCAATTTTAATTTTTTTTTTATTTTTAAGTTGAATTGCAATTTGTTTCCTGACGTAGTTCTTCAAACAATTTGTGTGAGATATGAACCAGATTGAATAGAGCTTGTATCAAGCGTCACTTGTATTATCAATAAAATCAGAATTAAAGTTTGAATTATTATATTTGATGATTTGTGGAAACAAAAAATAGTCATTGGTGTTGTGATAAAGTAGTGGAATGCGCTTTTTACGCATGATATTTTGTCAGGTATATTGGAATAAGATGTGACGAAGAAAAATGTATTATCCTTCAGCGCACTATTTGCTTAAGTGGAGCCACAAATCTAGGTGGACAAGACTATGTGATTGAGGGTCATACTCACTCGATAGATTATAGGTGCAGCATTGAGATTAGTAGCCCCACCCTCAGCTCCAAACGAGCAAGCTTATTATACACATTCAATCACCCTTGTAAATTTGGTCAGCCTTGCGCCTTCGAGACGTTGGCTTCCTCGGACACAAAAGAGGAATCACCAAACTAATTTTTAGGGTAATCGACTGGACATGTGGGCCGAAATGGTGCATATATAGAGAGTCAAGTGGCATGATATGTCGTGAATAAATACACTAAGTTAACCTACAGTATAGAAATAATTTATCAAAAGACTAAGGATTTTGTGCATTTTCGAAAGCCATTGTCGATGCATACTCATCGAGAACAAACGTGAAAATAAATTTTGTAAATGTTATAATGACATTGGACTACACTCGACCTTTAAAGTTCTGATAAGGGATATCCAAATTCCAATAGAAAAAATATAATTAATTGAATTTGTAAAGAACGTGATTTCATGAGTCTGAATAGAAGTAAAACCGAACCAAAGCCTCAGTAAAAAAAAGTTTAGTCAGAAAAAGGCAACATGTCATCAAGATACCATTAATACTTAATCGTTAATTAAAAAAATATGTAATGGTATATACGTAAAATATCACATATTTATTCAAAATGAACCGGTGCAATTTTAGAATAACGTCGACCGATATTAACAATATAAAAAATCCATACACAAATTAAAAATTCTCACCTCATCAAACCAAAAATAATAATCTATTTTATATTTGATTTAACTAAGGTATGATAACGACATATCCCACCAAAATATCTATATCCTTATTGGATAAATAATAATTCATAATAATAACCAAACATAATATTACTCATGAAACGGTTAAAAAACTTCATACGAAAATATATATAAAACACACCTATAAATTATAAATTATATGATAATATAAGATATTAACGAAGAATAGAGGATACGAAACACATAAGAAATTATTAGACGAATAACCTATAATACAAAATAGGAAATGACACCCTAAGTACCTATTGGCCAAACATATTAGTATCTAGTACCCCAAAATGGGTTAATGCTCACTTAATACCCATCTCAATAAAACAATTCCCTTTCAAGATCTAATTTTGTTTTGATACCATAACTACCCTTAACCTAGTATATAAGCCTTATTCTGAGAATTAATGGGTATTTTCACCCAATCATCAATTTCGAATTTTGAATTTTGAATTTCAAAACAGCCTACACTCTCAATTTGTCTTCTCTTACTTTTTTTTTCTCTCTCCTCTTCTTCTCTCTCTCCACCTTCGAACCCACTAAAACCACCGACGATGAGGTTTCTCAACTGCAATAACAAAACCATTATAGTCTTTGTAGAACACAATGAGTCTTAGTGGTATCGAGTGCCGGCCAGTCGTCTTCTTTTTGTCGGTCGGACGGGTATTCATGGCGGTGGTGGAACTCGAGTATGAAGAACAAGTCGCCATGACGATAGAGATTGAAGAACAGTACAAGGAAGATGAAAAATATGTGATCGAGGTGGTGGATTTGATGGGGTCGAAAATAGACGATCCAACTATACCGGCACACACATTCGGAATGTGGGTTCTGGGTATGTTGTCGTGTGTTTTACTCTCTTTTGTTAATCAGTTCTTTTGGTATAGGGAAAACCCTCTTTCGATTTATTCTATCTCTGCTCAGATTGTTGTCATTCCGATCGATCATCTTATAGGGTTTTACCCAATCGAATCGCAATTCAAGGAACCATATTTGAGTTTACGATGAACCCAGGTCCGTTTGACGTCAAAGAACATGTTCTGATCACGATTTTTGCTAATTCCGTTTATGGTGCTCATATATTGAGTGTTGTGAAGCTGATTTATAAACGATCTATGTCGTTGTTTCCGGTGTTTCTTGTCATGCTCACCACTCAGGTAACACAGGCTCTCTGTTTTTGTTTCATTTGGATATTAAGATTCGTAACGTTCCTGGATTTAGTATAGTTGTATGTTTAGCGATGGTTTTTATCGAAGTTATATGTATGATGATGGTTAGGGATGTTTGATTTTGATTCAACAGACCCCATGCTAACAATGTTTGTAAGTCTAAACTCTTTAGGTATTAGGGTTTGGTTGGGTTGGGCTCTTTAGAAGATATCTGGTAGAGGCAGGTGAGATGTGGTAGCCTAGCAATCTGATTCAAGTGAGGTACTCGTGACAAACCATTTGTTCTTTTACAATGCTTATCTTTTGCTGGTGAATTGAAAGTAATTTTGGGAGAATGCATGGCTTTACATGACAAAGAAGAGAGAAGCAAAGGATCAGTGACTCACAACCAGTTTTTCCTAGTCGTCCTGATCAATAATTTTGCGTACTTTGTGGTTCCAGGTTATCTTTTTGCCACGTTGACATCAATATCATGAGTGTGTTGGATTAACCCCCAATTCAGTCTTATTACATCAACTTGGTTCTGCGGTGTCTGGACTTGGACTTGGATCATTAGTGCTCGATTGGGCTGCCGTTTCATCCTACCTTGACAGTCACTTTGCCAGTCCTGTCTTTGCCACTGTCAATATTGCTATTGGTTCCTTCTTTGTATTGTATTGACCATGTTTGTAAATGTTGTATAACATTTCTCAAATTCTTGTATTTAAGTTGATTTATAAGTTCAAATTTGGTGTTAGCGTGTCTACAGATGTATTTATTGTATAAACAAGGTTTTGTATGATTTTCGGTAGCCAGGGTATAGATGCAGTAGCAGGATGCGAGTTTAATTGGACAGGATGTGTTTTCTGAATTAGAGATATACATTGTGATTTTGCTAAACTATAGATGTTTCTAGATATTCTACTAATTTGTTGAATGTCATTGCGATTTTTTATTGTATATATTGCTAGCTAAGACATCTTGCTTCATTGGTTTGTTGATATTGATAGATACAGCCGCATATCATTGCTAGATACCTTATAACGATATTGCTAGATACAGCATCTGAACATTGCTAGATATAGTATAACGACTTTGATAGATGCAACATCATTTGTTGTTGCATTGAAATTAAGTTTCTGATGCCACATTGCTAGATACAGTGTAATACCTCATTGTATATAAACCTACAATGAGATTGCTAGATATGTGTATATAAGTTGCTAGATACAACATTTTCCAGACATGAACATTCCACTAACATGAAGTACATGGACGTCCTAATCAGCATAAAAAAAAATGGTAGATGGGTTGTAACGAGGTTGATAGATACAACTGCATATCATTGCTAGATACCTTATAACGATATTACTAGATACAGTATAACGACTTTGATAGATGCAGCATCAAAATATTGCTAGATTGGTTGTAACGAGGTTGCTAGATCCAGCATGTGAACATTTATAGATACAGTATAACCAGTTTGATAGATTTAGCATCAAAACAATGGTAGATGGCTTGTAACGAGGTTGATATATACAGCCGCATATCATTGCTAGATACCTTATAGCGATATTGCTAGATACAACATCTGAACATTGCTAGATACAGTATAACGACTTCGATAGATGCAGCATCATTTGTAGTTGCATTGATATTAAGTTTCTGATGCCACATTGCTAGATACAGTGTAATACCTCTACGATTGTAAGCTTACAATGAGATTGCTAGATACGCGTATATGAAGTTGCTAAATATAGAATTTTCCAGACATGAACATTCCACTAAAATGAAGTACATGGACGTCATAATCAGCATCAAAATAGTGGTAGATGGGTTATAACGACGTTGATAGATACATCCGCATATTATTGCTAGATACCTTATAACAATATTGCTAGATACAACATCTGCATATTGCTAGATACATTATAACGACTTTGATAGATACAGCATCAAAAGATTGCTAGATGGGTTGTAACGAGGTTGCTAGATACAACATGTGAACATTGCTAGATACAGTATAACGACTTTGATAGATTCAGCATCAAAACAATGGTAGATTGGTTGTAACGAGGTTGATAGATACAGCCGCATAAAATTGCTAGACATGTTATATAGACATTGCTAGATACGTTATAAGGAGATTGATAGATACAACAGTGTAACATTGTTAGCACGATATAAAGACATTGCTAGATACAGTAGTATAGGATTGCTAGCTAAGTTGAATTTATTCATACAATAAAAATGACAGGATCTCCCTATAAACTTTAGAAAAACATGACATTGGTAGAAATACTATAAAAAATTATATTAATACTAAAGTTGGTAGAAATGACATTGGTAGAAATGATTTACATAACATTTTTGATATCCTTAACACAATCAGATATGTTACAATTGTTAATAAAGTTTTAAGTAATCGTCTTATACTGGCATCCAATTTTAAATGAATCACACAACCCTTGTCGAAAAATATAAATTAGATAAAAACATTTCTCCCAACACTACCATCGTCAGTTTGTGTTTAAATCATTAAGAAATGCTTAAATATTTCAGCTCTTGTTTTGTCTTGCATATCATTTCCATATTCTTTAGGAATATATCCTTTCTGAATGATGTCTTTCGCGTACTTACAAACAAAAATCCCACAGTTAAGGCTGGCATTCTCTTGTTTGGGATATCTCCCATTGTCTTGATTTTGTATCTACCTTTCACAACAAGTATGTGTTTTTTCTTCATGCAATAGGTCAACTGAAAAATCAAGGAACACCTTGTTATAATGCGATTTAAGAGACTACTTTATTGCTAGATACGACTTATGGCATTGCTAGATACAGTATGAGACATTGCTAGATACAGACTGAACTAGCTTGGAAAATAATCGGAATAGGTAGATAAGCTATGATTTTTTCTAGTAAGTCATCGGGTAGGATTAAATCTAGAGATGGTATGGTACCTTCTCTTTTAACTTCATCAGTAAGATGCGAGGGCGAATCGAACTCACGAATCTCTCTCTTTGTGCTGTCTTTGAAATGGCTAATCCATGAAGTTCTTCCGTCCATTATTAATAGGAGTTTAGAGCAATCTCCTGTCAATAAAGTAAGAAACAAAGCTAAAGGTCAATCAATACACTATACTGTAATCTTCAAAAGAAACAAAAACACAAACAAAACAAGCAGTAATAAAATCAAAGACCAACTAGATCTCATTAACAATCAGACATTAACCAAACAGAAATACTCAATACCCTAAACAAATACTAGTAATAACTTACAAGTGCTCGAAAGGCCTAAGAAACATTTAGGAAGAACACCATATCAATTGATTATAGAATAAGGACTATAAGTAGAAAAACCGAAATCAATCGCGAATGTATTGGCATACCTACTCTATAGTCATAGCCTCTCTGGAGATATCAAACAAACGGGTATAACCGGTTAGTTACATTCACACACACAGACAGTACGGAAGACTGTGAAAAAACGTACCTACTCGACGGAGACGGAGGCGGTGGATGATCGACGAAGGTCTAGACGATGGAATGATCGGTATCGGGTCGACACTTACGGTGGCCGGAACGGTTATGGTCGGCGGTTGAGTCGTAGAAGTTCCGGCTCAAAATCGATGTTTCGGTTCGCTCTCGTTTTATGTGTTTCCCTCTCCTCAAATTTAGAAATGTGAAAGTAGAGGGAATTGGAACCCAAAAGTCAGATTAGAAGGTGAAAAAAATGGGTTTCAACCAAAAAAACCCCCTTTTATACTCTAAAAGGTATTTTTGTCCAAAATATGGCTTTAAATATTTTATGGAACTAGTCTAAAAGTGGGTACCATTTTGGTATTTGAAAATTGACTAGATATTTATAAATAGTTTTCTCGGCTAAATATACTTTTGAAAAAGAAAATGATATAAAATATGAATAAAAATTATAATAGTACGAAACAAATAAAAACCATCAAAGGAACTTCATGGAAATAGGAAACACGAAATATATCTTAAAAAGAATTTAACAAAAAGACCAACCAAATATGTCACAATATTACTAAATTACTTCTAATACAACGGATTAATTAATAATTATCAAATAAAAAAAATATTAAATGTACCACGTATAAATTTAACACATGCTACACGTTTCTTTCTAAATTTTTTTTATATTATAAATAAAAGGTCTATCAAATTGCAAGTCAAAAACATTATTTGTATAATCTTGTACGTTGACATCTCATCTTCAAAGAGTATTATTTTCGGTTGCATTATATATAAGAGCAAGAGTTGGGTGAGGACTAAAAATAAATATTAAAAAAACTAAACACATTAAATAGTAAATAGTAAGGAAACTATCCAGATACCTAGTCAACTATCAAATACCAAAATGTTTTGCCTAAATTAGGATAAAAAAATGTTAACCATTCCCAAATTTTAGAGAATCTTTTTTAATAAATAGTCAAAGATGGTTTTGCCCTTTGACCAAAAATCTTTAATTTTGTCCTCTAGTGCATTGTGAGTATAGTTAACCAAATATTGAAGAACACAAAATCACTCCTCCCAACAACCCTCTTATACTAAAAATTTAACCAAAAAATCAAAAATTCAAAAACTCAAAATAGTTCTGAAAGTCCAAAAAATTCAAAAACTCAAAAAACTCCATACACTCTCAACCCTCCAAAAATCAACTAATTTTTCGAAAAAATTCAAATCATTGAAGAATGGGTTCAACACGTGAGAAGGTTGATGAAGAGCGTGGAACTCCAAACATGGTACTTGTTCAAACCAATCTTTCGAAAAAAGTTTCCGTTTTTGTAGATTTTCCATTTTTAGAAAGTTGGACCCGAACTACCCCGTCGGGCTAGCCTCCTCAACCGGCAAGGTTGAAGAACATTCATCTTTAAGGATGAATATCCCCCGCTGGTCGAGGTCATGCCCAACCGGCTGTGGCTTCGAGTACCACCCGCCGGTGTTAGCATTAGAGTCCCGGCGGGGGTAAAGTGACGTCACCGGCGGAGCTGAACCCTTAGAAATTTTTACATATGGTTGAATAATATGGAGACTCAACCCCGACGGTGGAGTAATTGTCAATCGGGGGTTGACAATGCCCATGGCGGTTGGAAATCCGCCGGGGTGTTTATTACACCGCCGGGGTTTAAGTATTAAACCACCGGTGCTATTTGTCCACCCCGTCGGTCGGGTTATTTGTGAACCGGCGGGGGAAGGTGTATAAATAGTTTTTTAGAAGCCTAACATAATCTCCCGTTTTTTAACGTATGCCGAAGATTTAAAGAATAAAAATTTTAAGGAGAAAGATTTTAAAGCTGAAGATTTTAGTTCGTGCATGGTGAAGGAGGACGAAACGCCGGTGCCATGCTCGGTCGATTATAGCCATTTGTTCGACACCAAATGTCACTACTCTCAAGTTGAGTTGATCGAATGGGTGAAGCAGACCGCAACGGATAACGGGTTTGTGGTAATATTACGACGATGCGATAGACTTGATAGAAAAACTCCGAGAATTGAGTTCGTGTGCGAAAGATCTGGAGTTTACAAAAAATAATTGGTAGATCCGAAGCATCTAAAGAGGAAGTCAACCGGCACGAAAAAATGCGGATGCCCTTTTACCCTAAAAGGAAAGAAGTTGGGTAACGATTTGTGGGGTTTAGAGGTCGAATGCGGCGTTCACAATCACGATACTACATCGTACAAAGAAGGTCATTCTTACTTGGGACGATTTAACAAAGAAGAGATAGATTTCGTAGTTAAATCTATGAAAATGGGATCACGTCCTCGGGATATTCTCGGTGGGGTTAAGAAGTTGAACCCCAAGAATTCTTCCTCAATGCGCACCGTCTATAACGCTCAACTAAAACATCGGAAGCTCGAGAAAGGTGGTTGGTCGCAATTCCAATACTTGTTGGGCGAACTTAAGCGGCTAAACTACTACGAATTTCATAGAAAGTCCGGAGACGGAAGCGATGCCATAGGCGAGCTTTTCTTCGCGCACCCGGTTAGTTTGGATTTGTTACGCACATTTCCAAACGTGAATGAAATGGATAACACTTACAAGGTGATCAAATACGGGATGCCATTGTACGAGGTCGTCAGAGCCACTTGCACGGGGAAGACTTTCTACATCAGATTCGCGTTCATGTCGGGCGAAAAAATCGAGAGCTACAAATGGGTCTTAGAGTGCTTACATTCTTTGATGGTAACTCACTCCATCGAATTACCATCCATCGTTTTGACGGATAGAGAGTTGGCGCTTGTGAAGACGGTGGAGGATGTGTTCCCCAATGCAACACACATGTTGTGTCGATGGCACATCAACATGAACATCCTAGCGAAAACAAAAAAAAATCATAAAGGATAAGAAAGTGTCCAACGCATTCTTGAAAGTGTGGAATGAAATGATGTTGGCTGAAACGGAAATAGCGTTCAACGACTACCGAGCCGAATTACACCGTGACTTCAAAGAGTATCCGCAAGCAATCGAGTATACAGAAAGTTGGTTAGGGCCTTACGGTGACAAAGTTTGGCGTGGAGAACCAACAAGTGGATGCATTTTGGTAACCAAACCATAAACCGCGTGGAGAGCGCTCATTCGACCCTCAAACGTTTCATCGGTACGGGCAAAGGTAACTTTGAATCTTTTTGTTTGAAGTTGCATACCTTGATAGAATTCAGCACAGGGACATAAAAGGTTCATTTGAAAAGAGCCGCTTGTTAGCCCTACACAAGTTCGCAAACAAGGTGTACGACAAACTAAAAACCAACGTCGCACACTATGTCTTGGAAATTTTGTCCGACGAAGTAGATTGTGCTTGCAACATGACAATCGCGGGTTGTATGCCTTGCGGTTGCTCAATACGAAGCACGCACGGTATCCTTTGCGCGCATGATATCTACGAGTTTGTTGCCAAAGGGTTAGAGGTGTCGCTAGAGTTGTTTAACGAACATTGGAAGAAGTTGGAAATTTTAGTCCGTACAAACCTCACGACTATGGAATAACTAAAAGCAAATCTTGACAAACTACTATATGATGTCATGGAATCCAAAGATGAAGCGCAAATAGAGCACGTCTACAAAAAATGGTTTGTCGTCGTCCATCCGGAAACTACTACCATTTTGGAGCCATTGGTGAAGCCAAAAGCGCGTGGTCGTCCACCTAACAAGCGCAAGCTTTCTATTGCCGTTGATGATACATCCACTAAACGCGAAAAAAATGGGCACGAGTATGTGCTTGAATCGGAAAATGCTAGTTCTCCTTCATTTGCGGATGAATTCAAATCTCCTCCGGCAACGTCAACTAAAAAAACAAATTCTGGGGAAAAAAAATCCGGGGACTAAAATTAGCTCCGATAGTGCTGCCGCTCGTAAGAAAGGTAGTCTGATTCCAACCCAAGCAAGTGGAACGATGCTTTCTAGTGGAACGGCTGGTAGTAGGTCAAGCTCAACGTTACCGGCGAAGGCAAGTTTTGTAGACCCTAAAGGATACCTAAGATAGTTCCCCATCTACTTTAGACCATTTGTAGAGTCAATTAATGACGTAAAAGACGATGGCCATTGCGGGTACCGCTCCATAGCGTATGCGTTAAGCGGGCAACAAGATGGGTTGAGGTTGATAAGGGATTCCCTTTACAACGAGTTGATGGATTATGCATTCATGTATGTTAAAATATTTACAAGCATGGAGGAACTGATTGATGTTGCAGAGTGTGTGAAGTGCTCTGATAACGTGGTACTAAAACCCATTGGATGTCCATGCCCGAGATGGGGGTGGCAATTGCATCTACGTTTAACTGTGTACTCCATTTTGTTGGAGTGTACCGAAATATGGACGTCGGCTTCACTTTTCTCCCCCTAAGAGGTGCACCGCCTCCAATGTCAAACCGGGTGGAAATCAGATTGGGTTGGGTCAACTCCAACCATTTCGTTAATGTAAGTATTTTTTGACCTTCACGATTAGTTCTAACATTAAGACATTTATTTTATCGACGTTTCATTTTGTAACTTGGGATTAGGGTGGACGCTTCTTGCGCTAGGATACATCCATGTTGCCTAAAGCTGCGTTCACCTGAAGTAGAGGGTTGGGCATTGCCGATTTTCTCTCATTGCAGAAGATATCAAGAACTAAAAAATGGATGCCCCGATGTAACAGATGTATCCGCTTTTGCTTGATTACTATGTTATTGTAATGCACATGCATTCTAAACTTTGGTTTTTTGAGTTGATGTTTATCATAAAAACACAATAATTTTATGTTTGAGTTGGTCGTTTCTTTTATGCATGTTCCTCGAACGTTAACAACATACAAATAATATATACCCTCTTGCGGGGGACGTGGCTTGGCATGAAAGTAACAACTTTTGAAACTTTCATGTCTACCCTGCCGGTTCCAATTTTACAAACCGCCGAGTGGAATAATGTCCCCACCGGTTTATAATTTTCAAACCCGCGGGGATATGGGTGGGCATTGAGGAGAAAAAAGGAATTAATGTCATGTTAGTCAACCGCCGGTTGGATATTTTCATACCGGTGGTTGAAATACTACCCTGCCGGTGTAAAAACATCCCCGGCGGTTGATAATTTTCATACCGCCGGGGTTGAAGGGTAGACATTGAGGAAAAAGGATTTCTTAATTTCATGTTAGTCAACTGCCGGGTGGATATTTTCATACCGTCGGTGAGAAAACGTCCCTGGCGGTATACCATTTTGATCCCGGCGGATGAAGCGCACCCTGTATTCGCCTCAAGTAATTTAGTCTAGGTTTCCGCCGGGTGAGAAGTTGTCAACCAGCGGTTCACAACGTCCCCGGCGGTGTACAATTTTCTAACCGGCGGGGTGAGCATTATATTTTGAAAAATAACACTTAATCTTCGTTCTCCGGCGATTGCATTATAACTTTACGCTTAAATAAAAGGCATTGCATAATTAGAAATACATAAGCAAATAAGTTAAAACATCTGATAGATAAGTTAACCCTGAGTAAACATAGCGCACTTCAGTTTCATGGAGTATGATAGTTCCCTCTATACTCAAAGCGTTTTTCGAATGAATATTGCTCTTCCTCACTACTTCCTTCGAGAGTTATGCTAGTATCAACGGTGTTGGCTATTAATTCGGCTATTTCTTGCTCAATTTGTTGCTCCGCATGTGACACCATCTCCTGCGTAATTGTACTTTCGAATCCCATGTTGAATACTTTTCGAAATTTGCTTTGGAATTCATAAGGAAGTGACTCAATCTGTATAGTCACTTCCTTAAGATAAGCTAACCTATCGGCCACATCTTCGCGTCCGCATGGTCGGGGCATCAAACATCCTGGACACGATGCCTCCCTACCGTGGTTGGAGAACATTCTGCACAAAACCGCGTCGACGAAACCAGGAATCTCCTCTTGCATCGTACCTCTGACGAAGTCAAATGCGCTTAGGAGGTTTGCATCTTCGTGCACGTTCCAGTCACAATCAGCAATTTTTTATAACTTAAATGTTTAGTTTCATACTCGTATTGTTGTATTTATAGACTAGTACTCGGTGGTCAAGTCTAAAATAATAAGCTGGAAAGGGTATTTTTATTCCCGCTTATAATATGTTTCGAAGCGGGAGTCTCATTTGGCTAGAGACATATTTGGCAGGAGTTGGAATTTGACGGGACTTATTTTGGTGGGAGTTTACGTGGCAAAGTTTTTGGCGGGAGTTTGTTGCACCAAAGTTTTTGGCGGAAATTTAATGTGTATAAAATAAATGTTCTATCCACACGTTGAAGGGTAAACAACTTGAAAAAACCTAAAAATAATGTGTCCGTGGAACGAGTTAGAAGATCAATATCTAATGAAAGCATCAATCGAAGTTGGTAACACACACATGGAAGAGGGGAGTAAAGCGTACTGGGAGGTATTGCTATGCCAGATGTACTTCTTATACGGAAGGGATGGTGTCCAACCAACAAAAATTTCAAGGCGTGTTGATGATGTGAAGGCTAGGTGGTCAGTCTTACGCACACTCCGTCTGCATCCGGTTTCTGGCCTCACCGAATTAGAGTGTCGTGTTGCGTGTAACCGGTTCAACTGTCAAGACACGGATTCGATAACGGAGGATCAACTGGATAGGGTTCGTTCAGACATAATCGACATCCGTTTGTAGGAAATGAGTGATTAACTTGATAGTGCCTGTTTGTATCAGTTTGTCTTTCAGTTTAATTTTCTTGAGATGAATGTATCTTCTATTGTATGAGGTTTAATGATAAATGTATATCCTTAGATGAAAGTATCTTCTTATAATGCGGTGATATATAAAATACATAAATATTGAACAACAACTAGAAACTCAAACATAACAACTTAGCATTACATAAGAAATGAGGATAATAACAATATTTCGAAACATAAATAATAAAAACACGTTCAAAGACGACAAATTGCACTATTAGTAGTCGTATCGCAAGCTGTGTAAAACATCGTCTCCACCCTCCCTTTCCATAACCATATCCTCCACATACGCTGCCATATCCCTAGTGATATAGTCGCAGACTGTCATGTCCCAAACTTTTACCGCCTCCTCTTTTATTCTCCGCGGCATGAACAACAACTTCGTGAGTGGTTGGACGAAAAGGTACCGGCTCTTAATTTCTTCACGGTTGCGCACAACGACATTTCCAGTTTGTAAACAACCGTAGTTGTAATACATATGACAAAAGACCCTTTCAAAAAATGCATCACTCCTATCTTCACCCAACTCGGTGCGGGAGCTCTTCACTGCTATAAGCATATAGTAGTCTTCATTAGGCGTAAACTCCATTTGTTTTTGAGTGTTTGTTGGATGTCATGTTGCTTGATAATACTTGTATATTTATAATGGTAAAACATGTTGACGGGAGTCTCATTTGGCGGGAGTTTCATTTGGCGGGAATGGCACTTGGCGGGAGTTTCTTTTGGCGGGAGAGTCATCTACTTTGTTCCTAGTACTACCCCACCGGTATATGCATTTTCAACCGCCGGGGTTGAAGCGTAATATTACCCTTTAGGTTTGTTTATTAATTGGGTTTGAACTACGTCGGGTCAGAATATTCAACCAGCCGGTTGAAATACTACACCGACGGGGTTAAAACTTCCCCGGCGGTTTACATTTTTTAGACCGGCGGGGTGATTCACAACATCAGCTTTTCAATTCGAATGTAACTTTGGTATAGGACCCTGCCGGGCCATAATTTTCACACCGGCGGGTGACAATGTCCCCGGCGGTTGACTAATTTTCAACCGCCGGGTAGAATGACTTCAATTTTTTTTTATTAAGACTCGTCATCAACCGACGGTTGTCATATTTTCAACCGTCGGGGACATTTTCACCCGGCGGGTGGAAATTATTCCACCGCCGGGGTTGAAGCTATTGTAAACAATAAAAGTCTCACACTTGCTTAAATTGAAAACGTGTTTTGGTTGAATTCATAGTACAAGAGTAGTTAACAATGTAGGCTTGGTTAAATTGAAAACGTGTTTTGGTTGAATTCATGGTTGAATACACAAAACGACCTTATATCACGCGAACAATGTAGTTAACAACAAATTTAACAACAAGAGTATCGTGATCATCGTACAACAACACAAAATGTAAAAATAAAAAAAACAATCCACAAAATGTAGTTCGCAAACTAAAATAACATGCAAATGAAGAATGTGACTAACATAAACAGAATCCACAGACTAGTGATCTTCAACACCTTCTTTGCGAACGACATGAGCTCGTCAGGGGAATTGTCCAACGGCCGAACACGATTAATCGTGTTGATCGCATCAACCGCGGACCTCTCGGTAATAATACAAGGCGTGATGTTAAACCACCGCACCTCTTCACGTACTCCTTGTACTGTGGGGATGACTTGTGACTACTCCCTTCCAAGGGCCTCGAGTACCTATCGATAATGTAAAGGTGCTCCCTCCAGTTCGCCCAGTGCCTCCCATGCAGCGCATAACGGAGATGGTCTCCTCTTTCCAGACCGGTTCTAGCCAAAAGGGGGTCCAGCGGCTTTTCCTAGATCCAACCGAACTGCCTCATCACTCGGTCCGGATGATATGCTTCGCTTACTAGCATAAGGCGAATAGGGTTCCGATACAACCCTATTGCCTACTCCGGCCACACTACACGCACATCCTTGTACGGTCGGAATATCACCTACAAAAAAGCAATTACTCATATAAGCATATAATTAATAGCCAAATAATAATATACGTAAACAACCATACTTACGTCCGTCGCTCCTTGCGCCGTGAGGATGTCACGGTAGTAAGGCTTCCCGCGAGCTACTAATCCCGTGATCCTTTCGGGCAACCACGCTAGCATTTTTGGGTCGGTCGGGCTATAACCGTTGTTAATCGTCGCCCGAAAGATGGGAAAGTGGTCGTAGATCCAACATTCCATCAGGGCCGAAAACCCGACCAAGCTCTTCAAAGAATACTTCGAAACGCCTCCCATTGTACAACCACATGAGTGCACATGTACCCCATTCATACTTACGGAGGTCAGACAAATCCTCGAGGTTGTGGAGAACATCGCACTGGATGTTCTTCTGGCTCGTGTTTGCGTAGATGGTACACCCAAGGAAGAACATGATGTATGCCCTAGCAGCCGATTTCTTCAGCTCGGTAGTAAGGTCAGCATTGGAATCCAAATACTCATCCCCGGAAAATGTGGTCCGTAGCCATCGGAGGTGAAACCCACTCCCGTCGTGCGCCTCCATATCCTCTCGCACAGCATCCGCCGAAACTCCCAGCAAATCTGCATAACGTGCATATGTCGCACTCATATCCTCCGTCCGAAAGGCGTAGATAATTCTCCCCTCGACAAGGAGGCCAGTGATGACATACACGTCAAGCGTGATAGTCATCTACCTGAACGCCAACTGGAAGGTGTTGGTCTCTTAGTGCCACCTCTCAATGAACACCTCTGCCAACTGTACGTGCGTGTTGAACTTCGGAAGATGGGGCATTAGTGGCCAGAACGGTGTTTGTTCCAAATAGGCTCTCACACCCAACTGTTTGCTAAGGTCCCACTGACCAAGCAGACCGTACTTCGACTGGATGGTGATACTAGACCGTGCCTGCAAAAAATCCAAACACACATATAATTTTAACACAAATAAAACAGTTAAACTAATAAAAAAATATAAGTTAATTCAAAATTAAAAAACTTACTTCGTCCATGAATGCGTAGTACGCCTCATGTTGCGCGTAATCCGGGAACAGAACGATGTTGTTTTGCGATAAAAACAAGTTCCTCCATCCTTCTGGATCAGTAGGACGTCCGACTGCACCCTGCGTACCCTGTGTTCGAGGTGGTGGCATTGGGACCTCCGTTTCCTCCTCCGTCTCGACCTCGTCTATTAGCGCACGTAGAGGATTAGGTCGTACAGCGGACTTCCTTGTGGCATCACGATCCTTTGTGGCATCATATTTTCTATGCCGCAAGGATCTTTCGGTGTGGCCCAGGCGCACCTCACGATGCTCGGGGCGTTCCCTTACTTCGAAGCGATCGACCGCCGACCGTCGGCTACCTCCTTTGCTTTTCTCTCGTTCTCGCCTCGGTATCTTTTTGCCGCCTTCTCTTTCGCGGGGCGAGGTGCTTCGTGTCTGCGGGAAAAAATATAACAGAATACGTTAGAAATGGCACAAAATTTACTAGGTCCCCGCCGGTTGAACTATTTTCACCCGGTGGGGAAATATAATTAATTTAAAATTTAATTTCGACCCCGCCGGGTGAACATTTTTCAACCGGCGAGGATTTAATTTTAATTTAAAATATAGTTTCGACCCCGCCGGGTCAAACCCGCCACACCCGGCGGGGCTTAAGAACATCAAAACCCAGGTAGGTTACCCCGTCGGGTCAAACCGATTACAACCATCGGGGAAGAAGAACTTTCTGGAAAAAAATAGGTTCCCTGCCGGTGTGAATACGCTCACCCCAGCGGGAGGTCTCGAACATACCCAAAACCGGCATTGGAGACCTGAAACAAAACCTCCAAATCCTAACCTAAAACACATAATCGACCACACCAACTCTACCCTAGCATCAATAAACAACTAAAAACAACTTAATAAACATGAATCATCTATACTAAAAGCCATTCTATATCAAAATCATCAAAACTTAAGTAAAACAAAATGTAGCAAAAAAACAAGATTTAAGAGGATAAATTTACTCTTTTCCTTTCCCCATTGTCGTTTTTTACTGAGTATCGGTCTACTGAAGTTCTTTAGGTTTGAATTTGGGGCTGATTTGAAAGTTTGGAGTAGTGGAGAAATGAGAGGGAAAGTTGGGGCTGGTTTAGATTTGTTTTGAGTTTGGGGATGGTTAGTGGCTAGGGTTAGAACTTAGTAAAAAGGAAAGGGTGTTTTTGGTATTAAATTGGGGCAACTTAGAATATGGGTGGATATGCTTATAATTGAGGCTGCTTATCCAAAGGGGCCTAATTTAGCCAAAACCATACCAAAATGGTATCCACTTTTAGACTAGTTCCATAAAATACCTAAAGCCATATGTTGGACAAAAATACCCTCTAGGGTATAAAAGGAGGTTTTTTGGTTGAAACCCACTTTTTTCACCTTCTAATCTGACTTTTAGGTTCCAATTCCCTCCACTTTCACATTTCTAAATTTAAGGAGAGAGAAACACGTAAAACGAGAGCGAACCAAAGAGACGACTTTGAACCGAAACTTCTACGACTCCACCGTCGATCATAACCGTTCTGGCCACCGTAACTGTCGAGCCGATTCCAATCATTCCATCTACTCGGCCTTCGTCGACCATCTACCGTCTCCGTCTCCGTCGAACAGTTACGTTTTTTTCGCCGTCAGGCATACTGTCTGTCTGTGAGCATTAAGCCAAATTGTATAAGCGTCACCGGAGTACTGACTGTCGATACAGTTATATATTGAACAGTTCTCCTTTCTCCGGCGAGATTTTGTCCTTTCATTTACAGTACGGAGTTAGTGTCACTCGATGGTGTTGAAATTTAGTTGTAGTACGTAGTGTTAGTCCAGCGTAAGTAGTTAGACATGGGTCGATATTATTTGTTATTAGTTTCGATCGTGTCGTCCGACAATATCGACAACAACTGGTTCGAATCTGCTCTGCTTGAAATCGCAATGTGTAGCATCGTCTAGCAACGTATAGAGTTGAGGTTGTTTTTTGTTAGTATGCATATATGTTGTACTGATCTAGCAATGTGGACTGTATTTTTTGCCGTATCTAGCAGTGTCTGCGACTAGTTTACTGCCAGCACTGCACGTCTAGCAATGTAGTAGATGAATTTGGTCACGTCTAGAAATGTAGCAATGCAGTGAGTTCGACGTTGTTGTGGAGTCAGTTGGACTAATGTTGTCTTCAAGTGTTAATGTATATGCTGGCTGCTTAGTTTTATTGTTTTATTTTTTTTAGTTACTATGGGATTGGTCTTGTTATTACTAACTAGTTTGAAATGGGATTGTTTGCAGGCAAACATGACTAAAACATGAGTATTCTACAGGTCAGGGTTGGTAAGCATAATCAACCTACTAAGACGGTATATAATTACATCCGAACACATAGAGGCTGCTAGAGTAACACCGTTCTATACCATCCTGAAAACATTGTTCGACGTAAGGAACGAGGTTCTGAAGCTGAAAAAGTTTCACTACTTGATCGAGGCGATTTTTAGTTTTTACGATGTGAGTTGGAAGTCTTTCCAGATAGGACGTAAGCATGTAAGTCTGATGACGAAAGATATGAAGGCGATATTTGGGATGAAAAACGGTAACGAGGAGATGCCGATGAATAAAACAGGCGCATTTATCGGTTGGTACGCTGATGGAGCTGAGCTAGATTCCATTCTAATGCAGAAATTTTTTTGAGCCCACGGATAAGGAGGAGCGGGCCAACAAACTACAAATCAGTGTCTAATGCATTGATAAAGGTGAATCTAATCTATAAAAATGTATTTGTTTTGAGTTTATGCTGCAGGCATATGAGCATGATACCAAAATCGGCATGTGTATGCATGTATCTAGCAATGTAGTATGCTATATCTAGCAATGTGGTAGCAGTATAATAGTATGTTGGTGTTTGGGAATATGCATCTAGCAATGTCTTGATTCATATCTATCAATGTGGTAGTAGGCGTAACTGCCTTCAATTGTTCTTGCTGTATTCTTAGTATGATGTTATTTATTTTGTAGGAAGCGATCGAGAAAGCAATAAGAGAAGGAGGGGAGGACGAAGCGAAGGATGTTGCTCGGCTGTTGATACTTTTCATATACTCGACACTGTTCTTTTCAGTGCCAGGCGATGTCGTCGGGTGGACAGCAGTATTCTATGTGGAGAATCTAGAAAAAATAAACGACTATGACTGGTCTGGAGCCATCGTGGAGAAGATGCATAAATCACTGGACAAGTGTATTAAGGCCGGGAAGCCCGGTAGAGTGATCGGATGCGTTTCTCTGCTATTTGTAAGTACAATGGCTTATGATTAGCAAGTTAGTTTCAAACCGTGTTTGTAATGTTGATTTATATTGTGTGCAGCCAATTCTGATGGAGCATATTTCGATAAACTTTGAAATACCAAGGCCAAACATAATCCCTAGGTGTTACAAGGGGTGGGGATTGAAGGGCAAGGAGTCGATATTCGAAATGATCCAGATGGTTAGTCAACTCAGGGACGACCAGGTATTTAACGTATCTAGCAATGTCCAAATTGTAAAATCAAACAAATCGCATACACATGAATCCAACACCCAAATCGCAACCATCTAGCTCACACTAAAAAAATCAACATATCTATCAATCATAAAATCAAACAAATCGCATCCAATGTAGCATGACATCATAACATCAACATATCTATCAATCATAATTGTTTGTAAATCGCATCAATGATTCTTATATTGTGTAGCTGAATGTATATTATACTGTATTTCTTAGGTTATAGCCGATGAGTTATTGTTGACAGAGGCTGAATGTGATGCTTTTGGAGAAATTGATTCGGGGAGGAAGTACGAAGCTGCTGCGGAAACAAGTGAAGCGAGGAGTAGGAAAAGAAAGGAATCTGTGGCAAACAGAAGTATAAGAATGAAGATGAAACAGGTAGATGACGGGGCTGGAACAAGGAGTAAAAGGAGTTTGAACACTGAGGTTGAAGACAACACAACAACCCCAAAAGAAGCAGAGAATTACAATGTTACATTACGGGAATTCATTGGGAAGAAGAAGTCGAGAGTTGGTACAAAAAAAGGGAAAGGTTGAAAAAGAAAAACAACCATAGGACCAGTATTCCAAGTTTTGGAGGGCTGTCACAGTCTGTGCTGCGTGACAACAGGAAGCTGAAAAAACGAAGTCGGTTGCACCGGTTGAAAGCTAAAAACAAAAGGTTCAGAACGTCGCTTGAGGAGAAAAACGAACAAGTGAGTATTCCTATATTTTATAAGGACTAATAACGTTTATATGTTGTTTCTATATAAGTAGGTTATATAGGAAATTTTTATATGTTGTATCTAGCAGCATCATTATAAGGGATCTAATAAACATCATTATAAGGTATCTAGCAACGTTAATCTGCTGCATCTAGCAATGTAAAAATAATGCATCTAGCAGTGTCGATATGTTGCATCTAGCAATGTTATTAGTCTAAACTATTTCGTATGCTCGTTTGATACAGGTTGAAAAATTGATTAAAGACTTGAATGAGCTGAAACAGAAGCTCGAGGTGGAAGAGGAAAGTGTGGATGGTGAGGATCTGGATCTGCTGAACACCTTATCAATGTCGTTTTGCCGTAAAGATGAGGAGGATACCGAAACTGTGGCTGCCAATATTAGCAAGAAGGTAGTTAAGGAAACATTAGTTTACCAATCTTGGAGGCATGGATTTGTTCCAAAGAGGAGCCAACAAGTTTTGGAGACCGACAAAATAATAGAAGAAGAGGATGTTGAGGCGGAAGAAACAGCGGAAGAAGATAAGGAGTTTGAGACAAAAGAAAATGAATTATCTGAAGAGGAGAATTTAGAAAGAGATGCAGGGTGTGTTCACTCCAAAACACCTGTTGAACCAAAGCAAGAAACTACTACACCGGAAGCTATTGATGTTGATGTCGCTGGGAAGCAGAAAGAGACTACAATACTTGGTTGTGACGCTAGTAATGAGAAAGGGGATGTGGCAGTAGACTTATCACCCCTAACTCATGCTGCCGGTGCGCAAAATGAATTTTTTTTAGCTGAACAGGGACACATAGTTGGAAAAAACAAGGTTGATAGACAGGAGCTAATGGTGGACACAAGTGAGCAGTTGGACAAAGGGTGCAACGAAGGAACGAAAACACTGAAACAACAGTTGGAGAACACCAAAGAAGCCGTAGAGGAAGGACAGAATGCAGAGACAGGTCAGGACAAAGAAGAAGCTGACAAGCAGGAAGCTGTGGCTAATGCGGATCCAACCAAAGATATTGAAGAAGCACCTACTCGGGTGGAGAACACAGCAATAGAAGTCCTGGGGCCAGAACCTGTCTCTGAAAATGTGGTAGAGAATGTGGCTGAAGATGTAAGTGGATCTTAAAATCGTTAAGATTCATAAATATTTAGTAATATGTTTTGGAAGGTTTTGAAATGTTCAAACTCTAGGTTGGATAATATTTAAGGTGGGTTGTTATCTTTATGAAAATGTTATTTTGACAGTATTAGAAAATTTTAAGATATGATTTCCATGATTGATTCAATGTGAATTAGTAGATGCATGCTGAACAAATCGCAACAATAATAAGTCTGTAGTCTAGCAATCACAAAATAAAGGAGTACCGTTTTCATATCAAACAAAACGCAATGTCTAAAAGGAGTAAATCGCAACACTCGACTGGTAGCTAGTCTAACAATGAGAATTGTACTAAAATCGCAATGTAGGTTGATGATATTGTTATGTTCTGTTATTAGGAAGTGCAAACAGCGGCGCCTGAAGACCCGCGCCAGTCTAATGTACAGACGTTGGCGTACATTGGGATTGAACAAGCAGCAAATTGTGAACAACTATCACAAGCTGTCTCTCCAGAAAAGGTAATTTCAATTATCAATGAGGAAGAGCAATCCGCAGTGAAGATTAAAGTTATTACATGCGTTGAAAAAGTAAAACAGGTCAAGCCATCTTCGTATGCAACACCACTACAAGATAAAGCAGCATCTAACGATCTGATTATCAGATCTATTACACCGTTGGCTGACGATAGTTTTGTAGACTGCACTCAATCATTTTACGAAGAATGTGACAAGGCTGTTGAAAATTCAAACGAGAAGAGACGTACACTGGACTCCGTCGAGGAAGAACAAACGGACGTTGACGTAAGTAGATCTATTGTATTATCAATATACCTTCAAAAAGTAATTTTAACAGTTTAATTTGATGCTTTATTATAGGTGCACGTTGATGACATGTCTACATGAAACTTACTTACTCTGACGCAGGTTAAACAACAACAGATTGCGGTTGTTGATTGGCCGTTCCCTACAGAGACAACGAAACTCATAAATGTCAATAAGTACGAGAAAGTGATGAAAATAAACACCGAATAAAAACAATAAGATCCAGAAATATGGTACTTGCCAATGTTGGAGTTCTCATATAAGGTTTCCATTAGTGTGAGCGAGATAATGGAACTGCCTAACGAAACTCAAGTCGACTTCAAGGTAATAAGGTTTCTGGTGGTATCTAGTAATGTGTCTTTGTACGTCTAGCAATGTGTCTCTGTACGTCTAGCAATATTAATATAGAGCATCTAGTAATGTCTTAGTACAGGGTAAATCATTGAAGTTACCATCTAAATTGTCTACGTATACATCGTTGGTTCTTCTTTTCAGTAATTTTCATTTAACTGAATTGAGCTTCTAACTGTGTTTTGATAGATAATAGATGCTTGGATATATAAGCTTCTTAAAGATAAAGATTGGAAAGTTTTTTGTGAAAGGGTTTGATGATGAGTATTCATATATGGCCGACGCCATTCAAATAACTAGAATCGCAACTGTAAGTTCACCAGGAATGATTTGTGTTATATTAGCAATATCTACTTCCTATAGTAATGACACAAATTTGCATGGAACACTGGCTATCAAGGAAGATTTGTCTGTCATTGTGGATAAGGTTTTTGAAACAATGAAACCAGACACATGTGTTGCCCTTGTTCCTCTTTGCACCGTTAACAAGTCTAGCGTGAACAACTGGACGCTCCCGGTTATAGATATGGAGAATGGGACTCCTAGTAGCTACAACCCACTGTTTTCGTGGAGCGAACACATTCCAGATAAGATGAAAAACACAATCGATGCTCTGGTATAAAATTAAATACTAATAATATATTGAAAGTGTTCGTAAATAGCAATGACATAACATCGTAAATTTCAATGTAACGATGGATTACTTGATTTTGCAGTTGGCCTATTGCATGAAGAAAAAATACATACCTCATGTAAAAAGTGGATACAAAATAAAGACAATGAGAAATATCCCACAGTAGGAGAAGGATAGCCTTGACTGCGGTGTTTTTGTTTGTAAGTACGCAAAAGACATCATTCAGAGAGGGTTTGTTCTGCGAGAATATGGAAAGGAAATGCCCGCCGAAACAAGAGTTGAAATATTTAAGCATTTCTTGAATGATCGAAACACAAACAAACGATGGTAGTATGTAATTCATTTTTTGGGAGTAGGATGTATGATTCAGTTAACAAAGGATGGGCGTATTAGACAATTAATCCGAACTTATTAGCAAACTTTGGTTTCACTAGCAATTTTAATAGTATTTCTACCAAGGGAAATGTTTTTCTAAACTACCTTGGAAGATCCTCCCTTTGTTGCATGAATAAATTTCACATCACTGTTACATTCTTCAATTTTTGTATCTAGTATTTTCTATATTTCGTATCTATCAGAGTAATATTCAAGTATCGGCAATGTCTATATTCGTATCTATCAGACGTATACTCAAGTATCTATCATACTTTTATTCGCATATATAGCAATGCCTATATAACGTATCTATCAGGCTATTATTCCTGTATCTAGAAATGTCTATACGTCTTATTTATCAGACTTATACTCAAGTAGCTAGGCATGCCTATATTTCGTATCTATCAGAAAATTATTCACGGGTCTAGCAATGTCTATATGTCGTATCTAGCAACTATATAGTGTTGCATCTAGCAATGTCTATATTTTAAATCTATCAGACTTAGACACCGGAATCTATCAATGTCCATATGTCGTATCTCGCAACTGACAAGTGCTGCATCTAGCAATGTCTGTATTGCATATCTATCAGACTTATACTTAAGTATCTATCAATGTCCATATGTCGTATATAGCAACTATAAAGTAACTATAAAGTGCTGTATCTATCAATGTCTGTATTACATATCTATCAGACTTATACTCGAGTATCTATCAATGTCCATATGTCATAACAGCTTTGTTACAACCCATATAGCAAACTTTTGGATTATGTATCTATCAAAGTTGTTACCATCTAGCAATATTAGTATAACGTAGCTAGCAATGATATAAAGTTGTGGTTTTCAATTTCAAATATTATATATCTAGCAGTGAATAATAGGCGTAAATCGCAATAACATATTAGTGATGGACCAACTATATTATTGGACTGGTGGAACGGTTTATTAGTAGACGAGTAAATTAAATTCTTCGAAATGACTGTTAACTACACCTATCAGAGATTAAAATTAAATCTTTTAATCCTATTGGTTAGCTTGATAGTTGAAAAGACAAAGGTAGATGACTTGAATCATTACATGCATTAAATAGACGTATAAAATTAAAATTTTGAAATTAATTGTAGTTGCTAGATGGGACGTAGCCTTGAGCATTGCGTTTCGCTATAAGTAGAGGTTGATAGTTTAGCCTAGCATCTCACACTTATCTGCAAATAAAAACACCAACCACAAAACAACCAGCCACTCTAGACTACCTTGAAACCAAAAAAATCTCGATAATGGCACCATCTTCACCAGAAACACCTATCTACTCGTCCGACCACGGATAGTCTACGGACTACTACAACGACAAAAAGGCCTACAAGAGAACTACCACATCTGAGTACTCGTCCGACGAAGAGGACAACTGGTATGTTTGGTCTGAGGACCACAAGACCCCTACGCTTCGCGGGACTCGTGGTCGCTGGACGACAGTTACGAGAGCGACAGTGAACAACTTCCAAAAAGGAAGAAACGTAGGGACAGTGGGACTCGGAGAACGGAGAGGATGATGATTCTGAGGAAGCCGACGATGAGAAGTCGGAGGATGAAGAGGACGAAGAAGTGGAAGAAGAAGAGGAGGAGGGATCTGAAGGACAAATGAAGAGGATTCTGATTAGGTTTAAAGAAGTCCATGCAGTTTCCTTTCATTATGTTTCATTTGTAATGTTTTTTATGCTTCGATGGACTTATAACTTTCACCAACCCTCGGGGAAGTTTCTTTTTTTAAGAGGGTTGGTGTATTTGGAAGATGTAATGCATTGACCGATGTTCTATTAATATTATGGTTTTATTAGTATTTGTGTAGTTCTATCTTAAAATTTTGGTTAAGATTTGAATACTACAAGTTAACATTGATAGTAAGCAATTGAGTGAAGCAGTTGTAATGGCAGTTTGGATTCACAATCGCAATTTAGATATAACTAATCTATCAAAACTAAGTAAACCTTAAAATCGCAGACAAAACTTGTTGTATCTAGCAATGTTGGATATGGATTATAGTTAACTTCCATTAACTGGAATGTAAATCAAACTTAACGCCTCAAATAAATCAATGTCAATCGCAATCACAACACAACGTATCTAGCAATATTGATGTCATGTATCTATTTTTATTCTACCAGGCTATATTAGTCGTGAATCGCAGCCTCTAGTAAATTCTGAGATGAAACACTAAGGGGAGAATCTAAAGTACCTACCAAACTAAATATAACTAACCTATCAGATGGATGTGAACCTTAAAATTGCATACATAAATTGTTGTATCTATCAGAAGTATATTACATGATCTATCAATGTTATATATCGTATCTATCATACTATTGTTCACGTATCTAGCAATGTCAATATATCGTATCTATCAGATTTATACTCAAGTATCTATTAATGCAGATGTTTCGTATCTATCATACTATTATTCACATATCTAGCAATGTCTTGCAAATAGATAACGAGTATTCAACGTTGTAATCGTAGCATATCTAGCAATGTAGACATTAATAACGATAATAATCATCCAATCAAACAGACATGGTACATATCAATGTTAACAGTATCCAAAAATATAAGTTGAAAGATAAGGAGTGTTTATCTATAAAAATCAAAATGTTACTAAAAAATCGGGAACACAAGTTCAGAACGGAGTATCACATGACCTCCTATTATGCCCTGGTTTGAAACAGCAACCACAACGGGACTGGCTGGTGGTAACCTATCCTCTTGATGGAATACACTTTTTCCTCGGCCGCCCAGCTCGTTTTTTAACGTTCGGGGGATTAACCACTGGCTCTCTATCATCATTACCGGTACTTGATTCACCGAACTCTGTTATAGCCGGTATGTTAAAAGAATAGTTAGACCAGTAATTTGCAGCACTGAAAAACGGCTCTACTAATGTCATCGGATCTTCGTTTAGAGATACTATTGCAGTCAATGCATGAGCGCATGGGAAACATTCTTGCTGCCAGGAGCCGCATGTGCATTTGAAATCAAGGATGTTGACCACCATGACTGGGTCTGATAAAACCTCAAAATAAGCGGCAGAAAGACTTGCGAACTAATCTATCATAACTACAATCGCAGTGTATGTACACTAATCTATCAATCACTGCATCAAAGTCGCAATGTCCATACTCACATCTAGCAACCACAGTATACATGCACAAATCACAAGACCATATGTTAGTCCTAGGTAGAATCGCAATGACAAACAAAACGCAGCCACAGTCAATAACTATACCAATCTAGCAATAACAACATATAAATCTACCCATAAATCGCAACCTGTACCATACACTGACAAAACAGCAATCGCAACCTATAACACAGAGCTTGAAAACTGCAATTTCTTACCGGAACGTAATCGGAGCCTGTATTGATGCTTTGATTCGAACAGAAACAGAAACTAAACGATTTCCTGACATTAACATACTTAACTACGCCAGTGATTCTATTGTTAAGATAAAAAATGGAGCCGTTAGAATGCAGTTGCAAATGAAACACGATACTGACCTTTAGTTCTGACGTCGGAACTGCTTCAACGGTGAGGTCGACGGTAACGTAGTGGTGCACCGGCCAGCTAGGAGATTGAGCCGACGGCAAATGACGGCTGGAGGTAGTTCAGTGGTCTGATGAGGAGCTGGAAAAAACAGACCGAAAATTATGAGTTCGTCGATCGTAATAGTCGTCGGTGATCGGAACGTTGGTAGACGGTGGTTATATGGTTCTCCGATGATTAGTTAGGTTGGCCGGTGGTTAGCTAGGCTCGCCGGTAAGAGTGTGATCACGTCACCGTTTTTTTGAAACGAAGAGACGTTCTTGAAAAAATGGGTTGTTTGTTAGGTTAGGAGAGAGGAGGGAAAGAGTGCCTAATAAATTCAAAATTCAAAATTCAAAAGTAATAAGAAGGTACTGTAGCCAAAAGGCTCTTTTTTTTTCACAAATTAACCCTTATATATTAGATAGTATTAGGTTTGGCCAAAAGGTACTTAGTGTGTCATTTCCTTTAAATAGTTAGTGGCATCTCGCGGTGGAATGTATATTCAACGTTGGAGCTATTTAACCCATAAAATTTATTATTATTTTAAATTTTAAATTTATAAAAAATATTTATTTATATTTTTTATTTTTTATTTAGTTTTCAATGTATAATATATAATTTGATGTTACTATTTACTATCAAAACCGTATTCGAACTAACATATAATTAAAACAAGTTACAGACAACATATATGGTTTTACTTCTAAAATTAAACCTTAAAAATAAAAAATAAAAATCAAATTTCTCAAAAGATCACTAATAGAAGATGAAGACCCTCAAATAAAAAAATCAACACCGGAGAACATCGCTCAATCAACCAACAAGGTTATATACTCTTGTATTTTAGTTTTACATTCATCTAACATAAAAATTCATTATCAAAAAAATTATTTTGAAAATCCTGATTTTACAAGTTAAATTCTGAAATACCTAATTCTGAGCCAATATCTTGGAATTATGTGTTTTTCTTAATAAGAAAAATGCATCTAATTTAGAGCAAACATCTTAGGATTAGGTATTTTTTTTGTTTAAAAAAACCCCTATGTCCTATATGCTGATTCGGAATTAGATGCATTTATCCTGTAACTCGGTATCCAAATACATAACGTTTAAAAAAAATGATAATGAGTACGGTTTATTGATGGGTTAATTGTGGGCATAAATTAACTGGATGGATTGCTGAAAAAAAAAATAAAAAAAAATATAGTGTTTGGTGTAAAAATAAATAAATAAATAAATAAATAAATAAAATGTTATCTTATGGAGAAAATAACAAAGTAGAATGTTTTTTTATATGCAGGTGAAATAATAGACTTGCGAGGGAAAAAACTTCGCCCTATACTCAAATTTTCTCGCATAAGCACTCTATCGTAGTGTTCAAAATCCTTTATTAATTTCGGTTTGCAAATGATGTATTCCTATACTTGCTTCTGGCTGTTCTTTAGCAGCACCAGCCCTACTTAATTTAGATCTATATGGTATCGATTGCTTAGAATTCAAACCTCAGTTGCAGATAGTAAAAAAAATTACAACAATAGCCTATCATTAACCCTCTTACAAAAGCATATCAGGCAAATGACAGTTTCATAAGAGGACCTGTTCTTAGATAAATAAGCTCAATTTCTGACGAAATATTAATTTCTTTTGCTCTTGCTCCTACAGAAAAGAGGACAAGACACCAAACCAATGATTTATTATAATCAATCCGTAAAGTTGTTATAATATTTTGTGATAATGATCTTATTAAACCATACAAGTTACATTATTTTTTCCTTAACCCTGAAATTTGCACTGCTACGGAATGTACAGTAATATTCCAGTTACTGATCAAAGAATCTGACGCTACAAGCTGACATCCTCCGGCAAGGCGAGTTGAAGAATATATAAGCTGCCAAGAAGTAAATACAAGCCCGAATATGAAAGTTAGAGCCAAACAACAAAATCTGATTCGTAACATATAACACGACCAAGGGCTGATTTTGGGATTATATCAGCAAAAACAGAAGGTAAGAGAGTTTATAATTGGACATTGACAAAGAAAATATACGTATTTAGGTATGGTTGCCAAATTAAAATACGAAGAAATAAAATGATACTAATACTTCTTTCTCAAACTCTCAACAAAAACCAATAAGTAAAATTGAGGAAAAAAAATGGATTCCTTCATACACTTTTCTGACAGAGGTAAACAATAGTATGTATAAAAAGTTGTGTTGGTTTCTAATCTTTTAAATTTGATCTCCAAATAGAACCTAATATGCTTTAGTTGTTTTACCTTGCAGACATGAAAGCCATCCCTAGAAACACGGCTTTGACAGCTTGCTTCTGCCCCGCATAATCAAACGCCAAAGGCAACATTTCGTGCAATGTGAGGAAAGCCATTACCCCACCAACTGCAGATGGAAAACATAATTCGTAACAAAGTCCAGAAGAATAGGTTATTGACAATGGGATATATAATTTCCATTGAGATCTTGAATTTTTTGAGATAAACCTGCTCCTAATAAGCCTTCAAGAATTTCTGGACTTAAACTGCTCGGGAATAGATATGCTGCAATATGGAACGATAAACATGTCAACCAACATTCGAATTACTACCTCCATTCCGCAACAGACAAAGTTGTAGAAAAATACTTTGTTCCACTGTTTTGGAAACCCAAATGCAACAATTATTACAGTTTTGTCAATTTTCTCCTCTATCTCATAGTTATTTTATTTTATTCACAAATTTTAAAAAGGGTGAATTCGGTAAAGTAACATCACTTTTTTTTTATAAAGACTATTTAGTGCATATCGTAACAACCTTAAAGGGACATCTATCTTAGAAGATGGAGTACTTAAGTTCATGAAAATCTCATTTCACCATTATAGAAGTTATCGGTTGAACTTAAGTTCCGATTTATATCCTTCTTTGTGTTACAAGTGATTTTTTTAAAACCTTGTTTAATTAAATGCTCTCTATAATGATTTAACAACATACCTACGATGATAACACCAAGTGGCTCAGCCAAACCAGAAAGTGTTGCCAATTTAAACGCCTCCCACTTGCTGTGACATATTACAATAGTTACAACACAATACATTTAGCATAAAAGCATATGAATGATTTGCTAGTATGTTGAAAAACAAACTATTCAAAAGTAATCGATAGTTTTAAAGATCGCAATAAAGTTGTAAATGCAACAAGAAATGCAATCACAAATTCACACCAAATTAGGAACCAGTAGCGATCCATATAATAAATAATCATCCTAAATTTACAGTTTGCTTTGCCACATGCTGAGTTGTCTGTTAAATCCCTTTGAAAAACACTCCAGAAAAATCCAAAGACTAGACTCGAAGAAGATAAATTGGGTATTTTACTAAATATTTATGTAGGTTCTGTTGGGACCTCTTTACTGAAAAAACAGCCGGGGTTCTGCTGGACAAAAAATTGGGCTCAAACCAAACATAATGAACAAAAAAGACCTAATCCAAAATGTTTGCGTTATCAAGACTGAATACTGATAGTAAAAAGATTATTTTTAGAACTTCACTCCAAAAGTGACGCACCAAACTAATGTCACCCTTATTCAGCACATTGGTAACAAGAGGGCTGAGTTAACATACATCAAGTCATCCTTATTCACTTGCAATAGAAAAGCATCAAAGCATTCAGATATTTATCATGATAAAACCATTTGAGCTACAGTGCAAAACAACTTCTGAGGCTTGCACAGCTTCAGATCTATGCAACAAAAGACGAATGCCAAAGATGCTAGAGAAGCAACATATAAACTCACCTTTCCGTTGCAAAATAAACAGGAAGCGCAACAGCAACACCCTGCAAAGTGCGCATAAAAAAGTAAGTGACAAAATACCGCCTTCTATCACTTGCAAGTCTTCTTAGGAGTAATAAAAGCAAAAGTTATTTTTCTTTACAAACAAAACAAATAACTTCAAAACATGTGAAACTGAAGTTTTGATGCAGAACAGAGAAAAACTAAAAAACCTTAACTATTCTGAAGGAATTTTAAGAGTATTGAAATTTTAAAGAGTCGCAATTAGTGTGGAGCTCTTACTACGCGTTCTAATAAGTTAGAAACTTATGTCTTTTGAAATTAATGTAGACCTTAAGAGATTCTTGTTATCTCCTATATAAAGGGTCTAGAGTAATTTGTACCAGCAGTTGATTTTGAGAAATTAAAATGAGTCTTACTCATATCCTGCGAAAGGAAATTTAGGTGTAAAAACCTTGAGCGTGAAGCTCTAAACTAGGCGCGAAGCCTTGAGCGTGAAGCTCTTACCTAGGTCTGAAGACTTGAGCACGAAGCTCGTTGGAGCGATTCCAACCCTATCTATCCTCCCTACTACTGTCCTACGTCAAGTTTGAGTTATAACTAATTTTGTAGATCTCAGAGAACTGAATTTATACAAGTTTTTTTATATTAACTTCTCACTAAGTAAGGAAATGAAATTCTTCCTGATACTTCTTCCCTAGCGTTTTTGTAAAACCAAATAGGAAACATATTATTCTTGAAACCTTTTTTTCTCTCCTAAATTTTCAACAACAAAAAAAGGCCATAAACTAAACAAACTTAAGCTTTAACACTCTTAGATATAGCAAAAGGTTAAGAAAAAGATTGTAGGCCGTCCCTGCATCCTAAGCATCGATTATGCGTATAGTAAATTCAGAAGTTTTAAGTGGATTAGGAAAGGAGTAACAGATCTTTCTATAGAATCCAGTATAGACATTACTCATCTAGCTTCATTAATTGCCAAATGCAATCATGTTAGCAAAATGTGGCATGTTTATAGAAAGGAAGTTTCAAGGACTTTTTGAATGTACCTCTGGAATGTTGTGTAAAGCTATAGCCAACGCCAAATTAAGACCAACCCGCAGACCCTGCAAGAAGACATCAAGCACAAGAAAAGAAGCCGCTTGTTAAAACTTTATATTTTCAACTATTAGTTTTCTGGTTCAAAGTTAACGAAAAGCTAATATCTGAAGCATTTTTACATAAACAAAATACCTAGGACGTAATTAAAAAATTCACCTCGAGGAATTATTTACTTGTATGAGTTTATAAGTTCACACATACAATAAATCTAGTAGGGCTTACTAGAAACAAGCCTAATAATAAGTTAAACAGAAAAACAGATTACACATGCAGTCCGTTGAATGCACTGACAAGCTTAGGGGGTGTCTCTGACATCCTCAAATAGTCTCTAAAATTCTAAGTAAGAATACTAAACTAATGTTCTCAAACATTAATGAGCAAATATAACCCTGACAATAATTATAAATAAAAAAGGTTGCAAGGCATACCTTCACTGATCCAAGAAATACAGCCATTCCCTCTGGAAAGTTATGCAAGCTTATACCTGCAACTCACAGAAAAAAAACCATGTCTTAATTTCATTTTAAGGTTCATAACGAACATGAATTCCATAAACCGCACAAGAGGCGCTGACAGGATAGGCAAATAAAAGGTGCACTATACATTCCTTTTTGTCCCGATCACCGTATAAGATAATAAAACAATAGTAGGTGAAGCGCTAAACCGGGAAACATCTCGACTGACTCAGCATTTTTAATTTTTAGAAATGTTTTATTTGCAAACTGACAATGTAGACCTTCAGTATCGTCTTTCTTCTAATTATTCCAGTGAAGAGTGAAAAAACAAGCAGATAGTGCATAAGCATACGAACAACATGATCATGCTCATAAAAGTGTGTTACGGGATATGAATAATTATTTAAGAAGCACTTTCATATAGTACAATCTTAAGCAACAAATAAAGTAATTAATAAAATTCAAGTAGTGTACCTATTGCAGTAATTATCCCACTAAATAAAACTTGCCGGCGATGTTTTTTCATCATGTCCTTGCCACCATCGTCCCCATTTTTCTGTACCCAATAGAAGTGTTAATATGTCATCAGCATAAGATCTGAAAGAACTACAAATAGATATTTCTTACTTTTTTCCTTTTCAAATCTGGAGCTGGAGCAAGTGTTGGCTCTGGGATGAAATTGGCTATACAAGCAAAGAACACAACACCTCCAAAAAACTGTAGAGCAAGAGAAATTAAGTCAAAGTGACTAAAAAGTTATTTACACAAAATCAAAGTAGTACAATAATCGAGGAGTTGGAGAATAAACTAACCCAAAGGTTGCCTTTTAAGAATCCAATCGCGTTAATAGCATTATGAGCCAAATCGAAAAAAGATATGCTCAGCATTAGACCTGCGGCAAAACCCTGCATAGAGAACATCCAAAGAATCATATAGCATAACTAAGAAGGGAATAAGCAAAAGTGGCTTTGCTTTCAAATAGAAAGTAAAGAAATTTATATTATCAACTTCCCCGTACTGTTAGTTTGTTATATACTAGTACAATAAAGAATTTAACAGAACAAGAAATGTAGGGAGTATCTGTTAGAAGATGTATTTGGTTAACAAAAGTAAAAAAATTGTTTCCAGTTTATAAATTTGTTCTTTCAAAACAGCATCTACTATGATTAGAAAAAAATGGAGCATGTTGTTGAAGAAGATAGAATATTTTCATCTGCAAACCCACTTATTATGTTTCCTGAAATATAACATTCTAGCCAGAAGAGCACTGATAGAGCTCACTACATGAAAATGTGAGCCCTTTGTACTAAAATTAGACCACGAGTCCACGACATACCTGTAAAAGCCCGAGCATTTTCATATTGGGAGCTGAACTAAGAACGACGAAAAGTGCACCTATTTCACAAATATATACTCACAAATAAGTAAAAGCCCGACTTCCAAAACTCACAGATGTGTTGATAGAACTACATGCATCAAATATATGTTAGAACTTCGTACGATTCTGCAAGGTCTTATCATTCCCTTCAGTAGAATATAACATAATTTGGGAGATTCTACCAATACCACAGAGTATGAAGTTCAACACATTAACATTAAATTTCAATAGTAAGCAATTATACACTAAATTTTGCGTTGCCCAACATTATTTCAAAAGGGAGATGAATATTAATTTGCTCAAAAGGCCATTTCGAACTCACACTCTAAATGGTGTCAAGATCTCATAGACAAAGTCAATGAGGGAATGTATTCGCAGTTATCTGAAAACGAAACCCCTTGGTATATAAAAGCAAGGTAAAAGCTTTGCTTTGAACTATCTTAAAAGAGAGAAGAGTTTTGAAAGCAAACCAAATTTGGTTTTCTACTTAAAATCCATTTGTTTTTAAGCAATGCAACTTTTAGGTTTTTTTCCTCTTCCATAAAACTTCAAAACACAGTTGCATTTTTTGACAGTACTTGAATGTTCTAAAAATATTAACTTACATTAATTTTAAGTATGATGGGTGACAAGAGGGGTGCATATTCTTACTGTCTGAAAATTAAAAAACAACACTTCTCAGCTAAAAGCCATTCTACACCAGACTTCTTTCAGAAAAGCTCATATGATCTTAAAAAGGTTTAGCACGAAAAGTTCAAATTTGTATATGCATAAAAGAGAAGAAAAACCATTAACACTCATCCTACTAGCTTAAGAAGATCAACCACTGAAATATGAACTATTCTCATCCTAAGCATCACCACCATAATCTGCTATTAAATTAAGTCTCAGAAATCCTTAAGTGACTAAACAAGTCTATAGTCTAAGTCATTCAGTATCTATACTGAATCTGTTCTAAGTAGATGCAAGAAAGATCATTTGACAGACCTAATCTCACTTATGTATATATTTCCTCCAAGCATTCTCAACATCCATGATTTCTACACAGCAAAAGATCAATCATGAACTAAGATAACCCGAATTATACGTGCATTAGCAAAAGCAAGAGCACAAAAAAACATTCTGGCTACATATCTAAATTGCAACTGCAAAACCGACGAGTTTCACTAGCAGTCGAAACGCATATGAAAAAAACGCATAAAAATACCCAAAAAAAATTACTCACCAAGTGAAGTACTTAATCCACCCACTAGCGAGAGAGCAAGCGCCACTAAGACCTGCGAATCCATCGGGACTCACTATCTGTCCCTAGAATGAATTATGTTCGTTGAAAAGAATACCAAGTTCGGAAACAGTGAGAAGGGGAATTCAGCAAACTAGGTATATGTATGTGGGTATATATATAGGCGGACACTGTTTATGAAGAGAGAATATGTGGAGAGGAAGAAAGAGATTGTGTCGAGGGATTGATCGAAGCTACGAACAAGAAGAAGAGCATCCGGGGCTATCTTTGGTTTAGTTCGATAGAGTGTGATTGTTTATTTAGTCCAATCGTTTTCTCTATCGATTCCATTTACTTTCTCCAGAGTCTATACCTAACTATTATCGGTCATCCTCTGATTCGTCTTATGGGTTTGGGTGGGTTTGCTGTTGGAATTCAATTTTAAAAACACGTGATATATTGAGTTTTGGGTAAATTACAATACAATATTTATGCTTTACTTCAGCCCTCGCGAGAAACATTACATTTTACTCCTCAATTTCCACAATAAACGTCGTTTAAGGTTTAAATGTAGAAACCAATAAATATCATCATGACTTCTTTTTCATCTAAAACAAAAGAAGCAATCCAATTTAATTGGTCAAAAGTTATTGATTAAATAAAAACAAATAAACATTAATATATTATTGGTCAATAGTAATTAATTGCTGCATTGATATTAAAAATCTAAAATGGAATTTTTAAGAATTTCTAAAACGATTATTATTCTGGAACAGAGGGAGTAAATTCTAAGGTTTTAGATCACAAAATATTAATGTGTTTTGATAAAAAACTCTCTACGTTATATAAGTTGTTTGAAATTTAAAAATAATAAACTTTAAGGTTATTTTATGGTTGTACTAATCCTTGTTTCTCGTATTTTATTTCTGTATTCCATTAATTTTTTATTATTTTTTTTTGTCTTTCATTCATTTTTCATGTTTTAAAGACATAAGATTAGTGTCCGCACATATGAGGTATGAAAATCTGATACGTGACACTCTAAAAATTTAAATTTTATGCCACTAGTGGTTCCCTAAAATTTTGTCCAATTATGTCCTTCTATCAGTCGAATAAGTAGTCGAGTCACCTGCCATCTCATTTTACTATATACCATCAATTTTTTACCATTTACCATATATCTTGTTTTTTAACCTTATTTAACTTTAACTAGGTTAGACCCGGGATAAACCAAACTTATCCAAACCAAACTCATACTCGAATATCCAATAGTGAGCCCAAACTCCAATTACCCATTATTGAAGTCAATAAGAACAGTTTACATTTGCTTATGGTTTCATGTTTGCTTTCGTTATTTTCACTGTCTTTTTATCATTCAACATTTTTTCAAACTCATCTTCTCATTGGTTTAATGACATCTTTGTTGTGATGAGGAAGTAACCACCAACCATTACTATGGACAATATACGAACAAATGTAGATGGATAAGATACGTAAAAGTATCAAAGCAAGATAATTATCACGAATACAAAGCAGGTTGAAGGTACGAACAAATGCGATGGAAAACATAGTATTATCGAGGCCTAACCGAAGGGTATTATCTTAAAAGCAGGTCAGCATAAGGTTAACCAAACAGCAGCGACACTGACCAATAAATAAAATAAAATGAAGTCAGGATAAACAAAGTACTTCACCAAGTCGAGCAGATGAACGAAATCAGGTCGAGCAGGGAAAAGTAAGGACGACAACGATAAGAAACGATCAGACCTTCACCAAACAAAGATAAAACTGAACGAAGGTCATCAACGAGCAAAGAAATAGGAAACCGAACAACACTCAGTTTGTAACACGGGAAACCGATTGAAGCATGCCCTCCAAAAAACAATTAAGGAAACTAATTTAACATCATTAATTAGTCAGTCAAACCACTAAAGTAGTGGCCATAAATTTAGGACACATATCATAAATGTTAACCAAAGTATACAGTTGGTGGAGTTACGTATCAAACGATGATTTCTAAACTGCTAAGAGATATATAAATATGCAGATAAACGAAAAGGAATGTAACTACTTTTCTCTGATTAATAGAATTTTCTACTTGACATTACCTTTGTTATAATTTCCCATAACATGTTGTTAGTGTTAATAATGCCTACCACTTTTTAAAAACAATACTACCACTCATAAACCAAACCTACTTCGTGAAGACACTAATTATACTGAAACACCTACTACAGATAAACCAAAACCAAACCCAAACCCAAACCCAATTTCTAAAAACACAACTTCCGAAGCAAACCCAGATTTGAAATACGCTACTTTTGAACCACCACTGATCAAAGTCAAACCAAACCCAAACTCAGGTGTTAAAAAATCTACCATAGAGTCACCCAAACCAAACTCATATGCTTCAATCGGTTTGAATTTTGTGGATTCTAATCAGATAACAAGTTTTATTCCAGAATCGACTGTGAAGACCAATCGGAGTTTGAATTCAGAGAAAGAAGACAAAGACAAAAATGCGGTGGAGAAATAAGTGACGTATATATCGAAGAAACAGAATAATGTAAGTGAGCCTGATTTTTTGACTAAACAATTAATTGAGAATAAGTCTATGGTGGATTGTGATCTGTTTGATGGTGAATGGATGATGGATGATTCATACCCGCTATACAAACTCGATGCTTGCTCTTTCATCGAGGAACAATTTCAGTATATTAACAACGGTTGACGTGATAAAAGTTTCCATAAAGTAAAGTGGAAACCTAAAGGTTGCAGTTTGCTCATGTCTAAATTTTAAATTTGATTTGATCTTGTGTATTGATTTTTATATTTATATTTATGATTTAGTTAGTGTTTGAAAGTAATAATTGGGGTTTTAGTATTGGATAATTGGAGTTTGGGCTTAGTAATGGGTATTTGGGTTTGGATTTGGTCTGCGTTGATGAGTCCGAATCCAGGACATCTCCTCGGAAGGGCAGGTCAGTGTAAATTCTCTCCAAGTACCGGACAGATCATTTGGACCGGACAGATCATTTGGACCGGACAGATCATTTCGAGACAATGCGAGCCTAAGGCTGTTCGAACTATGACAAAAGTACTAAAAAACCTAAACACTTCCTGACTAAGCTACCTGTCCTCCTGCTTAGAACTCATGGGTCTTTAAACATGACCCGGGTCCATTAAACTTGACCCGAAAGCCCATAAGGGCCCAAATATCACACTATAAATACTCAACCACCAGCATTAACTTCTAATAATGAAAATTAACTGCTACCAAGCTGCTTAATTATCTCTCCACCTTGAAACACCCTTACACCACCGTTAAACACCCTTACACCACCGTTAAACACCCCTGTACCACTTTGATACTCCACTTAAAATTACTAACCTACCCTCGGGCTATTTTTATCCACACCAAATTGGCGACCACAGTGGGAGGAGAGAGGTTCCTGAATCAAGCATTCAAAACCTGCCAAGAAATTCTGTCCGAATGAATTCGGATAATCCAGAGCTTCCACCAGCTTTGCTCGAAGTGGTGGAAGAGAACGATGAGTATGCTGTCCAAGAGCGTGACAGGTTGAAACTTGAGATAGAAGCTCTGAGGGCTGAAAAGGCCAAAATGGGCGTGAAAGAGAAATCCAAGGCATCGGTTGTTCATCACATCGACAACCCTAGAGAGCCTGAGGCTTCGAAAACTCATGTGAGTACCGGAAAGACACATGTTAGTTCTAAAAAGTCTCACCGGTCCAAGCCTGTGGAGAGCTCTGACTCAAGTTCAGAATCTTCGGGCAGCTCTTCGGACAGTGAGGGAAATGAAAAATCCTTGTCCTCCAGTAGTGATGAGGGTCGAACCAAGAAAAAGCAAAAGCAGGTTAAGAAATATTCAAGAAAAAAAGATCATCATGGAAGAATGAAAAGGCATATTGGTAAGGGATCATCTCATAACCGGAGGCATGTGGACCGGATGCTGATGGATCCTTTCGCTTTTCACGATGAACCAGGTATCTTTGCAACTCCCAATGAGGATACTGTGTTCAGTCGTGGAAGAAACTGGAGGCAATCTCCATTGTCTTCTAAGATTATGTCCGGTAACCTCCCTAAAAGGTTTGACAGCACCAAGATGAAGAAGTACGATGGCAGTACTGATCCGGACAATCATCTGGAGCAATTCAAGAACTTCATGATGAACTTTGATGATGATGATAAACTACTGTGTAGGGCATTCTCCCAAACTTTTACGGGGAGCGCTCTGAAATGGTACAACAGCCTGCCTCAAGGTTGTATTAAAGATTTTGATACTTTTTGGGTGGCCTTTCGAAGGCAATTTGTGGGGAGTAAGAAGCTGAAGGGTAATGGAGACACCATAATCCATTGCGCCCAGGAACCAAATGAATCATTAAAGGAGTACATAAGTCGTTTTGTGAACACAAAGAATGGGTTGGCTGATTGCTTCGAACAGGTGGCAATAGCATCCCTAAGACAAGGTTTGAACCCAGGCAACCTGGCTGATTCGGTGACCAGAAAGAAAGCCATGACCTGGGAAGGGTTGCTAAATCAAGTTGGCAAGCAAATAAACGTTGATGAAACAAAGAAGACCAGGGTACACAGACAGGTGAGGTCCACCCCGGTGGCACCAACTCCAAATCAAAACCAGTCCGGGAATAGAGCAAGAGAAACCGGACAGGGGCATGGTAGAGGAAAAGCTCAGTCTCAGCCAGCTGCTCCTGCTCAAAGTCAACAATCCAGAAACAAAAGAGGACCATGGGTCCAACCGGAGTGGTTCGCAGAACTTAAAGAAAGCGTGGCCACCATTTTTGATAAAACAAAAGATGAGGTACACTACCGGAGACCGGCAACCTTGCAGTCTCCTAGAGAGCATCGTAACAACTCTTTTTGCCAATACCACAATGATATTGGCCATACCACTGATGATTGCATAGCATTGAAACAAGAGGTACAAAACTTGATTGAAAGGGGAAAGTTGGGTGCATACGTAAAAAGAAGAGGAGGCAACAAGCCTGACAACACTCACCGGGTCGGTCCAAGTAATGCTGCCCCGGAGGGGGCCATGGTAATAGTTGAAAGGTTTGATGTGGAATCTGAATACTTGGATCCACAACACGAAATAAGGTGGGTGCCATTGAGGAGTATTCCAAGACAGTCTCCGGGCTCATTAAATTCTTCGAGTCACTGACAATTTTCGGAGGGGACACAATGACTGCTCCTACTGCTTCTTCAAGAAAGAGGCATGTTCATAATTTAGCCTCCCAGCTAGAAGGAGGCATGACATCCTATCAATCACCAAACTCATTCCCATTCATAGTCTTCGATAAGGATGATTTGAGAGATATTGCTGGCCCTCATGAGGATGCTGTTGTCATAGGAGCATCTATAGGGGGCAATAAAATAAGGCGAATTCTAGTGGATACTGGAAGCTCTGCCAATATCCTTTTTCTAAACACTTACAAGAAAATGAAAAATCCAGCTGTGATTCAGAAGTCGGACAGATCAATCGTGGGCTTCACGGGCAGCTCAGCTGATGTGATCGGGGAGTTTGAAGAAGAAGTGTTGTTGGGCAGGGGCCCTTTCAGAAAAATGGTTAGAATACTCTTCATTGTGGTGGATTGTCTCACTTGCTATAATGTTATTCTAGGGAGATCTTGGCTCTCTAGGATGCATGCAGTGGCTTCGACAGTCCATCAGTGTTTAAAGTATGCTGTTCAGGGACAGGTTGGGGTTGTCCGGAGCAGCCAAAAGATTGCTAGAGAGTGCTATGCCACTGCCTTGGCTCCACGAACGCTGGGGGCAGTCCGTATAAATAATCAATAGCAGTTTGAGGGCCTTTCTGGGGGTGAGGGTGAAATTGATGACCCCAGAGAGACCCCTGGAGTGTTAATTCCGATTGAGGAGGTTGAAACGCACTGCTTGGAAGAAGGGAAAAGTGTCAAGATAGGGTCCAGGATGCCACCAAGGTTGAAAGAAGAGATGTTGAAATTCTTGAAAGACCATCAGCACGTTTTTGCTTGGTGCAATGCTGATGTTGCTGGAGTTCCTTCAGAGGTGATTTCCCATCACCTATCTGTCCGGAGGGATGTGGCACCTGTGGTACAAAAGAGGAGAGCTTTCTCAAAAGAAAAGGCTGATATCATAGTACAAGAGGTTGACAGACTCACAAAGATGGGGCATATTAAAGAATCTCAATACCCTTTGTGGACTGCCAATCCTGTCTTGGTAAAAAAGAAGAATGGCAAATGGCGCATGTGTATTGACTTCACAGACCTCAATAGAGCTTGCCCAAAAGATTTGTATCCGGTCCCCCGGATAGATCAGTTAGTAGACTCTACTTCTGGGAACAAGCTGCTCTCCTTCATGGATGCCTTCTCCGGGTACAGTCAGATCCAAGTAGATCCAAAAGATCAAGAGCACACCACGTTTGTCACTGATAGGGGTCTACATTGCTACAAGGTGATGCCTTTTGGCTTAAAAAATGCTGGGGCTACTTATCAAAGGTTAGTTAACAAGGCATTCGCTAATCAGATTGGAAGAAATTTGGAGGTTTATATTGACGATATGATGGTAAAAAGTGTGGATGAGCAGTTACACTTGTCCGACCTCCAAGAAACTTTTGCCAACTTAGCAAAGGTGAATTTAAAGTTAAACCCTGAAAAGTGTGTGTTCGGAGTACAATCCGGGAAATTCTTAGGGTACATCATAAGTGAGCATGGAATACAGCCCGACCCGGACCAACTCAATGCCTTATTCCAGATGGAGCCTCCTTGAAACATTAAAGAAGTACAGCGACTAACGGGGAGATTGGCTGCCTTGAACAGATTCATCTCCAGGTCTTCGAACAGGTGTGCTCCATTCTTTCAAACCTTGAAGGGTGCAAAGGGGTTTGAATGGACACCACAGTGTGACGAAGCATTCAATGAAATCAAGAAACATCTTTCCTCTCCCAAAACTTTGTTCAAACCGGTTGATGGGGAGACTCTCTTTGTTTATCTGGCTGTTTCAAGTTGTGCCATCAGTGCAGTATTAGTAAGAGAGGTCGATGGGCATCCTCACCCAGTGTACTACATCAGCAAAAGCTTGATTGATGCTGAAAGGCGTTACTTGAAACTCGAAAAACTGGCATTAGCTTTGGTGATAGCTGTAAGGAAAATGAGGCCCTACTTTCAGGCTCATCCAATCGTCGTCCGGACATCTTTCCCTTTAAAGAATGTCCTTCAAAAAGCAGACATTTCAAGCAGGATGACAAAGTGGTCAGTAGAATTGGGGGACTTCGACATAGACTTTGCTCCCCGGACAGCAGTAAAAGCCCAAGCTGTGGCTGATTTTCTGGTTGAGTTCCATTCTGATAGGGATTCAGAGCAACCTACTGATTCAAAAGACAAGAAAGTGTGGATTGTCCGAACAGACGGAGGATCTAGTACCATGGGATCTGGGGCAGGGATATGTCTCACTTCCCCCTACGGGGACAACATGTACCAAGCTATTTGTTTTGCTTTCAAGGCATCTAATAATGAGTCCGAGTACGAAGCAGCCATAGCTGGGTTAAAGTTGGCCTATATCTGTGGAGCTAAAAGGGTCAAGCTACTAAGTGACTCCCAGTTGCTTGTCCACCATGTTTTGGGCCTATCAGAGGCTAGAAAGGAGCAATTGGTCAAGTATTTACTCCTCCTAAAAATGAAGCATTAAAGTTTAAGGCTGTTGTCTATGAACACATCCCTAGGGAAGAAAATGAACTAGCAAATTCATTGGCAACAATAGCATATACGGAGTCCTACCCATGGATCCATGTGCTTGAAAGCCCTTCTATTGAACTCGGTGAGGGTGGAAAAGAGGAAGTCTTTGAAATACAAGTGAGTCGGCCTCAAGACTGGAGGTCTCCTCTTATGCAGTATATGTCCGATGGTATTGTGCCCTTAGATAAATCACAAGCCAGAATGTTGAAACACAGGGCTCGTGGTTTCATTATGTTAAGAGAAGTCTTGTACAAAAAGTCCTATAGCAAACCTCTCCTACGTTGTTTAGGGGATCATGAGTCACAAATGGTTCTCTCCGAATTGCATGATGGTGAGGGATCAGCCCATTGTGGATTTAGAGCTTTAACAAGAAGAGTATTACTCTCCGGATACTATTGGCCATCAATCATGAAAGATGCTAAGGAGCTGGTGAGAAGGTGTGACCCATGCCAGAGGTACAGCAACGAAATTCATGTGCCAGCCATTCCTTTAGAGTCAATTTCTGAGCCCATCCCTTTTGCTCGATGGGGATTGGACTTGGTTGGGCCTCTCCCTGTGGCGTCCGGAGGGCGTAAAACTATAATTGTGGCCATTGATTACTTCTCGAAGTGGATAGAAGCAGCTCCCCTGGCAGGGACAACTTCGAAAGCTGTCATAAAATTCATTTTGTCCAACATATGTTGCAGATTCGGTGTCCCACAGAAGATAACAACAAACAATGGGCCACAGTTTGACAACAGAGAAATGGAAAGCTTCTGTGCCTCAAGGGGTATTCAGCACTGTTTTTCTTCACCTTTCCACCCACAAGCCAATGGGCAAGTTGAAGTGGCTAATAGAACAATACTGTCCGGTTTAAAGAAAAATTTGGAAGGGGCTGCTGGGAAGTGGCCTAGTTATCTACAAGAAGTCTTATGGGCCTATCGGACAACACCTGGGGCTGCAACACAAGAATCCCCCTTTGCCTTGGTCTATGGAATGGATGCCGTAGCCCCCATAGAGAAGACACTCCCCTCATTTCGTGTTCATAACTTCTCCGGACATGCTAATGAGATGGCAATTAGAAATCAGCTCGATTTGATCGAAGAAAGACGGGTTAAAGCTCATCTTAGAATTGCACACTATCAGGGCTTGATGAGAAGCTGGTTTGCTTCTAAAGTTAAAAGGAGAGATTTTCAACCAGGAGATAAAGTATTAAGGAAAGTTTTCTTGCATACTAAGAAAAAGCTCTTCGGAAAGATGGCCCCAACCTGGGAGGGTCCGTATACTGTGGTTGAAAGAATCAAGCCTGGGACTTATTGGTTGGAAGACAAAGATGGCAGGGTTTTAACTCACCCTTGGAATATTGAACACCTTCGAATGTACTTGGAATAACACTTGTGTAAATATTTACTTGTTTAAACATCCATGTAAATATTTGGGGGCATACCTTCCCCTCTCCGGTGGCGCGGAGAGCTTTCAATAAAATTTGGTGCCTTCTTCGAAATTCTCTAAGTGTTTTCAAAGTTTTATCTATTATCATACTACCCGGACTAAAAGATCTAAGGGCTATTTAAATTCTAGCCGGAGAGCCTTAATACCATCACAATACAATAAAACTACTTAAACTCCAGCCATTTAAACAAATAATGAAAGAAGAGGATGGTTGAGCAAAATAAAAACATTCATTCAACAACTTAAAAATTGCCTTGGCCTTCCAAGGACTTTTTGAACAAGTTTGGGCATAGTACAAAAAATCTGTCCGAATAATACGGACACCATCACAAAAAGAGTGCCTTGGCCTTCCAAGGACTTTAGTTCGAATAAAAGATAAACAGAATAAATTATAAGTTAAGGTTGAGCCTTTGAAGATGGCTCGCCCTCATCTGCTTTCTTGCCCTTGATGTCGCTCTTCTCTTCGACTATCTTCTTGCCCTTGGGATCAATTTCTTCTTCACATGGGCTCTCTCCGGTTTCCTCTTCATTATCAGACGAGGACTCACTGGAATATCCCTCGTCAACCATAGTATAATAGGGAAGGTCGTCATCATCCACATAGCTCCATAAGCTGCCCAGTCTCCTCTTCGGGAATTTTTCGTGAAATAGGAGAACCATATCAGACTTCACCCTTTGAATCATTAGCTCCTCGCTTTGTATCATCTCCTTGGCATAGGCGTTGATCTTGGCCTTGATTGTGGCCTCTTGGTCCCTCACCAAAACAGCCTTCTCTTCAGCAGCCTGAGTCACTGCATTCTCTAAAGCAATTTTGTCAGTGGTTAGGTTGGTGATGAGCTTCTCCTTGGATGCAGTTTCTCCCATTGAGATTGTCAAGTCCTTCTCCAGTCCGGACAGCTTATCCCGGAGGTCTTTTATGGTCTCTTCCAAAGAAGCAACTTTTGTGTTGCTTTCATCTTGATTCTGCTTTAGCTGATCATTTGCCTCCTTAAGCAAATCAATCTAAGTAGCAGCAGTCTGGAGGTCATCGGACAGCTTCTCCTTCTCAGACTTGAGGTCTTTGATGGTGTCTGCCTGACTTCGGACTTGCCTTTCCAAAGTAAGCACTGGTTGTACATTTCTAAGTAAAGAATGGGCTATGATGTCCTTCTCGCTAGAAACCATGAAAGTCTTACCGTTAAAATTGACCGTGTTGGAGCTGCTCGGAGGGACGTAGGGCCCTGCGAACTCGTCTCTGGGCAGGCCAAAAAAATATTCACCAAGTCCACCCAGACCGGTGATGTCCATTTCATCCAAGTTAAGCTCTCCCCCCTCAACTTCATCTGTATGGAATTCCTTTGGAATCTCTTCTTGAAAGTCCCTTGGGATCTCTTCGGCCAATGTTGGGTCAATAGGGAAAGAGGGCTCCGGGTCCCAGAGAGCAATCTCATCTCCATGGGAAGTCTTTTTCTTCTTGGCTTCCCTGTCAGCACCTTCACTTGCTTGCTTGCGAGTCCTCTTTGAAGCTCTTAAGGGTTTTGGGAGATTCACTTCCTGCTTTTCGCTCTCCTGTTCCACCACTTGTAAAAGGGTTGCATCAATTTGAGCCTGGGCCAGTCCCTCTGGGTCTGTTGGGGCCTCATTCTCAGTGTCATCTTCCGCCTTCCTGCCTTTCTTCTTCTTGCCTTTCATTTTGCTCAGGGCTTTGGCCCGGGCAGGCAGGTAGAGTGTCCCATCCAGCTCGTGGGACCTTCTCAGCACAATGTCTTCATCAGGCTGGGTGGCAAGCTCTTCCCAGGATAGGTCTCTCCGACCTGTTGTGTTCCACAGATGGGACCTTGCTAGGTTTCCATTGGTAAAGGCCTTGTGGAAACGGTTCTCCCAGTTCTTTGCAGCCCATGCGTTGATTTTGCCACAGGTAGTCTGTCCGGCCTTCAGGTAGTCCCCGAACTCCTTTGGCAACTCTATTAAAACAAAAGAGAAATTGGTTAGTACAAAGAAGAAAAGAGAGATTCGAACAGAGACTTAAAATAAAAGATTACGGTCACTCCTCCATCTACTCCTGAGGAGGCTTGGATTCTCTCCGGCCTTGATTTTCTTGCCGTTTTCCCACGAGCCACTAACAAACAAGAATTGGCTCCTCCATTTGCTCTCCGACTCCAGGAGATCATCAACAGCTTTGAGATCATTCCCCATGTTGAAATGGTAGAAGGGGAACTGATGATGCTTGCACAAGTTGGCCACTGCAGCAAACTCTTCCATAGGAAGAGGGATCCCTGATAGCCTGGATGCCATGATGCATGACATCAAGGTGAACCAACCATTGGGGCTTAACTGTGATGGGCAGAGTTTGACCAAGTGAAAATAGCGCACTATCTCCGGGTCCAGTGGGAACCTGAGTCCCTAGTTGAATAGCTCCGTAAAGAAGACTATCTCATTCTTTTTACAATCCATCGGGGTCTCCGGATCGATAGGAATCCTTATCTTTACGTTCTCAGGGATCCCCCACTTTGTGCGCAATCTACCCAGATCTGAAGTATGGATGAACGCATACTTGGTCTTCAGCAAGGCCAAGAGGTATTTGAACTCAACTTTGTGGAAGCATGGCCCCACTCTCCCTTCAAGGCTCTCCGGCAGGTCCGGACGCCTCAGATATAAGTTCTATTTTCCCTTCTTGGCAACAACAATAGCAGTATCAGCCTGTCCGGAGGACTCGGACTCAAAACGGACCTCCTCAGTAGAGTCCTCCATCCTCTCCTCCATAATTGTTGGGGGAGCTTCTGTAGAAGTAGTCCGGGGAGGGTTGAAGTTTGGCATAGCTGACCCTCCGGACTGTTGACTGCCCGTATTTATTCGACTTCTCACCTCAATTTGAGTTTCAGAGGCAGAGGATTCTTTGGGGGGTAGTGGGCTGCTGGCCTTTAGTCCTGCCGGCCTCTCCCGAAGAGCTCTAATAGTTGCCCCAGACTCAGATTCACTGTTTTTTGCCCCCGATTTCGAGGGAGTGTTTTTAGAGGATAGCCCTTTGACTAACCTACTTGGCCTTTTGATGACTAGCTTATCCGGGGAGTGGTCAGAGTCAGACCCCATGGCAATAAAAGACGATTTTTTCCTAACACTGGTAGCAGTAACTCCTGGTTCAACAGCAGGGATTGACTCCTGAACTGAGGAGCCAGAAACTATGGGAGAAAGGGTGGATTGAAAGAGCTTTTTAGGTTTAGTACCTTTGGAAGAAGATGAACCTCTATCAGATTCTGCGACGGAAGAGGTTGGTTTCTCAACAGGCGACGATGGTAGCCCTGCTGCAAGTCTTTTTTCCTTCTCGACCCTTTGTGCTTTCTCCAACTCCGAGAGGTTAAGCCAGCCGCCTTTGATCAGTGATGTTCTTGCTGTAAACATAAACAGCCAAGGAAGTTTCGAATTCTAGAGAGATAAAGCTCTTGGTGAAATTGCAGAGTGAAATTTGAAAGAGATAATGAGACAGTGAAAAGTGAATGAGAATTTATAGTAAATGTAAAAAAAAGGAGTTGATTCCTAGGAGAATCCGAAAAGTCAGGTAATGATTAAAAGGCGGCGCTGATGTCATTATTGGCAATTAAAGAGGTAACTTGTTAAATAAGGTGGTGCGAAATTCAAGGTGAAAAAACGGCTGGAGTGACCAATCAGGGAGTGACACGTGTCCCATTAACTCTGGCAAAAACCGTTTGAAATTCATAACGTTTGACCTGTCCGGGTATATCCATAACTCTCTCCGAATTAAGAACCACTTCCTGTAATCGGATAGTTTTTTAGATCTTTGACAAAGACACTTGCTCAAACACCTAAAAAAGGGGCTCCTGATGAGTCCGAATCCAGGACATCTCCTCGGAAGGGCAGGTCAGTGTAAATTCTCTCCAAGTACCGGACAGATCATTTGGACCGGACAGATCATTTGGACCGGACAGATCATTTCGAGACAATGTGAGCCTAAGGCTGTTCGAACTATGACAAAAGTACTAAAAAACCTAAACACTTCCTGACTAAGCTACCTGTCCTCCTGCTTAGAACTCATGGGTCTTTAAACATGACCCGGGTCCATTAAACTTGACCCGAAAGCCCATAAGGGCCCAAACATCACACTATAAATGCTCAACCACCAGCATTAACTTCTAATAATGAAAATTAACTGCTACCAAGCTGCTTAATTATCTCTCCACATTGAAACACCCTTACACCACCGTTAAACACCCTTACACCACCGTTAAACACCCCTGTACCACTTTGATACTCCACTTAAAATTACTAACCTACCCTCGGGCTATTTTTATCCACACCATGCGTAATTTTGGGTTGGGTAAGTTTGGTTTAACCTGAGTCTAGCCCATTTAAAGTTAAATAAAGTTAAAGAATAATATACATGGTAAATGGTAAAAAATTAATGATAGATAGTAAAATGAGGTGACAGGTGATTGGATTGTTGACTGGACTGAGGGAGGGTCATAGTTGGGAAAAAATCTGAAGAACAAATAGTGATACAGAACTTGGATCTTTTGGGTGTCACATGTCAAATTTTTATGGTTCACATGTATGAGGGGACTGATTTTGAAAAAATCTGAAAGATAAAGGATAGATGAGAGACAAAAATGAAGATCAATGAATAATATAATATATGTGTGAAATATGGGGGACCAATTGTGATTTTTAGTCTTATACTAACAATGTTATAACATTATAGTAGTTATCTTGGCTAAGAACTATAGTCATCGGAGTCACTTGTTTCAAAACTAGCATTAAAGTTATATTTGTATCAAAATTTCCATTTTTGTTGATTTTTTTTAAATTTATGGTCACTAGCGGTGGCTAAAAATAGAAAAAAAAACCAACACTAGTGACCACTAGTGAAATAAAATGACTATTTTGATATAAAAATAAAATAAGTGGTTTTTTTGAAACAAATGACCAACTACGATAACTAACCATGATTTTTAGCCTAGTTAATTTAGGAAATATATGAAATTACATACTAATAAAATTTAATTTGTTTACATCTTGTTATGCTACAAGGTCTGTATATAGACAAATTAAAAATATAAATTTCATTTGTAACACTTTAAAAAATAATTGAAATTCAAATTTGAATATATATATATATATATATATATATTAAACTTAAATCTATTATAACACATATTGGTTACATGAATTCGATATCGGACTCATGATAATATGAGTGTGTTTTTATAAAAGAATTAGATTAAAATAATATTTTTAAACTTAAAAATGATATGTTAGAAAAATACGTGCCAAATCTATTTATTTTATTTTAAATGAAAGCTTTTATGGATGTGACCAAGTAGGCAAGTTTAATAGTTCGAGATTAGTTTATGTCTCAAATTTGAATTTACATGTTTCTTAATATATTGTTTTAGAAGTAGATTATGTGTTCATCATAATATCAGAAATCCATTGCTTGATTGAGAGACTTCTTTCCATAAGTTCTACTAATTATGATCCTCCATATATTTGTGGTACATGTCAATACCTACATAAAAAAATATTTTAGATGTATAGAAAATTGGCCATGTATGAACCTACCAGATACATGTTAGTGACCCAAAGCCAACTTATTAGTTTTAGGTATCCCAAATTCAAATTTTCAAGAAAAATAATTTCCTTAAGAGAGAGATAGGTAGATGATGTGGAATTAAATCAAAATTAATTTTGTTCTTAATGAGCCATTTACAAATCCAATCAACTGCAAAATTTTGTTCTTTATGGGTATATTTAATAGACATTTGAGGTTTTATTAGTTTTCTACAACAATTAAGGATATGCATAAGATGTTAAAATATGAAAGAGTAATATGTAGAGACAATAAAACTTTATTCCAATAAATACATCCCTTAAACTGTATATGCTTGGAAAGCAACCAGTGTAATCTTCTAGTGCTTGCACTCCAAGTGAACTTCGCCACTTAACAAACGTTTCCAGCTCCACTTCATTTATCATTATATATGCAACTCGTTATTTTGTTCCATAATAAACCAGCTTCACAACTTCTTGATTTATAAAATCTCGTAGATAATGATACCTTACATCGATATGCTTCGTGCACCTATGCGCCATTGGATTCTTCAAAAGTTTCATTGAAGAAGTGTTGTCGCAATAGATTTCCAAACACTTGAATTGTTCAGATGTGATTTGTTCAAAAAAAATCTTAAGCCAGACACAATGACAAACACAAGATGTTGCAGCTATGTACTCTGCTTCGGTTGTAGACAAAGTAACCACCTCTTGTTTTCTTGAGCTCTAGCATATTGAAGCTTCATTGAACAACATAAAAACATAACCTGGTGTGTTTTTTCTATCATCGAGATCACCAGCATAATCACTATCCGTGTATGCTTTCATCTTCCTCTTTGATCCTCTTTTATAAAAAAATGTCAAACTCCATTGTACCTTTTAAGTATCGCAAACTCTTTTAACTGCATGCATATGTCCCTTCATTGGTTTAGCCATGACCGAGATAATAAAAAGACCGCATACATCATGTCAGGTCTTGTAACTGTGAGGTACATTAGATAACCCACCAACTGCTTGTATAGAGTATCACCGACTTCTTTTCCAGTCCTTCCTTTGAGAATTTAAGACCTGGGACAATGGGATTTGTTTTACTAAATTATAGTTTGTCATGTCAAACCTTTCCAGTACCTCATGAGCATTTTTTTTTATCTTAGGTGGATCTCATAATGGCTTTGATGAATTTCAACACCAAGAAAGAACCTCATCAAACCAAGATCAGTCATCTCAAATTCTCTTGTCATTGATAACTTAAACTCTTCAATTAACTGTTCATCATTTCCAATTAAAATTAAATCATCTACATAGAGATTTACCACGATATATTTCACTCATTCCATTTGATGAATAATGTGTGATCATGGATACTTCTTTTGAATCCTTCTTGCTTGAGATACCTCTTTACCCGACAAAACCAAGCTCAGGGAGCTTGTTTTAAACCATACAAAGCTTTATTGAGTCGATATACTTTATCTTCTTCACATTTTTTACAAAACCGTCTGGTTGATCCACATACACCATGTCCTTTTAGTTATCCATATAAGAATGCACTTTTTACATCTAATTGATAAACTTTCCAAATTTTGTGTAGCCAATAAAATTCTGATTGTATTCCATCGGGCAACTGGTGCAAATATTTCATCATAGTCAATGACTTATTCTTGTGCATATTATTTTACCATAAATCTTGCTTTTTATTTATCCACCTCCCCATTTTCATTTAATTTAGTTTTGAAAACCCATTTAACCCCGATTTTCTTTGCATTAGCAGAGAGAGTTACAAGTTCCCATGTGTTGTTTTTCTCAATGGCTTCTATTTCATATTTCATTGCCTCAATCCACTTTGTTTCTTTGACAGCTTCTTTAAAACGCGTCGGATCAGCATGAGACATAAATAGTATCAATGCCATTTTTACTGCAGCCTCTTCATTTGAAGTCATTTCTCCACTTTCATAATCTTGCATCCATATTGGTGCTTTATGACTTCTTTTTTGATGTATTTCAGGCTGAGACATTATTTTCATTAATGATATTTTTCTCAACAATTTTGATTTCTTCAAAAATTTCCTCTCTAATAGTATCTTCTTCTCTCCGTTCAAGAGTATTATCAGAATTTTCCACATCACCATTCTAATCTCACGTCTTTTGCTTTTCGAATATTACACTTCCGACTAATGAAAATTTTCTTTAAAGTTAAATCATAAAGTCGGTATGTCTTTGACTCATCGTTTACTCCAAGTAAAACACACTTATGGATCTTGTTATCTAGCTTTATTCTATGTTGTTCAAGGATGTGCACATGACCTATGCAACCGAAAATTCTGAAATAACCCACACCCACACTTGTTTTAATTCGACTCCAGCACTCTTCTGGAACCATATCACTTATAGAACTTGTCACACTTCTATTCAACACATGAAATATCTACTTAGTCGCTTCAGCCCAAAAAATATTTAGTATGCTCTTTTCTAAGAGCAGACATCTGACCATGTTCAAGATTGTGCGATTTATTCTCTCGGCTACTCCATTTTGCTGACGAGTGTAGGCAACAATTAGTTGTCTTCTGATTCTATTTTCTTCGCAAAATTGGTTGAAGGTAGTTGAAGCAAATTCTCCTCCTATATCAAATCTTAGACATCATATAAATTTTCCATCTTTTTTTCTATAAGTCTTTTGAAGTTTTAAAAAAAACAAAAACTTCATTATTTTCTCACAAAAAATATATCCAGCTTTTATGACTATAATCATCTACCAACAAGAATATGTACCTTTTTCCAATATGAGAGGCAGGAGATATCGGCCCACATAAGTCTGCATGAACAATATTCAATTTCTCTGTTGCTCGCCATCGTTTTTTCTTCGACATGCTTTCCCGATGTTGCTTTCCAATATTGCATACTTCACACTTTCGTTGCCTTTTTCATTTGAGGTGATTAATCTCTTTACCATATGCTTGTCTTGCATAATCTTGATGTATGTGTTGCTCAAATTCCCATAGCGCTTGTGCTATAAACCCAATGACCCATATCTTCTACTTTCAAACATCTATTTAGACCATATTTTCTAATTGCAACTATAATGAACAAACGGCTTATTGTCATTGTAGAGTTCACAATCGAATCCATATGAGGATAGTAGATTTTACATGTTCCTTGGTCGATCAAAATAGTTAAACCCCTTTCTTGAAGTTGCCTAACACTCAGTAGATTATTATTCAGTTTTGGAACAAAAAACACATCTGTTAATATTTGGGTTAGCCCTTCGAATTCAAACTTCACATTTCTTTCTCCCATCAACTTTATTCGTGAGTTATTCCCTAGTTTTACTTCACGTTTAAAGTTTTCATTAAGATCAACAAACCAATATTTGTTACCTAATCATATGATTTGAGTAACCGGAATCGATAAACCACGTCCCCTTATTAAAATTAATTCTTCTCCATCATCAAACTTGACGTAGTTTTCTCCTTTTTTGCTATTTGGGCACTCGTATTGATAGTGTCCTAGGTTGTGACACCTGAAGTACTCAATGTGAGCTATGTTAATAGTCCATCATCTTCCACCTCTTTCTATGCCTCTCGATTAATTACTTCCCCCTCTTCCAAAATTACTCCTACTACCTTGTCCATGGCTGTAATCACCCTCGACTTTCAGTGTTTCTTCTATAGAGACCTGCCGTCGTAGCTTCTGGTCATGAACAAGTAATGAGCTTTACAACTCATCGACTATAATTTGATCAATATATTTTGACTCCTCAACTGAACATATAATATAATTGAAATCGCTCGTCATCGTGCGCATGATTTTCTCAATAATATTTACATCTTCAAATCTTCTCTACAGTTTTTCATGTCATTTGTTATGACCATGACTCTTCCAAAATAATCTGTCACTATCTCACCCCTCTTCATATCCTCCACTTCAAACAATCTTTGAAGCCTCTGAATTTAAGCATGCTTCATTCTTTCATTGTCATGATACTTGGTCTTTATTGCTTCGTAAATTTGTTTAGATGTCTGCTTTTGAATGATGGTCTTCAAAATAATCTTGTCCATGAAATAAAACAAAAAAATATTTGCCTTCAAATTTTTAAGCCTAGATTCATCCAACATCTTTTGTTGCACTACCGTCAACACTTCCTTTCTCCAAGTTCCTTATGACCTGGTTGAATCACATGCAAGTACTCTTTTGAACATAAGAGATTCTTCATGAGTAAACTCCAGAGACCGTACTATCTATCAAATTTGGGCACATATAGGACACTGCAATTGTTCTAATTATATGTTATTTTTTACACTTTCTTCACTCTTGTTTCACACTTGCTTCACTTTTTTTACTCAAACACTCTGGTTTTACTCAAACGCACATTTCTGACTCAAACAATCTTGTTTTACTTAAACACACATTCCTCAAATAGATATTTTTGCTAGTGCTCAGATACCATGTTAAAATATGAAAGAGTAATATGCAGAGAAAATGAAACTCAATTCCAACATAAGATACCAACGAGAAAAACCAAATCTAAATATTTCAATTAGTGTCATTGAATCAGATTCAATGTCAACCATATTATAATTATTATCCCTACATATAGATAGACCATTCAACAATGCTATTATTTTAACAATTAAAAGGGTATTCTTACCATACAAATATCATTTTGAGTTATATGTCACCAAGATGATTTTTAATAATAATAATCCTCCTACTTGATTCACCATTTATTAAGCATAAACCATCATAATTAATCTTTAATCTGTTTGGTGAATGAGGAATCCATTTGACATATAAGGGTTTTTTTTTTATGTTCAATTAAATAATTAAAGTATCATAGGTACTACTTTAATATCACCAGACCAACCCTCATAATTAATCAAGGAAGTAAATAAACTTTATATATTATATCAAGTATCTTATCAATTGGTTATTTAGATGCAGTTATTTGATTTTCGTATTTAACCTTATTTATGACTGACCATATGGACCAACATATAATTGGAAGGATGTTTGTCCTAATGTGGACATGTTGGTTTGTTGATAACTACCAGTAAGATATTAGATGGTTTATAGATATGTTGTGATCAATGAGGATACCAAACAAGCCTACAAAGTATTTCCATACTTTTCATGTTATATGACATGACACAAAAAGATGAATTACAGTTTCAATGTTGTTACAATGTTGGCATTTAGATGTCATGCATAAGTTTTTCTTTTGCAAGACCGATTCCACAAAAATATGTCTTTTTAGAACCCTCTAAAGTGTAAAAGAATACTTGTTAGTGTTATATTTTTCCATATTTTACTATGAATCAATAAAGTGTCATTCTTTTCTCTTATGTTTTTCCAGGTATCATTAAAAGAGAATAATCCATCAAAAGATGTCTTCCGAAATAGAGTATATTCAATTGAGTCATTAATATTAATTTTTGTAATTCTTTTAATATCTTATTGCAGGACATTGTAATTTAATTTATCTTAGTTCCAAGAACCATTCGACCAAAATTTAGATATCATGTTGACATGATATCGCATGTTATTAGAGTTAGGAGTCAGGGTAATGAATGGGTGATTGTTATTCCATTTTTCAAGTCAAAATGAAATATGACCTTGACCAACTTCCAAGAATATAAATTATTTTACAATTTCCCTAACTTGAATGATTTTTTTCCATGTTTTGGAATCCCTAGATTTTAAGTTAAATTGGAGAGAGTGATTCGAAAGACAATAGATTGAGTGCATTAAGTTGGACCATATTGTCTTATTTTTTATGAAAATTATCCATAACTTGTATGGAGCAGTTATTTGAATGTCTGAGAGTTTTCTTATGTGTCATATCTACTTAATCAAAAAAAATTATATAAGAAGTTGATTAATTTAAATTATATAAATTAACGCAAACTCGAGTATCTTTTAAAATTGAATTATTATATTGAAATTGTATTAGAATGTCAATTTTTCAAATATGTTATTTATATTTTTTATATCGAACTTCTTTTAATTTAATATTTATTTTATTTAATATAGAATTTATAATTGTTTTAAATACTGATTGATAAAAAGATTGTTAGTCGGGTCATCATCCGATTTTGGATCGACAAATAAATTTTATATCTATAATAAAGCTTCTATGAATTTATGTGGTTTATATATCTAATGTCCATTAATGTTATTATAATAGAATGGTGAAGAATTAATATAATATTTTTAAAATTTAGAAACTTCATCTATTTAGACATTTATTTTTGAGTAAGTGAACCGTCAGATAAAACTCGGTCTGATGGGTCTACTTACTCAAAAATAAATGTCTGAAGAGATGTAGTTTCTAAATTTTAAAATATTAATTTTTAAAACCAATAGCTAAATTTGTAAGCTACTCGTATCAATTTTTCAATGTATGGAGGATATCGGAGAGGTCGATGCCAGAATAGGATCCAAAATTGTTCAACAAAGATATGTGAATCTTTTGACTCGATACCCCTTTAAGCGAAGCTCGACAAGGTTCATGTCCATACTGCTGAGGTAGCTAACTTTGGAGTCTAATTGAAAATGTGTGTCTGAGATCTTCGGTGTTGAGGTTACAGGTTTGGTGTTTAACGTCAAAATTGAGTGTGGATAAGATTGGTATACTTCAGCTCACTAGTGCTACAGAGCACAAAGAGAGCTCTTAATAATTACATGATCAACTCATCAAGATGTTAGATATGTAGTAAGTGAGAGTAAATCTAGAGAGAGAAAGCGTAACAAATACATGTCAATAATAAGAATTAATGATCACCCTCCCAATGTGGTGACAACTCTTATTTATAGTGACCATTTTAGACTTTGGTCGATCTATCTGCCCAATTATACATAACATAAGTCTAATGGGGCCTATTGTCCATGATAATTAATACTGATTGGATCAGTTTATAACCCGACCCAATAATTTATCAAAATACTCATTATTAGCTCATTGATACTCAATTGCAAATTGTTTCTTTCTCCAAAAGTAAACAATTTATTTTCTCTTTCTATAATTACTTTTATTGTTTGATTTTCACACCGAAAGTCTAATACTTAACATTGGAGACCATAGTGGGAGATAATACAAGGTACCTAGATAACAAATCTAAAACCACAAAATTCGTGATTGAAATTACCAATTTAGATTATAATAGAACCAAAGATTGAAACCAATCCTACAGTGTTGATGGAAAATGAAGTACGGGAATCAGGCTTGCCTAAAGAAAAAAAACTGAGATGATAGCCAGAGGAATGAACAACGTGAACAGTCTGATATAGAGAACCGGATAAATCAATTTTTATAAAAGATAATTGTATTGAATCATGAGTTCAATCATTTAAATCCAAGGTGCGACAAGTTGACGAGAAAAATGAATTGGAAAACTTGTCTCATGAATTTTACCCGGCTCGACAAGTTCGAAATGATCGAAAAATGCTCATTTCCAGTTAGATATAGAATATCATTATTCACAAAAGGAAAAGAAAGATAAACATCGATACATTTCGGCCAGTGTTAGTAAATTTTCTAGTTCGAATTCTGAGGGTGGTTTGTTTAAACAAGGGAGACATTAGCGTTTTTTGAATGGAGAGGGAAGTCGGAGTCGCAAATCGCGCAAAAAGTATTAATCGAAGAGGAAGAGTAAGCCTCGAAATACAAGGGATAACCCATGGGACGAGGGTAATACGTCCCACTAATATGTTAACACTACGGACCAGAAACTGTATATAGTAATGGGAACAACCGGAGCTGACCAATATATGCAATGAGAGGATTGAAAGAATTCTCATTTCTTTGCTGAAATAAGGTCAATACCTTTTCCTATGCGCTTTGATATTTCAAAGGTAGAAAAGTTTGATGGAACAAAGATCCCGATGATCACATTGAGTAATTTAAAAACTATATGATGAACTTCAAATATGATGATAGGCTACTATGTAAAGCATTTTACAAACTTTTAATGGCACTTCCTTAAAGTGATACAATAGAATTTTGAGGGGATCCATAACCAACTTTATAATTTTTTATATTGCGTTTCGAAGATAAATAATGGGGAGCAAGGATATGCGAGCCAATAATGATACTATTATACAATGCAATAGGTAGTAAGAGAAAAGTTAAAAGATTATACGTAGACGATTTGTGTTAATAAATATAGAATTAGAAGATTGTGAAGAACTTGTTGTTATGGTAGCTTTCAGGGAATGATTGTTTCCAGGGAATCTGGAAAATAAGACTACGACAAGAAGGGCATTGAAATTTAGAGCTCTGATGGCTTAAGTTTTGCACCGACCAAAGGAATCTATGGGGACACCATGATGTGATGAGGTATATTTTAAGATTAAATAACATTTGTTATCACCTGAGATTTTATCCAAGCCTTGAATAAGAGAAAATTTATTATTGTATATAGTGGTGTCAGATTTCGTTGTCAGTGGTGTAATGATAAGGGAAGAAAGTGTAACTTCCAGACAAGTTTATTATGTGAGCAAAAGTTTATTGGCGTCGGAAAAAAATATACTTAAGTCTTGAGAAATTGGCTCTGGCCTTGGTGGTGGCTGCTAGAAAAATGCGTCCTTATTTTCAAGCTCATACAATTGGGATTTGAACCTCTTTCCCGTTGAAGAATGTATTGCAACGACCAAATATCTCGTGTAGAACGACAAAGTGGTTCGTTGAGCTTGGGGATTTTGATATAAATTTTTCTTCTTGAACAGATGCTAAGGCTTCGGCTTTAGCAGATTTTTTGGTTGAATTTCATTCAAGTCGGTCTGATGAGGAAACTGTTAAAGAATTATTTCCATAAGATTTGATATGGGTGGTTCGAACAGATTGAGGTTCTAGTCTATTAGGATCAAGTACAGAGGTGCAGTTGTTTGCTCATTCTGGAGAAACTATGCATCAGGCCATTTGATTTAGGTTTCATGCATCGAATAACGAAGCTGAATACGAAGATGCTTTAGCTGGTTTAAGGCTTACAAGTATTTATGGGGCGAACATAGTTCGGTTGGAGACGGATTTGTAGTTTGTAGCAAATCATATGACAGGGATTTCTAAGGCTAATAAAGACCAATTAGTTTTATATCTTCATGAGCTTCAAGGGTTAAATCTTATGTTTGTTGGAGTGGTTATTGAGCACATCAGTCAAGGGGATAACACAATTGCAAATTATTTAATAACCATTGCGTATACAAATGAGTATCCTTGGATATTATTACAAGAAAGTCCTTCGATTTTGTTAAATTCAGAGCAATGTTAGTATTTTGAGGAAGTATTTGTCACTACAGAGAATGTTCGAGGCAATTGGTGATTTAAAATAGTAGAGTTTTTACTTAGAGGAACATTGTCTCAAGATGTCAAGTTGGCTCATCGTTTGAGATATAAATCTCATGGTTATACAGTCTTCGATGGATTTTTATATAAGAACTCTTTGAGTAGACCGTTATTACAATGTTTGGGTAAGAATGAATCTCACTTGATTTTATCCGAACTGCATTATAAAGAAGGTTATGCTCATTGTGGGTTTAAGAATTTAATGATGAGGGTTTTGTTGGCATGCTATTATTGGTCTTCAATTATGGGTGATGCTAAAACGCTAGTACAAGGCTGTGATACTTGTCAACGATTTGCTAATCATATACATAAACTAGTTTTACCACTTATCTCAATTTCCGAAGCGGTTCCCTTTGCTAGATGGGGAATTGATCTGATATGGCCATTGTCCATGGCCTCGGAAGGACGACAAACAATTATTGTGGCAGTAGACTATTTTTTTAAGTGGGTTGAGGCTGAGCCATTTTCAGGTACAAGAGCTAAAGATGTTATCAAGTTTATTATTAATAATATTTGTTGTCTCGTTGGATTTCCTCGGAAGATTACTACAGATAACGACCCTCGTTTTAACAATATGGAAATGACTTCTTTCTACAATTCGAGGGGAATTATACAATGTTTTTTAACATTTTGTCATCCTCAAGCAAATAGACAGGTGGAAATAACTAATATGTCTATTTAGATGGGTTAAAGAAAATTTTGGTATATGCTACTAGGAAATGGCCTAGTTATTTGCAAGAGGTTTTATAGGCTTATAGAACAACACCTAGAGAAGCTATTCAGGAAACTCCTTTTTATTTGGTATATGAAATGGATGATGTGAGACATTTGGAATCAACTCTACTATCTTATAGACTACTTCAGTATTCCAAGGATGCTAATGCAGAGACAAGAAGAATCGAGCTTGATTTAATTGAATAAAAGAGGGTTACGCATCTAAATTCGACTCATTATCAAACTTTAATAAGGAGTCGGTCTAATTTGAGGGTAAGACGAAGAGATTTTAAGGTGGGAGACAAGGTGTTGAGGAAAGTTTTCATGCATATAAAGGATAAGAGGCTAGGAAAAGTTTTCCCAAATTGGGAAGGTCCTTATTTAGTAATGAAGCGAATTAAATCAGGTACGTATCGCCTCCAGGATAATGTGGGAAGACTTTTACAACACCCATGGAATATTGAACATTTGAAATTGAATTGGGAGTTAATTTTTATTTTCTACTTTTATGATGTTATAGTTCTATTGATTCTATAGTTTGTACAAGTGGCATACTCTTTTCTTCCGTGCTGCCTTAGGAAGGTTTTAATAAGGTGCCACATATATATTTGAAGTCATAAATGAAGTTATTTTTCTTGGCCAACGTTTTTTTAGTAATGGTAAAGTTATTTTCAATATTACACAAAGACTGATCATTTTTGGGGTAATTTATAAAGATATTACTAACATTCATTTAAAGCATTGTTCGAAGCGCCAATTTGAGTGGCGCTATAATTTAAAGTGCTAACCCCTATTTAAAGTATTGCTCGAAGTGCCAATTTGAGTGGTAATATTATTCGAAGTGCTAACGTCTATTTAAAACATTGTTCGAAGTGCAAATTTGAGTGACAATATTATTCAAAGTGCTAACGTCCATTTAAAACATTGTTCGAAGTGTCAATTTGAATTGTGATGTTATTCAAAGTGCTAACGTCCATTTAAAGCATTGTTCGAAGTGCTAATTTGAGTGGAGATATTATTCGAAGTGCTAATTTTCATTTAAAGGATCAATTCAAGTGCTAATTTTAGTGGTGATATAAAAATATATGTGTTGACATATATTTAGAACATGGTTCAATATGTTAAATTAAGAAATGTGAAATTCGATGCTATAAATGTTTGACGAAGTGGTTTTGATTACAAAAAATGACAAACAAAAAGAGGTGGTGTCACATTGTATTTTTTTCAACCTAATAAAAAGTGAATACAAATGTTACATGTTTAAGCACCCAAAATGTCAATATTCACCTAGCGATGTGTATATAAACACCACGAATAACAAAAAAACAAAAAACAAACAACAAAACAACAATGATCACCATAAAATGAGTGATCCAACAAAAAAAATGTTATAATACAATACCACTTCCTTGTTTTCCTCATCATTGTTCAGAGAATTGTCTGAGCTTCCTTCTGAGGAACTCCATTCTGCATCCGGTTTGTCATCTTCATCATCCTCAGATTCGGATTCATCGGATGATTCATTTGACACTCACAAAGCCTTCCTTAGGGTAGTCGCTCTACAGGAATTAATTTCCCGAATTCTGATAAATGTACCAACATAAACATTTCATTAAATTCCCATAGTAAATAGATCTTTGCTTGTTCTTCGCTTGTTTTGATAGCGACAAGGACATTTGTTCCGCTTTTATCCACTACAGTTTTGATGGCAATACATTTTTCTTCCTCCATTTTTGCTTTGAATAATTCCAAGTCATCAAGAGCTTTATTTATATCTCCCTCAATTTTATCGAACAGTTCATTCGGAGACGAGTAATTCGTTTATTCTTCGATTAACTCATCTTCATGTTTTGACTTGAGGTTTTCCAGTTCCGTCAGATGTGTAGATTTCAGTTTTTGTTTTGCTTGGCCATTAATCGTGACCAGGCGGCGTTTGATTTGGATTACTCCCTTGAGAAATTATAATATGTAGTCTTAGAAGGTTTGGAACAGTTTGTGGAGGTTTGGGTTACAGATGTCTCTCAATTTATTACTACAGAGAGCCTTTTTTCCCACCAGATTACATATTTTGCAAGATTTTCTAGTTTATTTTACGCAGATGCAGTATCTTCGCACAATTATTTTGATGTATCTTTGAGGGCAGAGAAAGGTTGAATTAGTTTCAACACTTTCTCAAAGGGTTCCCCAACAGAAAAAATAGCATAGTTGTCATATATAACAAAAGTAGCCGAGGGAGAAACTCGAGCAAGGGATATACCTAGACTTTGAGGCAAATTAGCTTACGAAATTTGGTTGCCGATTTGTACGATATAGTCTTGGATTTGTTGAATGTGAGGGTCTATGTCTTGAGATAAATCTTGGATTTGTTGAATGTGAGGGTCTATGTCTTGAGATAAATCTTGGATTTCATCCTCACCTGTTGCGTTTTCGCCAATCATATTATATGTTCCTTGATGATATATTTCAAGAACTTCTTGTCTTTCTTCTACATCCTCGACATATGGGGTCGGATTTGGACGAGGTATATCAACATTACTTTCTGGCACTATTGTTGGGAGATTTTTTGAAGAACTTTTCTTCTTATTTGAAGCAACAATTTTCTTTCTTTTTCTTGAGAACTCAACTGGAGCTCCTTCTTCAGTATTTTGGGGAGGGGTTAACATCATTGGATTTCCTTTTTGGTTTCCTTTATGGTTTCTATGACTTTGGATTTGTGGAGGAGCTACTTTGAGATTATTTATTTTTATTTTTTTGAGGCAAGTGACTCTGCAATCTATTCAGAACATGCAGAATGATGTGTGCGTCATGAGCAACTAGTATTGCCACAATATCTCATGGATTGGGGGCTCTATGATTTTATCTAATGGGATGACAAAATCCGGAGAGATTCTCTATATATTGCTCATGACAAAATTCAGAGGTATGAAGGCACTATGAAATTCATTAAACCATGATTTTTTCTACCCACTCGGATAGTTTGGCAAAAGTGTATTTGACATCAATTTGGTGGATTTTGTATCGCCTTGAAATTTCTACATAGAACAATAATACTTTAAAATTTTGAAACATGGTAATTGTTCAAGTAAAAAAGAGTTGTATCACTTACTGGTACTTTTCTACTTAAGATTTAGCCTCGAACGATTCTCCTCGGAAATATCTTTCCTATTTTCCCAAGCTCAGAGATAAAAAAAAATTGTTTCCAAAATTTATCAGCTTCAAGGAGATCATCAATCAACTTAAAGGAGTCTCCGAGCGTGAGATAGTAGAAGGGTAGCACTGGATTTTTGGAAACGCCAGTCCACACGATAAATTGTTTGATTGGAGGGGGAATTTGGCCAAGCCTTGAAGCCATTTTGGTGGATAAGAGTGTGAACCACATGTTTGAACTTGCTTGCATTGGATACAAGTCGAGGATCTCGAAGGATTCGGCTATATTTGGTCTAACAGAAATAGAAAGCCCCAGTTTATGATCTCATGAGGACCACAAGTTAATTTTCTTCACAAAAGAGTGAAGTATATCCTACCACTGGAAGACGAAGAGTAACGTTTTCTGGAAGAACCCATTGTCTTTTAAGAATTTACGCTTCATATTGGTTATAGTACTCATATTGCACGTTTTTAGTGCAATGAGGTACTCGGGGAGGACATTCTTCAAGTTTACGCTTAAGGTTGCAGGAATATCCTCGGGAAAAGTGACTGGTTCTTTATCTTCTTCTCTTTCTTCTTCGGAACTGGTTTCTTCGAAATATTTTCCTCAGAGCTGGTTTCTTATATATTTTCGATATTAGAGTCAGTTTATGTTCTCGAGTATGACTCAAAGATCTCATTGGAGGCTTCATCTCAAAGTTCAAGAGGGACAATGTTGGTAGTATCAGCTTGTGAACTATTTGGGTAGTTGTGGTGGTTTGTTGGTTGATTTCTAAAGGAGTTGCATGTGACTCTTTATTTATCACAACCATCTTCTTCGAGGGAGGAGTAGATGTAAGGATTTTTGAAGTATTGATGTCCTTGGAATCTCTAATTGCTACGAAAGCACTTCTTCAAGAAACTTGGATCTTTTGAGAATGATCTTCTGAAGTTATTCGAGGTGTTTGTTTGTGGTGGGTTCAAGGAGGGATCGAAGTATTAACATGAGATGCTTCTGTTTATCTTTGAAAATATTTCTCTTATGTTTGTTTGTGGTTGATTTGAAGAAGAGTTAAAGTGTTGACAAAATCTGCTTATGTAGGAATTCGAGGTGATTTCTCTTTTGTTTGTTGAGAGGATTATTGTAAGCAAACTTTAAGGATCAGGTCAGAAGGATTCGTGTCCCGTAAACAGTGGTACGAGTAGAAATCTTTGGAGAGTTATCAACACGCCTGCTGCTCGATATTCAACAATTCTTTTAGTAATATTGGAGTAGTCGTAGATGTCAAAGATGGATTGTTTTACAGGGTTTTGGTTTTTTGATAAACTAAAGTGGAAGAAGATCTTCAAATCAGGCATGAACGGGATGAAGAAGAATTGATGGTTTCAGGAGGTAGTGGTGGAATAAAAACCTCTTATGCGTCTTTCTCATTCTATCTCTAAAGTTTATGCGTGATGGGAAAATGGGTGTTAAGAGAATATTTATATAAGAACTAGTGGACAAGGAATTTAGAAAGAGAGGCGAATGGTTGACAGGTGTTATAGGTTGAATATATGAATCGAAAAACGGTTGCTTACTCTAAAGTAGGCTGACACGTGTAAGCTGCCAGAGGAAAATAGTTCACTACAGGAGTACTAGGTGTACTCAATGAGTTTTTAGCCTTTTCAAGATAAATTATTAAAAAAAACAACCAAGTGAATGTTCGAGAAAAACATAACTAAGTGAATGTTCGAGAAAAACATAAAAACGTCACACAAAGTTTCCAGGTGAGTTTTTGTAAGAACCATGGTGAACATTCGAAGCAATTTTCAAAAAGTCATCGAGGAAGACGTGCAGAGAACATGTAAAAACCTTCAAGGAGGACTGACAGTTTTGTTCAAAGCATCCCAAAGTAGTTTTAGTCATTATTCAACAGTTTTCATAAGGACTAGGGGGTACTAATAAGGATATAAATTATTAGGGAGTAAAATCAATTAGATAAAAGGGTTGTCATTAAAGTTTTGTAAAGTTAAGAGGATAAATTTGATATTGAATATAGATAATAAGCTCTATCATTTACTTTTTTTCCTATAAATAAGAGAGGAGATTATGAAATAAAATATGATTGACTTTTGCTCATTGATGCTCGATTGTAAACTTTATCTTTCTCTAAAAGTAAACAAATTATTTTCTCTTTCTAAAATTACTTATATTGTTTGATTTTCACACCGAAATTCTAATACCTAACATAAGGAACAGTCTTATTTACGACCAAAGGATAAAAACGTAATGCGTCCCAGCTTCAAATGCATTGACTTTGTGATCACTCGTAAAGCTTGTTTTGAGCTGGACCAATACAACGAAGGGTCAACTCAGATCTGAAAAGGTTTTTTAGAAAGCTCAAAACTTTAAATCAATAAATATATTGCCATTTTTAAAGTGCCAGCCACCGGATCGTCAGATGTCAGCCCTTGAGCGGACCTAAAGGCTATAGTGTCTAGTGTGTGTAGGCTACTCTGTCTTTGATGGGACCCGAAGTAAACGTCACTTCGGTCAGACTAGTGGCGACACGCTACCTATTGAAAATTCTAAAAATAGTAGCTCAAAGACTTCTTTTTCCTCCCGATTTTTAGAAAGATAAAATTCATAGTGAGAGAAGCTCCCACTCACGGGAAATCTTTGTTCAAAGCATTCAAACTGTTGTCCAATCTCCACTTCGGTAGCATCCCTCAGTCTCACTCCTACTCGAACTTTAGTTTATTCCACGTACACTCTCTTCCAATCTCTTTCCCTTCATAGCCTATGGGTGTTAAAAACTTCCAAGCCCTTCAACGAGAGTGGGGATTACAAATATCATTCTTAAGATTGAGAATAAGGGAGATAGGAATTTGACATTCCTCTTCCAACAAATTAGAGAAAGAGTACTACGATTCCCAGATGGTACACGTTATTGAGAGAGCGGCACAAACTGTAAGTGTTAAAAGTGGTCCCGACTCTTATCTTTATCACTTTGAGGGGTACTCTCTCCATACCATTTTTTATGAGTCCCTGAACCATCCATTTTCTTTAGATAATACCATCACATCTTCTCATGGGAACTCTGACACTCCAAAGGGGAAATCCTCTTATGGCTGATATTTCACATACGAAGATTTCTTCCCAAGAGGATTCCACCACTTCGAAGGGAAAAATAAAAAGAACTCTAGAGATAGACAAAACTGATACCCTTCCAAGAAAAAGTAATAATTTTATTAAACAATTTCATAATTAGTTCTTGAAAATTGATAAAGGTCAGTGAATTGATGGTAATTGATCAAGTTTCTAGTGCTCCTAATATTTGATAAAGAGTTCAAAGATACAAATAATTCAAAGGTTTACAAGAATGGTTTAAAAAAGATGATGATATCAGAAATGATCCACCATTTCCTTTCATCAAGTGAGGGTTGGTTATTATTATAAAGACATCAGAATGTGTTTTTTATTTCGCTGTGAAAAACGTGGGTGACATATTCTTGCTTTCATGCTTGCATGTCTTCTACTGTGAAAAAAGGTTGATGTTGTTAAAATTTCACAAAAAAGATGTGATGATTTGGTATATGGTGCAGTAAAAAAGTGAATAATCGTGTTGAAACTATTTAATAATGAATTTTTACATGGTGTTTGATCAGGCAAGGGTTAATGTTGGTTGAGGAGAAGCCAACATTGTAAAAACATAACCTTTTTAACTTAAAGAAAACATTTTACCAAGAAAAATGCGAGTAAAGATAGATTACAGTGATTATTAAGGGGAGAAACTCTAGTCCATATATAAGTGAAAGTCGTGTTTTGATAAGAAATAAGGTCTTTTAAAAATTGTAATGAAGATTAAGGCTTATTTAAGTTTTGAAGAAAATAAAAAGCATCATCATCAATTTGAAAAAAAATTGAAGCCTCGTCAAATGAACACACTTTCTTGTTAAACTTTTATATATATATATATATATATATATATATATATATATATATATATATATATATATATATATTAATGATTTTGTCTAAAAATAAAATAAAAGCCTTTGTCATATTTTTACAATTTGCCTTATCAAATGTTTTGTATAATTTATAACCTCGTCGAGAAAAGAAAATAATATAAATTATGATAAGCTTGTCAAAACAAAGAATAATAAATAAGAACGTCGTCAAATCATGAGAAGCTTGTCAAATAGAAGAAAAATAAATAAAAGGCTTGTCAAAAAATAAGGTGAGTTTGGGTCAAACTCATGACGTGGGGTTATCGAGTAATACTTCAACCATTCTGGTAGGTAAGGGTTAGTTAAATTCACACCATCTTCAAAATTTATAAATTTTCATAAAGTTATCTAAACAAAAAAAATTGGTCGAACAAGGAATTTTACCCGATAAATCAAGGTAATGGAAGAGCACTTTAACCATAATGTGAGTTGGTGTTTGTGATATCATTTTAATTATAATATATTAAGGGAGGTAATTTTATAACTCAATTTTATTTATCTTGTGTAACATTAGTAAGCATGCATACATTTAAGAAGAATTCATTAATTTTTCATATATTTAAGAGCTTTAATTCCATTTGACATGAGTATAATATAATTGTACATGATTTTATATGAGGTTATAAGTTAAAGTTCATCACCAAAAAAAATAGATCGTGCAATAAGCCCTCATAAAATCAATCTACCTATAAAACTTAGGGTTTCGTCGATATCATAAAAGAAATATGGTGGTTTGTCAACAACATAAAAAAATGAGATTTTTTCACAATCATAAAATGACTTTCTAGGAAGATAACTTTCCACTTTTAAAGAGAGAGAGCATCAGTTCCAACTAGAGGTGGCAAATGGGTCTGGACCTGCCATAAATAAATGGATACCTATCAGAATTTAAATGGATACCTGCAGACCTGGCTCGTTTACATGTTACCTGCCAAACCAGCTACCTGCCCGACCTGTTTAAGCAGTTACCTGCAAGACCTGCGACCTGTTAGACCTGCTACCTGTTAGATCTGTTTACCTGCATAAGCAATTACCTGTCAGACTTGCTACCTGTTTACATTTTGATTATTATTATTATGCTACTTGTTAGACATGTTTACATTTTGATTATTATTATTATTATTATTATTATTATTATTATATAGTTATAAATATTATAAGTGTTGTAATTATTTTTTATAAACCAAAATTATACCTTAAGTTATATTAAAAATATATTTTTATAATATATATAATTATAAATTTATTATTACAATTTGGTTAGTATTATTATGATTTGGTTATTAATATTTTAAGTGTTGTAACTATTTTATAACCAAAATTTTAAATATTACTTTTAAGGTTATAATGTTATTATTACATTTTGAATATTATTATTGGTTATAAATATTAAAAGTGTTGATATTATGCTATAAACCAAAACCATATTTTATCATGCTAAAATATTACAAGTTTTATGGTTATAACTTTAATATTACATTTTGAATATTATTATTATGACTTGGTTATAAATAGTAATAATGTTGTTATTATTTTTTAAACCAAAATCATACTTTATGATGTTAAAATATTACACGTTATATGGTTGTCATTTTATTATTATATTTTGATTAATATTATGATTTGGTTATAAATATTACAAGTGTTTGTTATTATTTTTAAACCAAAATCATATCTTATTATGGTAAAATATTACAAGTTATATGGTTATAATTTTAATATTACATTTTGATTATTATTGTGATTTGGTTTTAAATATTACAAGTGTTGTTATTATTTTTAAAAAAATCATATCTTATAATTATTTGATAGTACAATTGTTGTTATTATAATAAAAGGTAAATAGTTCTTTTTAGTTTATTTAGTCGTTCACAGTTTGTACTCTTGCGGGCAGAAGTTGTACAAATATTTTCAAATTAAAATACAAATTCTAATAAAAACTATTACAAATATCGTTCATCTTCTTCAAGTTCTTCTTTGTAAGTATAATCTTCCTCCTCTTATGATATCTTGAATACCATAGTCGGTATAATTTGTTAAATCAAACCTAGTGCTCAAATATCTAGACAACTCATTATCAGATTGAGGGGTTTCTCTAAAATTCATCGCTTTGTAACATTGCCATTTGAACATAGTTAGTAGAAGATTTTCCTCTACCCATATTGTTACTACCCCTTACATTTGCAGTTGTATTTGGTCTATATCTTTCAGCATACTTATTATACATACTAAGCATACAATCATATACACCGACAATATACCCTTCAGGGTTAACTGGGTCATCCGGTGGACTAGTTTCAGAAAATTGTAAGGATTTATAAAAATATTTGACTATTAGTTCAAATTGATCTTTCCGTGAAAAAGGATCCAAAATGCAAGCAATAGAATAAGTCATAGGGATTGGATGAAAATACTTTGAAAACTTTAATTCCATTTGGGGTACCGTGTCTATGAATACAAGATGGGATCTAAATTTATTCATATGCATGGCAAGATTAGTAATCGTGAAAAGAGCCAAGTGAATATTAGGTTGATTTTCTGAAGAAAAGGTTTTAATGTTATCTTTAAAAAGTTTTAAAAATCTTAACATGGAAGCACAATATTTCTAATGTTGACTTTCAAGAAATATTTGAGGATAAGATGCATTATAAAACGATGTAATTTCTTCTTTAAAAATATGAGCACGTGCAAGCATTGTATAAGTATAATCCATCTAGTTTCGACATCAAATATAAGTTTCTTATATGTTTTCCCATTTTCAATAACAAGTGTTTTAAAAGCTCTTTTTTAGCAGCGCAGGTCGTGCAAAATAGGACCCCCTTTTTAATAGGAGCAATATAATCTTCCAAAATCATAATTATTCCATCTTTCGCAACTATTTGAAGTACATGGCATAAAAATTCGATGTGAAACAATTTAGAAAAAATATGATTGCAATCATCTCTAAGCAATTTTATAGCACTTAAATTAGCAGATGCATTATCCAACGAAATATACATAATCTTATTTTTAATTCCATAAATATTCACGCATTCAACTAGACTCTCTCTAATTACTTGTGCGTTATGTTGGACAATAGATTCAAACCACACAATTATCCTTTGGAGTACCCATTCAGGATCCATCTAATGAAGGGTAACACATATCATATCAAAATCAGTAAAAGAAGCTATGTCACTAGTATCCGTATAACCGAAAGGTTGTAAACTACCAATCACATAAATCATTGTTTCTTCCCTATACTTATCTTGGTTAAACTCAAAAGGAAGACCGGTTTGAGGGTTTACAAAAATATTATTTTCGTTAGGTTTTAAAGGATCAAATAATTCATGAGTTTTTAAATGTTTTACCATAGTGCTATTGCCCATATATCTATTTGCTCCTCTATAAGCATAACTTCTATCGCACACTTTACAACTAGTGGAGGTATTATCATCCGATGCACTAAAGTATTCCCAAATCCAAGATGTTTTCTTACGAGACCTCGACCCACCACTATAACTTCCACCACCACTTTCGTGGGAAGAGAGTGTGTCAATGTGAGGGGAGTCTCTAGGAAAATCATCATCAGTATTGAGATCTACATTAACGGATGGGTGAGCATTAGTATTTCTACATTTTGAAGCCAGTTTAAAACTTAAAACAACATTTTTTTTAAATATGCAATAAAATACTAATCGAAACTAATATCACAATTAATAAAAACTAAATTTAGACTAACACTTACTAATATTACAAATGAAAATAAAATATTTAGTTTTTTTTCAAAATAAAAATAAACGAATAACAACTAATCTAAAATACTACAACAAGTAAATAACTTGATAAATTATATGGAGCTATTAATTAAGCTAGTATAATGTTATCACAATGTTAATTAAAGTTTTTTTAGCAAAGAAAAACAAATAGCGGAAAAAATATATTTAAACTATTCCGAAAGTAGAACTATAATATCTAAAATAAGAAACTAAAGCTTTCTAGAATTCGTAGAACTAGTAGAGAGATTTAGAGAGATGTAGAGTAGTTTTGAGAGATGGTGAGTTTGGATTTGGAGTCTCATCTATTTATAGGAAAGATTCTTTAAAAAAAATCGGATATCCGGACTCAAAATCCGAATATCCGGAGTCTCAAATTGGAACTACCCATAGTTGTCACGTGGCGGCCGTGGCGAGGCGTGGCGTGGCGAGACCCTTAGCGTGGCGCTCGCCGTGACAGCCGAGGCTACTGTGGCGGCTGTGGCGCTCGCCGTGGCGGTCGTGGCGAGGCGCTAAGCCTGATATTTTTTTTGAAATAAAAAATAAAAACCTAAAACTACGTTTTGGAAAAATGAAGATGTTTTGAAAGGAGTTGATGTTGGAGCTGTTGAGGTTGATGAAGTAGACTACAATCTCCGATCTAAGAATATATCATCTTCAACGGCTCGCATAAGAGATCAGAGGCTTGTTGATGAAGACTCTGAAGAATAAGATACTCTATTATGGGATATAAATGGAGAACATGGTGGAGATGAGAGATGTGAAGATGTTGTCTCGGACGATGATATATTTTAGTCTATGTTTGTTTTTTGACTCAGATGTTTTAAGAATTATGTGATTGGATGTTTTATAATTTGATCTTTTAGTCTATTTGTTTGTTATTTAACTATAATGTTCTAAGAATTATGTAATTGGATATTTAAGTTGTTATTGTAAGTTTAAATGTCTAAATAGTACTATTTAAATTACAGTTATGTGTTAAAAATGTTATTCAGGTAATGGATCGCCGCATGTCATGTGGCCGTTGCCTCGCCACTGTGGCTTTTTTAGCCCTCTTCGCCACGAACCACCACACACCACAAATAACTATGGAACTACCTAATATTTTAAAATCAAAGTATAATTAGATGTCTAATAGGTATATATTATTTAATATCTACCTAATATTAAATAAAATATCTTAAATATCAAAATATAATCAAACAATATCAAAATCATATTACCATTATCTTGTTTAAAATACACATGTCTTAATTATAGATTTTCAATTTAGTTAAGACATACATATTATTATTTTTATTATTCTAAAAATATTTCAATAATATAACATTTTAAAATCAAAATACTATATTATTTTAAAATCAAAATATAATTAGATGTCTAATAGATTTAATACTACCTAATATTAAATAAAATATCTTAAATATCCAAATATAATAAAAAAAAATATCAAAATCATATTACAATTATCTTGTTTATAATATACATATCTTGATTATAGAATTTCGATTTAGTTAAGACATACACATTATTATTTTTATAATCGTAAAAATATTTTTAATAATATAATAATTTAAAATCACAATATAATTAGCTGTCTAATAGGTATATATTATTTAATATCTATATAATATTAAATAAAATATCTCAAATATCTAAATATAATCAAACAATATCAAAATCATATCACAATTATCTTGTTTATAATATACATGTCTTAATTATAGATTTTCGATTTAAATAATATAATATTTAAATTAAAATACAATAAATATCATAATTATTTCGTTTATATAATTCATATCTCAATTATTGAAATTCGATTTAATTAACGCATGCAAATTAGTTTTAAATAATATTATAAAATACTTGATAAACACTGCATTAAATGGGTTTTTTTGATAACCTCAGTGGATTTACCTGCCTAACCTGTTACCTGTCAGATCTACTACATGTTAGACCTGTTTACCTGCATAAGCAGTTACCTGCCAGACCTGCTACATGTTAGACCTGTACCGGTTTAAATCTGTTAAATGGGTAACCTGCTACCTGTCAGACCCGTACATGTTTAAAATAAGTAAATGGGTAAGATGACCTGCTACATGTTAGACCTGTACCGGTTTAAATCTGTTAAATGGGTAAACTACTACCTGTCAGACCCATACATGTTTAAAATAAGTAAATGGGTAAGATGGATCGTGGGTCTACCAGTTTGCCACCACTAGTTCCAGCCTCGTGAATTCAACTCTGCTCATTTTAAATTATTTTCCGGTGTCAAATCCTCCGCTTGATTCTATTCGATCATGTACTTCAAAACCGTATGTTCTTCCTGGAGTAACAATCCGGTTATTGTCTTCTTCTCACTTATTAGATACGCTTCGAGTCTCCACCTTTATTGAAGGTATTCTTTTTTTTATTTGCTTTTATCTTTCATTTATGGCAAAAACATATATTAACTTAGCAAAAAAACTTTAACAAATGAATAAACCGTTAAAAATAAAAACCCCCAAAGTCAAAGAGAGTAGCTCTAAGATCGAGTCTTTGTTCTCGTACTCATCCATATCTCATACTCTGACCCTTTAGGTTGTTCTTAATCCCATCTAAGCAAAAAGAGTCAAACATGGTCTCACAAGTATCAAAATTAAATTGAGAAGCCATATGTCCCAAATGACCCTCTAGTTAGCCGTCTTATTTCCAGCACAATCCTAAGTCTCTTCCAACGTGGATCTGATCCACGACGTGGTGAAGAATAAATTCCTCAAAGAAGGGTTGTCGTCCTCAAAATCCTCCAAAAAAGAGGAAAAAAGTTAGATAGAGATTTCAAAATTTCTTTGAAGACTAGTGAAGTGGGTGAAAGGTCCATGCCATCGGTTCATAAACAAAGAAACACTGACTTTGACACTTTTGACCTCAACTGGGAGCCTTTACCGAACAAATTTACATTTTCTAACTCTAGATATGACAAAATCACACTTGTCAATTCTCCAAAGGATTCGCTATAAGTACCAGCAGCTTGATAAACTCTAAAAATACAGAGCAAGTGGAAAATCCTTGATAATATTAAAGTAAGGTTGCCACTCAATGACGAGACCTGTATCTTGGCCAGATCGGATAAAGTTATAGTTTTCACGGACATGTTCTAATGGGGTTTCAAGCTTCCCTTTTAGCCGAGCCTAAGAATTGTTTTTTATCTTACTCGACATCTGCCATAGTCAGGCTAGTAAGAACACGTCAAAGACTGCGGTGTTCTACATAATCACGTCGGAATTGTCAAATATTATATTGAAAATGGAAGAACTGAGTGCTCAATGCATCATCTCTCCTAAGAAAAATTATCTTGACTATTACCTCCCTATTGAGAATGACCTGAAATTCGTGGTTGATCTACATTAGTTCAGAGACAAATAGAAGAGGAAGTTTCTCTTCGTTTCAGAGTTATGAGAGAATGAGATTCCAATCAGTAAGAAAAAATTGAATCGACTTAAAAATTTATGGAGATGCAACAATAAAGGTCCGAACATTTTGGATTATACCTTGTTTTGAAGTCTCCCTCATAACAGAATAATGCCTTCTCCTTATTCTCTTTAATCCTACTTTTACTAACCCTTTTTCTATTCTTTATAAAAAATTATTCCAAGGCAGCGCTAAGCCAAGTATTAAGAAACTCTAGAAGTAAATTCGGTGGGGCAAAGATAAATGGGAGTGCAGGTTCACAAGTGTTTTTATCGTCGATAACCTTATCAACTCAAATTTTTGGGATATGGATAAATTGTTGAATCCCGAGAATGATTAGGAGATTACAGTGGTCTATTTTGATAATCTTAGGACCATAATGGATAAATTTCTCAAGCTTTAAGAGTGGGGTTGTTCCTCTAGAAAATGTATCATCAAAATAAAGAAATTTGATGTCTCTTGAAATAAGGTGAAGTAAGGAAACAAGACACCTGGTCATATTTTCAAGATTATAAGAGACACGTCGAGATCGACTGACCCAACCAAAGGTACGAACATGGAGGTGCTATAGGATTCTCTTCCTGATAAGACTGAGAAATAAATTAGTGAGGATTAAAGAGAGATGAGGTCATACCGACTCTGTGGAAATCTGTGTCTTCCTAGGTTTCGTTGTGAAAAATAAGCTGAAGGAGATAGTGGATGTGTTCATATTGAAGTCTCAAGATCCTAACCTTAAAGTTACTTATTGGTCCCTCCCCGAGGTTGTTGTCTGGCATACTGACTTGCATAATGAGGTAACCTTATAACATTTATAGAAGATTCATACTATTACGTTTTAAAATCAGTCATTTCTTTGTAGACTTTTAACAATACATGTGATATTATGCAAAATTTCATGAAGGAGCGTGGAGCCAAATGTCCCGACATGTCTGGCTAGATGAGAAAACTCATCAGGTGGAAAACTATGCTGGAATATAAACGATTCAACCTTCAAAACTGTGAGCTTCTTGATAAAACCATTGCTAGTCCTCGAGCAAAGGTGGAGACTCAAAAAATTATTATTTATAACCTTGAGTTAGAATTTTTTGAGGAAAAAAAACATCCAAGATCTTAAACATTTTTCCAGGTTGCCTTAGAAGAAGATGATCTAATCCATAAGACTATGGTCTTAAGTATTCATAGTGATTTCGAATTCGCGGCCTTGGACCATTCTTGAAGCAAGTATGTGAAGCAAAACGTCCATCAGAAGTGTTCTTAGAGTTTGATTAGGTATCCGAGAAAGAGGATGAGAAGATCGAAGAAAATGAGGAGTGCAGTAAGAGTCTCGCCATGAAGGATTTCGTGGGTCTAGACTCCTTGATTGATGTTGCTGCTAAAGAAAACCTCCCCGCTGTCCAAGTCAATCGTTTGAACGAACAAAAAGATCCTCCAACTACCTAAGTTTACCATGAAGCTACGCAGTTCGACAGATACGAACTAACCAATAAGTGAATATTTATATTTTCAATCATTTCTTCTTTTTAACGTATAGTCCTTCGATGGTCAGGAAACTTATTGTATTTTTAATCTCCTCTTGAACCACTGAAGTTTATCTTATTGGGTTTTTTATATTTTGTTATATGACATAGCACTTTTTAGAATAATGTTTTGAACCCTCCTGTGACTTATGTTAGTCTAAAGGTGATCAGTCTTGGACTAAACAAACGTCCACTCTAGGCTCCTAGATGTTTCTGCGGGTACCATACCTTGCCTTGACCAACTAGTGTATGAGAGTTTCACAAGGCGTTTGGTCATAATATTATTACTCACTATGAATATTGGGCTATCCCTTTACTAATCGCATATTGAAAACTTTTACAAGAAGGTTGGTTCGGATGTAGTTATTCATTTCGAGCATTAGGCTCTACATCGACCAAACTTTATTGGAACTTTTTACAAGGAGATTGGTTTGGATGTTATTAAACGCTTCGAGCACTAGGCTCTACCTTGACCAAAATAAATTGGAAAAAAATATAAGGCACGGATTTTGGGTACTCACTTTGAGCTTTGGATACTTTGACCAACAAAGGTTGAAATTTTTTAGTACATTTCAAAAGGATACACATTAGAAATATCAAATCATATCCCAGAGCGAAAGCACAATTATGGTAAAAGTTTCATTAACATGTCAACTATGTAGACACCTCATTAAAATATCTTTACGCCACCAGGGTAGGAAAAAGTATGCAGTGGTCCATTCACAATTTACAAATGATTTAGTTCGAAACAAACTGTATATAATAAATACAAGTTTGCATAAGGTATAACATAAGGTGTTCGATGTTCCAGGGGTACTTAAGTTTCCTCTCTTCTTCATCCTCCAGTTTATAAGTGCATGCCTTAACTTTTTCAGACACAATGTAAGGGTCTTCTTGATTCCTCCCAAGCTTACCAAGCCTCCGATCTTTAGTGTGCAAGAAAAACTACCTCAAGATATTATCTCCCACCTTAAATTCACACCTTAGAACTTTGAGGCGTATCATAATGTTTTGGTAATGTTGGATTCTTAGGTGGGCCTTTGTTCTGTTCTCTTCAATTATATCCAACTCAACCCTTATTCATTTTTTATTTTCCTCTCGAGAGTAATTAGAGACCCTAAAAGATGGCAGAGTCGTTTCCGCTGGGACTACGACATCCATACCATACAAAGGTTGGTTATGATGAAGAACTGCCTCTTGTTTGGGTAGAGTGGAAATATGACACTTCATTCAAACATAACAGTGAAAAAGACGAGTTCATCAGACCAGGCTGAAGAAAGGGTTTCACCTTTGATTGCTAACCTAATTGTGATATTATGAGGGATATTGTAGTTGTTCCAGAATGATTGAAGTTCACCGGGCTACATATACTCATAGTGGATCTTATCAAGTATGGTAAAATGGTATAAGAGTATGGCCATGATTAAAAAGGGCGATTTAGAGCAAGAAACACCCCCTTTTTTTGTCCAATTATGCCATCATCCTTTCATATTTTACGGTCCGAGGGCTTCGACCCATCGCATATCTCGACACTTTAAAAAGGGAGTATAACGTCTTTCTTTCAAATTCGATATATTTTTTGTGAGGTTTTGGTTGGTGGCAACTCTTTATGTTGGGATTCATTTTTTATACCGTCGGGGTTCAGGGCCATGTTCATTTTTTATGGTCGGAGTTACGGTTCAATATGATGAAAAATATTGTCTTTAGAGCTAATTTTCCTGGCCTCGATTTCAAAGGGCTAATTTAGAACATCTTGAAGGTAAAGTAATACCCTTGATGTTGACGCAGAAGAAATTTGACTGTATAAGCTGTTTTTCAGAGAACACTCACGACTTGAACAATTTTATTAGATGTGTGTAGTGGTAGATGAAGTGTTGGTTTGACTGGCTGCTATTTGGAGAACACTCACAAACAAAAATGAATGGAAGGTGATGATAGATAGATGATGGATAGACTTACACCACAAAGGTGATGGAAAGCATAACTCCAAACTGAGCTTATCTCAGATAAAGACAAAATGAATGATCAACTAAACTCGTTTTGTACAAGAATAGTTTAAAGATAGATTTGTCCCGGAATTTGCGTAGAAACTTATTTTCTATCACTTGATTGAATCTGTATATTACAAAAATAAGTTTTAATTATAGTTTTACACAGAAAGACCAGTAATAAAAACAAAATAATTCTTAAAATAGGTTTGTCATCAAGCATAAAAAGAGTTAAAATACTGAATTAAATGAGTTTGAAGACTTAAAATACTGAAAGAGTAAATCTTGGATAATAAATATCTAATAACTCTCTTGAACTCTAATAATACATAATAAAAGACCTAAAAATAAATATTGGATGATAAATACCCAATAAATCTAATTGACTCTATTAAACAAAATAAAAAAACTTAAAAATAAGTATTGGATAATAAATACTCAATAACTCTACTTGACTATCTTATACATAATAAAAAATACAATAACAATACTTAAAATAGATTTTTTGTCCCATATTATTCTTTCACTCTTAAAAAGAGGTTTGTCATCAATCATTAGTATACAAATAATGATTTTCAACTTGACGTTGCATATTAGTATTGGACTTTCATCGCTTGTTAACAATCTCAATTAACGTTTTTTGTAATACCAAAATGTACCCTTAGTCTACCTTAATATGAATTATGAACCAAAATATCATGCATCAACACAACTTCAATTCTAATAGTTGGTACTTTGACAGCCTCATGTTGGTCTTCAATCACATATGTTTGGATGTTCTCATTATATTATCCTCATTGAAAAGGTTTCTTTGACGAATATGCCATGTCAAACTTTTGCTCAGTCCAAAACATTTGTGGTAGTTCATGAAGAATTTCATCAGGAACACACTCATCAAAATATTTATCTTTATTTGGTGTAAAAGATATTTCAATAGGTAGAATTATCTCGGTACAATCGAGAAAATCCACGTCTTCTATTTCTGTAATTTTTGGGACTTCAATTGTATTTCTTTTGAATTTTGTATTAGGCTCTATTAATTCCCCTTCATCAAACAATTTATTGTTTTTTGGAGCCACAATTGTGTTCTTGTACTCCGATTGGAGTTATTCTGCTTGAGTTGTTGTTTAATTTGGACAACAATACAGAATAATTCATACAACTCACTGTATTATTTCCTTTCAACTTCTCTTGCAATATGTTCTTGCAAACTATATATAAATTATTCCATTAGTGCATCGTTCTCTTCTAGTTCCAAACGATTTTTGAGATGTTCAAACTCATCACTCAACAGTTTGATTCCGTGTGACAACTCCCTAAAACGTTATTGTAAGTCAAAATTGTCACGAGTAGGTACATACCTCCGCCTTAAAAGAAACTTCATGTCTTCGCAAATGTCTATTGGTCTGAAATGTTTCCTCATTCTTTCCGTCACTTCTTTGTCCCACCAAATAAGAGAACTATTTAAAAATCATGCAACAGTTAGGTATGCTTCCTTTTCTTAGTATATTCATAATACTCAAATATATAATTCATACACCTTCCTCAACCCATTTATGCATTAGGATATGATTTTCCAACAAATATAGAAGGTGTAACCTTTACGTATGCATTTCTAGACCTTATTGGTCGTTTCGCTCTTGCTCTTTCTAAGAGGATTTTTTCTATGCATATCGGCGTGAATTATTTTTTTACTGAGGGTAATTTTGTCAGATGTATTGTGGTATTTCAAAGGTACTAAATGTTTGAGTGTTTTGTAGTGAGAGATTTAAGCTGCCTGGTTGTATTAAATCTTTTATCACCCTCATTAAAAGTGGTTGAGTATTTATACCCTTAATTATGGGCCATATGGGCTTTCAGGTCAAACTTATGAAATCGGCGAGTTCAAAAACCCATTAGTTTATTAAGCAGATTAGCAATTAGCTTAGTCAAAAGGTGTTTAGTGTTCTTAATACTTTTGTCCTGTCTGGATACTTCAGTGCGTGATTATTGTCCGGATTACCCCTGTCCCGTTTCCACAGTGAGTGGTGAATATTTCCGGACGCATCACATATAATCATATTCAATTTCTGTTTTTAGGTGTTTTTGTTTCTATTTTAGTAGTCAAACGTTTTTTATGCATTCAAGTGTTATTGGGAGATACTCAATTCGCCTCATACGTTCTCCAAGCTCTTTCGTGATAATACAAACTACTTTGACTTTGTTCGTATCGTTTCAATTTGTATTCACATTTGCTCGCACCGTTTCACTCTTATATAAGAGTCATCAGTTCTAAAAAAGTCTATATATTGATTCTTTTTTAACTATTTTAATAAAAAATAGACAAAATATTTATAAATAATTATTTAAATAGAAATAGATACCAAGAATATTTTTGAAAATATTAGGAAATATTTATAAAATTATTTTAAAAGATAGATATAATAAGAATATTTCTATATATAACTTTTTAAATAATATTTTGAAACGATAGTTGGTGTGGTTTATTTTAAGCTGAGGGTAATTTTGTCAAGTGTTTTGGAGATTTTTAAGGGTATTAAATGTTTGGGTGTTTTGTAGTGATAGATTTAAGCTGTCTAGTTGTATTAAATGTTTATTACCCTCATTAATGAAAATAGTTGGATATTTATACCCTTAATTATGGACTCATGCGCTTTCGGGTCAAGTTATGAAACCAGATCAAGTTTAAGGACCCATTTACTTAATAAGCTCATTAGCAGGCATTGAACATTAAATCGTCCCTCGACTATTGCGTTTGGTGGCAGATAGTCCCTTGACTTTTAAATGTCCGTTGACAGTCCCTGGACTATCGCGTTTGGATAAAGTTAGTCCACCAGATCCTCTAATCCATGAGAGGCTGCCACGTGTCACCATAGTCCCCAGATTTTTGTATCACCACTAGTCCCTTGAGTTTAGGTCAAACCCAAAATGTAGAAAATTACAGAAAACTAAACTCAAGGGACTAGTGGTGATACAAAAATCTGGGGACTATGGTGACACGTGGCAGCCTCTCATGGATCAGAGGATCTGGTGGACTAACTTTATCCAAACGCGATAGTCCAGGGACTGTCAACGGACATTTGAAAGTCAAGGGACTATTTGCCACCAAACGTGATAGTCGAGGGACGATGTACTGTTCAAAGCCTCATTAGCACCTAGCTTAGTCAAAAGGTGTTTAGTTATTTAATACTTTTGTCCTATCTGGATAGTTCAGTGGGAACTTATTGTCCAAATTGCCCTTGTCCGGATTTCTCAGTGAGTAGTGGTGAACTCGTACGGACTCATGAGTAGCCCCTTTCTTAGGCTTTGTCAAAAATCTTTGGCAGGACTAAAAACTCACTTAGTCAGTAACAATATTTTCCGGCCTGTTCGTGTGCTTGATTCGAGGTTTGTGTGGAATGATTTCTTCTCAAAATTCTAAGAGTTTTTCTTTGGATCGTGGGACACGTGTCGCATCTTGATTTGACCTACCAGCCGTTTTTTATTCTCTAGAACGACGCTCCCACTAAGCCTAAAAAGTAACCTCTGCATTTAATATTTCCTACGTTAGCGCCGTCTTCAATCATTGCTCGAATATTTTCGTCTTCTCCTAGGTATCATTAGTTTTTTTCCTTACTAATATATAAATCACTTTCTTTTACTGATTCACCATCTTCACCACTCTACAAATCTTTTACAGAACATTCACCTTTTCTTTCAAAACCTTTCTTGGATAGTTTTATGTTCACAACTAGAAACACTCTTGTAAAAGGCGGCTGGTTGAATCTTTCTAAACTAGAGAAGACAAAGAAAGTTGAACGAGAGAGACATATTGCTGCTGGTATTTTAGTCTCTCCAGGCGAAAGTCAGATAAACCTTCTCTAGAAACCGATCATGGATCGTCTTTTACCAGAAATCCAAAACCTAAACGTCTATCCAAGCCAAACCTTTCGCCAATCCCATCAGGCTCCTCTATTCAGGAGTCCTAACCCTCTACTGCCCAAGAAAAAGCAGTATCAAGCGTTAGAAAACCCTCCCCATTCATAGCCATGGGATCTTATATCGAAAAATCCCTAGAGAAAACCAATCTACGCCGGAGAACACGCTTGGTGAAAGCCAAGCAACTGGTTCATAATCAAAGTCCTCCAAACCGGGGGCCTCTAAGTCTGTAACCAAAGACAAACCCTTCAGATCATATATTTCTATAAGAGCCCCTTGAAATAAGTCCTCCGGACAGAGGCATCCAAAGCAGTTTCTCTAGCAAAATCCTCCGGAGCTGAGCCCCAACCGGACACCAGACCTCTTGAAGAAACTGGTGCTCAACCATCTGGATAGACCATTGAGCCAGAAGCTAACACTCTTTCATCCTCAACAACTGATAAACCTTCCACAATGATGGAAGAAGTGATGGAAGATAGTATCGAAGAGGCTACCTTCGAAACTGAAGCCTCTTTGAAAAATTGAGGACGCTGCCTCTGATAGAAAAGGGAAAGGAAAAGTGAAGGTTGGATTGGCTCATCCGGAGCTTCCGGAGTGCTTGGAGGGCAAGTTAGGACCTTGCTTCCAGAAGATCAACGTGAAGTATTTGTTGGCCATTCATAACATCACCTACGTTTATACTCATACCGCTGAGCTGGGCCGGATCCGGACTAAGTGGGGGATCCCAGAATCAGTGAAGGGGAGGATACCAGTCATACCGGAGACTCCGATGGACTGCAAACTCAATGAAATCGTCATCTACACCGATCTGTTCAACTGGGGGCTCAGATTCCCCTTAGACCCAGATATCATCAAGTATTTTCACCTGATTAAGCTTTTCCCAAGCCAATTAAGTCCAAACGCTTGGTATACCCTCCTTGCCTGCATAATGGCATCGAGGATGTCCGGCATCCCTCTTCCTATGGATAAATTCACCGTTGCGGCCAGCCTGTACAAAAATCATCACATCCCATTCGATCACCATAACATGGGAGACAACTTCAAAGTGGTGGATGATTTGTTGGAATCAAAGAAGAACTGGAAAACTCAGTTCCCATTTATCAGTGGGTTGTGGGAGAATGAGAGAAAGATCAAAGCTAAAGTTAACCCTAGCATGCTTACCAGCAGGTGGAAGAGCACACGTATATCTTTCATCTTGTTTTTCTTTTTTTTCTTTTTTATTTTTACAAACATTCCTCTCCTGAATCATTCATTTCTTCCTTACTAGTATTACCAAAGAAGTTAACCGGTTATCGGAATGAGGGGAAGACTACATGTGCCAAGCTGAATGCATGGGCTACAGAACGTTGGTGGAACGCTTTCCACAACTGTTTTACTTCTGGAAACTTGGTGAGATCCCATTTGTGGAATACCACAGGTCGGAGAGATCTCACCTGGGAAGAATTAACCACACCACCTCCCCCATCACTCATTCTTAAGTGAACAGAGGAAAAATATGGCAAACCGGCCTTGCCCTCCAGAGCCAAGGCTCCTAGCAAGATGAAGGGAAAGGGAAAGAAAAAGAAGGCTGCAGCAGAGGCAGTTCGGGTTGTTGCAGAAGAGACCGGTCTGGAGAACCAATGAAGGGAGAAAGAATGAGGGATTTATACCTCCTTGCTCTAAGTGGTTGAAGATGGAACTGTTAAGGAGGCAAGTGAATCACAAAATCCACCAAGGCCTCCGAAGAAGGACTGAAAATAGGGAGCCAGTAGTGATGAAAGGGCTGCCAAGAAGAAGGTCAACTTAGGGGGAGAAATAACTCTTCGCCCTTTGAAGCTTCATCCTCCACCAGCTCATGCTGACCCCACTTTGGTAGAGAAAATTACAATAGACTTGCAACTGAGAGAGGGCACCGGAGGAGGGCTTGACATCAGAGCCCTTCAGGATATCGGTCTTTACTTCACCGATTTGGAGAAAGATGACTTCGCTGGTCCTTTCCGTCCTTCAGGTTCTTCCAACATGGTATCCTACAATGGTAAGTCTTTTTCTATTTCCGAATACCTGGATACGATGGCTCATTCTCTTTTAGGTCATATCCAACCAATGTTCGATTTGGAGAGGCAAGTGAAAAATTAGTCCACCTTCATCAACACCCTCAATACATAAAATAAGACTCTGTCAACTAACCTCCTCAACGTTAACCAGAGCATTGAGGCACTAAATAAGGAGCTTGAAGAGTTGAAGAAGGAAAAGGAAGACCTGTCAACCAAGCTGGCCACTTCGGAGAAAGCTAACACAGAGCTCCAAACTAAGTGCTCCGGTTTGGAGAAAGATCTCTCCACCTTGAAGGAAGATGTGAAGACTAAAGACGATGCCATTCAGACCTTGTGTAGTGATAAGACTTCTCTTGAAGAGGCTGTGTCCAAGGCAACCAAGGAGAAAGAAGACTTGGTGAAAGAGCAGAATCAGAGAATTCAGGTCCGCATCGATGCTTACACCAACGGGGTGATAGATTCCCTAGAAAAAAAGTATGATGAAGTTAAGTCTGATATGGTTTTGCTTTTCCACCAAACTTTTCCGAAGAGGACGTTTGGTACCTTGTGGAAATATATAAAGTATGAAGAAATCCCATTCCATACAATGGTAGATGGTGATAAAAAGAACTACTCTAGTGGAATTTATGACACTACCGATGAAGAAGAAGGAACCGGGGAGAGTTCAAGTGCTGAGCTCAAAGGCCCTAAGAAAAGAGATGACGCAGGAACATCCGAAGGGAACAAGCCCCGAGGTTTTTAACTATTTTTTTGTTTTCTTAATTTTGTGAACTATTAAAGTCCTTGGACGGCCAACGCATTTTTGTAATCGTGTCCGGATTGAGTCCAGTTAAGCCTTTCTTAAAACTTAAAGTCCTTGGATGGCCAAGGCATATTCTGTGTTCTAATATCATCATCCGGTTTTTACCCGGACGGGTTTATCTTATTCGATTTTTGCTCTGTGTCATACTTGCTTTCAATCTCAATGGCTAATGTTTAAAGAGCTTTACTTACTTTTCAAATATTTAAGATGAGAGTGTTTAAAATCTCTGATGACATGTGTTTAAGGGTCATCATTCAACCAAATTAATCTGATCTATCAAAGATCCTTAGTAAAACTGAAGACTTGAAATGAATTGTAATTAAATCATTCCGAATATTTTAAGAAGGCATCATATTTTATTGAAAAAACCAGACACCTCATTAAAACCTCCCTGCGCCACCAGGGTAGGAAAAAGTATGCCCCCCTAATATTTACATGGACTTTAAACAAGTAAATATTTACACAACTTTCATTCAAGAAATAACCGGAGGTGTTCAATATTCCATGGGTGCTTCAGGATTCTTCCATCTTTGTCTTGAAGTCTATATGTTCCAGGCTTAAGTTTTTCGGAGACCTCATAAAGGCCTTCCGAGTTTGGAGCTAGTTTGCCGAACTGTTTTTCTTTAGTATGTAAGAAAACCTTCCTTAATACTTTATCCTCTGACTGAAAATCCCTTCTCTTGATTTTGGAAGCGAATCTGCTTCTCATCAAGCCTTGGTAATGGGTGGTTCTGAGATGAGCCTTAACCCTTCTTTCTTCTATTAAGTCCAACTGACTTCTAATCGCCAACTCATTGGCCTATTCGGAATAATTGTGGAATCTGTATGATGGAAGAGTTTCCTCTATAGGAGAAATTGCATCCATCCCTTACACCAAGAAAAAAAGGGATTCTTGTGTAGTCGCTCCAGGAGTAGTCTGGTATGCCCATAATACTTCTTGCAAATAGCTTGGCCACTTCCCTGCAGTCCCTTCTAAATTATTTTTCAGACTGGACAGGATGGTCCTGTTTGCCACTTCAACTTGACCATTTGCTTGTGGGTGGAAAGGAGAAGAAACGCAATGTTGAATGCCCCGGGAGGCATACAAATTCTTCATATCCTTGTTATCAAATTGTGGCCCAATATCTGTGGTTATCTTTTATGGAACCCCAAATTTACAATAATTGTTAGATAAGATAAATTTTATAACAGCTTTCGAAGTAGTTTCTGCCATTGGGGCTACTTCTATCCATTTTGAGAAATAATCAATGGCTACAACAATAGTCCTGCACCCTCCGGACGCCATTGGTAGAGGCCCAACTAAATCCAGTCCCCAACGAGCAAAATGCACTGGCTCAGAAATTGACTCCATAGGAACAGCTGAGATACGAATTTCGTTACCATATCTTTGGCATGGGTCACATTTTTTCACCAACTCCTTGGCATCTGCCATTATGGATGGCCAATAGTACCCGGCCAACAAAACCCTCCGGGTTAGAGCTCTATAGCCACAGTGTGCTGATCCCTCTCCATCATGTAGTTCGGATAAGACAATTTGGGACTCTTCAACCCCCAAACAACATATGAGAGGTCTACTGAACGACTTCTTATAAAGAACCTATCTTATGATTAAGAAACCACGAGCCTTATGTTTTATTTTCCTAGCCATAGCCTTCTCCAAAGGTAAAATCCCATCAGAGATGTATTGAAGAAAGGGAAATCTCCAGTCTTTGGGTTGAACTACTTGTACACTTAAACTTTCTTCCTCTTCTTTGCTCTGATTTGGTTGTATGGATGGGAATTCTTGTACATGAGTCTATGGGTAACACTCAGAGTATGTTATGGTTGCTAAAGAGTCTGCCAGCGTGTTTTCTGATATATGAATATGCTCATATCTAACATTTTTAAAATTGGCTGCCACTTCTTTAAGAATAAACAAGTATTTGATCAATTGGTCCTTCTTGGCCTCAGATTGACCTTAAGCATGATGGATAAGAAACTGAAAATCACTCATTAACCTGACTCTTTTAGCCCCACACCGAAAAGCTAACTTTAGACCAGCTATAGCGGCCTCATATTCGGACTCATTGTTAGAAGCCCTAAAAGAAAAGCATATAACATGGTATGATTTATCGCCATACGGAGAGGTTAAACATATTCCAGCCCCACAACCCATTGTACTTGATCCACCATCTGTCCGGACAACCCACTATTTTTTAGTTTTCTCTTTTGTAGCTTGTTTAGTACTTCTATCCGAATGGAATTCTACCAAGAAATCAGCAACAAATTGAGCTTTGATTGCAGTTCATGGGGCAAAATAAATATCATAATCACCCAATTCTACTGACCATTTGGTCATCCTGCTTGATATGTCTGCCTTCTGAAGAACATTCTTCAAAGGAAAAGACGTCCGGACGATGATAGAATGAGACTGAAAATATGGCCTCATTTTTCTGGCAGCAATCACCAAGGCTAGTGCCAATTTTTCAAGCTTTAGGTACCTCTTTTCAGCCTTCATCAGACTCTTGCTGATGTAGTACACCGGACGAGGATAATTGTCCACCTCTCTTACTAGTACTGCACTTATAGCACATTCGGACGCAACTAAGTATATATATAGTGTTTCTCCATCAACAGGCTTAAAAAGAGTTTTGGGAGAAGACATATGCTTCTTTATTTCATCAAACGCCTGGTCGCATTGTGGAGACCAGTTGAAGTCTTTAGCACCCTTCAAGGTATGAAAAAATGGGGTACATCTGTCCGAAGAGTTGGTGGAGGATCCATTTTTAATAAGGCATCGAGTTGGTCCGGATCAGGCTGTATCTATCTTTCACTTATTACATACCTCAAAAAATTTCCGGACTGCACCCTAAACACACATTTTTCTGGATTCAATTTTAAATTAACCTTTGCCAAGTTGGCAAAAGTATCTTGAAGATCAGTTAGGTGCAACTCTTTTTCTAAGATTTTCACCATCATATCATCAATATATACTTCCATATTTCTCCCAATCTAATCAGAAAATGCTTTATTCACCAACCTCTGATAAGTAGCCCCAGCATTTTTTTAACCCAAAAGGCATCACCTTGTAACAATGGAGAGCCCTATCCATAACAAAGGTAATGTGTTCCTGGTCATTCAGATCCACTTGTATCTGGTTATAACCGGAGAAGGCATCCATGAAGGACAATAACTTGTTTCCAGATGTGGAGTCTACCAACTTATCTATTCGGGGGACTGGACATAGATCTTTTGGGCAAGCTATGTTGAGGTCAGTAAATTCGATACACATACACCATTTCCCATTATTTTTCTTTACTAACACTGGGTTGGCTGTCCATAAAGGATATTGAGACTCCTTTATGTGCCTCATCTTGGTAAGCCGGTCAACTTCTTGAACTATTACATCAGCTTTCTCTTTAGAAAAAACTCTTATTTTTTGCACAACAGGTACAACATCTCTTCGGACAGACAACTGGTGTGATATAACACTTGCAGGTAGTCCGGTCACATCAGCATTGCACCAAGCAAAAACATGTTGATGATTTTCCAAAAAGGACAATAATTTTTTCTTCAAATCAGGTGCCATCTTGGAGCCAACTTTAACACTCCTTCCTTCAGCCAGAGAGTGGGTTTCAACTTCTTCGATTGATATCAAAACACCAGGGGTCTCTCTGGGGTCATCAATTTCACCCTCAGCCTCAGAGGGTCCCAACAACTGCTAATCTTCATTAATCCGGACTGCCCCCAGAGTTTTAGGGGCAAGTGCAGTTGCATAACATTCTCTTGCTATTTTTTGGCTACTCCGGACAACTCCCACTTATCCTTGAACTGCGTACTTTAAACATTGATGGACTGTTGAAGCCATAACATGCATCCTAGGGAGCCAGGACCTCCCAAAGATCGCATTGTAACATGTGGGGAAATCCACCACAACGGATAGTACCCTGACCATCTTCTTGAAAGGGCTTTTTCCCAACAATGCCTCCTCCTCAAATTCTTTGATTACATCCGCAGAGCTCCCTGTGAAGCCCACAATGGATCTGTTCGAACGCTGAATCACTGCTAGATTTTTTATCTGTTTATAAGAACTTAAAAAGAGAATATTGGCTGAACTGCTAGTGTCAATCAAAATTCGCCTGATGTCGTTGCCCACAATCGAAGCTCCTATCACCACAACATCCTCATGAGGCCCAGCTATGTCTCTTAGATAATATTCATCAAAAAAATGAAGGGAAAAGGAATTTGGGATTGATAAGAAGACATGCCTCTCTCTAACTGAGTAGCTAGAGTGTGAACATGCCTTTTCCTCGAAGAAGAAGTTGGCGCAGTCATAGTGTCCCCTCCGAATATAGTAAGCGACTCAAAAAAACTTATGAGTCCAGATATTGTCTTAGTATGTTCAGTTATAACCCCCACTTTATTCGGGGTTGGATCAAGATCCAAATACTCCGATTCGACATCAAATCTTTCAATGATTACCTAGCCCCGTCTGGAGCAGACGTCCCCGCATTGTTCGTTGGGCCAGTCCGGTGAGCATTGTCAAGCCTGTTTCCACTTCTTCTCTTGATATAAGTTCCCAGCTTCGCCATTTCAATCAGATTCCACACTTCTTGTTTTAAAGCGATGCAATCTTCGGAGTTGTGGCCAATATCATGGTGATATTGGCAAAAACAAGTATTACGACTTTCCCTAGGAGATTGAAGCGCTGCCGACTTCCTAAAATGCACTTCATCTTTTGTTTTGTCATAGATGGTTGCCACATTCTCTTTCAACTCAGCAAACCGCTCCGGTTAGACCCAAAGCCCTCGTTTATTTCTGGACTGCTGGCTCTGAGCTGGAGTTGGGTGGGATTGAGTCTGTTTGGCCCTATTGGGCCCCTGTCCGGTTTCTTTAGCCTTGTATCCGGACTGGTTCTGGTTTGGAGCAGCTGGGGCAGACCTCACTTGCCTGTGTACCCTAGTCTTCTTTGTTTCATCTACGTTGATTTATTTTCCCACCTGATTTAGCAAACCGCCCCAGGTCATGGCCTTCTTCTTGATTACCAAATCGGCCAGATTCCCAGGGTTTAACCCTTGTCTCAAAGAAGCTATCGCTACCTGCTCAAAGCAATCAGCTAACCCATTCTTTGTGTTTATGAACCGACTTATATAATCTTTCAGTGATTCATTTGTCTCTTGGGCATAATGGATAATAGTATCTCCATTACCCTTCACCTCCTTACTCCCCCACAAACTGCCTTCGGAAGGCCACCTAAAACGTATTAAAGTTTCTGATACAACCTTGTGGTAAGCTGTTGTACCATTTCAAAACACTTCTCGTAAAATATTGGGAGAAGGCTCTACAAAGAAGTTTGTCACCATCATCAAAATTCATCATAAAACTTTTAAACTGTTCCAGATGGCTGTTCGGATCTTTTCTCTCATCATACTTCTCCATTTTAGTACTGTCAAACCTCTTCGGAAGGTTTCCGGATAGCATTTTGGAGGATAATGGCGATTGCCTCCAATTTCGACCACGACTAAATACTGTGTCTTCATTAGGTGTTGCAAAAATACATGTCTCATCATGGAAATCAAAAGGATCCATTAGCAGCTGATCCACATACCTATGGCTATGATTGTGGCTGTGAGATGACCATTTTCCCAGATTCCTCTTTAATCTCCCATGCCTATCTCTCTTTCTTGAATATTTTTAAACTAGCTTTTGTTTCTTTCTGGACCTTCCTTCATCGCTGCTTGATGACAAAGACTCCTCAAGCTCATCCTCATTCGAGGAACTACTAGAGGACTCAGATTCTGAGCTCTCCACCGGCTTGGACCGGTGAGATTTCTTGGAACTGACATGGGTCTTTTTTATGCTAAAATGAGTCTTTGATGATGGGTCGTTCTCCCTTGGGTTGTCAGTATGGTGAATGGCTGGCGCTTTTGAATTTTCTTTTAATCTCATCTCTGCCTTTTTAGTGGCCCTCAATGCTTCTATTTCAGCTTTCAACCTGTCTCGCTCTTCGGTCGTGTACTCATTGTTTTCTCCCACCACCTCCACCAAAGGTGGTGGCATTGCTTGCTCGTCCGGATTCATCCGAACTGGTTTTTCTTGTTGGTTTTGAATGCTAGATTTTGGCACCTTCTCCTCCCACTGTGGTCACCAATTTGGTGTGGTTTATTTTAAGCCGAAGATAATTTCGTCAAGTGTTTTGGAGAGTTTTAAGGGTATTAAATGTTTGGGTGTTTTGTGGTGAGAGATTTAAGCTTCCTGGTTGTATTAAATGTTTATTACCCTCATTAATGAAAATAGTTGGGTATTTATACCCTTAATTATGGACCCATGGGCTTTCAAGTCAAGTTATGAAACCGGGCCAAGTTTAAGGACCCATTTACTTAATAAGCTGATTAGCACCTAGCTTAGTCAAAATGTGTTTAGCTATTTAATACTTTTGTCTTGTCTAGATAGTTCAGTGGTATTGTCCAAATTGCCCTTGTCCGGATTTCTCAGTGAGCAGTGGTGAACTCGTCCGGACTCATAAATAGTAATGATAAGAATATCTAAAAAATATTAAGATGTTTTAAAGGTATATTTTTTCGCAAAGATTTGTTTTTAAATATGGAAGATATGATGAGATATATTTTTAAAATATATATTATTTTAATGGATTTATTATAAAGATTTTATTTTGAAAATATGTTATAGAAATATTTTTTATTATACAAGATTTTTTTAGAGATATTTTTAAAATATATATTTTCAATCTTGATAACACATTTTTCAGCTATGGTTCCAAATGATGTATGCATGCAAGTGGTTTGACTGTAAAAATTGTTGTTCGAGAACACTCACAAACAAAATCAGATGAAAAGTGATGATATATAGATGATGGATCGAGTTGTGCCACAAAAGTGATGGAAAACTTTTGATTAGCAGAACTCCAACTTAGCTGATACTGGATAAAAACATAATGAAGGATTAACTAAACTTTATTCTCACAAAAAAAGTTTAAATATAATTTTTTCTTGAACAAATATTTTGAATATAATTTTTTTATTGATATCTTATATTTATAACTTGAATGAATATTTACATTAGAAAGACTTTAAGCTTTATTTACAGCCATAAAAATCAATAATTGAAATAAAGTATTTTTTTTTATCTATCTTAAAAGAGAATTAAAAAACTCAAAGAGTAAATCTTGGATAATAAATATCCAATAACTCTTACTAACTCTCCCAAAATAAAACAAAAAAATTTAAAAGTAAATATTGAATAATAAATACCCAATAACTTCCATCGACTTTAATAAACGATATAAAAAAGACTTAGAAAATAATGTTTTGGTCTCTTGACTCCATAACTAGAGAAATAAAAGCAAAATGAAAGGTACCTTAATTAAGTAAGAGTCGATGGTTAAACCAAATAAAAAATCAAAGAACTGGAGAAGAGAACACAAACCAAAGTTATGCTACGATTATAAGTTGCAACTTCGAAAAGGTGTTGCCGGTGCCCTGAATGGATAATATGGCGGTCGGAAGGGATTCTTTCTCTTTCTGGAAGCGAGCGATTCTCTCATTAAGTCACTTGGTGATCCAGTACATGATGTGCATACTATTTATAGAAAAATAACCATTTCACTTTTTTCTTTTTCCCAAGAGTAATCATGGTAGGCGCTACGGGTAGACAAATCGGTAGAATACCTTGAGCGCGTGAGGGGGCGATCAATGATCAAACTTACCCATACATCAGAATTAAATTGACACGTGTCAGGAAATCCAGACCTAGTCTTGGAAGAAGCGAAACCTAGTAGGGAGACTCAACAAATTCCCGAGGAATCTTTCAAGGCAAGTCACGAGTAAGGAAACCTTAATGAAGGCAATCTCTTTAAGGAATAACATAATTTTCGAACTAGTTCGAGATCAAAAGTTTCGAAGAAAAATTATTGTCTCTTTGACATCTTAGTTGCATTGGTATTCTCTTCAAAAAACTAACTAACAACCTCCTACGCAGCGCGATGATGGCATTCGAAACAAAACCGGCTTCAACTAACTATATCGGGTTTATAACTCGGACACGTTCGAACGGATCACACCATGACCTTTGTAAAAGGATTTTAGTATTATAGGCTTGACTAGCTCCCAAGAATAGGGGGCTAGTCATAAAAAGATTATTTGTTGGGCTTGATATTTAGTTGTTTATCGGGTTTGGTTGTATTAATTAATTATTATTAACAAGTCCAATAAATATTTTATGTATATATGGATTAATAGAACCTAAAAATCCACATTGATCACAATAAATATAAGTGGTCACATAATTAAAGTTGATGAACAATCATTAATCTATTAAATATTATATAATATTCTCTTTTTAACAATTTTATTTGTCAAATATTCTACTAAAACGAAATCACATTCATAATTCTATTATGATTTTTATCTTTTTAGTTACATTGACTTATTTATAAAATTTCAGTTTAGCCCGAATTTTCAATTTAGTCTAGTAACATAACGTAATTATACAAATGGCTAGAAGCTTTTGACCATAAAATTTATTTTTCTCTATCTAATTTTTTTATATAGATTTTAACACATACTTTTACTCTTTTACCTTTTGTTTAACTTCAAATTTATATTTTTATATCATTCTATGTTTTTTTTCTTCAAACACATAATATCTCAATATTCAACCCAATATCTATTTATTCTAACGTTCTATTATCTTCATCTTTATTTCATACGAACACCTAATTTCTTTATTATTTTAACCCAAACTATATTCATAAACTTCTAAAATTAGAACCCAAGAAATTCAAACAGTTTAAAACCTAATTGAAATAATATTAAACTAATAGAAAAAGACAACAATGAATCAATACCGAAAAATATCACTCAAAACATTGGCAAGACCTATTAATCTTGAGTTTAAGTCTTAGATTCATTAAACCTCAAAAACCTATTTTTTTTTAAAATCACACAATTGGAGGTGTTTAAAAAATAACTAATTCTCAAGGTTGATCTCACAATTAAATGTTATTTTTTATATAAAAAAACCGGCTAAAAACCTGGTTAGTCATCAAAGTTAGTCATTTGTTTTAAAACTGTCACCCAAACTATATTTGTATCACAATTTTAATTTTTGTTTGTTTTCCAATTGTATTTATGGTCAAACGGTGACCAAAAATGAAAAAGACCAATAATAATGACCACTAATGCAACAACGTGACTGTTTTGATACAAAAATTAAATGAATAATTGTATTAAGACAATAGAACAACCCACTGACTAACCATGATTTTTAACCAAAAACACTTTAATTTGGAGATTAGCCTTCCAAATCAGATACTATCTTTTTAGATTTGTTTTTTTATAAAAACATATTTGAAGTTTTGTCGACAGCTTGCCATGGCGTGTTTGAAGGATGAGGGATCATCTATAGTTCCAACACATAACTCATCATGCTCGTGAAGATATACTATAAATTATGGACCTATAGTGCTCTTTCTTTCTCTCGTGGACCTTCTTAAAGGTGATGAGTCCGCATTCGAAGTGCTCCCCGGAAGGGCATCCCAAAGTAAATCTCTCCGTAAACCGGACAGGCTCCAAGAACTTAATTCGGACAGGACTTTTGAACCGGGCAGATGACTTCGAACACTGTAAGCCTAAGGCAGTTCGAACTATGACTAAAGTACTAAAAAACCTAAACACTATCTGACTAAGCTACCTGCCCATCTGCTTAAAACTCATGGGTCTTTAAACATGACCCGGGTCCATTAAACATGACCCGAAAGCCCATAAGGGCCCAAATATTACACTATAAATACCCAACCACCAGCATTAACTATGGGTAACAAAAATTGACTGCTGCCAAGCTGCTCAATTCTCTCTCCACCTTGAAACACCTTGAAACACCTTCACACCACCCTAAAACACCCTTACTCCGTTTTGAAACTCCACTTGAAATTACCAGCCTACCCTCAGGCTACTTTTATCCACACCAAATTGGCGACCACAGTGGGAGCACGAAGGTGCCGTAATCAAGTATTCAAAACCAAGTAAAGAAATTATGTCCGAATGAATCCGGATAACCCAGAGCTTCCACCAGCTTTGCTTGAAGTGGTGGAAGAGAACGATGAGTATACTGTCCAAGAGCGTGACAGGTTGAGGGTTGAAATAGAAGCTCTGAGGGCTGAAAAGGCCAAGATGGGCGTGAAAGAGAAATCCAAAGCGTCAGTTGCTCATCGCTCTGATAACCCTCAAGAGCATGAGGCTTCAAAAACTCATGTGAGCACTAAAAAGACACATGCCAGTTCTAAAAAGTCTCACCGGTCCAAGCCTGTGGAGAGTTCTGATTCAAGTTCAGAGTCTTCGGACAGCTCTTCGGACAGTGAGGGAAATGAAAAATCCTTGTCCTCCAGCAGTGATGAGGGACGAACCAGGAAAAAGCAAAAACAAGTTAAGAAGTATTCCAGAAAAAGAGATCACCATGGAAGAATGAAGAGGCATATTGGAAAAGGGTCATCTCACAACCGGAGGCATGTAGACCGGATGCTGATGGATCCTTTTGCCTTCCATGATGAGCCAGGTATCTTTGCAACTCCTAATGAGGATACTGCGTTCAGTCGTGGGAGGAATTGGAGGCAATCACCATTGTCCTCTAAAATACTGTCCGGAAACCTCCCCAAGAGGTTTGACAGCACCAAGATGGAGAAGTACGATGGCAGTACTGATCCGGACAATCATCTGGAGCAATTCAAGAACTTCATGATGAACTTTGATGATGATGATAAACTACTTTGTAGGGCATTCTCCCAATCCTTCACGGGGAGTGCTCTGAAGTGGTACAACAGCCTGCCTCAGGGTTGTATCAGAGACTTTGATACTTTTTGGGTGGCCTTTCGAAGGCAATTTGTGAGGAGTAAGGAGCTAAAGGGTAATGGAGATACCATAATCCATTGTGCCCAGGAACCAAACGAATCGTTAAAGGAGTACATAAGTCGCTTTGTAAACACAAAAAACGGGTTGGCTGATTGCTTTGAACAGGTGGCAATAGCATCCCTGAGACAAGGTTTGAACCCAGGCAACCTGGCCGATTCGGTGACCAGGAAGAAAGCCATGACCTGGGGAGGATTGCTAAACCAAGTTGGCAAGCAAATAAATGTTGATGAAACAAAGAAGACTAGGGTGCACAAACAGGTGAGATCCACCCCGGTGGCACCAACTCCAAATCAAAACCAGTCCGGGAACAAAGCAAGAGAAACCGGACAGGGGCATGGAAGGGGAAAAGCTCAGTCTCAACCAGCTGCTCCTGCACAAAGCCAACAGTCTAGAAACAAAAGGGGGCCATGGGTCCAACCGGAGTGGTTTGCAGAACTCAAAGAAAGTGTGGCAACCATTTTCGATAAAACAAAAGATGAAGTACACTACCGGAGACCGGCAACCTTGCAGTCTCCCAGAGAACATCGAAACAATTCTTTTTTCCAATACCACAATGATATTGGCCATACTACTGATGATTGCATAGCATTGAAACAAGAGGTTCAAAACTTGATCGAAAGGGGAAAATTAGGTGCATACGTTAAAAGGAGAGGAGGCAACAGGCCTGACAACACTCACCGGGCTGGTCTGGTTAATGCTGCCCCGGAGGGGGCTATGGTAATAGTTGAAAGGTTTGATGTGGAATCTGAATACTTGGATCCTGATCCAACAAGGAACAGAGTGGGTGCTATAGAGGAGCGTTCTAGATCGGTCTCCGGGCTCATTAAATTCTTTGAGTCACTGACCATTTTCGGAGGAGACACTGTAACGGCTCCTACCACTTCATCAAGAAAAAGGCATGTTCATAATTTGGCTTCCTAGCTAGAAGGAGGCATGACCTCTTATCAATCGTCAAGTTTATTCCCATTCATTGTCTTTGATGGGGATGATTTGAGAGACATTGCTGGCCCTCATGAGGATGCTGTTGTTATAGGAGCATCTATAGGGGGCAATGAGATAAGGCGAATTCTGGTAGATACTGGGAGCTCTGCCAATATCCTTTTCCTAGACACTTACAAGAAAATGAAAAATCCAGCTGTGATTCAAAAGTCAGACAGGTCAATCGTGGGCTTCACGGGAAGCTCAGCCGATGTAATCGGAGAGTTTGAAGAAGAAGTGTTGTTGGGCAGGGGCCCTTTCAAGAAAACAGTCAGAATACTCTTCATTGTGGTGGATTGTCCCACCTGCTACAATGCTATTCTAGGGAGATCTTGGCTCTCTAGGATGCATGCAGTGGCTTTGACAGTCCATCAGTGTCTAAAGTATGCTGTTCAGGGGCAGGTTGGGGTTGTCCGGAGCAGCCAAAAAGTTGCAAGAGAATGTTATGCCACTGCCTTGGCTCCACGAACGCTGGGGGCAGTCCGTATAAATGACCAATAGCAGTTTGAGGGCATTTCTGGGGGTGAGGGTGAAATTGATGACCCCAGAGAGACCCCCGAAGTGTTGATCCCAGTTGAGGAGGTTGAAACACACTGCTTGGAAGAAGGAAAAAATGTCAAGATAGGATCCAAAATGCCACCGATGTTGAAAGAAGGAATGTTGAAATTCTTGAAAGACCATCAGCATGTTTTTGCTTGGTGCAATGCTGATGTTACTGGAGTTCCATCAGAGGTGATTTCCCATCACCTATCTGTCCGGAGGGATGTGGCACCAGTGGTACAAAAAAGGAGAGCTTTCTCAAAAGAAAAGGCTGATGTCATTGTACAAGAGGTTGACAGACTCACAAAGATGGGGCACATTAAAGAATCTCAGTACCCTTTGTGGACTGCCAATCCTGTCTTGGTAAAAAAGAAGAATGGTAAATGGCGTATGTGCATTGACTTCACAGACCTAAATAGAGCCTGCCCAAAAGACTTGTATCCGGTCCCCCGGATAGATCAATTAGTGGACTCTACATCTGGAAACAAGCTACTCTCCTTCATGGATGCCTTCTCCGGGTACAATCAGATCCAAGTGGATCCAAAAGATCAAGAGCATACCACGTTTGTTACTGATAGAGGTTTACACTGCTACAAGGTGATGCCCTTTGGCTTGAAAAATGCTGGGGCTACTTATCAAAGGTTAGCCAATAAGGCATTTGCTGATCAAATTGGAAGAAATATGGAGGTTTACATTGACGATATGATGGTGAAAAGCGTGGATGAGCAGTTGCACTTGTCCGACCTCCAAGAGACTTTTGCCAACTTGGCCAAAGTAAATTTAAAGCTAAACCCTGAGAAGTGTGTGTTCGGAGTGCAGTCCGGGAAGTTCTTAGGGTATATCATAAGTGAGAATGGAATACAGCCCGACCCGGACCAACTCAATGCTTTGTTTCAAATGGAGCCTCCTCGAAACATTAAAGAAGTACAGCGATTAACGGGGAGGTTGGCGGCCTTGAACAGATTCATCTCCAGGTCTTCGGACAGATGTGCTCCATTCTTTCAAACCTTGAAGGGTGCCAAAAGGTTTGAGTGGACACCACAGTGTGATGAGGCATTCAACGAAATTAAGAAGCATCTGTCCTCTCCCAAGACTTTGTTCAAGCCAGTCGATGGGGAGACTCTCTTTGTATATCTGGTTGTTTCAAGTTTTGCCATCAGTGCTTTGTTAGTAAGGGAAGTTGATGGGCATCCTCACCCAGTGTACTACATCAGCAAAAGCTTGATTGATGCTGAGAGGCGTTACTTGAAACTTGAAAAACTAGCCTTGGCCTTGGTGATAGCTGCAAGGAAGATGAGGCCTTACTTTCAGGCTCATCCTATCGTTGTCCGGACATCTTTCCCTTTAAAGAATGTCCTTCAAAAAGCAGACATTTCAAGTAGAATGACAAAATGGTCAGTAGAGTTGGGGGACTTCGACATAGACTTTGCTCCTCGGACAGCAGTAAAAGCTCAAGCTGTGGCTGACTTTCTGGTCGAATTCCATTCTGATAGGGATTCAGAACAACCTGCTGATTCAAAAGACAAAAAAGTGTGGATTGTCCGAACAGACGGAGGATCTAGTACCATAGGATCTGGGGCAGGAATATGTCTCACTTCCCCCTATGGGGACAACATGTTCCAAGCTATTTGTTTTGCTTTCAGGGCATCCAATAATGAGTCCGAATACGAAGCAGCTATAGCTGGGTTGAAATTGGCCTACATTTGTGGAGCTAAAAGGGTCAAACTACTAAGTGACTCCCAGTTGCTAGTCCACCATGCCTTGGGCCTATCAGAAGCTAGAAAGGAACAATTGGTCAAGTATTTACTCCTCTTGAAAAATGAGGCATTGAAATTTAAAGCTGTTGTCTATGAGCACATTCCCCGGGCAGAGAATGAGCTAGCAGACTCATTGGCAACGATAGCATATACGGAGTCCTATCCATGGATCCATGTGCTCGAAAGCCCTTCTATTCAACTTGATGAAGGTGAAAAAGAGGAAGTCTTTGAAATACAAGTAAACCGGCCTCAAGACTGGAGGTCTCCTCTTATGCAATATCTGTCCGATGGCATCGTGCCCTTGGATAAATCACAAGCCAGAATATTGAAACATAGGGCTCGTGGTTTCATTATGATTAGAGAAGTCTTGTACAAAAAGTCCTATAGCAAACCTCTCCTACGCTATTTAGGGGATCATGAGTCACAAATGGTTCTCTCTGAATTGCATGATGGTGAGGGATCAGCCCATTGTGGATTTAGAGCTTTGACAAGAAGAGTGCTTCTCTCCGGATATTATTGGCCATCAATTATGAAAGATGCTAAGGAGCTGGTAAGGATGTGTGACCCATGCCAGAGGTACAGCAATGAAATTCATGTACCAGCCATTCCTTTGGAATCAATTTCTGAGCCCATCCCTTTTGCTCGATAGGGATTGGACTTAGTTGGGCCTCTCCCTGTGGCGTCCGGAGGGCGTAAAACCATAATTGTAGCCATTGACTACTTCTCGAAGTGGATAGAAGCAGCCCCCTTGGCAGGGACAACATCAAAAGCTGTTATAAAGTTCATTCTGTCCAACATATGTTGCAGATTTGGTGTCCCCCAGAAAATAACAACAGACAATGGGCCACAGTTTGACAACAGAGAAATGGAAAGCTTCTGTGTCTCAAGGGGTATTCAGCACTGCTTTTCTTCACCTTTCCACCCACAGGCCAATGGGCAAGTTGAGGTGGCTAATAGAACAATACTGTCCGGTTTAAAGAAAAATTTGGAAGGGGCTGCTGGGAAGTGGCCTAGTTATCTACAAGAAGTCTTGTGGGCCTACCGGACAAAACCTGGGGCTGCAACACAAGAATCGCCTTTTGCCTTGGTCTATGGAATGGATGCAGTAGCCCCCATAGAGAAGACACTCCCCTCCTTTCGAGTCCACAACTTCTCCGGACAGGCTAATGAGATGGCAATTAGAAATCAACTTGATTTAATTGAAGAAAGACGAGTAAAAGCTCATCTTAGAATGGCACACTATCAGGGCTTGATGAGAAGCGGGTTTGCTTCTAAAGTTAAAAGAAGGGATTTTCAACCAGGAGACAAAGTATTAAGGAAAGTTTTCTTGCATACTAAGGAAAATCTCTTCGGAAAGCTGGCCCCAACTTGGGAGGGTCCGTATACTGTGGTTGAAAGAATCAAGCCTGGAACATACTGGTTGGAAGACAAAGATGGCAGGGTTTTAACTCACCTTTGGAATATTGAACACCTTCGAATGTACTTGGAATGAACTTGTGTAAATATTTACTTGTTTAAACATCCATGTAAATATTTGGGGGCATACCTTCCCCTCTTCGGTGGTACGAAGAGCTTTCAATAAAACTTGGTGCCTTCTTCAATAATTTTCTAAGTTTTTGCAAAATTTTGTTGCTTGTCATACTACCCGGACTGAAAGGTCTAAGGGCTACTTAAATTCTAGCCAGAGAAACTAAACACTCTCATAATACAATAACTCAAAGCTACTTGAATTCTAGCTATCTGAAGTAAGACAAATAATAAAAGAAGAGGATGGTTGAACAAAATAAAAACGTTCATTCAACAACTTAAAATTGCCTTGGCCTTCCAAGGACTTTTTGAACAAGTTTGGGCACAGTACAAAAATCTGTCCGAATAATACGGACACCATCACAAAAAAGGTGCCTTGGCCTTCCAAGGACTTTAGTTCAAACAAAAGATAAACAAAACAAATTATAAATTAAGGTTGAGCCTTTGAAGATGGCTCACCCTCATCTGCTTTCTTGCCTTTGATATCGCTCTTCTCCTCGACAATCTTCTTACCCTTGGGGTCAATCTCTTCCTCACCTGGGCTCTCTCCGGTTTCCTCTTCATCACCAGACGAGGACACATCAGTGTACCCTTCATCAACCATGGTCCAGTATGGGAGATCATCGTCATCCACATAGCGCCATAATTCCCCTAGTCTCCTCTTCGGGAATTTCTCGTGAAACAGGAGGACCATATTTGGGGGCATACCTTCCCCTCTTCGGTGGTACGAAGAGCTTTCAATAAAACTTGGTGCCTTCTTCAATAATTTTCTAAGTTTTTGCAAAATTCTGTTGCTTGTCATACTACCCGGACTGAAAGGTCTAAGGGCTACTTAAATTCTAGCCAGAGAAACTAAACACTCTCATAATACAATAACTCAAAGCTACTTGAATTCTAGCTATCTGAAGTAAGACAAATAATAAAAGAAGAGGATGGTTGAACAAAATAAAAACGTTCATTCAACAACTTAAAATTGCCTTGGCCTTCCAAGGACTTTTTGAACAAGTTTGGGCACAGTACAAAAATCTGTCCGAATAATACGGACACCATCACAAAAAAGGTGCCTTGGCCTTCCAAGGACTTTAGTTCAAACAAAAGATAAACAAAACAAATTATAAATTAAGGTTGAGCCTTTGAAGATGGCTCACCCTCATCTGCTTTCTTGCCTTTGATATCGCTCTTCTCCTCGACAATCTTCTTACCCTTGGGGTCAATCTCTTCCTCACCTGGGCTCTCTCCGGTTTCCTCTTCATCACCAGACGAGGACACATCAGTGTACCCTTCATCAACCATGGTCCAGTATGGGAGATCATCGTCATCCACATAGCGCCATAATTCCCCTAGTCTCCTCTTCGGGAATTTCTCGTGAAACAGGAGGACCATATCAGACTTCACTTTTTCAATCATTAATTCTTCACTCCGTATCATCTCCCTTGCATAAGCATTAATCTTGGCCTTGATCATGGCCTCTTGATCTCTCACCAAAGCAGCTTTCTCATCAACAGCCTGAGTCACTGCATTCTCTAAAGCAATTTTGTCAGTGGTCAGGTTGGTGACAAGCTTCTCCTTTGCAACAGTTTCTCCTCTTGAGGCTATCAGGTCCTTCTTCAGTCCGGACAGTTTAGCCCGGAGATCCTTTATGGTCTCTTCCAAAGAAGCAACTTTTGTGTTGCTTTCATTTTGATTCTTCTTTAGCTGTTCATTCGCCTCCTTAAGCAAGTCAACCTTAGTAGCAGCAGTCTGGAGGTCATCGGACAGCTTCTCCATCTCAGACTTGAGGTCTTTGATAGTCTCTGTCTGACTCCGGACTTGCCTTTCCAAAGTAAGTACTGGCTGCACGTTGCTAAGGAGAGAATGGGTTATAACATCCCTCTCACTGGAAACCATAAAAGTCCTACCATTGAAGTTTACTGTGTTGGAGCTACTTGGGGGAACATATGGCCCTGCGAACTCATCTCTGGACAGGCCAAGGAAGTAATCACCTAGAGAACCCAGACCGGTGACGTCCACTTCATCCATGTTAATCTCCCCCCTTTCAATCTCATCAGTATGGAATTCCCTTGGAATCCCTTCATTAAGATTCCCTGGGATCTCTTCGGCTAACGTCGGATCGGTTGGGAAAGTGGGCTCCGGATCCCGGAGAGCGAGCTCTTCTCCTTGGGAAGTCTTTTTCTTTTTGACTTCCCTGTCAGCACTGTCACTTGCTTTCTTACGAGCCCGTTTGGAAGCCCTTGAAGGTTTTGGGGGATTCACTCCTTGTTTCTCGCTCTCCTGTTCTACCACTTGTAGAAGGTTTGCATCAACTTGAGCCTGGGCTGGCACCTCTGAGTCTGTTGGGGCCTCTTTCTCGGTATCCTCTACCGCTTTCCTGCCTTTCTTCTTCTTGCCCTTCATTTTACTTGGGGCTTTGGCCCGGGCAGGAAGGAAGAGGGTCCCATCCAGTTCATGAGACCTTCTCAGCACGACGTCTTCATCAGGTGGGGTGGAGAACTCCTCCCAGGTTAAGTCTCTTCGACCTATGGTGTTCTACATGTGAGACCTCGCTAGGTTCCCAGGAGTGAAGGCTTTATGAAATCGGTTCTCCCAGTTCTCTGCGGCCCAAGCATTGATTTTGCCACAGGTGACCTGTCCGGCCTTCAGATAGTCCCCGAACTCCTTTGGCAGCTCTGATAAAATAAAAGAAAAACCGATTAGTATAAACTTAAAGGAAAGAAAGATTCGAACAGAAACTTAAAATAAAAACTTACGATCGCTCCTCTATCTACTTCGAAGAAGGCTAGGATTCTCCCCGGCTTTGATTTTCTTGCCATTTTCCCATGAGCCACTAACAAACAAGAACTGGCTCCTCCATTTACTCTTCGATTCCAGGAGATCATCAACAGCTTTAAGATCGTTCCCCATGTTGAAATGATAAAAAGGGAACTGATGATGCTTGCACAAATTAGCCACAGCTGCAAACTCTTCCATAGGAAGAGGAATTCCAGATAGCCTAGACGCCATAATACATGACATCAAGGTGTACCAACCATTAGGGCTTAGCTGTGTTGGACATAGCTTGACCAAGTGAAAATAGCGCACTATCTCCGGGTCCAGTGGGAACCTAAGTCCCCAATTGAATAGCTCCGTAAAGAAGACTATCTCATTTCTTTTGCAATCCATCGGGGTCTCTGGATCGATGGGAATTCGAATATTTACATTCTCAGGGATCCCCCACTTAGTACGCAGTCGTCCCAGATCTTTAGTATGGATGAACGCATACTTGGTCTTTAACAGAGATGAAAGATATTTGAGCTCGACCTTATGAAAACATGGCCCTACTCTCCCTTCGAGGCTCTCCGGCAGGTCCGGATGCCTCAGATATAAGTCTTCTTTGCCTTTCTTGACAGCAACTCTAGCAGTTTCAGCTTGTCCGGAGGACTCGGACTCAAATCTAACCTCCTCGGTGGAGTCCTCCATCCTCTCCTCCATTATTGTTGGGGGAGCTTCTATAGAAACAGCCCGAGGAGGGTTGAAGCTTGGCACAGCTAATCCTCCGGACTGTTGGCTCTCTGAATGTTTTCGACTTATCACCTCAGTTTGAGTTTCTGAGGTTGAAGTTTCTTTGGGAGGTAGAGGACTGCTAGCCCCCGGACCGGTCGGCCTTTCCCGGAGAGTCCTAATAGTTGCCCCGGACCCTGATTCGCTAGTATTTTTGGAAGAAAGTCCTTTAACCAACCTACTTGGCCTTTTCATGATTAGTTTATCCGGGGAATGGTCGGAGTCAGACCCCATAGCAATGAAAGAGGATTTTTTCCTAACACTTGTGGCAGTGACCCCCGGTTCAACAATAGGGATCGACTCTTGAACTGAAGAGCCAGATACTATGGGAGAGAGTGTTGATTGAAAGAGTTTTCTAGGTTTTGTACCTTTAGAAGAAGATGAACCTCTGTCAGATTCTTCGATTGAAGGGGCTGGTTTCTCGACAGGCGACGCTGGAAGCCCTGCTGCAAGTCTTTTTTCTTTTTCAACTCTTTGAGCTTTTTCCAATTCTGAGAGGTTAAGTCAGCCGCCCTTGATCAGTGCTATTCTTGCTGTGAACATAAACAACTAAGGAAATTTTGAAGTTTTAGAGAGATAAAGCTTTGGGTAAAATGGCAGAGTGAAAGAGATAGTGAGACTGTGAAAGGTGAATAGAATTTATAGTAAATGTGAAAAAAAAGGGTTGATTCCTAGGAGAATCCGAAAAGTTGGGTAATGATTAAAAGACGGCGCTGATGTCATTAATGGCATTTAAAAGAGGTAACTTGTTCGAAAAAGTGGTGCAACTTTCGAGGTGAAAAAACGGCTAAAGTGACCAACCAGAGAGTGACACGTGTCCCACTAACTCTGACAAGAATCGTTTGGAATTCGTAACGATTGGTCTGTCCGGGTCCGTCCTCAACTCTCTTCGAATTGAAAAACCACTTCCTAAATCGGACTGTTTTTCAGTTCTTTGACAAGGACACTTGTTCAAATACCTAAAAAAAGGGCTCCTGATGAGTCCGAATTCGAAGTGCTCCCCGGAAGGGCATCCCAAAGTAAATCTCTCTGTAAACCGGACAGGCTCCAAGAACTTAATTCGGACAGGACTTTTTAACCGGGCAGATGACTTCGAACACTGTAAGCCTAAGGCAGTTCGAACTATGACTAAAGTACTAAAAAACCTAAACACTATCTGACTAAGCTACCTGCCCATCTGCTTAAAACTCATGGGTCTTTAAACATGACCCGAGTCCATTAAACATGACCCGAAAGCCCATAAGGGCCCAAATATTACACTATAAATACCCAACCACCAGCATTAACTATGGGTAACAAAAATTGACTGCTGCCAAGCTGCTCAATTCTCTCTCCACCTTGAAACACCTTGAAACACCTTCACACCACCCTGAAACACCCTTACTCCGTTTTGAAACTCCACTTGAAATTACCAGCCTACCCTCAGGCTACTTTTATCCACACCAAAAGGCACTATTTCTTCTTGTTGCATTTCTTCAGGAGGTAGAGTTTGATCATTATGAATGATGTCATTTTGATTCCCTTGTGGAAGATTATCTTGATGTTCATCTTGTTCTACATGGACCATATCTGTATCCTGGTTAGAGCCCTAAACTGAAGCATCAATGTTAATTTGAGGATTACTTTGTTCTAATGGGAACCGAAATGATTGGCATTACAGCCCAATCTTCAGATATATGAGTACCCTTATTAAAACCTACATGAATCTCTATGGATTCTTCCTCAAAATCAACATATGTTCCCTTATTCTTCCCACAAAGCTGAACATCCGAATCACAATCATTATATCATATTTTCCCTTAAAATGTGTCTTTGCTATGCCTGGTTGGATTAAATTTTATTACCTTCGAATAACCTTCGAATGGATTAAATTTTATTACCTTCGAATAACCTTCGAATGGATTACCTTCGAATGACCTGGTTTGATTAAATTTTATTTCCTTCTAATGGATTACATTCGAACGGTCTAGTTGGATGAAATTTTATTGCCTTCGAATGGATTACTTTTGAATAACGTGGTCGGATTAAATTGCCTAAAAATCACTGTTAGTCCTTCATGTTTACCTCTTGTATCAAACTAGTCCATCACTTTCACTTATGTCTCCCACCCATCCCCTTCGTTTGAGAAATTTGCACGATTAGTCCCTTCGCATATGTAAACCATTTAAAAACTGACACGTGACATCTAAATCCCAAGTTTTGTATCACTTTTGGTCCCCAAATCCCAAGTTTTGTGTCATTTTTTGTCCTTAAAAATGTGCGGGTGGACTGATTGTGCAAATTTCTCAAACGAAAGGATGGATGAGAGACAAAAGTGAAGGTGAGTGACTAGTTTGATACAGAGACTAAACATGGAGATCTAACAATGATTTTTAACAGATTAAATTTTATTGTCTTCGAATGGATCACATTTGAATGGTTTGACGGAGAAGATAACAAAATAAAAAAAAACTCACATGAAATATAAAATATAACGGATTAAAAAAAAACCCAAAAAGATAGCCGAGTTAGTTGAGTAAAACATGTTTGTGATCAAAAATCATGAGTTCGAGTCATTACATACATTTTCACGGCTGAACATATCCGTTACCCTAAATCGACAAATTTGTCAAAGCTTTTACTATAAAAAGCCAAACAACCCACTTGATAACAAGCTCACTTACTGGTCATTCGTTAATTTTGACAAATAAGACTAATAAGACATTTTGGACTAGTTATTCCACTCGAGAAAACAACGGTTTCGTAGACCAAGGTCTGTGTTTTTGACATTTTCACTAAGAAACCAAACTTAAAACATTTATTACTTAGTCAATTGAAGTTGTCGAAGTTCTTGAACAAGCTTATTCAAGTCTTTATAAGAGCTTCCACCATTCTCTACAGCTACGAGAGCCTTATCTCGCATAGCAGCAGCCTTTGCTTTGGCCTCATGCCCACTTTCGCCCATAGACTTGGCTATCATGCCACCTAACTCCTCCGGATCCGGAACCCTATCAGCACCCTCACAAACCCTAATCGCCATTCCAATTTGGTCTACCAGAAGATTCGCATTAATAAATTGGTCAGCTTCCATCGGCCAAGCTAATATCATCGGTCCGCCTGCTATCGATTCGAGGACAGAGTTCCATCCGCAATGACTTAAAAACCCACCGACAGCCCGGTGGTTCAACACAGCTACTTGTGGCGCCCATCCTTTTATAACCAGCCCACGACCCTTTACCCTCTCTTGAAACCCGTCGGGTACTGACCCATACCCGCGTTCTATTTGTTGTGTCGTGCCCGTTTTCACCACCCACACGAACCGGATCTTGCTCATTTCAAGCCCAAGTGCCAGAGCTTCTATTTGTTCCTTAGTCAACATCTTCTGACTTCCAAAGCTAACGTACAAGACCGAACCATCGGGGCATCCGTCGAGCCAATTTAACAAACTAGCACCAGAACCTGACCCGCTGTCAACACTCCCTCGGTCCACTGAAACCAACCCATTTAAGCTAAGCGGTCCGACTCCGAAAATCCGGTTATGACCCGTTTTCTTCCTTAACCAATCAAAGTAGTCCGATTCGAGATCATCGAAAGAATTGAAAATGCAGCCATAAGTACCAGGACTCGTATTTACGATCATATCATCCTTGAGAGACTGCATCTCCGAGTCAGGCACTGGGTTTCTCACGAAATGCCTGAAAATTGAAGGCAATTGTTCGTTCCTGAAAACGGGTACATGTGGCAGATCAACGAGCTCATACGAATCTTTCGACTTAAAATCCTCGACGTTGTTCCAACACAAATCGATAACGTCCGCGACAAAAGCCCCCGACGAGAAAAAAGCGAACCGGGGAAGATTTATCTCCCTGGTCAAATCAGCCGTCCATCCGAGGAAAAAATCCGACACGATCGCCACCGGCGGGTTTGGGTGATTTTTGAACCAAGCGATAATTGGGTCTTTGAGACCTCGGAGGGCGGAGGTGATGGGTAAGTTTCCGGCGTTTCCGATGTCTTTGACGTTTTCGACGCAGGCGGGGAGGAGAGGGTGGTGAGGGAAGGGGATGATTAAGGGGGTGACGGTGGTTGGGTGGGCGGAGAGCAGGGGAGAGAGGAAAGGGAGGTTTTGGGGGGTTGTTATGACGGTGGTGGTGATGTTGTGGAGAGAGAGTTGGTGTGTTAGGTCTAATAGAGGAAGCATGTGACCTTGAGCTGGGTAAGGAAAGATCAGTACATGTGGGTTTGAGCTTTTTTCATTGGTGGTGATCGACATGGCTGCTACGGCGAGGAGAGAGAAAGAGATTAGTGTTTTGTGGGTAAGAATATTTTAGTGTGCAGCTCATGGACAAGAAGACTATGTAAGTTGACTACTTATGGACAAGCATGTGAGTGTGACAATCTTTTATTGGTTTTCACTGAAGGTGTGTTTTTGGAAGTCAAAAAGCATATTTGAAAAGAAAACTATATACCAACTCTATTTTTGTTAACAAATCCTTCAACTATTTTCTTTTTTTTGGTGAAAGTGAAAATCCTTCAACTATTGTATACTTAACGAATTTTGATTCGAATAAATTCGCACAAATTATGATTTCATTGATTTTTTTTAAAATAACTTAAAATTCAAACACAGTTTAAAAATTAAACCCTAAAAGGAAGTTTTTACCTAGCATATGAATTTATTTATGTCAGTCAAGATAGACTCCATAAAACATAACAACACTTGAATAAAAACTACGTGAAGAATAAAATATTTTAATTATATTTTTAAAATATAAAAAAATACTAGTTTTCATTTTTTTTTCATGCTAGCAAATCTTTTTTCTAAATCAGAATTTTCGAATTTCTAAAATTACAAATTTGGTGACAAAATTCAGTGAATTCTGAAACATTTCAATATAAAACAAATACTAAATCAATTTTTTACAAAAAATATATTCTATTTCGTCTTAATTTTTTCACTTGTTATGTTCATAAAAAAACATACATGACTTAAGCAATGCCCGTGTTTGGTTCTAATGATTCGTATGTCTTTCTACGCAAAAAACAATGCAATTAGTAACTCAGAAACTATTTGTGTACATGTTTATAGGTTGTGGATTTGTTTTTCTTTTTTATAACTAAATTAAAAGTATTTATGCACTCAACTCATAGTAGTTTCTAAACCTAGTTTCTCATTATGTTTTTCAAAACTCAAAGACCTTTTCCGCAACAAACTTAAATGTATTTACGCACCCAACTATAGTAGTTTCCATACATACTTTCTATTTTTTTCAAACCTAAAAGGCCTTTTTTTGCAGCCAAACACCTATTTACGCACCCAACTTACCGTAAGTTTCCACACCAACTTTCTATTTTTTTCAAACACATATGACATTTTTCGCAACCAAATTGCACATATTTACGCACCCAACTAACCGTAAGTTTCCAGATCCATCTTTTCAAAAAGATGTAGGGTGCGTTGGGTGCGTAAATGTCATAGTTGGGTGCGTAAATATGTATTTACGCAAAAAACAATTTGAATAGTAGAAATTAGGAACAAAAATTGAGACATTATTAACTATATTTAGGTGGCGATCAGATATTAAATTGATTTAATGACTAAGTAAATGATGCTTTAATATCTCAAACAAAACCATTTCCAATTATCACCATCAACAAAAACAAATACAAATGCAAAAAGATCTACATAATATATAAGGTTAATAAGTATCAACTAAATAAAGTAATTTAATAACGAGTTATATAATTTGTAATACTCCAACCAATTTCCACATAATAACGTAATAAGTTAACACGTCATTACACATCCAAAAGAGAATTCTATATTTTCATAACATTGGACTATTTCGTAACAGATCTCTAATTATACAACTAATTTATACGTAATTTTGCAATTAGTAACACATTATTACGTAACCAAAATAAAATATTGTATTTACACATAATGTTTTTTAAAAAAAAACACTTACTATTGTTAATGTCTTTAACTATTGTAGAAAGTAAAGCCCATCCATGTGTACCTGTAAAATTATGTCATTGATAAAGAGCATAGGACAATAAGAGTGAAACCCTTGAAGATAAGTATCATAAGCTATAAAACATCGTTTCAAAAACGGCTTCCTCCATCATACTCCAGCAAAAAATCACTTGTGATGTCCAGACTCCTTAAAGCTTTCAGATAACCTTTTAACATACTCAAAGAAGTAGAACTATATCTATAAACTTCCCTTCTGGATTTTTCCAAAGCAAGACATGACATATGATAAGGAATACCTAAACCATAATCGAATTTAGCAATGAATTGAAGATTCTTTTCCGAGTAATATCACTTTATTGATCTAATACCATCATATATCTCATTTGATTTAAAATTAGATGTCATATGGTTTTTATTTTCTATCGAGAAACCATGATAACACTAAGGTAACTAACATACTTTTTTATAATTATATTCGACTAATCAATTGAAGCATAAAACCTCTATGGACATCTTTTGCGCGCTTTCATCAAATAATAAACACTTATTTTTTCTTTATGATTATGAATGAATTTATAAGTAAATTCATGTTCGATATAAATCGAGATAAAACAACACGCATGGATGTAACGCCACCTTCAAATATATGTCATACACCTTGAATATCATCAACCCAACTTCTACTATCAAGTTGTTTTTTCTTATGCTAAAAAAAACAAACACCCGAACTAGGATCTCCAATTAATATATTATCTTCAACTCTTGAATTTATATTATATAATGATACTCTATCAGCATCAGCGCCATCTATACATAAAGTATAGTTTTATCTTCTTGCTCACTAGAAATACCTCACAATGGAGTTTTAAAAAAGAAGAAATCATCGGAGGATGCTACTCCCGACCTTCCGCCGGTGGATAATATAGAAGATAAGGAAGTCTTGTAGTAATTTTTTGGTCGCTTATCCCCGTCCTATAAATATCTAACTGTAGAAGGGCATCGTAGGTTTAGTGTAGAATACGACTTACATGATTCCGTTAAGACTAGGGTACCCGAGCCGGGTGAGCAACCTCATACTACTCAAGAGGGTAAAACTTACTTTTACACTACCTTTTTACTGGGGATTGCGCCTACCCCTCCTTCAGTTTATCAACGACTTTCCTCGGTATACTAGAATATTCCTAACCCAACTTACTGCCAATAGTTGGTGACTGATGTTTAGCATACTCGTTGGCTCTAAGATATCGGATATCCCGGTCTTCCTGGCAGACTTCTAGTTAAGTGTTGATATATATAAGTCGTCGGGTACCCCTTACTACTATATATCGATGCATATAGGCCATAAAATTGTTAATCTGCACACGTTAGATAAAAATTGGAAACATTCATTTATATTTATCTCTAGTAACTGGAAACACCCCACTGGGAAGAATAATTTCTAGTTAGAGCATAAATGGATGAAGACATATAAGTTTGGAATGTGTCAGTTTTGTTTACTGTGATTGGTATGTTAATAGTAATATGTTAATATTTGTCTTTTTTCTTGTTGAAAGTACAGATTCAGGAAAGTACCAACATCTATAGAGGAAACTTTATGAAGAACCGAGATTAACCCCTTGTAGAGACTGTTAGCTATAATATTCAGCATGGTATCTTGAGTACCATCATTTTTTTACTCACGTGAATTTTCTATTAGCGAGGTTGTGGCATATACCAGAGATACCAATGTCAAAATATATAGAGGTAAAACTGATTGTGACATGACAAATAGCTAATGCTGACCGAGTTGTGACATATTACTCGAGCAAGTATATGGGAAAAACCCTGCGAGTATTGGGTTAGATGTACTGGTAAAACAAGTTTGTAAAGATGATGAAGAAGCATCATTTTTAAAGGTACTACGAATAAACGGGTTGTCGGGATACTGATCCTGGACCACCAAAACCAGATTCCTACGGTTGATAAGGTGTATCCCTCAGATGGTAAAGGGACTTTTATCATCTTCTTTTTCATCTTCTACAGTCCACATAATAAATTTGACTAAGGGAGTATGCGAGATCATTTATTCCTACAATAAATGCTGGTTATTAGTTTTTTTCTCCCTTAATTGTTGAGCAAGTCGTTCAAGTTCGGTAGGAGGCATTGTAGAATCCTTTGGGGCCATCGGTTGTCCATTGTCTTACTCTATCTTCCACTCCTCGTCCACGAATGGATCTATGTTCTCTTTAGAATTGGCATCAACTAGTTTGAGCTTGCAATTTATTTTGGTTTCTTTGAATAAAAAAATTGAATCTCACAGACGACGCCAATTGATGTGGAAACTTCTGAGTAATTATCTTGGTCTGTAACCAAATATTAGTTTATGGAAAACTTAGTAAGATATAGAAGATGATAACAGAGCAACATTACCTAGGCAATATTGCATTGATATGAATGTTAGATGTCTTGAGTACTCTCTTAAATCTTAGATTATCTTGTTTGGTTCATTTATGTACGTAATACAAGATGCCTATCAATATTAGATGATCATGTTTGGTTGGTATTAAAGCATTCTTATAATGTTGTTCAAAATTATATTCTCATCTTTACTTAAATAAATATCATTTATAATGATTAAAATAATATATTTTTAAATAAATTTAATAATATCTTGAAAAATATTTTAAATATTTATAACATGTAATAATTTCTTACTTTTTTATTTTTTATAAAAAATATTGCATCTTTGAAGCTGTAGCTCAATTTTGTTTTGAAAATACCATTGATTTTTTTAAGACAAACAAAACTAGATCCCTAAATAATTTTGTTTGAATTTATGTTTTCACCAAAACCCAGTAATGCTAGTCTCACACTATGTATTGTCTTATCTTGCATCTCACACTTTGTTTTGCCTTTGGTCTCGCATCATGCATATCAAAATTCGTCACCCAGTTATTTTGGTCCTGCACTTCGTCAGAACCAGTTACATTGGTCCCGCACTTCGTCAGAACCAGTTACGTTGGTCCCGCACTTCATTTTGTCTGTTCTCACATCCCGTTTTTCATTTTGCATTAGTCTTGCACTTATGCAAAAAGAAATCCAAATTTAACATTGGTCTCGCAGTTAAAGCAAAAACAAATTCAAATGCAACCCGTGTCTCTCATCTCACATCTCATATTTCCTATTGATAAGGGGAAAATTTGCCGGAATAAATACTTAGGGGTTAATTACGAATAAATAATACTCGGCAGGACTATTATTGTATCTATTGTCCTTTAGAGGAAAATTTGTAAAAGATGTGTTTAATCGGGGGCTAAAGTAATAATAAAATCATCCGAGTAAGGATATTAATGGGTCCACCTTACTTTACTATAAAAGGTGACCCACTTTGTTGGTAGGTGGGACATTAAATATTATTCTATTCCTTTTTCACTCTCTCTCTACACTTTCTCTCTCTAGTCACATCAAGCACAAGATCCGAAATATTCCACTAATCATTTATTGACTCATCATTGGCGCCATCTGTGGGAACTTGTGATACCAAAAAGGAATCTTTTTTCTTTGAAAATCACGCTTTGCAAAATGAACGACGAGGTTGCTGGAGAGAGGGTCGGTAGAGAGGTAATCAGAGCCGTTTCGGTGTCAGAAGGTGAAGAAGCCCCAGGTCGGGGGCGCTACGACCAGGGTCAGGACAAACGGTCGACCCTAATAATGACCCGAAGACAGCTCCTGGAAGACATTGCCAGGTTGAACGCCGAAAGAGAGCGGGCACTAGACGAGAAAAGGGTCTGGGATGGAAAAGGCAAAGAACCACTCTTAGAGGACCAGGAGGAGGCCGACCCCACTATTGGGCCTCGTATCGAAGCCCGACCTGTCAGGTATTATTGAGAGCTTCACCCCGAGGAAGGGCAAAATACCAGGACTCGGCGGTACCGAAAGGACCAACGCGGCTTGTCAGCTGACTATACCTCGGATGACTCATCGGGAAGGGAGTACCGGCGACGGAAAAAGGGTCCAACGCACACATAAAAATCGTTCCCGATGCCTCCGAGGACCCAGGACGGACTCTCCAAAATACAAGAAGGGTAGCACCGAGAAGCAAACTCCGGTGTCATTCGAGAAGGAAGAAGTTCCCGCAGCCAGTCGTGAAGAACGAGCAGCGCTGCCTCAAATACCATGGCAACCGTCGAACAGCCAGAACCTAGGTTACCGAACCAGTAGCCAGTTTATCAGCCCAGGGGATGAGGGACTCTACGGAGTTCAGACAGAAGGACTTGGAGGAGGAGCGTGCGGGTTTGGAATAAATTGGAGGGCATCGCCATTGTCCGACGACATATTAGCGGGGCAACTCCCGAAGCGATTTGACATTTCCAAGCTGGAAAAGTACGATAGGAAGAAGGACCCGGATAATCACCTGGAAGCCTTTAAAAAATTCATGCTGAGTTTCGACAATGATGATAAACTCCTATGCAGAGCTTTCTCCATGACCTTCCGGGACCGGGCGTCCAAGTGGTACAACCGATTGCCACAGGGCTGCATCAAAAACTTCGGGATGTTCTGGACAATGTTTAGACAACATTTTGTTGGAAGTAAGAGTTTCCGAGCCAACGGAGACACTATTATGAATTGCAGACAGAAATTGGGGGAAAGCCTCAGAGAGTATACCCGGCGATTTATTGACGCGAAGACCGACCTAGACCACTGCGAAGAGAATGTGGCCCTAACCGCGTTCCGTTTGGGTTTGCTTCCGGGGCCTATGAAGAAAGCAGTAACGAAGAAACAGGCATTCACGTTTTCCGCACTTCTGGCTCAAATAGAAAAACAAATATTGATCGAAGAGACCGAAGCATCCGAGCTGGCGGCACAAATTCAGCAAAGTGCCCAAGCGTCGGTAGTAATAAGGCAGGGCACTCGATCGGACTACGCTCGGGCGGTCCAACCGGTCAGCACGATACATCCGACCCCGCCAGTATCCACCAAACCTTCGGCCCTAACAAGCCAGAAACCAAAGCAGACTAGCCAGACGACTTCACGACCTATGTCTAATAAATGGATCCGGCCTGCATACTTCGCAGACCTTATGAAGTGTGTATCATCGATCTACGAGAAAACTAAGAAAAGCGGAATGTACCGAAGGCCCTTCCCGATACCGACGCCTCGGAAGCAGAGGAACAACCGCTATTGTCGCTATCACGAGGACGTTGGGCATGATACTAAAGACTGCATTACCTTGAAGAAAGAAATACAGATGCTCATAGAGTATGGAAACCTCCTGGAATATGTTAAGAAGGCACAACAGAGTACAACTTCAAAGGAAGTCGTGATAATTCCAAAGCCCGAAACCACTATGACCATTTCAGAAGTAACCGACCCTTTTGATGTTTCCATTGAGTACCTCGACCCCGAAGCAAACCGCAACATCATCGGAATTATCGAGGAAGAAGCACAGGAGAGCGTCAGTAATGTACGAAGCCTTTGTGAATATTTTGAATCCCTAACTATTTTTGGGGGGAGATTCTATGGCAGGAGTCACGCATTCATCCAGGAAAAGGCACATCGTAAACCTAACCACTCAGTTAGAGGCTCGAACTTACTCCCAGTCCAGAAGCGTCCCGTCTCCGATTTTGTACTTCGACGACGACGACATGAGAGACATAGCCGGCCCCCATGAGGATGCCATTGTGATCGGGGCAGCCATCGCAGGGGAGGAGGTTCGACGCATCTTGGTGGATACCGGTAGTTCGGCTAACATAATCTTTGCATCCACTTTCGCCAAGTTTAGAACACCACCGGTCATCACACGGTCCGATCGTACCATAGTGGGGTTTACGGGGTCAGCGACCGACGTTATAGGAGAATTTGAGGGCGTCGTCCAATTAGGCCGTGACCCGTTTAAGAAAAAAGTTACCGTTTTATTCGTGGTGGTAGACGCGCCTGCTTCCCACAATGCAATTTTCGGCCGATCGTGGATCTCGCGAATGCATGCGGTTTCTTCTACAATCCACCAGTGTTTGAAATACGTGGTCGGAAACAACGTGGGCGTGGTCCGAAGCAGCCAGAAAGCAGCACGGGTGTGTTACCAGGCAGCATTGGCACCTAAAAAAGATCAAGAGATGATTCAAGCTCAAGAATAGCAATTAAAGGGGCTCGCCCCGGGATCATTACCCGTCGATGACCCTAGGGAAGCCCCAAGCTACTTAACCACCGACGAAGAATGTGAGCAACACCAATTTGCCGCAGGGAAAGTCCTGCAGATCGGGGTATGCCTGTCACCAGACTTCAGGGAACAGTTACTGTCCCTCCTACGGGAAAACCTAGATTTGTTCGCATGGTGCTCAAGGGATGTAACCGGTGTCCCGGAATCTTTTTTCATTCACAAACTAACTATCAACAGAAACGTCAGACCGATCTCCCAAAAGCGTCGGGCTTTTCCCCCGGAAAAGGCAGATATTATCTTACGAGAAGTCGAGAGAATGATCAGTGTCGGACACATAAAGGAAGTGAGCTACCCGTTGTGGACCTCGAATCCCGTTCTGGTCAAGAAGAAAAACGGGAAATGGAGAATGTGCGTGGATTTCACTGACCTCAATCGGGCATGTCCGAAGGACCCTTTCCCGATGCCGAGAATTGACCAGTTGGTAGATTCGACTTTGGGGAACAGGTTACTGTCATTCATGGATGCATACGCCGGCTATAACCAGATCAAGTTACACGCTGCGGATCAGGAAAGCACCATATTCATCACATGCCGAGGACTATATTGTTACAAAGTGATGCCGTTCGGGCTAAAAAATTCCGGGGCAACATATCAAAGACTAGTTAACAAAACGTTTGAGGGTCAAATTGGGAGGAATATGGAGGTGTACATCGATGATATGTTAGTCAAGAGCGGCACAGACAGAGCTCACCTTACCGATCTGCGAGAAACTTTTGATAACCTACGGAGAATAAACCTCAAGCTCAACCCAGAAAAATGCTCCTTCGGGGTCCGGTCGGGAAAATTTCTAGGTTTCTTTGTTAGCAAGAAAGAGATTGAAGCCGATCCCGTCCAACTTCGAGCTCTGACCGACATGACTCCCCCCAAGAACATCAAGGAAGTCCAGATCCTAACTGGGCGTATGGCTGCTTTAAACCGATTTATTTCTCGTTCGTCTGATAAGTGCGCCCCCTTTTTTCAGGTCTTGAGACAAGCTAAAAATTTTGTAGGGACGCCCGAATGTGACGAAGCGTTCTTAGGAATCAAACGCTATCTGTCGTCCCCGAACCTCTTGACAAAGCCCGTAACTGGCGAGACACTTTTTCTTTACATTGCGCTTACTGACTTTGCGGTTAGCGCGGCTTTAATCAGTGAGTCGGGACCAACCCCTACAGCAGGTTACTTCGGGAGCAAAAGCCTGCTGGATGCAGAAACTCGGTATTTAAAGTTGGAAAAAATGGCTCTCGCCTCGGTAACAACAGCACGAAAAATGCGCCTGTACTTTCAAGCCCACCCTATCATAGTCCGAACCTCGTTCCCACTCAAGCACATCCTCCAGCGACCAGACATGTCCGGGAGAATGTCCAAATGGTCGGTCGAGTTAGGCGATTTTGACATCAACTTCGAACCTCGGACAGCCATTAAAGGCCAAATCCTGACTAATTTTTTAGTGGAATTCCATCCCGAACGACCAGATCAGGACCCACCTTCCCAAGAGGCTGAACTAAGTGAGTGGATAGTCCGAACCGAAGGGGGGGCTAATGTCAGTGGCTGCGGAGCAGGGATACAGATAATTACCCCATCGGGCATTAGTATGCACCAAGCCATTCGATTTGGTTTTCACACTTCGAACAATGAGGCTGAATACGAGGCTGCTCTGGCGGGGCTACAACTAGCACAGGTATGTGGGCAAAGCAGGTACGCCTCGTAAGTGACTCCCAACTTTTGATAACCCAAGCCTCGAGAATTGCCGAAGCTCGGAAAGAGCATCTGGTACAATACCTAGCAGCACTTAGAGTGCTAGCTGCCTCGTTCGACAAAATCACATACGAACATGTCCCAAGAAGCGAAAATATAGTGGCAGATTCCTTGGCAACAATTTCCTGCTCAAGCAACTATCCCTGGGTAACCGAGCAAGAAAGCCCATCCATCATCAAACGGCACGAACTTGATAACCGACCTGAAATCGCCTGTCAAATCTCGTCGGTAACGATCTCAGATTGGCGACGTGATATTATCGCCTTCTTAGCCGAAGGTACGCTACCTAGCAATAGCGCCTCGGCTCGGAAAGTACGTAATAAGGCCTGGGGTTACGTCCTTTTAGGTGAAGTACTCTACAAGAAATCCTTCAGCCGCCCCCTGCTCAGATGCCTAGGGGTCCACGAGTCACAAGTAATTGTAACTGAACTACATGACGGTGAGGGAGCGACACATTGCGGTTACAAGGCCTTAATTAGAAGGATTTTTCTCGCAGGGTTCTATTGGCCGACGATAACGGCAGATGCACGACTCATAGTGAAAACTTGAGACACATGTCAACGATTCGCAAACACAATAAACGTTCCCGCAACCCCTCTAGAATCCATATCCGAAGGTCTACCCTTTGACCGATGGGGAATCGACCTTATCGGACCACTACCGATGGCATCGGGCGGAAGACAGACAATTATCGTGGCAGTAGACTATTTTTCCAAGTGGGTCGAAGCTGAGCCGCTATCCACCACCAAGACCAAAGACATCATCAAATTTATCTGGTCTAACATATGTTGTCGGTTCGGGGTACCGCAGAGGTTAACTATGGATAATGGACCACAGTTCGAAAGCGGGGAAATGAAAGCTTTCTGTACAACTCACAGGATCAGGCAATGTTTTTCCGCTCCTTTCCATCCTCAGGAAAACGGGCAGGTCGAAGTCACCAACCGAACCATTTTGGACGGACTCAGAAAGAACCTTGAGGGAAAGGCTGGAAAGTGGTCTGACTACCTACAGGAAGTGCTATGGGCCTACCGAACCACCCCCCGAACGGCAACCCAGGAATCACCTTACGCTCTGGTGTATGGTATGGACGCGGTTACCCCAGCAGAGTCCATTTTTCCATCTTTCAGATTCGATACCTATGAGGAGAGCACAAACGACGACAGTAGACGACTCAGTCTCGATCTTATAGAAGAGAAGCGCAATCGCGCCCAGTTGAACTCTTTGCACTATCAGACCCTGATGAGAAGTCGATACGCCTCTAAGGTACGTCGTCGAGAGTTTAAAGTAGGTGACAAGGTTTTGAGGCGCGTTTTTCTTCACACCAAAGACAAAAGCCTCGGCAAGCTTGCCCCGAATTGGGAAGGACCCTACGAAGTCGTGGAAAAAATCAAGAACGGGACATACCGCCTTCAAAACAGGCTCGGGCATCCTTTGAGGCTGCCGTGGAATATCGAACATCTAAAATTGTACTTAGAATAGTTATGAAGTAGTTGTAATTTGTTCAACATGGTCTGTACAAACGTATCGGTCAGGGATGCACTCTTTCCTAACTCGGTGGCGCGAGAAGGTTTTAACGAGGCATCGTAAACACCCGACCCCCCCCCCCCCCCTGATTGAGTTAATCAAAATTTTATTTTGCCTTCCAAACTTTGAAGTGTTACAAACTAGATGAGCTGACGAGCTGGTCAGCGTCTGTTCCTACTGATCTTGATGGATCTACATGTTTTAATTTTCCCGACCCTATGGGAAATGTTTCAATGTTACATTGATCTACAGAGCCTTCATAGGTTTTTCAGTGTTTATACTGATCTACATGTTTACTTTTCCCGACCCTATGGGAAATGTTTCAATGTTACATTGATCTACAGAGCCTTCATAGGTTTTTCAGTGTTTACAACTGATCTACATGTTTTAATTTTCCCGACCCTATGGGAAATGTTTCAGTGTTACATTGATCTACAGAGCCTTCATAGGTTTTTCAGTGTTTATACTGATCTACATGTTTACTTTTCCCGACCCTATAGGAAACGTTTCAATGCTACATTGATCTACAGAACCTTCATAGGTTTTTCAGTGTTTATACTGATCTACATGTTTAATTTTCCCGATCCCATCAGGAATTTCCAATATTACATTGATCTACAGAGCCTACTTTGGTTTTTCACAGAACCACTTCGGTTTACCTAAGTAAAAACATCTAAAAATTATGGGCCTAAGTAAAAACATCCAAAAATTGTGGCAAGAAACACCGATTGCATACCAACATAAGATAAATATTAAAGTGTTCACAGGAAATATTGTTAGGGGACCCCGCGGCCCCCAAAGATCTTACAACAAAAACAGCCAACTCGAACACTTAAAAAACAAACACTGCGTCTGGATCACTCGCCATCCTCCTCCCCGGACTCAGTGTCATCCGACTCATCCTGACAAACGACTCCCGCAGGGCGGTCCTCCTCTGGTACATCTAGCCACATCGCCCCGAGGTAAAGGTCCGGGAAGCGGTTATGGAACGATAGCACATACGTGGCTTTAGCGTCGGCCGCTTCTTTGTCCGCCCACTTCTTACACTTGTCTGCAAAGGCGGTATTCGATGCTTTCAGCTTTTGGACCTCCTGAGCTAAAGTGGCATCACGCTCTTCCCCAGCTCTCTTTGTCTCTTCCGTGACACGGCTGGCTTCTGCAGCCCGCCCTTCCGCCAATTCCTGCGCTGCCTTGGACTTTTGCACCTCCTCCATTAGGCCAGAAATCTTGGCCTCCGCACCCCACAGCTTCTGACTCAGCTCGATCGCCTTACGCTCTTTCATGGCCGCTGGAATAAGCAGATTATACAGAGATAAGGCCAGTCCGTCCGATCCCTGCAGTGGGACAGTATGCGGAGACCCAAGCATCGTCAGCACCGGGTACTTCGTACCACTCGACGAGGCCACGGCTGGGTCCGACGCTTTGGGGGGACTCACATCATCTGGAATCACCACTACGGGATCCACCGACGAATTACCCTTAACCCAACCATACTGGTCAAACAGCTCTGGTACGGTGACACTGTCCGCCCCGACAACGGTCCCGCTTTCCTTGGCAAGCCTTGGCTTCTTCAACTTGGCCCCATCCGCGTCGGCCCGAATTTTTCTCTTGGGCACCGGATCCTGGGCCTGATTGGTTGCAACGCCTTCAGCAACATTCCCCTCTTCCCGAACCATTGCCTCCTCAGCCGCAGCATTACCCTCCCCGGCCTCGTCATCTGACTTTGGGCGCTTGCTAGGCGCTTTGTTGCGTTTCGGGAGATACAATTGGGACCCGGGTGCGTCTGTTTTCGCGATCAGATCCTCTAGGCTCGGGGGCACCCGCAGTTTCTCAATGGTGAGCACCTCTGACGAGCAACGCCAGAGGTTACTCTTGATCAAATTGGTGTCTTTGAAGGTACGATGCATTGCCCGACCCCAATTCATCCTAGCATAGTCCTTCAGCACCTGGAAAGTGACTTCACCGGCTTTCGAGAAGTCCTTCTTCAGCCCCTGCAGGAACTCCTTCGACACTGCACAAAGGATCGGTATTATTAAAAAAAAAGGAGTACCGTCGTGGACCCAGGACCGGAGTAGCTGCCTCCGGTTCTCCTTGCTATAAGGAAGATCGTTCTCCCAGCAACCGCTCAAGAATACGAAGCGATGCTTCCAGCCTTTATCTTCCTCCGGGAAATCGTTAACTATCTTCCATTTGTTTCCCAAGGAAGAGTAGAAGAATGGAGACTTCGGGGCCTTGGACAGACCAGACATAGCGATGTATTCCTCCATGGGCATAACCCGGGCCGAAAGGTGTGAAGCGATAATACACGACATCAAGGTATACCAGGCATTAGGCGTCAGCTGAGACGGGAAAATCTGGAGGGTGCGGAAATATAGCGCGATTTCAGGATCTAAGGGGAACCGAAGACCCGAGTTGAATAGCTCGGTAAACACTACTATTTCCCGTGATCGGACATGAACAGGAGTCTCCCCGGGGACCGGGAACCGAACCGTGACGTTCTCAGGAATCCTCCAGCGAATCAGCAGCTCTTTGTGCTCGGCTTCTGGAAAGTAGAGGTACTTTCCTTCGAAAAGAGAGACGACGTCTTTCGAAGGAAGCCAGCGGAAGTAGGTGGTGGTGATTGTAGCCTCTACCTCTTCGGGAAGAGGATCCTCATGAGGATTAGCAGCGTTCCCAACAGCGGAAACATTAACCTCCGCGGGAGGAATATCCACCTCAGACTCATCCACATTCAAGGTTGGTACCTGAGCATAACTATGGGCAGCGGCAGCGTCTGGGTCTGAAGGCCGAACCCGGGAACTTGTGGGGCCAGCACTGCTCCCAGTATGCGCCAGGTTAGCCTCGTCATGTTCCCGACGGGCCAGCTCGGGGTTTAACTCCTCGGGCGTCAACCGCCGCTGATTAAGACCTAAAAGAGTAACTGCAGTATTAGTACCAGTTCGGTACCCTCGTATAGAGGGAGTGAGCTGAACCATTTCGATATAATTACCTCCTAAGGGAGAGGTCGGAGGGCTACTTTCTCCCATAGCCAAGAATTTTGCCTTGAGTACGCGTCAGGGGGGGGGGGGGTAATGGAGTCGAGGTGGCGTACGAATTGACTGACGACGGGGTTGGATTCCCCAACTTAACTACCGGAGAACGAGTGGAACTACTGCTAGAGGGGATATTAACGGTTTCTGGAGATAGACCGAACCTAGGGGATGTATCGTTGGGTGGTTCGGGAGAGAAGAAGGACTCAGCAAGGATCGGGGTAGCTAGAACGGGATCGTGGGGCTGAGGAACGGGTGTGAATGGTTTGGAATTAGAACCCCAAATCAATCCGGCACGTCGGTACTCTTCCGCTCGGTCGCCAATACTCGCCCACTCCTTGAAACCGAACACATGATTTCTTCTTTTTCTTAGGTGATGGTTGCTTCGGGTATCTGGGTTTAATAAAACGAGCATTCCCTCTCTAGAAAAGTTTGGACAACACTTTCTCTCTCTAGAATGCCTCTGAGAGAGATCAGAGTTTATGAAGTATTTATAGGCAAACATTACATGACCGGGGAATACCAATCGACAAAAAGCAGCGGGAAGACGAAGAGTCTCTCTAAGAAACCGTGCCGGCAAGCACGCGTCGCATTAACGGTCGACACGTGTCAACCATTGTCTGACGAAGGCTCACCTAGGCTAGCCTCTTCAAAATCGCTTTGCAAGATGGGCCGCCCCAGTCGGACTAACAACGACAGACGACCCATCATACTAAGCCCAAAAGCTGAGACGGCACGGGACCCGATCCGCTCAAAACCATGATCCCCATCAGGATGCAAGACGATTGTAACTTGTAACGCCCGAACGTGTTCCTCGGGTAAAGTTCGCTAGGAAGGATCGCAGAACGAAGAATGTATCCATAAATTCAACCGGGACGGTAAGTCTCAAAGTCCCCGACGCCCAGTAGAGAGAGGATCCACCCGAAGAAGACTGCCCGACGACTCGGGGAACGGGGAACGGATGACAGCAGTGATCATGATAGGCTCTTCTATAAGTCTTCGCTCCCAATGCTCCCGAAGACTGGAGGGCTACTGATAAGGGGAAAATTCGCCGGAATAAATACTTAGGGGTTAATTACGAATAAATAATACTTGGCAGGACTATTATTGTATCTATTGTCCTTTAGAGGCAAATTTGTAAAAGATGTGTTTAATCGGGGACTAAAGTAATAATAAAATCAGCCCACTAAGGATATTAATGGGTCCACCTTACTTTACTATAAAAGGTGACCCACTTTCTTGGTAGGTGAGACATTGAATATTATTCTATTCCTTTTGCACTCTCTCTCTCTACACTTTCTCTCTCTAGTCACATCAAGCACAAGATCCGAAATATTCCACTAATCATTTATTGACTCATCACCTATAAGTCTAGTCTTGTACCTCGCACTAATGCAAAAAAATCAAATTTAACCATGGTTCCGCACATAAGAGAAAAAAATCAAATTTAAAATCATCTTGCATCTCGGATCTCGCATCTCGCATTCTCTATAAGCTTAGTCACGCACCTCACAGTAGGACTAGAACTTTAAATTTTACCATGGTCTCGCACTTAATACGAAAAACAAAATATTTAAGTGCAACATGTGAGATCATGGCATAACAAAGTGCGAGATGTGAAACCAAGCAAAATAAGTGTGAGACCAGTCTAATTGGGTATGGTGAAGAAACAATATTAAAAAAATATCATTTATGGATATAGTTTTGTTCGTCTTAAAATAACAAAACTTGATAGTATTTTCGAATGTTTTTTCTAAGCTACTGTTTGAAATATAAAAAAGATAAAAAAATATGACATGTGATGAAGCATGGATATTTGGAGTATTATGAAAAAAATTGGGTATAACATATGCGTTAAATATTATATTTTGATAGTAGGTGGGTATATTTGACACTTGGAGTATTAATATTTAATGTTCGATACTATTATTCACGTACATTACCCATTATTAAAACTAAAAGACTTAAAATGAGATTTTGAAAATATTAGAAATGTAATTTTCAAACCTTCAGGGAGTAAAATATAATTGTTGAAACTTTAGAGATTAAAATTTAATTTTTAAAATTTTAAAGACTAAAATATAATTTTCAAAACTTTACGACTAAATATAATTTTCTAAATTTTATGGATTAAAATATAGTTTGGTCTCTCCAGTTTCATCATGTATGGTCACTCCATTTTATCATGTCTTTTCTCTCCACTTCATCATGTCTTATCTCGCATCCCTCTATATCATCATGATCGGTCTCTCCGTTTCATCACGCATGGTATTTTCATTTCATCATGCTTTGTCTCCCATATCTCCATTTCATCATATCTAGTTTCTCCATTTCATCATCTCTGTCTCGCCATTTTATCATGTCTGATCTCGCCTCTCTCCATTACATCATGTATGACCATAAAAAAACGAAGTACAAGATGCGAGACCATGAAAGCATAATGTGAGACTAGGGTTACCGGATCTAGTAAATATTTTTAAAAATAAAAAATAAAAAAAGTAAAAAGAAAATATCATTTATAGATCGAGTTTTGTTCGTTTTAAAAAAATATAGTCGATAGTACTTTCAAATTTTCCCGAAACTATAATTTGAAATATACAAATCTATAGAAAAAGTTAAAAAATAATAATAATAATGACCTAAATAGTGATGAATCATAGTATTTCAAGTATGATGAACAAACTAAGACCGGATATTCATTATTGGTAGTTTGCGTATTATTATATGGCATTACAGTTTGTTCTCTTGTAACTTCGGATACAATATCCTTTTATTAATAAAATGGTAACTTCAAGTACAATATCCTTTTATTAATAAACTGGCGTTAAAGACATATTTTTCCTATGGGCCAGGCTAGAAATAAGACACATTTTGATAGATCTTAAACCGCTAGATCTTATACCCAATTGATAGATCTTAAACCGCTAGATCTTATACCCAATTGATAGATCTCTCACCTAATTTTGGACCATTTTACCATTTTCAGAAAATCTAGGTATAAAAGGGTTTGATAAATCTCTCACCATTTTTTCCCTCTCTTTCTCTCTCTCTCTCTCTAGAAAGCTCTCAAGCACACTGTGGGACCCATTTCAAAAGCACGATTTTTGAAGAATCTAAAGTCAAGAAAACGTAAAGGTAAACGATACAAACATCATGGTGTAATTTTTTTTAGATTTCGTTGGGTCTAAGCTGTTGAATCTTGGTTTTTTAGTTTTTTAGGTTTCGATTTCAAAAGTTCGATTTTTGCATGATTTTAGGTGTTGTTTTGTTAGATTAGTGTTGTATTCTTGTTAGTTTTTCTAGGATCTATGTTTTTGTGTTTGATTTTGTGTGAAATGAGGCTGTTTTGGTTTGTTTCTACTTTTGGGGTTTCGTTGCTGTTGGTAGCACAATCGTGCTACCAGTTTGGATCTGCTCGCACGATCGTGCGACCAAGACAACATTTCTTCGCATGAGACGGGGTGTACATTGCCGTCTCATGCGACAGACAGCTTAAGTTGTCTCATGTGAATCAATTCATTTTATGTTAGCTTATTTGGTGTTTTCTCATTAATACATATTTTTTTATGTTGTCTTTACAGGATGGGACGGATCAAGACGAAAGTTAAAAATACGTTCAAGAAAATGAGGGAACGTGATCGTTCGGCACATGAGGCGGAAGTGGCGGCAGAGGATAGAGTTTTGCCCGGCCGAGGATGTACAGGCAGGTCCCAGCGAGGGACATGCTCCCGGTACGCGTAGTAGACGACGTCTCCGTCGTCATGGCGATTATATTCCTACTGCTGATGGTAGCACAGGGCAGGTTCTTCGTCTCAGCCACCTGACTTTTGTTACGATGACGATGCAGATGCACCGGATGATATGGAGGACGATGCACCTCACGCACTAGAGGCAGCATCCCACGCACCCGAGGGTGAGGATCAGGACTTTTTGTCGGTGCTGCCGCATGTCCCGGCTCTTTTTCCGGATTACACCCAGCACGAGGCTTTCAGCGTCTATCACGGAGATGTAAGTATTATACCTTTATATTGTTTTATCATTTTCTTACGTGTTCGATACATATGTTTATAATTATTGTTTTTTACGAATTTACGTGTTTGATACATATTGCAGGATATGGTCACCCTGCGATGCTTCGCTATGTACGATAGTCTCCGGAGATGGGACCTTACACAATAGAGCAGGGTACGGGCAAGGGTGATGGAGACTATATTTGGCCCGCTCGTCGATGCACTCACCCGCTGGCATACCAACCTCCATTTGGTGGAGGCATTCTTAGAGCAGTGGCATGAGGAGACTTCTTCATTCCATTTCTCGTTCGGGGAGATGACAGTCACCTTGGACGATGTCCACGTCATCACTAGATTGTAGGTAGGTCCTTTGATGCTCTACCTTTTGACTCTGAGGTTGATAGGCTTTGTACTTATGCTGGCATGCTAGGTGTGCGATCATCTGAGTTGAGTAAAAACCTTAGGAATGCTAGTAGTATGAACATTAGGTGGCTGCGTAGTACTTTTAGTGGTTCTAAGTATAGTGATAGGAAGATCACGGATGAGGGTTTAGATCATGCCACCCGTGTCTACATACTGTATTTGTTAGGTACCACTATATGTGCGAGCAAAACCGGCAACAACATTCCTTTAGATTACCTCCAGTTCGTGAACCAATACCAGAGTATGCATATGTACAATTGGGGTCAGTTGGTTTTAGAACAGCTGTACCACTCCCTTAGTCAGGGATCTCTCCATGGTACGAGAGGCATTTGCGGGTTTACAGGGATGCTCGAGTCGTGGATATTTGCACACTTTGTTCAGCTCCGAGCTCCACTGTTTTGCGATTACGACATATCCATGCCCCATATGTGCCGACACGCGCCGCAGAAGATTGGTGTCTCTCATGATGTGCGCAGGCAGATGAGACACGCACTTTCGACGTGCATGGAGGCAGATGTAAGTCATATTCGTTCATTTTAATTATAAGTACTTTTACTAATATAAATGGCTAAGTTGTTAATTTTTTTATTTACAGGTCATGTTCCTTCCCTTCATACACTTACGGGACCATTATCCGTTCCAGCGGGTGACTTGGGTTGAGTTGACGCTTAAGTCGTTCGACGTGGTTGTGCCGTACTACCCAGTCCGTGTCACTCGACAGATGGGGTACGTATAGCTGATTCCTAAGGATATACGCCCTCCTAAGTCGAAAAAATCAGGGAAGAAGATGGTCAGTAGCTTAACATGGGACGGGCACTTGAGGAGGGATTGGGATAACCATTTGTACACTCCTGATGGCACGTTGTACCGTGGTAGTGGAGAGAGTGCTGACCTGATGTACTAAATTTGGGTGAAGAAGAGGTTGTGGTACATCGTCAGCAGTTCTGCGCCAGAGAGAGGTCCTCGGTTGGAGCCGCAGGGTGGTGCTGACTTTTCAGGATACGAGCAGATTGCTAGGTTTGCTCCATCGATACCGACTATGGAGCACGAGGATCTTGTACAGACCGCCCTTCATATGTGCAGGATCGCTGAGAGGTATCGACGACACTGATTATTACTCTCAGCATACCTTTGTTAGACTTTTGGACATCAACACTATATTTTGTAACCGGTTTATTTTATGACTGCTTTTATTTATTGTATTTTAATTTATTGTATGCTTGCTTTGAATTTATCATGTTTATGGGTTCGATTCCATTTCAATTAGAGTTAGAGCTTCTACCATTGAAACACACACTCATAGAAACTCACACTAAAACACAAATACAAACTCACACTCAAACACAAAACTGAAATACACACTCATACGTAAATTGAAACACACACTAAAACACAAATACAAACTCACACTCAAACACAAAACTGAAACACACACTCATACGTAAATTGAAACACACACTCATACTTAAACTGAAATACAAACTCACACTCAAACAAAAATACACACTCATACTTAAAATGAAACACAGACTCATACTAAAACGGAAGCACACACTCATACTTATCTATCAGGCCAGTTCCATTTCATCAACTTCCTTTCTTCTTTCGCATCTTTGTAGTCACTGATTTCCTGTAGCCGGATGTCAATAATGTCAGAGCGGACCGTATCCAGCTGGTCCTCTGTTATATAATCCGTCACTTGACAGTTGAACCGGTTACCCGCAACACGACGTTCCAATTCGGTTAGGCCAGAAACTAGATGTCGACGGGATGTGACCAAGACTCACCACCTAGCTCGCACTTCATCAACACGCCTTGAAATTTTAGGCGGCTGAACACCATCCCTTCCGTACAGGAAGTACATCTGGAATACTAATGCCTCGCAGTACCTTTTACCACCCTCTAGAATGTGCATATTACCGACTTCAACTGATACCCTCATCAAATACTGATCTTCCAACTCAGTCCATGAACACATTTTTCAGCTTGATTTATCAACTAATTTACAATTTAATGTGAATAAAGCTTCTATTTATAGAAGGATCGGTAACAAAAAAATTCGAATGAAAACGTAACACGTATAAAGTAAGAAACCCAAAACTCCCGCTCATTCTCATAAACCAAAAACTCCCGCTCATTCTAAAAAATCAAAAACTCCCTCTCATTCTCGAAAAATTCAAAAACTCCCGCTCATTCTAAAAAATAAAAAACTCCCTCTCATTCTCGAAAATTCAAAAAATCCCGCTCCTTCTAAAAAATCAAAAACTCCCTCTTATTCTCAAAATTCAAAAACTCCCGCTCATTCTCATAATTCAAAAAATCCCGCTCATTTTAGAAACAAAAAAAGTCCCACCTAAATTTACTTCACTATATAAAGGGACTACAAAACCGTTTACATTCATATAATCTTCTCAAAGATAAAAATTTCAACAAATGGAGTTTACTCCCCATGAAGACTACCATTTACTTCAGGCGGTGAAGATTGCCCGCCGAGAGATGGGGGAAGATACTAGTGATGTTTTTTTGATCGGGTGCTTTGTAAGATGTACTACGGCTACGGCCGTTTACAAACCGGAGGTCTCCTCGTGCGCAACCGTGAGAAAATAAAGCAGAGGTACCTTTTTTGTCAACCGCTCCAGCGTTTGTTGTTTTTGCCATATAAAATTAAACAAGAAGCGGCCGCCGTCTTCAACATGACGGTGGTAGACTATATCACTAGGGATATGGTAGCGTATCTTCAAGATAGGATTACGGAAAGGGAGGAGGGGGTTGATTCTGACGACAACTTGGGATATGACTTCGATGATTGAGCATTTTTGTTGTTGGCATTTCGTTGTTTAATTATTTTCTTATGTTTGGTTAAGTTAAAGTGTTAACTTGTTGTTTTCCTCTTTATGTATTTCCTTCAAGTGTACTTGTTGTTTTCCTGTTTATGTACTTCTTTCAAGTGTACTTGTTGTTTTCCCCCTTTTTAATAGTATTTTATTCAAACAAATGTATACACAGCGTCGCATGCGACCAGGTCCAAAGAGGGTCGCATTTTGGGCCTGCGATATAAGCCCTCTGTGTGAAAAACAGGGCCAATATTTACGCCTACCGTCGCACGCGACCAGGCCCAAAGAGGGTCGCATGCGACCATGCCCAAAGAGAGTCGCATTTTTAGCATGCGATGTAAGCCCCCTGTTTAAAAAAACATGGCCAATATTTATGCCTACCTTCGCATGCGACCAGACCCAAAGAGAGTTGCATGCGAAAGGTGTTATTTTAGAACCATGAAACTAACACTTTAAAAAAACAGCAACTACAATACATCAAACGCTGGTAGGGATTTTCCTACTACATTATATCAAAATTACATCAAAATTACATAACTATGTTACATGAAATGTTAGGCAAACTAACTTAAAATGTTGTACAAAAACATTTCAAACGTCGTCTCTAGTAAAATCTGTTACATGTGGTTTTTCGTTTAAGTTGATTTTCCTTGCGGGCATTATCTGTGTAAATTTTTTCAACCGCCGGTAGTAGAGATGTGCCCATTGATTCGCTTCTGCGGTTGCATAAGCGGCCCAACAAGGGTATAATGGAGGCAACGGTCCATCGGGTGGAGTAGTAATCTACAAGATAACAAAAATAAACGAATGCATTAGTAATGATAGCGTAAGAAATTTTGATTGGATACGAAATATACTTACATTAACAAAGTGACATCCAGGAACGAAAGCTATCGCAACTTCTATGATCGTTGAATTGTTGACGGGTGGCTTTCCACGGATTGGTAGATACGTTAACGAGGCTGCTTGCGATACATGGTATACCGTGCATTGATACCTTATCGCGATGACTAGTCCAATGTCTGGAAATGTCATCCAATAGTGGCTACTAGGATTGGGCTTGAAGTAATCTAACCTTTGTATCAAATCGTCAAACACCTTCTCCGAACCATATACATCCAACCAACGTGCACGGTTGTCCCGCAACTCCTTCAACAACTCGCGTCCAACATCCTCCCATCTATCTTCGTCGTTGTATATTGAATGCGCTACGGAACGATATCCGCATTGTCCGTCCGGAAGAACGTCAACTAATTTTAAAATCTAAGTGTGTAGAAAGGCCGGGATGCAACTCGGATATAACGTTAACTTCCCATCCTTAACAATTTTCTTACGCCTTCCAACTTTCTTTTTTGCTAATGGAGGTTTGGGTGGTACGATGGGAACCACTTTGGATGCGACCGTGCTCCCTAATGTGTTTACGGGTGTACTACCTACCGAGTTAACCGAAATACTAGCACTAGCGGTTTGTTCAATGAGATATTCCCACGAACTAGGGTTCCGTTTAGTCGATTTATCAACGCCTCCCTTTGGTCTACCCTTAGCTCTAACCGCTTCTTAAGGATCTTGAATATGACTTGTCTCGGGCCTCAATATTTGCATTACCCTATTGATAATGTGGTCTTGTTGGTCGGGGCGGAAACTACGAATGGAGTTGTCAATTAAGGAAAGCTTTTTTTGCAATTCCTCTTCGCGAGAGCTAGGATCCCTATGCACAATATCTAATCTTTTCCAAAAGATATCCACATCTTCTAAAGGGATGCACCTAACATCTCTAGCTATAAACGCAATTTCACATGCACAAGGTAAACCATGCGTTTTTTTAAGGAAGACCCTTCCACATGCTACCCGATCTACTTATATATTCCGAGCACGTACAATAGCAACCATCAGTATCTTTATCCCCGCATGTGACACATGACCTTTAAGATTTTTGGTCAAAACACCATCAAAGCCGGGAATTGTTCTAAACTTACTTCGCTCGCATGATTCGACGATACCCGCATGCTGCTTCGTTAACAAGTTATGAACTTTTTCCCAAAAAGTCTCAAAGTTGCATTGATTCGTCCCAAGATATTTTTTTAGGGACGAGTGAGCACCCTCCGCCCTACATAGTACAAGTAATAAATTATCAACTTATTTGAAACTAGATAAAATAACTCAACGAAAAATAGGATAAACAGACTAACCTATTTGTAGTTGTTTGGCCATAATGCTTAATCGTGTTCGTTCGGTACGCAAGGAACTTGTCACCATATTTTGTTATCCACGAGTCCATAACGTACGCAAAACACTCCGGTTTAGATGCAAACATCTCCTTCAGTGTATCCAGATTCTTTTGGTAACTCTCAAACGTGTTCGCCTCCGCAACGTAGCCGTAAAATTCAACAAATTGTTTCGTTACCGCATCATCGTGCAATATCTTCCGAACCGCCCCAAGAATGTTCTTACTAATGTGCCACGTGCATAACAAGTGGTGCGTTTCCGGAAAAAATTTATCGACCGCACGCATGAGAGCTAACTCCCGATCGGTAACAATAATGGATAGAAATGCGCACACGCTATCCATCATCAAACCACGAAGAGTTTCCAAAGCCCATACGTAGTTTCCAATCTTCTCTCCGCTCATAAATACGTACGCAACGACAAATGTAATAGAAATGGACGTTAAACCGATAACCTCTAATAACGGCATCTTATACCTAGTCGTCTTGTACGTACAATCCATGAATAACACGTTCGGGAATGTACGTAATAAGTCTACGCTAGTAGGATGTGCGAAGAAAAAGTCAGTGATCACCTTTGAATCATCTTTCAAACGCTCCCACGTCGAGTATCCATTCTCCTTCAACTTCGTCAAAAGATATTGCTTTTGCGTTTGTCCCCCGTGCTCAGCATCGCGATGTTTTTGGCGGCAATTGTAGATTGCACGCATGTTCGAAATGTTCTCTGGATATTGGTACTTCAAACCACTATATATCTCCTAGGGCGCGAACCGAGGTGAGACAAACTACGAACTAGTTCCTCTTCATCCAGTTTTAGCCTACAAGCGCGTGAATGACCGTCTAGGCGAACATAGGGTTCATGATTGTGAGTACCGTTTATCACCTTAAAACGCCATTTCATGGCTAGTACGTCGATCAGATGACCTTTTAGCGCAAACGGACAATTTCATTTCTTCGTGGATGTCTTCATCTTTTTCAAAGTTTCAGGTTTTGCCTTTGATACGTATACACCGTATCGCTCGCAAACGTACTCTAACCTAGGAGTCCTTCCCCATTTCCCGCTATCGTAGAGTTTTCTTATTTTGACAAACTTGATCTTCTTTGATTCAATGCCCACGAAATCATCCAATTCTTCTTTAGTAAATAATCTATCCGTGTTGAATATTTTACTGTAATCGGCATCCATAAATGGAGGCTGGGCAGGTTCCTCCTGCAAAATATACAATTGAAAAGTATGAGTTTATATAACACTGCTGTCGCACGAGACATGTCTTAAGTGCCGTCGCACGAGACATGTCTCTAGTGCGGTCGCATGAGACGCGCTTCTGTCTTTGTCTCATGCGACAGATAGGGTTACTGTGTCGCACGATCGTGCGATGACGAAGCTGTTCGTCGCACGAACAGCGTGCGACACGACTGAAAACCGAAATACAGGGTTTCGGTTCTTACCTCCATCCGGTAAGCTTCCTCCTCGTCTAGTAAGTCTTCCAGAGACACGCCCATCTCTTCATTGTCCATAGATACTCCGATTCAAGATTTTTTGAAGTGGATTTGATGGGTTTGGGTAAAAAAACCTAACTTTTTCGGTTTAATGGGTTTAGAGTAGTAGATTTTAGTACAAAACTTGTAGATTTAAGGTAATAACGGATAAATTTCAGAGTTTCGGCCGATTTGGAATGCAAATGGAATGAATGTAGAAATCTAGAAAAAGAAAAGACAATTTTGGAATTTCAACTTTTGAGTTTGAAAAAAGAAAAGAGTAGAGTGAGAGATCTATCAACTTTGACCTTGCCAGTGCTATACACATCTAGAGGATGTGGCTAGTGCTATACAGATTGTCAATCTAGAGTGAGATTTAGGGTCGCTTTGAATAAATTCTTCTCTTTTGCATAAACCTTTCTCCACTTCTGCATCAGCGTAAATGTGTAAACTATTTACACATTTATCAAATATAATGATATTTTTATCGTGTTGAATTTATAAAATAAATTAGTTTTTAAATATTTTTTCTAATATTTTAAAAATTTAATAAATAATATCTTGGATTTTGTGATATATTGTTATTTACATGTGAGTTGTTAAACAATTACCAAAAACTCAAACTATATAATATATATTATATGTAAATCGTTAAAAGAAGTACCAATAAATTTTAGTATTTTTCCGACAGTATTTAAGTTTTTTTGTTTACGCATCTAGCGATAGATAATTGGACAACATAACTACAAAGAGTAATGTTGTCATTATATATTTTTATTTAGAAACAAATAATCAGTTTAGATAAAAATAGATATTTATAGTACTATAAATGGTTTTACGAATTTTTCTATTCATTCACCATGCGATTCATTGGTTAACAAGCCTATGCAAAGCAAAACTGAGAGAAAATAAAAGAGCAATATTCCAGACTTAAGAAGGGGAGGTCGAGCCCATCATTTCCGCCAATATCCTTTGGAAGCTGTTAGAATTTTCACCCTTCGGAAGACAAAACCCGCCTTGGGAGTTCCATCTACGAGAGAGTTCTCGTATATTTCTTTGCACTTTTGCACAACCTGTTTGTGGTTAACGAGTCATGTCAGCACAAGAGTTGGAAAGCAGTCTTGAATTGACAACCTAAATATTCTAAAGAGTGCAGGAAAACCTAGTACATTATCCTGTCAGATTATCAAGGAACAAAAATAACTGGATATTAATTTTCTTGGTCTAATTCTAAATGCATTTCAACTTTTGGTTTGACAATCTGTATAGCACTGGCAATGTCTTGAGTATCACGAAAACATTATTCAGATCATGTTATATGTTGATTTGAAGTTTTACATAACCAAACTACCCATTATTGGTTTCTTAAAAGAAGTATAAGGTATATAAGGCATATAAGGTATAAGGTCAAGTCAGCATACAATTATGAAATACCCCTAAACCGGGTCTAAATCAGACACTTATATGTTAGCATAAAACTTATCTAAAGTGGAACTGAAACTAATCCCCGTTTTTAGTCGTTGAAATGACAAGTCATTGTGCGAAGAGGTTGTCAAAAAGAGGAGTAAATATCTCACTGTAATATATGTTCTGTCACTGTTAAATATTCTTTCCCGCACCAAAACATTTCACCCTACTGCTGTATACTCTACCTTTAGAGTTCGTAGTATGTGATATTTTTACTAAGACCAAGAAGCAAATGGCGTACCTCCTTGGAATCCTTTCGAGATATGCCTTCTCGTAAACCAACAAGCTTCTTCACAACTTCTGGCTGTGCACCAGTAGAAGAATAAGTTCTCTAACACAAATATTTATTATAGCCAGACCTCATGAAAATTGCAGGAAAATTGAAAATTTCTACCAACTTTTTTTGCATTTTAAACAATTAACCAAAGAATAACTAAATAAATAGCAGTTTAAAGCTCATATGTGTTTACCGGGCAGTCAGGCTGATGTTCGAGAATGTTCTTATAGACAAGAGTGAAAGCATCCAGGCTGTTTGCTGAAGCAAGTTCCCTTAGATCACAAAGTATACTGACTTTGTTCTCAACTTTCTGCAACAAAATCCCTAAAATTTGAAATGGTTTGGAACAACAGAACAAAAGTGCAACTAATCCAAGAATACGTTTTTTAAGTGATGATTTTTGGAACATATGGCATGACACTATTTAGGAGAAAGGATAAAGTTCAGTTTATGAGAACAGAAGACAGGCTTCCAGTTGAAATACAACTCTTGTGTGGCATAATTTGCAAGCAAGTTTTGAGTATAGAAGGCCTTATGTAGGAAGTAACCTCACTATATTTGGGTTTTTCGGCATAAAAGAAAGGTAGATTAGTTCGAGAAGCCCCTTAAGAACATTCAACCGAAGGTAGAGGTAATGAGGGAGTTATACTTACAAAGACAGTTATATATTTCCTGAAGAAATCCATTAGAACCTCCTCATCTAGCCTCATTCGTTCTATTATTTCTTCCTTGACGTAGTTTTTCTACAATTACAAAGACCCAGCCCAAAATATTGTGGGTATAAGTAATGCTGACTCAGCACGAAATAAGAAATATTATGCTCAACTGAAAGGAATTTCCTTTCTAGTTAACTAAACCTGAGTTAGAAGATGATCGACATAGACAACCACTGTTTCTTCCAGGAAAAATTCAACAAATCTTTTAAACGATCTCTCTTCTATGTACCTAAATTAAACAGCAGGAAAACCATAAGGCACTGAAGTAGAGAGACGGGAACCAAAAGCTAGTGGCATGTGATTAGAAAGAAAAATTACTCATACAACCCTATAATTTCGACTCGCAAGCATTAAACATCATCTCTATCCTAATGTACAAGGATATAGGGGTGGGTGTGGAAAATAACAGTTAAAAGATGTAGAAGCAAAATAAATATTCAAAGGCAGCTGATGCTGTTCTGCAGTATAACTTTCGTATAAATGTAGGGGACGAAACATAAAATAGACTTTAAAAAATAAAATTTTTGATACTTACTCAAAATATTTTAGCTTTTGGAGGTATTTGCGCACTGTCGCTATCACTTGTCGTAGTGCGAAAACCACCATAAAAAAGGACGTATTAAAGGCTAAAAACAACTGAAAAGATTTGATTTTGTGTGATGCTGACAGCATCATCAATAGCTCATTGTCGTCAATTACTGAGAAGCCAAATAGAATTACTGGTATTAAACTGATCATTTGTAACCCAAGTATGAGTTCAGAGAAATGAGAAAATTTGAAGATTTAGCAACTCTGGGTTTTATAAAATATGACAGTTTCAGTTTCATCAGGATTCTACAAATAGCTAGGATGCAGTCTAAAGGACATAAGATTCGCATGACTGACTATGAGGATTGCACATGGACATACAACACATGAACATGTAATGTGATATATTTGCTACAGAATAATAACTCTTTTTTCATTTCCCTTATCTGTGATAAAATAATAGATATTTCGAGGGAGGAAACTTACATTTTAACTTCTTTAAAATATTCGTCAACTGTTTCAACTAGGTACTCAGTGACTTGTCCTTCACGCCACTCTGGAATTAGCTAAAGTTTAAAATTCCACATTACTTAATAGATAGTGCTTCAGTATCTCTCCATTAGATACGTAAGCACTATAGATCAAAAGATGATGAAAAATAGGGCAGAGATACCACAACTACCTATTAAAAATATCAAACTATGTGATAATATGGAACTAAAAAAACAATAAGTAAATGAAGGTAACAGAGGCTAAAAGAAACCATCTATGATTAACAAAACTAGATCCTCTGATTTTCTAACATAATTAGATCCTCTGAAACCTATATAACCAACTGGCCTCCTAAAAGTAATACAGAAATTTTATATATTGAAATGAAGTTCCCTTCAGGAAGTCTGCAATGGATTTGATAGTTTTGAACTCTCCATTGTTTCTTTTGGACATACTTGCAAATAGTCACAACACCTATACAAACAATACTGCATATGGACTTCTATAACTATAACACAATTTTTGTCAGTGTAAAAGTATCTCTATTCCTCTCCAAAAAGCAGGTGCCATGACTGCAACTGACTGTACACAACTCTACCATATTTGAATTATTCTAAAAAGCTACAAAGGGAAAAAAAGTTCTAGTTCACTGATGACCCAGTAATCATGATTGTGTACCAAATGGCTTAAAGGTTTACGAACATACCGCAAGGCACGCACTAGAGTTTGTGGACTGCAAAAACGAAAACAATGGGAAATTTTGAGCAGTGAGACACATAATTAATACCCAAACAAGACTGCAGATAACTATATAAAAGTCATATGTACCCAGATCTATTAATCATATCACTCAATAACACTTTTAGACATAAAATAGATGAAGCTTCATAGTGAGTAGCATGGGATCATCTAAGTACATAAGATAAAAAGTCCCCGGCTCTATCCAAGAGCAGCTCCTCCAATGTTCTCTAGAAAATATAAGTCTATGCATTATTGTCCAAAGATAGCCTTGGTCGTAAAATCAAATGTAGAAAATGTCTATATATCTTATCTCACTCGTCGATAGGTTTACAAGGCTTTTATACATAAATTTAGTGTTAGCAATAGATTATTCTGTTCTAACTATTATGTTTTTCCTACCCCCAAACAAATTACATCTGGAATCCCTCTCATTCAAGAAGTCAAAACATCATTTATCATTCCAGAGAATAAAATTCAAGTTATATTATTACAGTATTACTGGCCTCCACAACCATACATGCGTAGTAAAAAAATTCACTCTTCTCTTCCACCTATTAGTCCCACAATCCTTTACTACTGAATATAAAAGCTAAAGGTGTTTCGACATCAAGCATTTGACACTCGAGTTAAGAGACCGAGGACAGAGATAAAACACGAATAATAGCTAAAATATCATACTAGAAAAATGATGCCCACTAATCCATACCTTTCTTTTGAAAGTTCAAAAAAGTTGGAAATGTGGCCCCATAATGTTTTCTCAAATGTCTCCCACGACCTATCAACATCTTCACAATAGTCTCTGGGATGATGCAGAAAAAAACATGTAAACATCTCTCATCATAACCCAAAACATATGGCTGTGCAGAAAGAACCATAAGGCTTAATAAACTCAGATATAGAATTATGAAGAAAACTAAAACTAAAAGTGCCATTACATAACAGCTAGTTTTGTCTCCCGTTATTAGAATATTTTCTGTTGCTAACAGCCAGTTGGTTTTATATACGTGTGAGAAAGACAGAGTGACGCAAGAACTTGGGATGAAGACACAGACCTTAATCTGCCAACCTCCTCTTTGTGAGATGAAGCCGCTGCCAATGCAAACCTCCGTTTCACATCAAGTGCTGTTAACCTCTATAAAAGCCAAAAATTCCTATAAAGTATCAAGTGCATTCCATGGGAATTTTACGTTCACTACAACCTAGAGCTTAGCAGGGTCAAAATATAGCAGCTCCGGCCTCTACCTCATAAGTATTTACGAGTTCTTTATCGTCCCTCAAAGAATTTCGAGCCTCAGCAGCTTCAACAGAAATGGACATCATACCCTCAACATCCTTTAAAAGGTTCAATAGGTTAGCTAGAATACTTCCATACAACAAACAAGCATTGTACTTCATAAGAAAGCCTCACGGGCCCAAGTTCATAACCCACAGGAGAATGTCTTATAAAACACTCTATGTGCATACTATACGCACACATGCAGTGTGACGTGAGTCTTCACTTTGGATAATCCACGTAAAGAGGTGTAATCATGAATAGCAAGAAAAGGATACTGATGGAGGTCAGATGCTAATGATCTCACCCCATATCCCGGAGACACTACTACATAATTGATGATACTTTTATTGCATAAAGGCTCAGGATCAGACATGATGGCCAAATAAAGAAACTAACTAACAATTAGCATTTGACCAACCTTTAAAGTAGAACTCAAGTTATTTCTAGCATTGCTTAGGAGCTTTATTTGGTCATGATTTCCAATCAATTTTTGACATTCTTGACATAGCCTGAAGCATATAACAGTCACAATAGCCAGAAAGTTAAAAAAGATATAAGAATAAGATGATGTCTGAAGCAAGACTAACAAATCACAAAGAACATACTTCTCAATGACTCTGAAATTCTCTCCGACCTCATTTATTATCTTTGAAGATAAGGCAAGTGATTCAAGCCCAGAATGAGCTTGATCAACCTGAAGTTAGACTACTGTGTAAGGAAATGTCAATAAGAAGGCAATGAATTTACAAGGCTACAACCTACCTCAGCTCCTCATAAATTTCCATGGAGAACATAGTTTGTAAATAAATCTTTTAAAGCTGAAACTATTTACCTGCTTTGCGACCATTGTACTGAGTTGAGCATCATTTGCCTGGCAGCAAAACAATAATCATTCAAACCCAAGAGCATTAAAAAAACAAACCCAAATTAAGCAGCAGGGATCGGACACTTTTATCCGGCACTGAGAGGATATTCAATTTTGCATGTACTTCTATGCCATCACTACATACAGAAACATCTTAAACTGGTCTTTAAAATTCAAATGATTTATATCCGAATCCGAAATAAGAAGCCTCTTGAATAAATATCCAAAAATATGGTAGCAGTTTAAGATAAATCGGTCGGAAAAATGGATCCTCTCAGTCGGATTCGACATCGAATATTTCGGATTCGACATCGAATATTTCGGTCGGATATCGGATTATTCGGATTTTTTTGACAGCCCTAGCTGGAACTAGGGCATTGTTGGATGGATTGTCGCTGTGTAAGAGGTATGGTTTTACCATGATCAAAATTGAAAGAGACTCACTAAGTTTAGTGGATATGATTGCTACCGGTATATTCCTCTGGCTTTTAACTCAAACTCTTTTTCGTTGCTGTCGAAATTTGTTGCATCTTCAATGTCTATTGTTCACATTTTCCGGGTCCGAAACCAAGTTGCAGATTGGTTGGTAAAATGGATCCTGAAATGCAAATTAAAAACTGAATTCACTGACTCAAATGTTCATTCCCCTTTAAAAGCGATATAACCTTCCTCGAAAGTCTTAATTTAGATTACTTTAATATTGATGTGGATAGGTAAAAGGTTTGTTTGCTGATTTTGTGACGAAGAAGAAGCTGCAAGCTTTGCTTGACAAGCAGGCCATTTTTTTAATTTCATTTTTTATTTTTACTTTTTGCAGGAAGACAAATCAAAGAGATGGATGGAACAGTAATATTAAGTAGATTGAAAACTGATTGAAGAAAAGCTCGATGTTGTTTGAAGAGATGAAATCTCACTGATTGAAGCAAAGCTGGTTGTTGTTTGAGGAGCAGAAATCTCACTGATTTAGTGCTCTTCTTTTGCTTTTTCATTTTAGGAGGGAAAGATTAAAGCTTTAAATTTAGCTTTGCCGCGAAAACTAGTGTTGTTGTTCTTTTGGAGACTGATAATTGGTTTATTGTGTAATTCCCTAACAAGCATTATATTTCTTATTAATAAAATTTTGTTTAATTAAAAAAAAGACCTGCAAAAAAACAAAAATGACAGCCAAAACTTCATCCACAAGAATATACGAGGAGAAAAAAGAATCAGGTACTTAACTCATATATCGATATTTTGCGCAATCAATCAAACTTCCCAGGATTCTCACCAACAAGTATAGTGCATAAAATGGACCATGTTTCCATCTAATTTAATCAAGATATCAAGGACATTTTAATCGCCAATTTTAAACAGACCCTCATTGGTTAATTTAACCAAGGTTTATCCAACAAAGAAAAATTAACCCAATTATTGAACTCTTTCAAATTCAAAAACGATTATAGTTATGTGGTTTGGACTCCAAACACATCTAACTAGAATTTGATTCACAATAGGATTTATATAAAATATGGGATAAATCTGTTTGGTTCTTGGGAAAGACTACCATGAGGCTTCTAAAGTGGAGCCCTGACTTCAGCAGAAAGTATGAAAACCTACCTACTCCTATTTGGGTAAGATTTGAAAATGTACCTGATTTTGTCTATAATGAGAATATGATTTAAATCTTGGCTGAAACTCTTTAGATTCCTTTAACCATCAAAGTTCCTGCAGAAAACAGTTGTTTTCATGATGTTTTTTTTTGCTTTGGTGGAAATCGATTTAACTAAGAAGCTGCATAAGAATATTTCGGTGGGTTTTGAAGAGAATTAAGGTTGCTGGCTGAGAGTTAGCTACAAAGATATGCCTAATTACTGCACTGTATGTTATCATCTGGGGCATAATAAAAGTAATGAAAAAAAATCAACAAAACTCAAAGTACTCAGGAAAAATAAGGCATTCATGAGAAGCTAATATCAAGACACGATAACAATAATATTCACAAGATCAAATCAATTACTGTGAATAAAAATCAGGAAAAAGAAAACAAGATTATGCCTAAAGATCCTAAGACTGGAAACCATAGTAAAATTTCTGAGGCTAAGACCCCTACAGATGAAGACATTATCGATGTTATATAACCCTTAGAGCTGGCTATGAGGTTTCCAATTCCTTAGACTATGATAACATTATTTCTGGATATGTTTCTTCAGCTCAAGAAAACATATGAAGTATGCCTTCAACACCAATATTCAATAGAACAGAGCTGGATACTGAATTCCATGAGATTTTGAATAGAAAGTTGAAAGAAGCTAGAGGAAGAAAGAAACTTACAAGTTTGGCTATCAAATCCTTAATGTTTTCAAGATCCAACAAATCGACCTACTCAAAATCCAGATAATCAAGTTTTTAAATTGGAACATCCGGGGAATCAGGAAAAAAATATTCTATTAGAAGACTCAAATCGATCATCAAGAAAGATGAGATCCAGTTAACGGCTATTTAGGAGCCTCTAATGAAATAAGATAATATTCCTACTATAGCTTCTAAAATTAGTTTGAAAAAACTTTACCTCTAATTTCTCCAATAAAATATGATTCTGTTGGAATGATGATTTCACTGTCAAAATTTTAAAAGATCATAATCAGTTTCTGTATACTGAAATCTCATATACTAATATTAACATTTTTTTCTTACTTACAATTGTCTATACTAAGTGTCAAAGATACAATAGACATGAGCTCTCGGATATGCTAAGAGACATTTCAGCTACTAAAATTGAGTGGATCATTATGGAAGATTTTAATATTGTTACTTCTCCTGATGAGCGACTATGTGTACTACGTTCTGTCATAATAGCGTTGAGGATTTCAATGGTATGATAAAAGATTGTCAACTTGAGGATGTAGGTTATAGTGGCTCTAAGTGCACTTGGTCTAACAATTCCAAGTGGAAGAGGGTGGATAGAGTTCTAATGAACTATGTATGGACTAATGTTTCCAATATAACTAATGTCTTTCACATGGCCATAACCTGTTCTGACCATGCTCCCTTAAAAAATAACCATTAGCAAAACCAGTTTAAGTAAAAAAAAGTTGTAAGTTTCAAAATATGTGGAGCATGGATGAAATTTTTCTTAAAATGGTTGATAAAAGTTGGAATTTGCCTATAAGGGCTTTCCCTCTATATAATTTATGGCAGAAGCTAAAAAGGCTTAAATATGATTTAAAAGAATGGAACATTTCTCACTTTGGTAATATTTTTTATAAAGTTCAGGTTTCTGAAGTGGAGGTTAATAATATGGAAATTAAGCACCAAGAAGAAAATAATATTAGTTCTAAAATTGATCTTGCTAAGGCTAATGCTGCCCTTTTGCCTGCTCTTAACATTGAAGATACTTTTTGGCATAAAAATGTTATACTAACTGGTTGAAGGATGAAGACCAAAATACTAAGGACTTCATAATTTTATCAACAAGAAAAAAATATAATTTCAAGTATTAAAGATGAATATGATTGGATTATAGACAATAACAAGATTAGCAGTTCAATTGTTGCCTATTTCAGAGAGACTTTAACTGATCACCCTTACTACAACAAGGAAGAGAAATACTATAATATGCAAAGCAATATCTATGAGCACATTCTTAGTCTGATTACATATGCTGATAATACGTTTTTTTATGGTCATGCCTACTGAAAATGAAATTCACAATATCATTACTAACCTTAATACATATAATACTGCAGGAATGGATAATTTCAATAGCCATTTCTTCAAGACTTGGTGGTTGATTATCAAGAAGGACCAGTGTCTTGCTATGGACTCGTTCATGAAAGGTCAGAAAGATCCTCATGGTATAATGGCCAATGGTATCTGCCCGATCCTTAAATCTTCAAATCCTACAAAATGAAAAGATTTTAGGCCCACCAGTATTTGTAGCCAACTTAATAGAATAATATCCAAAATTATAAACAACAGACTTATCATCTTACCAAAAATTATTTTTAATGTTCAAGGAGCGTATGTTACTAATAAGGTTATTCATGATAATATCCTAATAACTAAAGAACTAATCTTTGGTATAAACAGAAAGAAGAAATTTGGTAATATCATGATTCAAGTGGACATGTTAAAAGCTTTTAAAAAACTATCCCACAGTTTCTTATCTAAAGTGTTGGTTTCCTGTCCCCAATGGGGTAGCCGAGTTGGTTGAGTAAGGCATGCTCGTGACCAAAGGTCATGAGTTCGAGCCCTTCTACATACGCTTTCTCGGCTGAGCCTGTCACCTTCTGTGGTTTACCTTTTGGCACTAATTTGCAGGCTATTGAGTCAGACTGAGGGTTTATCTTATGCGCACTCATTGCACTTTAAGTAGCGGCTGCGGGTTCCCTCCGAAAAAAGTGTTGGTTTTCTTTAGCTTCTCTGCTAATTTTGTTAACCTTATTTATAAGCTAATTAGTTCTGATCTTTGTTTCAATTATTACAAATGGTGAAGCTATAGATTACTTTTGGTGTGGATTATTTGCGTCTGAGGGTAATTTGGTTAGGTGTTTTGTGGTGTTTCAAAAGTATTTAATGTTTAAGTGGTTTTTAGTGCGAGATTTGAGCTGCCTAGTTGTATTAAATGTTCATTACCCTCATTAATGAAAGTGGTTGGGTACTTATACCCTTAATTATGGGCCACATGGGCTTTCAGGTCAAACTTATGAAACCGGGTCGAGTTCAAAAACCCATTAGTTTATTAAGCAGATTAGCAATTAGCTTAGTCAAAAGGTGATTCGCTTTTAATACTTTTGTCCAGTTCGAATGGTTCAGTGGGGGGTTTTCGTCCGAATTGCCCCTGTCCGGTTTCCACAGTGAGTGGTGAGAAAATCCGGACTCATCAACTTTAATACTAAAAAAAGTTTAAGATAGGGGATCCCATATCTCATAGTCTCTTTATTATAGTAGATGAGGTTCTGATCAGAGGCATTTTCAGGTTGTTTGATCAAAATAAATCTATGCATTTCACTGCTAGAAGTGATTACTAATCCTATATTGGTCTTTGCTGATGATATTTTGATTTTCACTAATAGTAATGACAAAACTATTGATAAGCTTGACAAATTCTTACAAGATTATCAAGATGTTTCAAGGTAGGTCATAAAGAAGGAAAATACTAAGATTATAATCACTTCAAGACTTTGATGCACTAGAATCACTTCTCTAATATCTGAACTGGATTTAGTTCCAGCTATCTTCCTACTAAGTATCTTGGTATCAATATCAACAAAAACAACAAGGCAAGTAACTACAATAATCTTTTAAACAATATCAACATCAAAAATTTCAGAATAGGAAAATAAAAATATTTCATAGGGTGGCAGGTTACTTCTTATTAACTTAATATTGATGGTTATTCTAACATACTGGTTACAAAGATGTTCTATTCCTCAATGTATCATTACTAGAATTAAAAAAAATTCAATAAGTATCTTCGGGGTTCTACTTTTAATGATAAAATAATTCAGTGTTCTAACTGGCAAACCATTTGTAATCCTTTAGAGAAAGAGGTTTGAATATCAGAAAATTATTTGACATTCATTACACTTTCTCTTATAAGATGTGTTTCAATTTCAGAAAGAACAACGGTTTATGGGCTAACCTTATTCATAAAACATACTACAAAAACTTACATCTTATGTAGGTCTCTGATAAGAAAAATGGAAAAGATTGGTTAAAATCAAGAACACCGTTGAACCTAATATAAGGTGGAATCTAGGCAAATGAGATGTTGAATTATGGCTTGATAATTGGTTCAATCACAAGCCCATGATCAATGTCAATGATAAACTGGACAACTCTTGGTTTAGGCCTGAGAAATTAAATACTTGTTGGACAAACAACAATTGAAACAAAGACTTTATTGACATACGTAAGGAATTTCTTTCTCAATCTAGCTTAGACCTCATCTATGCAAATCAAGTCAACCAACAATCTGAAGACAATATTATCTGGAAACTATCTAAGGACTCTGACTTTGATACTAAGGAGGCCTGGAATCAGATAAGGAATCATTCTTACAAGTCTAATCTTTTTATAAAAAATTGGAATTTTGTTACTTCTTGGAAATTTTCATTCTTATTATGGAAGTTGCTATTCAATTACATTTCTATTGATACTATATTGCAGAAAAGACATCTTGTTACAGTATCAAAATGTAAATTCTGTAATTCTATAGAAAATTCTAATCACTTATTCATATCCTGCAACTATGTTTGGTTTATTTGGTGTTATTTTGCAGACCTCTTTAAGATCAAAATCATAAAATTTATGAACATATGAACATTGCACATATAACTAGGTCATGGTTCTGGTCTATTAATAAGGAGGTTCACGATAGGATAATTATACTTCATATCATTTTTGGGTGATCTGGAAGGCCGGAAATAACATGAAATTCAAAGGGAATGCCTTAAACATATATCAGTCTATCAACTATATTAAATACATTAGTTTTAGTCTTGATCTTTCTAATACTCTTAAAGCTAAGCACTGGAAAAATGATGATTTTGCATCGAAATAAATAGGTTGTTATTTATATTACTTGCAAGAGCAATATGACTTACACTAAGTGAAATCCTCCTGCTTAAGGCATATTGAAGCTGAATAGTGATGCTTCATATCTTCATAATAGTGATCAAACAGTGCCATCTTTGTAAGATATAGCTCTGGTGACATTGTCATTGGTTATGGTAACACCTATGGCAAGCTATCCTCTTTATTGGCTGAAGCTCATGTTCTGCTCGATGGCCTTCTCATTTGTAAAAAGAAGGGTTTGTCAAACATTGATGTTGAAACTGATTCTTCAATATTAGTTAATTTGTTGGCTAACAGAAACTATCCCTGGCCTTTGAAAGCTATCTTAACTTTTTGCAGGAGCCTTATTCCCTCTAAAATGACTCTTTCTCACATTTTCAGGAACCAAAATAAAGCAGCCGATTGGTTTGCTAAATGGACCCCGAAATGTAAGATGAGATTAGAGTTTGATAACCTTAAGGCTTCTTCAACTCCCAATGCCATCACTCTGTTAGAAATCTTGGGGTTATGCTACATTTGTAAATATGATCAGTTTTACTCTTGGTTTATTATAGCAGTTGTCGGTTAGATTATCTTTTTTAATAACCTGAAGCGGTAAGTAATAACTTGACAATGGCTTATCCCTTCGTTTTGCAGGTAAAACATCTTGGATCGATTATTATATTTGTGGTTATCCTATTTCGTAAGAGCTCTCGTCATTACTGGATTTGAGGTTTCCTTCTTTGATGTTTGACTTGGCTTTCATCAAGAATATGAAGGCCCGTGTTTCTATATTTCCATGAAATTAGAATTTTTGGAGCTCGCTCTTAGTTATCCCCTTGATTTTCTCTCAATCGATGGTGTATTGACCCAACTGTATTGATTTTATTCCTACCTTAGTTTTCTCCTAAGCTGATGTATGGAAGTCTATTGTAGCTCATGAGTTTCTCTAAGCTGAGATATTTGATTAGTCTTCTTTTGCTATAGAATATTTTTTCATGGCTTGGTTGTCTTCTTTGCTCGCAAATTCCGGGTGCTTCAATTGACATGTTGGGTCTGATAAGGAATCAAGGTTTGCATGCCTATTTTTTTTCTTTGTGTCCATATTGGCTTCAACTGATCGGGATAGTCTTTCATCTTAGTCTTTTTATGTCGATTTTCATTCCATATTGGGCATATTTATTCAATTGATTATCTGCAATCGATTCATTTGGAAATCTGCTTGATTTCTCTGAAGACTTCTCAAATTGTTCTCTTTGAGTTTATTTTTCTCAAATTGTTCTCTTTGAGTTTATTTCAATGATTCATCGTCGAAGTGCTTGTCGCATAATCTTCTCAGGAAACTTTAGAGTTGTAGAAGATTCCGAGAATTAATATTGATATTATTTCTGATGTTAGCGTCATTATTTTACGCCCTTTTCGCTTCCAAAGCTACTGTATTTGGCCCTCTTGCTTTAATAAAGTTTTTTCTTTGATTGAAAAAAAGATACATAAATCATAAACGAAATATTTGTAATATTCATTTGATATTTTTTGTAATTATACTTAGATATTATTAAAATTTTATTAAATATTTCAAAAAAGCTATTTATAATATTTAACTATTAGATAAAAGGTTTTTGAATAGTATATATTTATACATACATTACTTTTACGTTCGTAAATAACAAATTAAATTAAAAATATTTAATTAAAAATAAATAAATAAATATACTATTAATATAAATAAAATAAAACAATTATTAATTAGGCCCAATAACAAGTTTTTTTATGAACAAATTGTTATTAGACTTCATTATAAATTATTTATAATGGTTTCATTATTATTTAAAAGATATATATCATCCATCTAAAAAAACTATTTTTTATTCCCTTAACAATTAATTGTTCATTATTTTATTTTGAGTTAATCGTTGAAGAAACTTGATCGAAGATTGAAGAAAAAGACTATTATATAATGATTGAGATGTTGTAGTAGTATTTGTAGAAATGTGTTTTTGAGAGATTTTATAAGAATATTATTGTTTGAGAAATGATTTCAGAAATGAATGAGAGTTAGATGAGTTTGTACTCTGTTTATAGAGAAAATAATATTGCAGAAAATAATTAGCCTAATCGTATATCCGATTTAGTCAATGAATACTTTAAAAAAAAACCTTGATCGAGTTATCCGATTCACATATTTATTTTAAAAAGTTACAATTGCAAATTGGATATCCGATTTGATAAAAAACAATTAACAGATTTTATTTTCTATAAACTTAAATACTTTGTTGTTATTAAATGACTTTGATATTGGCGTGGATTATTTTCGACTCAGGGTAATTTGGTTAGATGTTTTGTGGTGTTTCAAATGTATTAAATGTTTAAGTGTTTTGTAGTGAGAGATTTAAGCTGCATGGTTGTATTAAATGTTCATTACCATCATTAATGAAAGTGGTTGGGTATTTATACCCTTGATTACGGGCCATATGGGCTTTCGGGCCAAACTTATGAAACCGGGTCGAATTCAAAAACTCATTAGTTTATTAAGCAGATTAGCAATTAGCTTAGTCAAAAAGTGATTAGTTATTTATTACTTTTGTCCTGTTCGGATGGTTCAGTGGGTGATTATTGTCTGGATTGACCCTGTCTGGTTTCTACAGTGAGTGGCAAATATTTTCGGACTCATCAGTAACCCTTTTTTTAGGTTTTGTCGAAGGCCTTTGGTAAGACCTAAAAAATCTTCTTATACATTAGTAACATTTTCCGAACTGTTTAAGTGTTCTGCTCAGGATTTATCCGGACTGAATACTTCTCAGAAGTTCAAAATCTGCTATGGATCATGGGACACGTGTCATCTTTTGATTTGCCTCACCAACCGTTTTTATCCTAGAACGACGCTCCCACTAATCCCCAAAAGTAACCTCTTTATTTTAATACCCATGACGTCAGCGCCGCCTTCAATCATTACTTTTGTCTTTTCGTATACTCCTAGGTATTTGGTAACTCTTTTTGTTTTACTAGTATAAATTGCTTCTTTTCACAGTTTTACCATCTGCATTACTCTCTCATTTCATCATCTCAAAGTTTGCACTTCTCTTCTCAAAATTATTTTGGTGTAGGTTTATGTTCACGACAAGAAACGCATTGGTAAAAGGCGGGTGGCTTAATCTTTCGGAGTTAGAAAACGCGCAAAGGGTTGAGCGAGAAAGGCGCATTGCTGCGGGTCTTCCAGTTTCTCAAAATGACAAGCCTGAAACACCATATTCAGAGGCTGATCGAGGTTCATCTTCTGCTAGAAGTTCCAAACCCAGGAGGTTATTTCAACCAAGTCTTTCGCCCATTGTATCAGGCTCCTCGGTTCAGGAGTCACAACCCACTGTTGAACGGGAAAAAGCCGTATCAAGCACAAGGAGACCCTCTCCATTTATATTCATGGGGTAAGATGCTGAAAAATCCCCAGAAAAAGTTACACTTCACCGAACAGGCCGCTTAGTGAAGGGCCAAGCTGCTGTTTCACAATCTAAGTCCCCAAAATCAGGGCCTTCTAGGTCTGGGGCCAGGGACAAAGCTACAAAATCAAGGGCATCTATCAGAGTCCCAAAGGATAAATCCTCCGGTCCGGAGGCCACTAAAACTAGCTCTCGAAATGAGCCCTCCGGACCAGAGCCCCAGCCGGACACCAGACCCTTAGGAGACGGTGATGCTCAACAGTCCGGACAACTTACAAAGCCTGCCTCCAGCACTCCCCTACCAGCAACAACTGACAAACCTTCCATGATGATGGAAGAGGTGATGGAGGATAGCATAGAAGAAGCCCCATTTGAGACCAACGTCTCTAGACAGACAGGGGAAGCTACTACTGACAAAAAAGGCAAGGGTAAAGAAAAACTGTGTTTGAAACATCCGGACCTGCCGGAGTCCCTGGAAGGCAAAGTGGGACCTTTCTTCCACAAGGTGAGCGTGAAGTATCCGTTGGCCATGCAGAACATCAACTATGTCTACACTCACACTGCTGAGTTAGGCCGGATCCGAACGAAGTGGGGGATCCCTGAGTCTGTCAAGGTGAGGATACCGGTCACTTCGGAGACCCCAATGGACTGTAAGCTGAGTGAGATAGTTATCTATACGGAGCTGTTTAACTGGGGGCTCAGATTTCCCTTGGACCCAGATATTGTCAGATACTTTTATCTGATAAAGCTCAGTCCAAGCCAACTGAGTCTTAATGCTTGGTACACCCTCATGGCCTGCATTATGGCCTCTAGGCTCTCCAGAATACCGCTTACAATAGAGAAATTTGCTGCTGTGGCCAACCTCTGTAAGAACCACGTCATCCCTTTCTACCACTACAATATGGGAGATAACTTCAAAGTGGTGGATGATTTGCTTGAATCAGATAAGAATTGGAAGACCCCATTCTTGTTCATTAGTGGGGCTTGGGAAAACGTGAGGAAAATCAAAGCTGGTGTCAACCCTAGCATGCTCACAAGCAGATGGAAAATTTCAGGTAAATATTTAACCATACTTGTCTTTCTTTCCTTATAAAAAATATGTTTCTAAACTTCTCTTCGTTTGCTTTGGGTAGTGCTGCCGAAAGAGTTCTCCGACTATGTGGAGGAGGGGCCGACAACTTGTGCCAAGCTGAATGCTTGGGATGCTAACAAATGGGGAAATCGTTTCCACAATTTCTTTACTGCCGACAACTTAGTGAGGTCCCATCTTTGGAACACAACTGGCCGGAGAGACCTTACTTGGGAGGAATGGACCACACTACCTCCTTTGGGTGTCATCCTGCAGAGGACAGAGGAGAAGGATGGGAAGCTGGCCTTGCCTGCCAGAGCAAAATCCCCAAGTAAGATGAATGGCAAGAAAGGCAAGAATAAACAAGATGCAACTGAGGTTGCTCAAGGTGATGTTGAGGAGATCGTCCCAGTAATTCAGAAAGTGCAGGGCCAAGGGGGAATTGATGCTACTCTACCTCAAGTGGTTGAAAATGAGAGTATCAAAGAGGCAGGTGGACCTTTAAATCCTTCAAAGACTCCTAAGAAGGATCGAAAACGGGGAGCAGATGGTGGAGATAGGGAAGCCAAGAAGAAGAAAATCTCCTCGGGGGATGAAGTCGCTCTCCGGCCTCCAGAGTCTCTTCCTCCGGCCGACCCAACAGACTCCACATTGGTAGAGCAAATCCCAAGTGATTTATACACCGGAGAGGGTACCAGAGGGGATATCAACATTGATGGAGTAGACATCAGTGGCCTTCAAAACATTGGCCTTTACTTTGGAGACCTTGAAAAAGACGACTTTGCTGGCCCTTACCTTCCTCCAAGCTCCTCGAACATGGTTACTTTCAATGGTAAGTATTTTTCTATTTCAGGGGAGAATTACATGGTGACTCACTCATTGTTGAGCAACATTCAACCGGTGCTCAACTTGGAGAGACAAGTGTGAAGCAAATCTACCCTTATCAACACACTCAACGTAGACAAAGATAACTTATCTAACAACCTCCTTAATACCAATCAGAGTGTTCAGACATTAAGGAGAGAGATCGAGGAGTTGAAGAAGGGGAAAGAGGATTTGGCCACCAAGCTGGCCACTTCGAAGATGGTTAATACAAAGCTCCAAACTAAGTGTTCTGGCTTGGAGAAGAATCTCTCCGCTTCGAAGGAGGAGGTGAAGGCTAGGGACAATGTCATCCAAACCCTAACCAGTGACAAAATTTCTCTCGAAGATGCTGTGTCTAGAGTCACCAAGGAGAAAGATGATTTGATAAAGAAGCAGGAGAAGAAAATCCAAGCCAAGATCGATGCATACACCAACAAGGTGATAGATTCCCAAGAAGAGAGGTATGCCGAAGTCAAATCTGACATGGTATTGCTTTTTCATCGAACATTCCCGAAGATGCCGCTTGGTTCTCTATGTCAGTATGTGGAATATGAAGACCTCCCATTCCACACTATGGTAGATGGTGATAGGCACAACTATTCCAGTGGTTATGATGATACCACTGATGAGGAAGAGGGGACCGGAGAGAGCCCCAATTATGAACCCAAAGACCCAAAGAAGAAATAAGACGAAACAGGAACTTCTAAGGGAGTCCAGCCCTAAAACTTTAACTATCTTCTGTTTTTATTTTATCCTCATGTCAGATTAAAGTCCTTGGATGGCCAAGGCATTTTTTTAATCGTGTCTGGCTCGTGCCCGAATAAGCCTTTTCTTTTTAAACTTCAAAGTCCTTGGATGGCCAAGGCATTCTTACATGTTTTAATATCATTCCCCAGTGTTAGCCGGGCAGTTTTATTTTGCATAATTCTTGCCTTGTTTTATGTTTTCCCAATCTTGATGGCTGATGTTTAAATAGCCCCTAGTTTTTTTACAAGTATTTTAAGGTGAGAGTGTTTAAATTCTCCGACGACAAATATTTAAATGGTCATCATTCCACCAGATCAATCCGATCTGTCAATGATACTTAGAAGATTTTAAAGAAACTATTGATCAAACCACTCTGAATTTTTTAAGAAGGCATCAACTTTTATTAAAAAACCCAGACACCTCATTAAAACCTCCCCGCGCCACCAGGGTAGGAAAGAGTATGCCTCATATTATTTACATGGACTTTAAACAAGTAAATATTAACATAACTTTCATTCTAGATACAACCGGAGGTGTTTAATGTTCCAGGGGTGATTTAAGATCCTTCCATCTTTATCTTGAAGCATGTATGTCCCAGGCTTAAGCTTTTCAATGACCACATAGGGTCCTTCCCAATTTGGAGCTAGCTTGCCGAACTGCTTCTCCTTAGTATGTAGGAAGACTTTTCTCAATACTTTATCCCCTAGTTGAAAATCCCTTCTTCTGACTTTGGAAGAAAACCTGCTTCTCATCAATCCCTGATAATGGGTGGCTCTAAGGTGAGCCTTAACTCTTTTCTCTTCAATCAAGTCGAGTTGACTTCTGATTGCCACTTTATTAGCCTGTTAGGAAAAATCGTGGACTCTGTATGATGGAAGAGTTGCCTCTGTAGGAGAAATTGCATCCATACCATATACTAAGGCAAAAGGGGATTCCCGTGTAGCAGCTCCAGAAGTAGTCCGGTAGGCTCATAACACTTCTTGTAGGTAACTTGGCCACTTTCGTGCAGCCCCTTTTAAATTCTATTTAAGACCAGACAGGATGGTTCTGTTTGCTACTTCAACCTGACCATTCGCCTGTGGGTGGAAAGGAGAAGAGAAGCAATGTTGAATGCCTCTAGAGGCATAGAAATTCTCCATATCCTTGTTGTTAAATTGTTGCCCATTGTCTGTGGTTATCTTCTGTGGAACCCAAAATCTGCAGCAAATATTAAATAAAATGAATTTTATAACAGCTTTTGAAGTAGTTCCTGCCAAATTAGCAGCTTCTATCCACTTTGAAAAATAATCAATGGCTACAATGATAGTTCTGCACCCTCCGGACGCCATAGGTAGAGGTCCCACCAGATCAAGTCCCTAACGAGCAAAATGTATTGGCTCAGAAATCGACTCCAAAAGGACAGCTGGGATATGAATTTCATTACTATATCTTTGGCATGGATCACACTTCTTCACCAATTCCTTGGCATCTTCCATTATGGAGGGCTAGTAGTATCCGGCCAACAAGACTCTTTGGGTTAAAGCTTTATAACCACAATGTGCTGACACTTCACCATCATGTAGTTCAGACAACACTACTTGGGACTCTTGAGTCCCCAAACATCGCAAGAGAGGTCTACTAAAAGACTTCTTGTAAAGGATGTCTCTTATGATCCAAAATCCATGAGCCTATATTTCCTTTTTCTTACTACTACTTTTTCCGTAGACAAGATGCCATTTGAAATGTATTGAAGAATAGGATACCTCCAGTCTTTAGGTTGACTCACTTGTATATTCAAACTTTCCTCATTTTCCTTGCTCTGATTGAGTTTAATGGATGGGCATTCTTGCACATGAATCCACGGGCAGACTCAGAATATGCTATGGTTGCCAATGAGTCTGCTAGTGTATTCTCTGTTCTGGGTATGTGCTCATAGGTGATGTCTTTGAAGTTAACTGCCACCTCTTTAAGAATGAATAAATAATTAATCAACTGCTCCTTCTTGGCCTCAGATTGACCTTGTGCATGATGGATAAGAAGCTAAGAATCACTCATTAACCTGACCCTTTTGGCTCCACAAATCAGGTCTAACTTCAAACCAGATATAGCAGCTTCATATTCAGACTCATTGTTAGAGGCCCTGAAAGAAAAACATATATCTTGATATAGCTTGTCGCCGTACAGAGAGTTTAAACATATCCCAGCACCACAACCCATGGTACTTGATCCACCATCAGTCTGGCAACCCATAAATTCTTAGTCTTTTCACCTGTAACTTGTTTAGTACTCCTATCCAAATGGAACTCAACTAAGAAATCAGCAACAGACTGAGCCTTGACTGCAGTTCGAGGGGAAAAATCAATGTTATAGTCTCCCAATTCTACTAACCACTTGGTCATTCTGCTTGTTATGTCTGCCTTTTGAAGAACATTTTTCAAGGGAAAAGATGTCCGGACGACAATAGAATGAGACTGAAAGTAGGGCCTCATCTTTCTAGGAGCAATTACTAATGTCGTGCTAGCTTCTCAAGTTTTAAATATCTTTTTTCAGCATCCACCAGGCTTTTGCTGATGTAGTACACCGGACGAGGATAATTGTCCACCTCTCTTACTAGCACCGCAGTTATGGCACATTCAGAGACTGCTAAATATATATACAACGTTTCTCCATCAACAGGTTTAAACAGAGTTTTGGGGGAGGATAAATGCATTTTTATTTCATCAAAGGCCTGGTCACACTGTGGAGACCAGTTTAATTCTTTGGCACCCTTTAAATTTTAGAAAAACGGGGCACACCTATTTGAGGACCTTGAGATAAAACGGTTTAGAGCAGCTAACCTCCCTGTCAATCTTTGTACTTCTTTAATATTCCGAGGAGGATCCATCTACAATAAAGCACCAAGCTGGTCTGGATCAGGCTGTATCCCTTTCTCACTTATCACATAACCCAAAAACTTCCTGGACTGCACTCCAAACACACACTTTTCTGGATTCAACTTTAAATCAACTTTTACCAATTTGGCAAAAGTCTCTTGCAGATCTGCCAAGTGTAACTCTTCTTCCACACGCTTTACCATCATGTCATCAATGTAGACTTCCATGTTTCTTTCAATCTGATCAGCGAAAGCTTTGTTCACCAACCTCTGATAAGTAACCCCAGTATTTTTTAACCCAAAACTCATCACCTTGTAACAATGAAGGCCCCTATCAGTACCAAAAGTAGTGTGTTTTTGGTCCTCCAGATCCACTTGAATCTGATTATACCCGGAGAAGGCATCCATGAAGGACAACAACTTGTTCCCAGATGTGGAGTCCACTACCTGATCGATCCGGAGACCGGATGTAGGTCTTTTGGGCAAGCCCTATTAAGGTCTGTAAAGTCGATGCACATACGCCACTTCCCATTTTTATTTTTTACTAACATCGGATTGGCTATCCATAAAGGGTACTGAGATTCTTTTATGTGCCCCATCTTAGTAAGCCGGTCAACCTCTTGAACTATAACATCAGCTTTCTCCTTAGAAAAAGCTCTTCTCTTCTGCAAAACGGGTGCTACATCTCTTCGGATGGATAGTTGCTGTGATATAACATCTGTTGGCACTCCGGTTACATCAGCATTGCACCAAGTAAAAACATGTTGATGGTCTGTTAAAAAGATAACATTTTGCTATTTAGTTCTGATGTCATCTTTGATCCGATCTTGACACTTCTTCCTTCAGCCAGAGAGTGAGTTTCAACCTCTTCAATTGGTATTAAAACACCAGGGGTCTCTCTGGGGTCATCAATTTCACCCTCTCCCCCATAGGGCCCCTCCAACTGTTAATTTTCACCGATGCGAACTGCTCCCAAAGTTCTAGGGGCCAGTGCTGTTGCATAACATTTCCTTCTTATCTTCTGACTACTTCGAACAACTCCCACCTGTCCTTGCACAACGTATTTTAAACATTGGTGAACTGTTGAAGCCACAACATACATTCTGGAGAGCCAAGACCTTCCCAAAATGGCATTGTAGCACGTGGGACAATCCACCACAATAAAAAGTATTCTGATCCTTGCCCAATAAAACCTCATCCTTGAACTCCCCAATTACGTCCGCAGAGCTTCCAGTGAAACCCACAATAGACCTGTTCGAACGTTGAATTACTGCTGGATTCTTCATTTGTTTGTAGGAAGTCAGAAAAAGAATATTGGTTGAACAACCAGTGTCCACCAAAATTTGTCTAATGTCATTGCCCCCAATGGATGCTCCTATCACCACAACATCTTCATGGGGACCAGCTATATCTCTCAAATCATCTTCATCAACAACAATGAAAGGAAAAGGGATTTACAATTGATAGGAGGTCATGCCTCATTCCAACTGAGTAGCCAGGATGTGAACATGCCTCTTCCTTGAAGAAGTAGTTGGTGCATTCATGGTGTCCCCCCCCAAATATGGTAAGTGACTCAAAAAAGCTTATGAGCTCGGACACCGACTTGGTGTGTTCTGTTATAACGCCCACCTTATTCCGGGGTGGATCAGGATCCAAATACTCTGACTCCACATCGAACCTTTCAATAATCATCATGGCCCCGTCCGGAGACGACCTCCCTGCATTGTTTGTTGGGCCGGTCCGATGAGCATTATCAGGCTTATTCCCACTTTTTCTTTTAACGTAAGCACCCAATTTTCCTCTTTCAATCAAAATTTGCACCTCTTGTTTCAAAGCGATGCAATCTTCTGTATTATGGCCAATATCATGATGATATTGACATAAACAAGTATTACGACTTTCCCCGAGAGATTAAAGCGCAGCCATCTTCCTAAAATGTACTTCGTCTTTTGTTTTATCATAGATAGTTGCCACATTTTATTTCAATTCGGAAAACCACTCCGGCTGGACCCAAGACCCCCGCTTATTTCTGGATTGCTGGCTCTGAGCTGGTGTTGGGTGAGATTGAGCTTTGGCCCTGCTGGGACCCTATCCGGTTCCTTAGCCTTGTACCCGGACTGATTCTGGTTCTGGTTTAGAGTGGACTAGAACATAATTACAATCTATTACAAGCCTATAAATATGAGATATTAATTTATACATTAGAAATATGATAATAATAAATCTATATTTTTAATTTTACATGTTATCAGAACTGGTTTGGATCTTGAGTTTAGGTTTTCGTGTTTTTATTTTGCCGACGGGCAGTTATTTCAAACTATCTGTGAGAAAATAAAGAATATTAGGTTAGTTCAATTTAGATTTTGTAATAGTGGTTGCACTTTGGATTTGATGTAGCGATTTTTATTTTGATTTATATTTGAATTCAGATTGATAATTAAATTTAGATTTAATTAGTTTGGATTTCGCTCGATTTGAATTTGGTCTGTTGTTTTGATTTGGATTGTTAATTTTATTTGGATTGTTAATTTGATTTTGTTTAGTGTATGGAGTTTGGCGATTGGGAATAGGATTGGTGATTACGGATTAACGATTGGCGATTGAACATTGGCTTTTGGTGTTTGGTGTTTAACGATTACTGATTGGCGATTGAACATTGGCTTTTGGTGTTTGGTGTTTAACAATTACTGATTGGTGATTTAAGATTTGCGTTTGACAATTCGATTTTGGTTTTGGTGTTTCAATTTGATTTTGGATTTCTATTATGCTTTTGGTTTTTGGCGTTTTGATTTTGATTTAATTTTGGTTTTAGATTCGATTTGGTTTTTTATTTTGGAATTCGATATGTATTGATATTTGGACTTTGTCTTGGATTTAATATTTCAATTTGGTTTTTCATTGTTAGGATTAATATTGGTATTTGGTTTTTTTATTATGTGTAACAAACTTACATTGCTTATTACTCTATTGTGAGTTTGAGAGAGGATGTTAGATATGTTAAGTCCATTAAATATAATAGGCACATTAGGCCATATTATTATTCTATAAATAATAGCTTTAAGTCTATGTCATTCTCATTTTTCTAAATAATAATATAATCCGAGCCACTTTCTTTGCTTCTCCTTTTTTACATAGTATAAAAATAAAACATATTGAAATGGATTTTCATTTTATACATGAAAATGTTCAACAAAAAAACTAGGATGATTTTTCTACATATTAAAGTACTTAACAAGTTTATCTTTTTGAAGGACTAGAGATCAGAGGTGGAAGGTGATTGGTGTATGATTGGAAGTGTGGAGGATGTCAAAGTGTGCAAAAGAGTTAAGAAAAAAATAATTCCAAGGGCCATTGATAAGAGCGTGATCAATCTTGGAAGAGATCAGGTTGTCAACTTGCTTATTAGTCCAGGTAAACTAGAACAAAAAAGAGTGAAGGTCATTAAGACCACTAAGATAGAAAAAATCATTAAAATCTCTAATTGAGTTCATCCAGCGATCATTACTGCCAACCTTTTCAGAAGGGTGCCTAATAGTTAAAATCGACAATGGCCACCAAGGGATGATCTTGCATAGTGCTAGAAATATGAGGGATGACATGCCACAAGGATTGGCGGTCATTTGTGTCATTAAATCCATAAATGTCCATGAGGTAAAGATGAATGTTTCTAACAATGGAGGTGAGCTTACAGTTAATAAATTAGGGAGAAAAACTTTGGATATCAACTTTCAAAATGCTAGGATTCTACTGTATGGATGATGATCATAGTTGGTTTTATGGTGCAAAAAATAGAGCATAGAGCTCATAATACAGTAAACGTTATCAACACTAACTTTAGTTTCTAACATGCATATGATAGTAATGTTATTAGTTAGAAACTAATGTAGATACAAGAAAAGTTAGGCCTGTTACAGCTTGTTGTGTGGGTGTCAATGTAAAACCAATATTCTCAATAAACTACCAAGTATGCTATAACCTCGCTTAGTCCCATAGTTCATGAGGCAGCTCATGGAATTTCCAAAAAGGAATAGATTTGAACGACTATTTCGTAGAATTATCCATGGGCTTCTAGCGCTTGAGAAATATTGGGTGATTGTTGAATAATGAGGATTTTATATCAAGGACCTGGGTTGCATTATCTATGGAGGAGAATTTGAAAAAAATAACCTGAAGGAGTTGGTTTACACTATTGTAGGCCATGTATGCTCCAGATCTTGGAAGCGATAAACTGGACGTTATGAGAGGCACTTCTCTTAGTGAGGAAGTAATATGATATGCCTTTTTCCCAATCATCTTGATTTACCTCTAAGGCTTCATGTAGGAAGACGAAGATTCATTTGTTAAATTGAAGTGCTGGTATCTTCCCCATACTCATGGTAGAGCGAGTGTCTTGAGAGGGAGCAACAACATGAGCCCATGTTTGGATGGAGTGGATGGGTATGGCAGTGGGTATCGTGGAAGGGGTGGTCTTGGAGATCACAAGAACTGGGGTCTTAGATTAATGAGTGACACATGAATGTTGTTGATCATGTTTTTAAGAGATATTGTTGGGCAAATGACAATATGGGGCTCTTAGTCTGGAAGCCAAGGCATGGCTAGCAGTGTAACCACGACCACGAGAGCGAGAATGGTCTGATCCCAACTGTTCCTACTAGGAAAAGACTCTCAGATGGAAAGAGGTGGAATACCAAGAGACATCATATGTCCAATGGTAGCTTTGGAAGGGCTATACTGACTGGAAACAAGCTGAGTTGTAGTAGAGGTGTTGATTATGGGGATTGGTTTTGGAGAAGTGTTTACATGGTAGTGATGGAAGTTGCATTATGAATGTTATAGAGCTCAGCGACAGTTAATTGTTTTTTAATATTGTTGAGGTTATTAGGGTAGTTGGACTAGTTATAGTTGGATGAAAGATTTATTCATCCATTACACTTTCAAAGTAGGTTTGAGAGGTTCTAGAAGGATTCAGGTTAGATGGGGTTTATGCATGGATGTTTGGACAAGGTTTGCATGACTAATATTGGCTGGTAACGTAGGAACACTTGGTTAACTGGTTGACTAATATATTTCTGGCTTGATGAGTTAAGTGGAAATAACTTAAGAGGTTGAATAAAGGATAAAGGGGTATAACATATGAGGACAAAAAGGTATTAAGACAAAGGATTTGACCCTGCTAGAGCTGCTTTATATTCTACCTCATTATTTGACGTTTTAAAGCCAAAATCTAACACCTGCTACATTGCTTCTTCTATCAGAGCTACTAGTTGGACTCGTGCTCCACAACTCAACATACTCAAGCCTTCATCGGTTTGAATAACCCATTCATCTTTATATTCTTCTCTTCTTATTTCAATATACGGCCTCTCCAAATGAAATTCAACTAACCTTCATACTTTTTGGTTAGAGCCTTTTGGTTATTTTTCTCACCTTACAAACGTTTGATGTTTCCTCTATCAACAATTTGCTGATTCTTCAAGGAAGAGATTTCCCCGAAGCTAAATGATTGTAGTTTCTCATAATCTGTATTTGCTTTGGCTAGTTCCTCATTGAGCGATTTGACCTCTTAAGATGCACTAGCAGGCTAATGGTTTTGGATGTTTGTATCCAGGTACCTGTCTAGACTCCCACTATGGTAAATGCGTCTAAAACATTTTGAGTAGAGTCACATAGATGTTAGAGAGAGAATCTGAAATAAGAATTCTTAGAGAGTTGTTAGACCCATACATGGAATGAGCTTTGTTTGAGGACTTACGAGGGAGAAAACTACTGATGGTTTCATGCATGAGTAAGCTCTTGCCAATGCTGCAATCACCCATGAGGATACCATCATTGCCATTATATATGGGTTTGAGACGGTCAAGTTTTGAGGATGGAAGGCTGGCCTTATACTCATATGGGTTTTTTTCTTCCTCCAACTTCATGTCAGGTATAGCATTTGAGAAGGCAACAACTAAAGATGTAGCATTAATTTCATTGTGGATTATCTGCATGGCCAAAATGGAGGTATTATTTGAAGATTGGTTGACACGAGGGAGGCTAATAGTTGGGGTGGATCTACATGCACAGATAGAGGTAGACCGTGCAGAGGGTTTGGGGATTAGTGCTTCCTGAGAGGGATTTGGTTGGAGAGTTTAGTGGAGTAGTCATAAATAGAGAAAAAAGAGATTTCACATGAACTCTCCGGTAAGAAATGATAGATCATGGCGCCATTTAATCGTTGAGTTGGGGCTTCTTTTTGAACTTATGAGTGATTTTCCCAAGGCCGTTGGTCTTCTTAGAGGAAGACTTTTTTTTCTTTGCTTGTTACTGTTTCGAGTTTCAACCATTGAAATTATTTGGTTGTTTTAAGAGGGAGTATAAGAAATAAAATGGTAAGTTTAAATAAGTTTGCGTTAGATAGCACTTATATATAAATAAGAGAGATGTGCTTAGGGTTACTAGAGAGTTTAAGATCTCGAGCGTGACGCTAGTGAGTCCGAAGATAGGTAATAGTTACTTCAAGGCCGTGATTAATGCAAGTAAGATTTTTTATGTTACAAATCTTGGCATTAGAGAGGAGATATAGTCTCAAAAGGCTATTTTTATTTGTGAAGTTTAGTTTCTCATGCATGAGACATAAGGTTTTTTAGGGAATATCAACGGTGGCAAATAAACGAGAGGGTGATGCATTCGGGTTTGCGTTCGAATTGCATTCGCTGGTGATAGTGTCACCTGGAGCACAAAAAGAGGGGTGGGGTACTCTGCTAAAATATAGATGTTGGATCATTAAGCAGTACTTGCAACGAGAGTTAACGCGATAACAAAGAAACAGTTCTCCGTTCATGGCATCTTGGTGAATCCTGGTAACTTTATAGTTGCTTCTATATGCATTAGAAATCTTGTGGGAACGTTTATTATTGCAACTCGAGAGAGAATAAAGACCGAGCGTTAGTTGGTCAATACTTTTAGGAGTAAAATTGTCAGTAAACATCTTTGTATGGGAGTCAATCGTAAGAATACAAAGAGTCAGAATGGAAGTAATGATTAGTGTGAGGGGAGAATTAATTATCATTACCATTTTTAACAAATATTGCATTAAATTGACTATAATTAAAGAGTTAAGAGACATATAGTCTATTGTCATAACAATTTAATTTATGCAATACAGAGAAGCCAAACAAAACATGTTGAGTAGACGCATGTTCAAATAGAGCATGTAGGGGAACATGTTAATAGAAGTTTGCTTTAGACCTTTTAAGTTCAACTCAACGGGCCTCTGGATCCCAAACTCAACCAGATACCAGGCCTTCAGAGGAAACAAGCGCTCAACCATCCGAACAGCCTTCTGTGCAAGAAACTGACCCTTCCTTCTTTTAAAGCAGCTGACAAACCTTCTATAGTGATGAAAGAGGTAATGGAAGACAACATTGAGGAGGCTCCCTTCAAAACCGAGGCATCGGGTCAAACAGGAGATGCTGCTTCTGATAAGAAGAGCAAGAGCAAGGTAAAAATCTGTATGACTCATCCGAACTCTCTTCCGGAGTGATTAGAGGGTAATGTGGGCCCTTGTTTCAAACATGTTAGCATTAAATATTTATTGGCCTTACAAAACATCAACTATATTTACACCCATACTGCTGAGTTGGACCGAATCCGGACCAAATGACGGATTCCGGAGTCTGTGAAGGTAAGGATACCTATTACTCCGGAGACTCCCATGGACTGCAAGCTTAATGAGGTGGTAATTTTCACCGAGGTGCTAAACTGGGGACTCCGGTTCCCATTGGACCCGGAAATTGTTAGATACTTTCACTTGGTCAAACTTTTCCCTAGCCAGCTAAGCCTAATTTCCAAGTATTCCCTTCTTGCTTGCATCATGGCATCAAGGTTGTCGAAGATCCCACTTCCGATGGAGCAATTTGCTGCTGTAGCAAGCTTGTGCAAGAACCATCATATTCCATTCTACCATCACAACATGGGGAATGACTTCAAAGTTGTAGATAACCTGTTGGAGTCCGAAAAGAATTGGAGGACAAAGTTCTTGTTTGCCAATGAAATGTGGGAAAATGGCAGGACGATTAAGGCCAACACCAACCCTAACACGATGACTAGCAGGTGGAAAAGCACTAGTAATTTCCTGTCTTCCCTTTGTCTTTCAAGTCTTTTTCTTCTTAAATTGTAAGTGTTCCTATTCTGATTGGCTTGTTACTCCTTTTCAGTGTTATAGAAGGAGTTCACCGGGCATTTAGAGAAGGGGCAAAAGACCTGTGCAAAACTCAATGCATGGGCTGCCGAGCACTGGGGGAATGCCTTCCACAACTGTTTCACATCGGGAAATTTAGTGAGGTCCCATATGTGGAACATCACAGGCTAGAGAAAACTCTAGTGGGAAGAGTTAACCACCCTTCCTCCTCCTGGTGTGATTCTTAAAAGGTCAGAGGCTAAGGATGGAAAATTGTTCTTACCTTCCAGAGATAAGGCTCCCAGCAAGATGAAGAACAAGAAGAAGAAAGCTGCAGCAGGGTTGGTTCAAGCAACCACAGAAGGGACTGGTTCGTGGAACCAAAGGGGGATTGATGCATCCCTACTCAAAGCAGTAGAGGTTAAAACAGTGAGGGAGGATGGAGAGTCGCAGAACCCGCCAAAGCCTCCTATGAAGGACAGGAAACGGAGGGCCAGCAGTAATGAGAAAGCTGCTAAGAAGAAGAATGTCACATTGGGTGAAGAAATAATTCTTCGTCCTTCAGAATTCCAACCTCCATCAGCCCCTGCTGATCCTACCTTGCAAGATAAAATCCCAACAGATCTCCAGTCCGGAGAGATTTCTGGGGGAGGGAATGATGAAGTGGACATCAATGCCCTTCAAGACATTGACTTGTATTTCAATGATTCTGAGAAGGATGATTTTGCTGGTCCCTACCGTCCCTCCAGTTCTGCCAATATGGTGACCTTCAATGGAAAATCCTTCTCCGTTTCCGGAGAGCAAGATGTCCTGAGCCACTCCCTCCTCGGTCATATCCGGCCCATACTTGATCTGGAAAGGCAAGTGAAAAGTCAGACCAACCTTATCAACTCCCTCACCTCTGACAAGAAATCTCTGTCAAACAGCCTCCTAAACGCTCAACAAAGCATAGAGGGACTGAAGAAAGAGATGGAGGCATTAAAGAAGGACAATGAGGATTCGACAACTAAGTTAGCCACATCGGAAGCAGTCAGAACTGAGATCCAGACTAAGTATTCTGACTTAGAAAAAGACCTCACAACGTTGAATGAGGGAGTGAAGACCAAGGATGGTGTCATTCAAACCTTAACCGATGAGAAGACTAAGTTAGAGGGAACTGTTTCAGAGATGACCAAAGAGAAGGAAGATTTGAAGAGCCAACATGAGCAAGCTATCCAAGTAGGTATTGATAAATATACCAACGAGGTAATAGAATCTTTAGAAAAGAGAGCTGATGGGATCAAGTCAGACATGGTGCTGCTGTTCCATGAGACCTTTCCAAAGAGGACACTGGGTCCTCTATGGAAGTATGTAGATTACGAAGAGATCCCATTTCATACTCTAGCAAACGGTGACAAACGCAACTACTCTAGTGGAATTGACTCTACTACTGATGACGAAGAGGGAACTGGAGAGAGCTCGAGCGCCAAACTCAAAAATCCTAAAAACGTTGATGGTGGTGAAGGAACGTCCGAAGGGAACAAGCCCTAAAGTTATATATATATATATATATTATATATATATATATATATATATTTAAAACAGTTAAAGTCCTTGGATGGCCAAGGCACATTTTGTACTATTATTCGGTTAAAGTCTGAATAAGTCCTTTGAACACCTAAAGTCCTTGGATGGCCAAAACATGTTTTGTTTTCCTGTTCGGTTCAAGTCCGAATATGTTTAATTTATCAAACCTTCTTTGATTTAATACTTTCCTTTAAAATTTCCATGGCTAATGTTTAAGTAGCCCATAGCATTTCAGAAGTATTAAAGTGAGAGTGTTTAATATCTTCGATTACATGAATTTAATAGTCATCCCTTAACCAGGTTTGTCCGATCTACTAAAGATCCAAGGTGTTGAACAAGTGATTTGTACTTGAATTGAATTGTAGTAAAACCACTCCGAATGTTTTAAGAAGGCATCATATATTATTGAATAAAAGTTCGGACACCTCATTAAAACCTCCTCGCGCCACCAGGGTAAGAAAGAGTATGCCCTCTTATATTTACATTGATATCGAACAAGTAAATATTTACACAAAATTTTTATTCTAAATATAACCTGAGATGTTCAATATTCCATGGGTGCTTCAAGATTCTCCCTTCTTTGTCCTGAAGTCTATATGTCCCAGACCTCATAGGGGCCTTCCCAGTTCGAAGCCAACCACCAAACTGCTTCTCCTTGGTGTGTAACAAAAAATTTCTTAACACTTTATCTCATGATTGAAAATCTCTTCTTTTGACCTGGGAAGCAAATCTACTCCTCATCAAACCTTGGTAGTGAGCTGTTCTTAAGTGAGTTTTAACCCTTCTTTCTTCTATTAAGTCCAACTGATTCCTAATTGCTATCTCATGAGCTTGTTCGGAATAGTTGTGGACCCTGTATGATGGTAGGGTAGCTTTGATGGGGGTAATTGCATCCATCCCATACACCAAAGCAAAAGGAGACTCTTGTGTAGCAGCCCGATGAGTAGTTCGGTATGCCTACAACACTTGCAAATAGCTTGACCACTTCCCTGCAGCTCATTCTAGATTCGTTTTTAATCAGGACAAATAGTCCTGTTGGAAACTTCAACCTGGCCGTTTGCTTGTGGATGGAAAATAGAAGAAAAACAATGCTGAATTCCCCTAGAAGCACAAAAATTCTCCATATCCTGGTTATCAAACTTGGGCCCATTGTCTGTGGTAATCTTTTGAGGGATCCCAAATCTGCAACATATATTTAATAAGATAAATTTAATGACAGCCTTCGAAGTGGTTCCTGCCAAATGAGCTGCCTCTATCCACTTTTAGAAGTAATCAACAGCAACTATAATAGTTCTGCTTCCCCTTGGCGCCATAGGCAGAGGCCCAACTAAGTCCAATCCCCAACGGGCAAAAGGTACTGACTCAGAAATGGACTCCATAGGTACTACTGCCACATGAATTGTATTGCCACACCTTTGACATGGATCACACTTCTTTACCATTTCTTTAGCATCTGCCATTATGGATGGCCAATAGTACCCAGCCAATAACACTCTCCGGGTTAGTGCCCTGTACCCACAATGTGCTGATCCTTCTCCATCGTGTAGTTCGGATAAAACGACTTGAGATTCTTCAACCCCCAAACAACACAGGAGAGGTCTACTGAAAGATTTGTTTATAGAGAACTCCTCTTATGATAAAAAAACCATGAGTCTTGTGTTTAATATTTCTTGCCATAGCTTTATCCAGAGGCAAAACCCATCAGAAATATATTGAAGAAGGGAAAAACTCCAGTCTTTAGGTTGAATCACTTGTATGCTCAAGCTTTCCCCATCTTCATTTTTCTGGCTTAGTTGTATGGATAGGCATTCTTGTATGTGTATCCAAGGGTAGGACTCAGAATATACTATATTTGCTAATGAATCTGTAAGTATATTCTCTGATCTGGAAATATGCTCATAACAAGCACTTTTGAAGTTGGCTGCTACCTTTTTCAGGATGAGTAAGTATTTGATCAGTTGCTCCTTCTTTGCTTCAGACCGACCTTGAGCGTGATGGATAAGAAGCTGAGAGTCACTCATCAACCTAACTCTCTTAGCCCCATACAGGAAAGCAAATTTAAGACCAGTTATAGCTGCTTCATATTCAGACTCATTGTTAGCGCCCCTAAACCCAAAGCATATAGTCTGGTACATCTTATCGCCATATGGAGAATTTAGGTAAATTCCAGCTCCACAATCCATTGTGCTTGAACCACCATCACTTCGGACTACCCACTATTTCCTGGTTTTCTCTTCTGAAGTTTGTTTGGAGTTTCTGTCCGAATGGAATTGTACCAAGAAATCAGCCATATATTGAGCTTTGATAGCCCTTCGTGGGGAAAAATCAATGTCGTAATCGCCCAAATCTACTGACCACTTGGTCATCCTGCTTGATATGTCTGCCTTCTGAAGAACATTCTTCAATAGGAAAGATGTCCGGACAATGATGGAATGAGACTGAAAATGCGGCCTCATCTTTCTCGCCATAATCACTAAGGCTAGTGCCAACTTTTCAAGCTTTAAGTACCTCTTCTCAGCATCTATTAAACTTTTGCTGATGTAGTACACCAGACGAGGCTAATTGTCCACTTCTCTTACCAATACTGCACTTATAGCACATTTTGACACAACCAAATATACATAGAGTGTTTCTCATTGAATAGGTTTAAAAAGAGTTTTTGGTGAGGATAAGTGTTTTTTTATTTCAACAAAAGCTTGGCTGCACTGTGGAGACCAATTAAAATCTTTAGCATTCTTCAAGGTTTGGAAAAATGGAGCACATTTTTCCGAAGACTTTGAAATAAAACGATTCAGGGCAGCCAATCTTCCAGTGAGCCTTGAACTTCTTTAATATTCTGAGGAGGATCCATTTCCAATAGGGCATTAAGCTGAACCAGATCAGGCTGTATTCCTTTCTCACTTATCACATAACCCAAAACATTTCTAGATCAGACCCCAAAGACACATTTTTCTCGATTCAGTTTCAAATTCACAGCTGTCAAATTAGCAAATATTTCTTGAAGATCAATTATATGCAAATCCTCCTCCAGGCTTTTAACCATCATGTCATCTATGTATACCTCTATATTTCTACCAATCTGACTAGCGAATGTTTTGTTCGCCAACCTCTGATAAGTAGCCCCAGTATTCTTTAACCTAAAAGACATCACTTTGTAGCAATCGAGACCTCTGTCTGTTATAAAGGTAGTATGATCTTGATCTTTCGGGTACACCTGTATCTGGTTGTACTCAGAGAAAGCATCCATGAAGGACATTAACTTGTTTCCAGACGTTGAGTCTACAAACTGATCTACCCAGGGGTAGAATAAAGATATTTTAGATAAGCTCTGTTCATGTCAGTGAAATCAATACACATCCACAATTTCCCATTATTATTTTTTACCAACACCATATTGGCAGTCCATAAAGGATACTGGGATTCCTTTTATGTGTCCCATTTTGGTAAGCCGATCAACCTCTTGGACTATCACATCAGCTTTTCCCTTAGAAAAAACTCTCCTTTTTAGTACAACAGGTGCAACATCACTTCAGATTGACAACTTGTGTGAGATAACGCTTGCGGGCACTCCGGTTACATCACCATTACACCAAGCAAAGACATGCTGGTTGTTTAGTAAAAAGGACAACAACTTCTCTTTCAACTCTGGCACCACATTGGAACAAATCTTGATATTTTTACCCTCTGCAAGGGAGTGTGTTTTCATTTCTTCAAACGGTATTATAACACTAGGAGCCTCTCTGTGGTCATCAATCTCACGCTCACCTTCAGAAGGCTCCAAAAACTACTAATCTTCATTAATCTGAACTGCTCCCAAAGTTTTAGGAGCAAGAGCAGTTGCATAACACTCCCTGGCTATCTTCAAGACTATTTTGGAAAACACCTACTTGCCCTTGAACCACATACTTTAAACACTGATGGACTCTTGAGGCCACAACATGCATTATGGAAAGCCATGACCTCCCAAAAATTGCATTGTATGATGTGGGGCAATCTACCACAACGAATAGCACCCTCACCATATTTCTAAAGGGCCCCTTGCCCAACAACACTTCTTCCTCATATTCCCCAATTATATCCGCAGAGCTCCCTGTGAAGCCCACAATAGTTTTGTTTGAGTGTTGAATAATGGCTGGATTCTTTATCTTCTTATAGGATCTTAGGAAGAGGATGTTTTCCAAACTTCTTGTGTCTATCGAAATCCGACGTATATCATTGCCCGTAATAGATGATCCTATCACCACCGCATCCTCATGAGGCCTAACAATATTTCTCAAATCATCCTCATCAAAAACTATAAATGGAAAAGGGGTGTCACATTGATGGGAAGATATTCCCCCTTCCAACTGAGCGGTCAAACTGTGCACATGCCTCTTTCTTGATGAAGGAGTGGGTGATGTCACATTATCGCCTCCAAAAATGGTGAGTGACTCAAAGAAGCTGATCAGTCCGGACATCGTCCTGGTTTGTTCTGTTATGAACCCTACTTTATTCCGAGTTGGATCAGGATCCAGATACTTAGAATCAATATCAAATCTTTTAAGGATGACCATTGCCCCCTCTTGAGCAGATGTTCCCGCATTATTTGTAGGGCCCGTGTGAGGAGCATTGTCAGGCTTGTTTCCACTTCTTCATTTAACATAAGCTCCCAGCTTGCCTGTTTCAATAAGATTCTGCACTTCTTGTTTCAATACTATGCAGTCTTGAGTATTATGGCCTATATCATTATGATATTAGCAAAAACAAGTATTTCAATTTTCTCTGGGAGACTGTAATGCCGTCGGTTTCCGGAAATGGACTTCATCCTTAGTCTTGTCATATATTATGGCCACGTTCTCTCTTAAATCTACAAACCACTCTGGTTGAACCCAAAGACCTCTTTTATTTCTTAACTGCTGGCTCTGAGACTGATTCTGGTTGGACTGCGTTTGTTTAGCCCGGTTGGACCCTTGTCCGGTCTCCTTAGCCTTATATTTGGACTGGTTCTGAGCTGTTGTGGTGGATCTCACTTGACGGTGCACCCTGGTTTTCTTGGTTTCTTCCACATTAATTTGTTTTCCCACTTGATTCAACAAGCCACCCCAGGTCATGGCTTTCTTCCTGGTCACTGAGTCGGCCAAGTTCCTAGGGTTCAACCTTTGTCTCAGAGAAGCAATTGCCACCTGTTCGAAGCAATTTGCTAATCCATTTTTGTATTCACGAACCGACTTAGTAGTCCTTTAAGGACTCGTTTGGTTCTTGGGCACAATGGATAATGGTATCTTCGTTGCCCTTCACCTCCTTACTTCCAACAAACTTCCTTCCGAAGACAACCCAGAATGTATCAAAATTTCTGATACACCCACGTGGTAAGATGTTGTACCACTTAAGAGAACTTACCGTAAAAGTTTGGGAGAAGGCTTTACACGAAAGTTTGTCATCATCATCAAAATTCATCATGAAGTTCTTGAATTGCTCCTAGATGGTTGTCCGGATTTTTACTTCCATCATACTTCTCCATTTTGGAGATGTCAAACCTTTTGGGTAGGATTCCGGACAGTATCTTGGTAGACAAGGGTGACTGTCTCCAGTTTTTATTACGACTAAAGACTGTGTCTTCATTAGGTGTTGCGAAAATACCTGGTTCGGTCTAAAAAGCAAAAGGATCTATCAGCAACTGATCACCATGTCTGTGGGATGACCCTTTGCCCAAATGCTTTTTAAGCCTCCCATGCTTATCCCTCTTTCTTGAATATTTTTTAATTAGCTTCATCTTTTTCCTGGACCTCCCTTCATCACTACTTGATGACAAAGACTCCTCAAGGTCAGCCTCATTCGAAGAGATGCTGGAGGACTTAAAATCTGAACTTTCAATGGGCTTAGACCTATATGTCTTCTTAGGGCTAACATGAGTCTTTTTCGAACTCAGATGAGTCTTTATTGATGGATCATTATCCCTAGGGTTGTCAGTATGATGAATAGCTGACGTCCCTGACTTTTCCTTTATACCATTTTCTGCTTGTTTTATGGCCCTTAGCGCCTCTATTTCTGCTCTCAACATGTCTCGCTCTTCAATTGTGTATTCTTTGTTTTCCCCAACCGTTTAGACCATAGGAGGTGGAGTCCCTTGCTCGTTTGGATCCATCCGGCCTAGTTTTTTCTATTGGTTTTGAATGCAAGATTCAGGCACCTTCGTGCTCCCACTGTGGTCGCTAATTTGGTTTGGTTTATTTTGGGTTGGGGGTAGTTTGGTAAATTGTTTTGGTAAGTTTAAAGTATTTAGTGTTTAGTTTAAGGAGTAGTGAGATAATTGAGCAGACTGCTTGTATTAAAAGTTGATCACCCTCATTAATGAGAGTGGTTGTGGTATTTATACTCTTAATTTTATGACCCATGGGCTTACCGGGTCAAGTTATGAAACCGGGTCAAGTTTAAGGACCCATTAGTCTTTTAAGTAGATTACTACATAGCTTAGTCAAAAGGTGTTTTACATTTGTCATTTTCGAATTTTTCAGTGAAGTGTTATGGTCTGAATTACCCCTGTCCGGATTCAGCAGTAGGTTGTGTCTGAAGTATCCGAACTCATCATATGTGAAGTAGTTCGGTAGGGCCATAATACTTCTTGTAGATTACTTGGCCATTTCCCGGCGGCTCCTTCCAAGTTCTTTTTCAAACCCATTAAAATCGTTCGGTTTGCTACCTCAACTTGTCCATTGGCTTGAGGATGAAAATGAGAAGAGAAAAAAATGATAAATTCCTAATGATGTATAAAATATTTGCATGTCTTTGTTTTCGAGTTGTGGACCATTGTCTGTAGTGATACGCCTGGGAATGCCAAACCTATAAGATATGTTAGAAAAAATAAAGTTTATTAGTGCTTTAGAAGGTGTCTTGGATAATGGTGCAGCTTTTACCCGCTTTGAAATGTAATCTATTGCCAAAATGATAGTGCGAAAACCCCTAGAAGCCATTGGAAGTGGTCTAACTAGATCAAGTCCCCATTTGTCAAATGGTACTGCTTCAGATACAGACTTCATAGGGAATTTTGGAACATGGATTGCATTTCCATACCTTTGACAAGGGTCACATCTTCTCACTAAGTCTCTACAATATTCCATAATAGAAGACCAATAATGCCTTCTAGTTAAAGCCTTCTAGTTAAAGCCTTGTAGCCATAATGTAACAATATTTCCCCATCGTGTAATTCTGATAAAACACTTTGAAATTCACTAGATCCGAGGCAGCGCAACGATGGGTTGTTGAACAATAAATCCATGAGCTTTATATTTTAGCTTTTTGGCAAAAGCTTTGTCTCGAGGTAAAACTTCATTAGTGATAAAATCTTGGGTTTTGTCTTTCCAATCTTGAGAAGTCATCGTAGATACATGCAAATTCTCTTCCATATCACCCTTTCTTTTAGAATTTGTGACTATGGAATGAAATTCCTGTCAAAGGATCCCATGATACGCTTCGGAGTAGGGTAGAGTGGCTAGGGAATCAACCATTGAATTTTCTGATCTTGGGACATGATCGTACTCAACATATTTAAAATTATTTAGATTTTTTAATACCTTTAAGTACTTTACCAAGTGATCTTTCCTCGTTTTAGATTGCCCTTGTACTTGATGAATGACCAATTGTGAATCAGTCAATAATCTGATTCTTTTGGCGCCACATATCTGAGCCAACCTCAATCTCGCTGTTGCAATTTCATATTTTGACTCATTGTTGGATGCCCTGAAACCAAAACGTATTTCTTAGTACATTGAATCCCCAAATGAGGAAATTAGGCAGATACTAACACCATATCCCATTGTACTATATCCCCCATAAGTTTGGATCACCCATTCTTTCTCAGGCTTATTGGTTTGAGCTTCTTCATGAGGCCTTTTAGAGTGAAATTGAACTAGAAAATCAACTCACAACTTGTGCTTTGATTTCCGTTCGGGGTGCAAAGTCAATATCATAATCTCCAAGCTCAAATAACCACTTGGTCTTTCACCCGTTATAACTGATTTTTGTAACACTTCTTCAAGAGAAAATAATTTTGAACCATGATAGAGTGTGCTTGAAAATAGGACCTTATATTTGTGGCTGCTATGACCCATGCTAAGGCTAGTTTTTCCAACTTTAAGTATCTTTTCTCAGCCTCATGCAAGCTCTTGCTTATATAATAAATAAGGCGGTGATAGTTATCAACTTCTCGTACAAATATTGCACTAACAACATACTCCGATATTGCTAGATACATATAAGGTCTTTCTCCATCTACAACTATGGATAATATCTTAAGTGAAGATAGATGTCGCTTGATTTTAAGGATCGCTTGGTCACAATTTGGGGACCAATTAAAGTCTTTGGTATTTATTAAGACTTGGAAAAATTGAGCACACTTGTCTGATGATCTTGAAATAAATCTGTTTGATACTGCTAATCTTCAAGTCAATATTTATAGTTCTTTAGTAGTCAGAGGTGGATCCATGGCCAATAAAGCATTCAATTGGTATAGGCCAGCTTGAATCCCTTTCTCACTTATGATATAACCCAAAAATTTACCGGTTCAGACACCAAATGTACATTTTTTAGGATTTAATCCAAATTAATGACTTACAAGATGGAAAACATTTCTTGAAGGTCGGAGATGTGTTCATCCTCTTTAGGGATTTTAACCATCATATTATTAATATAGAATTCACATTTTTTCCAATTTGGTGGGAAAATGCCTTATTAACCAATCGCTGATAACTGGCTCCAACATTCTTCAACCCAAAAGATATTACTTTGTAACAATGAAGCCCCTCTATCAGTAATGAAACTAGTGTGATCTTGATCGTTTAGATCCATTTGTATTTGGTTATACCCAGAAAAAACATTCATGAAAGATAATAGCTTATTTTCCGATGTAGAGTCTACCAACTGATATATCGAAGGCACGAGAAATAGATCTCTGGAGCAAGCTCTGTTAAGGTATGTAAAGTCGATACACATAAGCCATTTTCCATTTTTCTTCTTCACAATTACCAGATTAGCAGTCCAAAGAGGGTACTGGGATTCTTTAATATGCCACACCTTAGTTTGTATGGCTTCTAATTAGTCTTTAGAAAAATCCCTTCTTTTTTGCACCACTGGACCCGCATCGGATCTAACAGACAATTTGTGACTGATAACACTTGCTAGTACTCTCGTTATATCATCATTGCAAGAAGCAAACACATGTAAATTGTTAGATAAAAAGAATAATAATTTCTCCTTCAATTCTAAAGGTAATTTGGATCCGACCCTGACGCTTTTCCCTTATGTCAGTTGATGAATTTCAACTTCTTCAATTGGGATTACATCACTAGGGGCCTCCCTTGGATCATCTATCTAATTTGATTCGCAGAAGACTCTATTAAATTTATTTTTTTCTTATTTTCACCACTTCTAACGATTTTGGAGCGAGAGCAGTTACATAACATTCCCTTGCCACCTTTTGACTACTTCAGACGACGTCTACTTGATCTCCCACATCATATTTTGAACATTGGTAAATAGTGAATGTTACTGCATGCGTCCTAGATAACCAAGATCTACCAAATATTGCACTGTAGGACGTCAGACAATCAACTACTACAAATAAAACCCTCAACATTTTCTTAAATGGTTCTTTTCCCAACAAGGCCTTTCCTTCAAACTACCCAATTACATCAGCGGAGCTGCCAGTAAACCCTACTATGGTTCTATCCGAATGTTGAATAACCGAAGAATTTTTCATTTGTTTATAGGTTGATAAAAATAAAATATTTATCGAACTGCTTGTGTCAATCAAGATTCTTTGTACTTTATTGCATTCAATAGATGCTCATAATACTCATCATCTTCATGACGGCCCGTAATTTCTCTTAGATTATCCTCATCAAAGACAATGAAAGGAGTAGGGTTGTGATAAAGATGTGTGGATATTTTCCTTTCTAACTGACTGGTTAGACTATTAACATGTCTTTTTCTAGAACAACTTGTTGGTGCAGTTACAATATCTCCCCCCAAAATGATTAAAGATTCAAAGTAGTTGCATAGATTGGATACTGTCGCTATTTTTTTTTGTTATCACCCCAACTTCATTCCGATCTAGAACAAGGTCTAAATACTCCAAATCTATATCAAACCGTTGTACAATTACCATAACATTCTTTTGTTAGATGTTTCTATACTTTGCCTTTGAACATTTGGTGATGTAACTTGTCTGTACTTGCACTAGGTTGGACACACGTATTAATTTTCTTGTTACCCCCTTGTTTTTTAACAAAAGCAGACAACTTCCCCCTTTTAATCAAGGTTTGCACTTCTTGCTTCAGGGTAATGCAATCATGAGTATCATGGCCCACATCATTGTGTATCTACACAAACGAGTGTTCCAATTTTCTCTAGGGGATTGAATTGGCGCTGGCCTTCGGAAACGCACATCATTGTTGGCTTTATCATAAATAGTGGCTATATTTTCACCTAACTCGGCATACCATTCAGGCTGGATCCATTGTCTTCTACTTGATCTAGACTGTTGGACCTGACTTGACCGACTTTTTCTAAGCTGATGCGAGCCCTGTCCGGATTCCTTAGGACGGTAATTGACTGTAGCTTGAGACTGAGTTAGGGGTTGTTGAATATAAATTATGGGAGTAGATCTATTCTGGCATGGTACTCTAGATTTTTTATTTTTCTCCACTGTGATTTGTTTTCCAACCTTATTCAATACTCCACCCCATGTCATTTCTTTCGTTTGAGTTAGTGAATTAGGAAAATCACCACGCATTAAGCCATGCATTAAAGAAGCGATATCTGCTTGCTCAAAGAAATAAGTTAATCCTTTCTTTGTGTTCACAAAACGGCTGATGTAATCCTTTAAAGACTCGTTCATGTCTTGTACACAATGAATGATGGCATCATCGTTCGCTTTGAACGCTTTACTCCCCACAAATTGCCTCAGAAAGGCCATCTAAAACATATCAAAGTTTTTTTTATAGATCCTTGTGGTAAACTATTGTACCATTTTAGTGCACTTCCCTTGAAAGTCTGGGAGAATGCCCAAAAAAATAGTTTATTATCATCTTTAAAATTGATCATTGAATTTTAAACTATTCAAGATGATTATCCGGATCTTGGCTTCCATCATATTTCTCCATTTTAGAGCTATCAAATTGCCTAGGTAGATGCCCAGAAAGAATATTTGAAGACAAAGGTGATTGTGTCCAACTGTGATCTTGACTAAATATATGATCCTCATCAAGAGTGGCAAAACTACTTGGTTCAAACTAGATAACGAACTGACCACTTGGTAAATGATCAATACTGTAGTTTGTCGACCATTTTACCTTGCCTTAATACATTTTATTTTTTCCTTTTCCCTTTCTATTCATTTTCTTAGCATACTTTTTAGTTAATCTTTCTTTCTTCTTCTGATGACCATGGGCACTAGTTGATGAGGAAGAAGAAATATCTGAATTTGATTCTGTGGTAAAGTTTCCAACAGAATCCAAAATATTCAATAACTTCTTGGCCTAATATTTCTTTTTCGTTTCTTTACGAGCCTTCAAGGACTGATCACTTGCATCTAGTTTGTGGTTGTTATCTGGCTCATCAGAACTGAGACACCTAACATGATACTTCCCCTTTAGATCTTTATCAGCCTGTCTTTAAGCATTCAAATCTTCAATCTTAGCTCTCATCTGATCACGCTCCTCTTACATGATATATCCATTTTTAATGTTATAATTTATATGTGACGTGTTAGCATGCTCGTTTTCACCTCTTGTCCCATCATTCTCAAAAGTAGGATCAATATACATGTCGAGATCCATGCCTCAAAGAAATCCGAAGTACGTTTCATGAGATAGGTTTTGAATATTGTTATTCAGGCACCTCACTCTCCCACCGTGGTCGCCAATTTGGTGAAGAAAGAAATTGATTAAAGGGTATTTCTGAATTTTTTTTATGTAATAAATTTAGAATAGAGAATAAAAAGAGAAAAAAGTACTATATTTAATATTTTGAGAGAGAGAATTCAACCAACCCATTAAATGTTGTTTTTATCGTATTTATAAGGTTTTAAAAATCCATGGGTTAATCGGGTCGGGTTATTTAGTTGGGTTAATTAGGTGGGCCTATAGGCCCAAGATAAAATGGAGTAAGTACTCAGCTTAATATACTAGATGCACAACTTACTCATTATTACTTTCATTATAAGTCTAAAGTGTCCTCTAAGAATTGTCTGAACTCCTTTTTTCTTCCTACTTCCAATATAATCCGACCCTATTAGGGTCATTGTGAGACATGCTTATGTTGTAGAAAAAATTAAGTGATATAAGATTTTTCTCTACACTAACCCCTATTGATTACCGCAGTAATATGTCCACAAGCTAACTTTCAATCTTATTTATTTTTTCTTACACGTGAGTTTGCTACCTCAGACCACCCTTCATACATGCAGCAAACCAATTCATTTATCCTTGGGGAAATTTAATGTTGTTTGCATGTATTTTACTATATTATTTTTTTTAAACTAGGAGGTATAAGCTAACATATTTAGATTTTTTGTCATGTATGTTTGACGTGCTAGGTGTTTAGGGATGTACAGTTTTGTAGCATCATCTATATGAGGAGTAATCATGTAAAAGTGAGAATGTATGTCCTTCTGGATATAAAATGGTTACCCACTTCTTTTGAACAATTGGACTCGTTGATGTATAAGATGTTGCCATGCATGCCCATGTTTGCTTTTCTATTTTTGGACTTCTGAATGATATTAATCTCCCTTTAAATATTTGAAATTCTGAGGAAGTATTTTACACCATAAAGATTGTATCAGATGTTCACAGTCTAATGAAATGCAACACAAAAGGCTTATTAAACTAGATAGACACTTCAGTTGCCTTTGCATGATTTACGAAGTGAACAATTAATAAGATCGTTCCATGGAACTGTATAGGCGGACTTATCATGCCACCCACATGGGCTATGTCTAGGTGATTCATGCAGATAAAAGGTTCGGGGGGTCATAACTAAAAATTGAATATTGTGATTGTTAAGTTGAACCTTACAAAAGATTAAGTCACATGAATCCAAATGGTGAGTAACCTGATGTACGATGTATTTGTTACATTTACACACACCTTACTCATGCACAACTGGTTTTCAGTGTTGAATATCTTTGGTAAATTATGTCATGACATAGTCAAGTACAACCCCTATGGAAGACTTGATTAATTTTAGATATGATTGTGAGCCAATAATGTCTTCCTTAAAGAGATGGTCTATATAAGTAATGTATAATGTGTTGGTGCCTACAGTCTTTGCTAAATATTATGATGAGTCAATTTATATAAATGTCTATTAAAACTTAAAACGTGATAAAATTCAACCATTTATGTCAAATATGTGGTAATTAAGTTAAATGAGGTATTCAGTAAAATTAAGTTCTAGTTATTAATTTTAAGTGAACAAATTCCAAATCATAAAATTACTTTAGTAGTTTGAAATCATGATATATTTATTCATTAAGAATACGACGATATCTATCTGACTATGGTAAAGGATATATTTTATTTTAAACTGATATTTAAGAGGGGTATAAAATGACTACACCAAAGAGGTTAAATCCGAACATATAAAATGATGATACTCTGTGTGATATTCTTTCAGTGTATCATGACACATATCTAGAGAGATAATTAAGACACTTGTAAATTTTATTGTCAAATATTTAATTTTTTAATAAATTTATATGGAAAACTTCACATTGACCGTGAAAGTTTTGAGACTTGGCTCAACAAATAAAGTTTCTTTCACGCCCTTCAGTCTAGTCAACACTTCAATTTATGAGATGCATTAAAGTTTCCAAAATTAAGTGATGGTAAACATATTTGTAGATAATGGTGATCAATACATAAATGAGTTGTAAAATGAATCAATTGTTTATTGCGATAGCACCTATCATCTCTGATAGGGTCGAATTTCTTTTGGAAGCGACACCTCAAAAAAATTCAGAATAATTCAAAGGGTATTTTAGATTTGAAATAAAAGAGCAACTTTTTACCTTTTAACTTAACTGTATGTCTTCTGAATCAATTGTATGCCTCCTAAAATAGTGTTTACACTATAAATATCCTAAGATACCTCATTAATGAGTGAACAACCAAACACTAACGAAGCTAATTAATAAACTGCTCAATTATCTCACTACCCACCACAAAACATTAAATATCTCTCTACCAAATACCAAAAATACCATAGACTATAATTTTACCCTATGAGATTAGCAACCACAATGGGAGCAGAAGCACCCGGATAATGAATATCCAAAGCTACAAACTATTTTCTAACTCCATCAGATGATAGAAAGTGTAATGCATGTAGATCTACCACCCCAGTGGTTGAAGAGGGCCAGGTCAAATAAGAACATATTAGAGCGTCATATGAGAATGATGAGCATGAAGAAAAAACTCAATTGTGAGATGAGCTTGCGGAATTTCGAAAATAAATTGAAGCCATGAAAATACATAAACAAACTGAAAGATGTTTGATTGTATCAGATGGAAATCCCCTAAATTATTTAAAGCGTCCTTCAGGGGATAATTCACCTAAAAATCACAAACTCTCTAGAAAAGAGCCCGAATTAAAGCCGAGACTAGTTCTTCAGAGTCAAGAAGAAGTTTTTCTTCATCATCAGATGTCTCGTCATCCTTATTAAACAATGATAGTTATCAGAAAAAGAAAGAAAGATAAGCATGCATATAAACGTTGATGCAAGAAAATCTCTAGTCGAAGTAAAGCGTTCAAAGACCAAGATGCTTCAAAAAATAAGCATCAGAAAAATAAGAAAATAAATTATCGGGGAAAGGTAAAGGTGCCGGTTCATCTGTTTGTTGTCCAATCCGAACCAGGTATATTTGATGATTCTGGTGAAGTCCATCACTTTAGCCAGGGGCCTATTGGAGCCAATTCCCTCTACCATTTTTTTTATCTAAACACCTTCCTAGACGTCTTGATGTTTCCAAAATGGAGAAGTAAGATGGGAGTAAAAATCCAGACAATCACTTGGAGCAGTTTAAAAATTTTATGATGAGTTTTCATGATGATGATAAGTTGTTTTACCAAGCTTTTTCTCAAACTTTCAAAGATAACGATTTGAAGTGGTACAATAGGCTTCCAGTGGGGTCAATTAATTTTTTTATATATATTCTGGATAACCTTCCTAAGGAAATTTGTGAGAAGCAAGGAGCTTAGAGGAAATGGAGACACAATAATACATTCTCACCAACTTGCTACTAAACGTTTAATAAAATATGTTAGTCAATTTACGAATACGAATAATGGTTTGGCTGATTGTTACGAACATGTGGCCATAACTTCTCTCAGGCGGGGGCTGTTATCCAGAGATTTAACGAATACAATTACTAGAAAGAAAACAGAGACTTAGTATAGTTTGTTAAATCAAGTCGGAAAATAAATTACTGTAGAAAAAACTAAACTTTTAAGGAAACTTCAACAAAATAAACCTCTCGCAGTCACATCACATCCACATACAGATGGTGAGTCCCAGTTTTATTTTAATAGTCGTCCGCGAGAGTCTACTCAGGGTTCTAGATGGCCCAAGTCAAATCAATCTTAACAATCCAGATCAAGGGGAAATCAATGGGTTCAACCTAGCTATTTTACGAAGATAATTGTAAATATAGCAACAATTTATGATATGACCAAAGGTAATGTACAATTCTGAAAGCCTTTGCCTATCCAAACCCCAAGAAAACACCTAAATACTTATTTTTATAGATACCATGATGATACGGGGCATGACACTAAAGACTATATAGCTTTGAAGCAAGAAATTCAGATGTTGGTTGAGAATGGGAAATTAACGACTTTTATCAAAACACAAAGAGATAATAAATCAGGGCCTAACACTAGCAGAGAGCAAACAGCTTTAACTATTGTTGGAAGGACAACTATAGAAAATCCTAAAGCAGAATACACTATGGTAATTATGGAGTAGTTCAATGTAGATTCAGAATATTTGGATCCAGATTCGGACCTAGTTCGTGTGAATATGATAAGTGAAGGAAGTAGAAGGGTTTCTAAGTTATGTGAATTCTTCAAATTATTAATAATATTCGGAGGGGATACGACGGCGTCACCTTCGAGCTGTTCTAGAATGAGGTATATGGACAATTTAAATGATCAATTGAAAGGAAATATGTTAACTCATCAGTATGAAGACCGTACATCGTTTATAGTTTTTAATGAAGATGATCTAAGAAATATTGTTGGGCCGCATAAAGATGTTTGGTCATAGGGGAATCTATCAAAGGAAAATAAATCCGAATGATTCTAATCAATATAGGGAACTAAACTAACGTATTATTTTTATCTGCTTACAAGCAAATAAAGAACCCAATTTATATTCAACATTCGTATCGAACTATAGTGGGGTTTACGGGAAACTGTGCGGATGTAATTAGGGAGTTTGAAAAGGAGATAATTTTTGGCAATGGGTCATTCAAGAAAACTATCAGAGTATTGTTTTTTGTGGTAACTTTTCTAAATCCTTATAATGCTAGTTTTGGCAGGTCTTGACTTTCAAGGATGCATATCGTTACATCAACCGTTCAGTAATGCTTAAAATATATCGTTGGTGGCCAAGTGGGAGTAGTTCGAAGTTGTCATAAGGTAGCTAGAGAATGCTATATTTACTACACTTGTTCTAAAATCTCTCAACTCTATAGCTGCTAAACAAGAATAACAATTACTAGAGTCCTCTTGGGATTATAACCATATAGATGATCCAAGAGATACTCCTAGTGCGGTTATTCCCATTTAAGAGGTGGAAATTCATACTGTGGTCGATGTGAAAAACGTTAAAGTTGGGTCTAACTTACCAGTAAAGTAAAGAAAAAATTGAGTTGTTAGTCTTTTTATCCGAGTATTTACATATGTTTTCCTGGTGTAGTGAAGATGTAACATATATTCCGGCCAGTGTTATATGTCACAAATTGTCATTACAATCAGATGCAGACCCTATAATTCAAATAAAAGAGTATTTTCTAAATAAAAATCCAATTTTTTTGTAAAAAAGTAGATCGGCTAACAAAATTAGGCCATATTCTGGAATCTCAATACCCGTTATGGACAACAAACCCGGTGATGGTAAATAAGAAAAGTGTCCAATGACGAATGTGTATTGATTTTACCGATCTCAATAAGGGTTGTCCCAAAGATCCATTTCCGGTATCTCGGATAGACCAGTTAGTAGATTCCACCTCTGGAAACAAATTATCATCTTTGATGGATGCTTTTGCTGGCTACAACCAGATCCGAAGGATCAAGATCATACTACATTTATTATCGACCGTGGGCTACATTGTTATAAAGTAAAGCATTTTTGTTTAAATAATGATGGGGCTATTTATCACTATATAGTAAACAAGGCATTTTCCAGCCATATTGGTAGAAATATAGAGGTATACATTGATGACATGATGGTGAAAAGTATAATGGAATAATACCATTTGTCTGATCTCAAATAAATTTTTTCTAAGTTAGAAGTCATCAATTTAAAGCTGAATCCGGAGAAGTCTAATTTTGGTGTGCGATCCATAAAGGTTTTGGGCTATATCATCAACGAAAAAAAGATTCAAGAATATCCAGCATAATTAGATGCGTTACTAACCATGGACCCCCCAGATCCACAAAAGAAGTCAAAGTGTTAACTAGAAGATTGAGAGCCTTGAATCGGGTTGTGTCAAGATCGTCAGATATATGTGCACAATTCTTTCAAGTGTTAAGAAAAGCAAATGAAATTAATTAGTCTCTTAAATTGTGACAGAACATTCATCAAAGCAAAGAAACATTTTTATTGTCCTAAACTTTGTTTAAACCAATAGAATGAGAGAGACTTTATGTATACTTGGTTGTTTCAGATCACACTGTAAGTGCAGTATTAGTTCGGGAGGTTGATAGTTACCCTCGTCCGGTGTATTACATTAGTAAGACTTTGTTAAATGAAAAAAAAACGATATCTAAAGTTGGAAAATTTAGCCGTAGCCTTGGTAATAGTAGCCATAAAAAATGAGGCGTGTTTTTCAAGCGCATTTTATCATAATTCAAACTTCTTTTCCATTGAAAACTATGCTGCCAAAACCAGATATATCGGGTGGAATGACAAAGTGGCCTGTCGAACTGGGGGATTATAATATTGATTTTCCTCCCCAAACAACAATTAAGTCACAAGTTGTGGCAGACTTCTGGTTTGAATTCCACTCAAATTGGCCTTATATTGAATTCCCTAACATTATACAAGAAAAAGAATGCATGGTTTAGATAGATTAAGGATCCAATACATTGGGATGTGGGACATGAACTTTCTTAATTTTTCCCTTTGGGGATTTGATGTGCGAATTCATCCTCTTTGATTTTAAAGCATCTAATAATAAAGCTGAATACGAAGCGACAGTCGCTGGACTAAGGCTTGCTCAGATACGTGGAGCAAAAGATTCTGATTGCTAAGCGATTTACAATTGTTGATACATCAGGTTCAGGGATTTCCTGAAACAAGGAATGAGCGGTTAGTAAGATATCTGCGAGTGTTAAAGGAAACATTTATTTACTTCAAAACTATAAATTATGAGAATGTACCAAGGTATGAAAATTCGATGGCTGATTCCTGGGCCACTATCGTATATGATGAAGCTTGCCATGGATTTTGGTACATGAATGTCCTTTGATAACAACGACTCTTAATATGAAAGTTGGAGCTAAAGAAAGTTGTCAGGTGTTTGCCGTACTAAACCATGATTGGAGGTATAAAATCCAAATATTCATTACTAAGGGTAGTCTTCCTGAATATAAATGCTTAGCCAAGAAGTTGAAGTTTAAAACGCATGGGTTTTTGGTTTTGGAGAAAGACCTTTACTACGTTTCCTTGGGTCCGATGAGTCCAAGTAACTCTGTATGAATTATATGATGGAGAAGGTTATGCCCATTTTGGTTACAAAGCTTAAACTAGAAGGGTTTAGTTGGTAGGATATTATTGGTCATCTATAATGATGAATGCTAAAGAATTATCAAATGACGTGATTCATGCCAAAGATTTGGAAATGTAGGTCATGTTCCAGCAGTTCCCATAGAGACTATATCCGAAGTAGTGACTTTCGACATATGGGGGATTGACTTAGTTGGACCACTGCCAATGGCTTCTGGAGGATGTTGAACTATTATTTTGGCAGTTACCTTTTTTCGAAATGGGCAGAAGCTGCACCTCTCTCTAGAAGTACTTTCAAATCAGTAATAAAGTTTATTATATTAAATATATGATGCAGGTCCTGAATACATAGAAGTATTATAATAGACAAGAAACCTCAATTTCATAATAATGATATAGAAGTGTTATGTGCATCAAGAGGAATCTGATATTATTTTTCTTTACCTTTTTATCCACAAGCCAACGGACAAGTAGAAATGGTAAATAGAACCATTTTAAAAGGCTTAAGAAAGAATTGAGAGGAGGCAGCAGGTAAATGGCCGAGCTATCTACAAGAAATATTGTGGCGTTATCGAACTACTCAACTTTCGGCTATACAAGAGTCTTCTTTTACCTCGACCTACGCGATAGGTCCAATAAAATCTAATTTTCCTTCTTTCAGAATCCAAAATTATTATGAAGAAGATAATGAGATTGTAGTAAGGGCTCAAACAGATTTAATAAAAGAAAAGAGACTCAAAGCTCATTTAAGAATGATCCATTATTAAGTATTAATTAGGAGCAAATATGCATTGAAAATACACAGAAGAGAGTTCGGGATTGGAGATAAAGTTTTGAGAAAATTGTTTTAGACAATAAAGATAGGGAGTTTGGAAAGTTGGCTCTGAATTTGGAAGACCCATATACTGTCGTAGAAAGAATCAAGAGTGGAACATATCATTTTGTTGATCAAGAGGGTATTCCATTGAGAAACCCATGGAACGTTGAGCATCTAAGATTATACCGTGAGTACTGTGAATATTTAAGGGGCATACCCTGTTGGCTCGGGGAAGTTGTAAGGAGGTGCCCATATCATCAATATACTATTTTTTTCTTTAAAAAGATCTTATTTCCAAGTATATTTTGTAAATGTATATGCCTTCGAATGGTTTAACTTCGAATGGCTTGTGTTTGAAATTTATATGCCTTCAAATGGTTTACCTTTGAATGGCTTGTGTTAGAAATTTTATATGTCTTCGAATGGATTACCTTCGAATGATTTGTGTTGAAAACTTTGTATGCCTTCGAATGAGTTACCTTCGAATGGATTTTGTTATAAATTTTATATGCTTTCGAATGGATTACCTTCGAATGACCTGTGTTTGAAATTTGTATGCTTTTGAATTGATCACCTTCGAATGGTTTGTTTATTAAGAGTAAGGGTATTTGAAATAAATTGGAAGTTTGAAATAAGTTGGAAGAGATATAAGAAAATTAAAAAATGTTCATTAAATCAAAAGGAACTACAAAAATCCTTTGAATGGTTTGTGAATTCATAATAAAAGGTGATTTGTTACTATTAAAGGCTTACACAAATATCTGATAAAATGTTACAAAATTCTTTACATAACAAGGACTTATACAAAATTATAAAATTTGAAATTGTTAAACTTTGGGCTTTTTCCCATCGGTTCCTTCGTATTTTTCATCCAAACTTCCCTTTTTCGGAATCTATTTCATCATTACCTTCAGAATTTTAATCCAACGACTCATTAGAAGTGCTCAATTCATTTGCCAAAGATATGTCCGGGCGTAAAAAATTATCTGGAACCCATCCCTATATAAGCAAACAGTTAGTTTTAGAAATGTTTTGTGACATGCCAAGACCATGTCTGACTTGATTGAGGCGTCCCGCTCATTTAGTTTATCAACAATGGCATCAACATATGCTTTAAAACCGTCATTTGCTTCATGCATAGACTTGGCTTTTAAAGACTTGACTTCTTCTTTAAACTCTTTCTTAGAATTTTATAAAGAACTTTTCTCACCCAAGATCAGATCCATAACATCTTTGTCTGTTTTCTGCTGATATTTCAATGAAGTAATATCAGTGGAACTGGATGTTTGCAATTTTTCAAGATCTTCTTGTACCTTGACCACCTATTGTTTAAGCGTCCTGACCTCTGTTTTGAGTATCTAAACCTTTTCGAATGGTCTACTGGACATAGTCTTTTTTCTTCGAATGAACTTTCTAACTTTTTGTTCTCCTCTTGAAGAGAAGAAATGGTTCTCATTTGAGATTTGACTTCCATTTCCAGTTCAACAACATGTTTCATATAACCCATTATTGAATACCCAACTGTATTATTTTTCTTCACAACTTCAAAGGGTATAACATCGTATATTATGTTGGATTCAGTACTTGGGAAGGCTTTGTCAAATGCTTCGTAATCAAACCTCGTCAAAACATCTATCAGATTATTAAATCTTGCAGTAGCATGTACCTCAAATTTTGGAAATGGAGATGTAGGATTGGGTGTAGGAATGGTGGGAGCACTAGCGTTGGATGCAATAATAATTCCGAACAGGTTGAAGTTTTGCTTTTCTTTTTTCTTCTCTCATCACGTCCATGCTTGCTTATTTGGTGATTCTTATTTTTATTAGACTCAAGCATATCTCTGGGCACATTGCCTCCCTCCACGATTACAGCAAATGCATCTAACAATGATGCATTGATCTCATGGGATTGTCCTTCGGTAGCCATGTCGATGATACCCTGTAAAGTTCCCTCTTTATTTTTCTTATCCTTTTGGGCCAATGGCTCGGGCTCTCTTCCTGGTTGGAAGGTATAGCTTGCCATCGGCATATTCAACTCTCAACATAATCGCAGTAGATAGATGAGGAGTAGTTAATCTAATCCATGACAATTATCTTTTGGAATTGGTCATTCGAAGATGGCTGCAAGTTATGTTAGCATGAGTAAAACATTTGTGGAAGCCATTAACCCATTTTTCTCTGCCCATTTATGAAATTTCTTAAAATTGTATTTTATATCCTTAAGATGATGTGTAAACCGCTTCAGAATGACTGTAAAGAAAAAGAAATTGAAAATGATGATGACATAATCAAACCAATAAGGAATATATATTTGAAGAAAACTGCTTGAGCTCTTCCAAAATTTGGTAAGTTGGTTTGGTTTTCCTTTTGAGGAATAAATCTTTTTGTCATTTTATCATGGCCCGCTAATGAAAAGAAATTTGATCTTCCATATTCTGCCCGCCTATAATAGATCGTCCACTAGTTTGAAATCATTCAAAATTATGAAGTAGTAGAATAGGATCTGAGAATTGCAAGACAACCACGCAATAGCCACCATTTGTTCCATGAAAATTGGAGTTTTGGAAATTGGGATGCTATGATACAAGCCATTAAAGTGAACCAGGTGTTCAGACTAGCCAAGCTCGGACACAGCCAAACTAAATAGAAATATCTAACGATTTTAGGATCGTGGGGAAACCAAAGTCCCCACTTGAGCACATTGGTGTAAACTACAAGTTCATTAGGGTTGCAAATCATCCATGATAATTCCTTGCGTCTGTAATAATGAACACCACCGTAATCAATAACTTGAGTAGTGACAACCGGAGGTGAAGTGACATGCAACCCCAATAACGATTTTACCTTCTTTTTTTCTCTTCATCCAATTCAAATAAGTTCAACCAACCGCCTTTGGCTAAATCGTTTGTAATAGTAAACATACAAATACCAAGCTTTATTTGATTAATTGTGACAGAAGGAATTAGTTGCGGAAACTTGCAAAGGAAAATAAGTTTTTATTTCATACGTGATAAGTTTTCTCTTTCGAAAGATATGTAAAGAAGGAAAAAGTAGGAGTTAGTTTATATAGAGATAAGTGAAGAAGTACTTAAGAGCCCTACTAATAAGATTTTAACACTATTGAGTACCCTAAAAACTAGGTGAAGGCACACCCACTAAGAAAATATCTTGGAAACTGGAAATGTAGCTGGCTGATTGGTTTACTTTACCTAGGGTAGAACAAATCTCAGGTCTAATAAACAGTTGACAAATGTCAGAAAATATGGCTGATAAAAATGGTAACTTTTTTGACTTGGAAATTGGTTTGAATTTGTTTGTTACTTAAGAGAAAAAGATAAGAACAACGATTCAGAAATTTAAGTAAATTTTATTCAAACGAATATTTCATGATCCACCATAGAAATCTTTGATAAGATTAAGTGGGTTATATGATATGAGTCGAATATTTTTGGAAGCGACACCTTAAAAGAGTTAGAATAATTCAAAGGGTATTTTAGACCTAAAATAAAGAAGACATTTTTTTACCTTTTGACTCAGTTGTATGTCTTTTGACTCAACTGTATGTCTTCTGACTTAGTTGTATGCCTTCTAAAACACTGTTTATACTAATAGGCTTTTAAGATTCTAAGCCATAACTTAACCAATGACCCTAAAACACACTATATATACCCTAAGAGACCTCATTAATGAGTGGACAACCAAAAATTAACGAGCTAATCAATAAGCTGCTCAATTATCTCACTACCCCACCACAGAACATTAAATATCTCTCTACCAAATACTAAAAATATAATGGACTATATTTTTAACGTATCAGTCTCCGCTAAGGATTACAATTAATTTTGCAATGATATTTTCTATATTTATGTATCTTAAAATGAAATAAATTGGATTATATAACTATTAAGTACAACTTTAAAACAAGCCTTCGTGGCATATCTCTCAAATGAAGGTGGACAAACTAGTTGATCAAGTATTGTACACCTTCTTGGTTATTTTTGATTTTTCATATATGGGTTGGATATATCAAGGGGAAATAGATCAAGTACATGAAATAAGATATATAAATCCAATTTCATGTCTTAAAAACAAAATTATAAAGTTGTTTTAGAGATGTTAATATGTATAGATAACTAAGCTAACACATTTTGTTTGTAAATATCTTTTAGCCATACTCTGTACATATTTTAACATAAATATAATTCATTGATGATTTAAATCTTTTAAGCATGAATTAATGTATGACTTCATCTTTAACATTGAGAATGTCATATCTGGTCATGGTGATTGCCATTAAGGCTAGAATGATGATTTAAATAACATTGTCATTATCCATTTTGTTTAGTTACAAAATATAAATATTACCTTTTTAATTTAATAAATTCATTATAGTTTTATTTTAATCATTTCAATCCATTATACAAAAAAAAAAAATTTGATCCCATCAATAAATTTTATATTTGAGACAATACATTAACTTATTAAGTATTTTTAGTTTGTATAGAGGTAATCAATTTATTTTGGCAGAAGAATTAGAAATAATTTATTTAGATTCAGATGATGAGGATTTGATCATTCAATACCGATCATCTCTTATTTCTCTTTAGAGATTAACATTCGAATTTCCTCTCAATAATAAAGAGTTGTAGTTGTTCATGAAAGACAAAGTCAACATCCTCAAGTAAGTATGCAAACTAAAGTGAATATAGTCACAAAGAGAAAGGGATATATAATATATAGTATATTTACACTAATAAGTCGAATAAAAGATTCAAATTATTTATAGCACAACAAAAGAATTCAGTTTTGGCTTCTATAATGATGCAAAGAGTTATAATATAATATTAATATTCTATATGATGTAACAACAAAAGTCAACTTTGACTTCTGTAATACTGAAAATAGTTCTACAAGAACATTAAAATTTTATCATGTAAAGGAATCATTTGGATTGATCTTTTGTAACATCACATATAGTTCAAAGTCTTAGCCATGAGCTATTGTGATAAGAGTGATGATTAGTAGAAGATAATTAGTTTTATTTATCATCTAAATAAAATAGACTAGTAGGTTACAAATCCATAGTTGAACAATCCTTAACTCTAACAATAACTATATAAGATATGCATAGGGTCTTATATCAAGAAAAGTTCACTTATTATGAAAATGTTGAATGAACCTTCCTTTCAGACAAACAAATAGTTCTTTTAAGACAAGCATAACATAAAATGCACACTTTAGTGTTTCACTTGATCAATAAATATTAAGATCATATATTTCTCGTATAATAACATTAAGAGTACTTGATATATAGTTCAACCCAATGATAATTACAAAAGTTAACCAGGCCACAAAAAGATTAACGGGTTTATAATAATTAAATATTTAATAAAGTCAAATTCATTTATGATATTAAGCTATTGTCTCATTAATGATGCCATGATTTCTAAAAGTTACAATCTCATTTGATTATGAGATAAACTTAGTAGAATATTATTGACTTCACAAGTTCAATGCGAGTTGATTCAAACTTAAATTTGTATGCCAATGCCATATTTTTTAATCATAAGATAGAAAAACTTGTTTAATGTCACCATTCAATTCTTATTGAATTAATTTGATGAGAAACATATGGGTTAATAGACTTTTATATTAGGAACTCATATTAATCAGGTTTATGCATTTAATATAAAAGATATACATTAAGAATATATCACAATCTATGGTAGGGAAACAACAAGTTTGTAAATCCTATTGAGATAGAATGAGAAAAGTCATATAATTTGGATCGTTTCAAATTGATTTGAAAATTCATGAGACATATCATATTCCATACGTTTTGATACTTGTAAATCTGATGTATAATCACTTTTATTTAGGATATTGTATCACATTTATGAAAATATTTCTAAGTAAATGCTTAAGTATTATGAGAAAGACATTTTTATAGTATGTCATGGGTCTTCTAGTATTTAATTAATAACAATGTATTCCAAGATGACATAAATTAAATCTGGAAATAAATAAGATCATTTAGCGTCGTAACTTTATGGATTAAATAGATACCGAATATATATACGTAATTTTGATTTATACATTTTATGAGAACAAAATAGTGCACTTAATAACATTCAAATATTGAAAAGACATTCACCTCTTGCAATCAATAAGAGTATAGAACAAATTTTATAAGAAAAAATGATGATTTATTTCTAATTTTCATTTTCCCATTTAAGATATTAACATCAGAGGTATTTCTGAGCACATCATTCATGTGGTCATCCTTATCTTATAGAGTACTTAGATTCAATGGGAGTGTGATTTCAGTTTACTTAGTTTTCAAAAAAATAGTTTTATATTGTATTATCATTTCATACTATATACATAAACTTATTTAAATGATACAATGGTTAATTTTACTTTTATTCTTTGAATTTAAATGATATTAATTCAGTATATTATCACTAGTTTGAAATATACACGTAGTGGTTATGGGGTCTTATCACTTCCAAGAAGAATTTATGAGAAGTAAAAGTTAATTTAGGTTATAGTTGGCAACCCAATTATTGTTGGAACAATTATACACCGATAACTCATGGCATGCCCTCACTTGTTCATTCTTAGTTATTATCTGAGATGATAGGATACGTTATGAGTTATTTATAAAAATAAATAAATTATATTATGCTTATTTTTTTTATGTGAAAGCATGTGATGATCCAAGTGAGAAATTATAAGGATATCTTGAATAATAAAATCGTGTTGTTATATAAGTCCAATTAGTAAACATAATCAATATGCAGTTCATTAGACTTGCTGATAACAATGTAGGAAGTATCATGGATATTTATATATGGATACCATTTGAATGGATGTGGATCTAGAGGAAGGATCCCTCAGTCTGGTGCTTCAACTATTGGGTCGTGAAGGACCAATAAGGTTATGTTCTCATGAAGATGCAAGAACATTGGACTATAACAATTTAATACTTAAGTGATGGTTTATTTAAGAAAAGAGAGTTAATATATTCTTAATTAAACATTTAGTAATATAAAAGAGTTTATCTTTAATTTAGGGTATTCAGAGGCCTAAGTATAAATATAATCATGAACAATAAATATTAAAAACATAAGACACTAGTCATGTTTTTATATAATTTCTCTCTTTTGTCTAAAACAAAAACTAGTTTTTCATAGGGATAGATCTATAAAGAGGTAGTTGCTCTTTTCATCCAAGGACAATATTAAAGCGACTAACATACGATGCGATTATTCATAGCTACCCCATCATTTAAGTCTTCTGCAGCAAGAGAAAAAAAACAATATCAAGATCATGAATACTAATACGTATTTGTTTCTTTTTTTGTATTAGAGCCTCCAAATCACAAGGATATAGGTTCTTACGTTTTAAGGTTTCTTTACTTATAATTTCAACATTAGATGGATCTTTTTTAAATTGTCTTAAATGATTGGCGAGTATCTTTTAGCATTATCTATAAATGTGTGCTTTTAAAAGTATGTATTTCTATCACATAAATACTTTTATATTTAATGCAGATTCCTTACTCGGATTGCTTTTATTTTTTTCTAAGTTCCACACGTAATGTAGGGTGGAATTCACTGAGGTCATACAGTATGCAAAACATACCTTTATTTTATGATTGGAATATCAATAGACCTTAAATCATTCGGTTAAGTCGTTTAGAATTAAGTTCTTATTATTTAAGAGAAAAATTATACTAATACGATCATTTTTTTAAACTTATAAATGACTTAATTTTAGTTTTTTTTGCAGACAAGCTCTTGCAGAGGATAAACAGTTTCTAGAGAATCTTCCCCGCTCATACCATCCTTTATCTATACAAGCAACTACATAGAATTATATTGATATAAAATGAAAAATATCCCAAGTAATACGAGCCTAACCTTAAGCTCAATTATGCTTCAGCCCTCCGATCAAGTGATCGATGCTTCTCCTAGGCAGATTGTGATGCTCTCGGTCCCCTCGACTGAGGTACCTCTATTTCCAGTTGTCACCATCCTTCATCAACCCTCTATTAGTTTTAAAACCCCATTGTCACTTGCCAATCAGAGAACCAACACCTCATATAGCCTTAAACTCCCGAAATCTTGCTATTTATTCTGGTGAAAGATCACAAATCGTAACCATTTATTCGATACCTTTTGATTTCCACATATAGCTGTTGGAATTGTTCCTGACCTCTGCAATTCTATAGGGTTAACCCCCTTTATTCCAATCTCCTAATTGTTCAATTACACTCAATACCTCTCGGTCAACCAAGGCTCATCATCACCCTGATTAGGTATCCTATGTAACCAAACACAAACCCGTGTCCCAGAATCCATCAACAACTATAATTCCTCATACCCGTATCCCACATGCAAGCCCAGATCCGAATGTTTCAAGCCCATTACCAAGCTCATCTAACATTGAGCAGTATTTACATATATTTTTCAGTAACTAAATACAAGACATCTATATTTGCTAATGGATTGTGACATCATAATCAATGATTGAAATGAAATGATTGACATTGTTCCACCCTTCTACCTTTCAATAATACCAATCCAAGTCAATAAAATGATTGTGACTTGATGCTATGGTTCATGAGAAATTATTGCTGGAACAGTGCAATATATTTACTGATATTCTTCATTTTTGCTTCTCTTCTTGTTAGTTTATTATGCTTGAAATTATCGGTGGATTGTAGATACTTATTATATTTATTTGGATATACTTGTACAATTAAATTATCATAATAATATAAGTTTTTAGGATAGACTCCTCATAAGTATCGTGGTTTTTAATTTTCATATCGAAATATTTTTGCCACGTAAAAATGATAATGATTTAGGTATTTTTGTTTGGGTCCAACCCAATTCACGTCTAATTTTATAATTATGATTTTCACTATAATATACTTATATATATATGTGGGAAAAGCTAAAAGAGAGAGACACAAAAAGTACAATAAGAGAAAACAATTTGGTTTTCGAATTTGTTGTGTGCATCCACAATCAAAAGGTCTGATCGAAGGGAAAACAATCTTCGTTGATCTAAATTTTAAAAAACATGTTCGAGTGATCTAGTCTTCAATACAAATGGTTTGATTGTGACTTGATGCTATGGTTCATGAGAAATTATTGCTAGAGTAGTTCAATACATTTGGTGATATTCTTCATTTTTGCTTCTCTTCTTATTAGTTTATTATGCTTGAAATTATGAGTGGATTGTTGGTGCTTATTATATTTATTTGGATATACTTGTACAATTAAATTATCATAATAATACAAGTTTTTAGGGTGGATTCCTCATAAGTCTTGTAGTTTTTACTTTTCATATCAAAGAATTTTTGCCATGTAAAAATATGTCTTATATGTTAATTTATTTTACCATTGATTATTTTTACGTGAATATATTTGTGGTATATTTGGTTAGTTAATTGGTGAATCATTAGTGGTGAATTGATTTTTTTTATTTACTTGGTTGATTGTATTGAAGTTAATTTTATGGGTGGTTGATATACTACTCTTTGGATTCTACATTTGCTATCAAAGCTTGTGGTTTGTTTAGCCATTGAATATGGAGTATAATAATGGCAACTTTATGATTAAGCCGACATCAACCAATTATTCTCTTTGGAGATCGATGATAAGGGATCTATTGTATTGTAAATATCTATTTGATCTCATTCGAACAATTAAATTTGGTGCTTGTTGAGAAGGATATAAAATATCGAGGGCCTAAATGTAACAGAACTATGGTCATGTTTGATAAATTGTATACTCATTGGATGATTTTTAGACTATATATAAATAAGGGTTGTAACGCATTTAACCCATTTATGTAACCGAATCAGTTATACACGTCTTTACACCTATAAATATAAGTGGATGCAATGAATGAATGAGAGGATATTTTCACAGAACTAATTCGACTTTACTCTTTTATTCTCTTTCTCTATAACTAAAATCTGTCTTTAATATCTCTCTCAAGAAACCAGATTTATACTTAACAAATTGACGACCACAATGGGACTCTGTTCAATTGGTACCCTGATTTCACGTAAAAAGCCAAATATTGTAGAATTCTTGCTCAATTATATCACTCTAGATCGATATGGAACCAGGAAACAATACTGATCCAACAATTCAAAAGAAAATTGAGACTTTGAGATCTAATCTGCGTAGGGAAGAAAGTGGAGAAGATAACCTAGCTCTGGTACAGCAAGGTCATTCAGATATTGAAGTTTGAACGAATAAATTACTGGATAATATAATAGCACTGAATAGAAAATATATCCAAAGAGAACAAAATATACAACGAGGAAGGCTTAAATCTGAGGTGCGACAAGTTGAAGAGAAATACGAGATAGAAAATCAATCTGATCGATCATATACAACACATTAGATTCAAAGTGATCGAAAGAAAACATATTTTGAGTCTGATAAAGAACAAAGTATTGGGGGATCTTCGAAATGAGACATAGATCGGCTTCAAAAATCACGTAAAGAATATAAACCAAAAAGAGACAATGTGCCTCATTGTTTGAGGGAAACAAAGTAGCGTGAAGAAAATACATCAAATCAGTACACGTGTGTAGCTGATCAGAATTTGTATGCTGTTATAAGAACATGATGAGATGACTAGTACGTACAAGAAGTAAACTGGAGAAATTCTCCTTTAACAACTAAAATAAGGTCTATTACTCTTCCGAAGCGTTTTGACATTTCTAAATTCGATGGGATGCAAGATTCCGATAATCACATCAAACGATTTAAGAACTATATGATGAAATTCGAAGATGATGACAGGCTGGTATGCAGATCATTTTCTCACACATTCAAGGGCACAACATTTAAGTGGTAAAATAGGATCCGATGGTATCTATTCAACTTTAGAGATTTTTATGCAACATTGTGACGACAATTTGTAGGAAACAAAGAAATATGTGCAAATAGAGATACAATAATACAATGTAAGTAGGTTGTGGGAGAGAAACTGAAGGACAATAGAAATCGTTCTTTATTAACGAAATCAGGATTGGATAATTGTGAAATGTTGGTTGCTAAGGCTGCATTTGACTAGGTTTATTGCAAGGTGATTTGGAAAATGAAACAACAAAAATGAGAGCCTTGACTTTTGGGGCACTGATGGATTATGTAAAAGACCAAATTAAAGTGCAGGAATCAATTAGGGTTCGAGTAATGGCAGGACTTAATCAAAATAATTCAGGGCATGTGCCAAATAATCAAGGACATTCTTCGAATTATCAGCCACCTCGTCCAAGGAATAACAACAATTTGCGTCCGCGAACTGGAGGGTATCTAACTCAAGCTACAGGTTGTCAGTTTCAAAGACCAAGTCCAAATCAGTGGATAAGCCACTGTGTTATGCTGATTTAACTGATAATGTTGCTGTAATTTATTAAAAGGCCAAAGGTTATGTAAGCGTTAAAAAGCCAGCTCCAATAAACACACCAAGAGCAAAGCACAACAACAGATTTTGCAAGTATCATAATGATATTGGGCATGCTAGTGCAGATTGTATAGCTTTAAAGAAGAAGATACAAGTTCTGATAGAGAATGTAAAGTTGGTTGCTTTTGTTAAAGGGCAAATCAATGTTAAAAAAAATACGAGCAGATCGACACAACAAGTTACTAACCCGAATTCGAAGAAAGAAAGTTCATTGATGATTTTAGACTCTAAACGTAATTATTTTGATACAACATGAGAATATTTGGATACTGATCCAGATTGATTAATTTTGATGGTTGTAGATGAGCCAGTGGAACAGGGGTGGGTTTGAAGCTCATATGATTATTTTGAATCTTTAGCTATTTTTTAGGAAGATTCTATGACTAGTAATATTAATATATCTAGGATATGTTGTGAGTTTAGCAACTCAAGTAGATAGAATGATGCCAACTTAGTTATATGGCCAACAAGATACTTCTTTTATTCTGTTCGATGAGGATAATTTGAGGGGAATAACTGGTCCTCATGAGGATGCAGTGGTTATAAGGGCTGAAATATATGGATTTGAAATTTTACGTGTTTTGATTGATACATGGAGTTCAACAAATCTACATATGATAGGATGCGTAATCAGCCTCAAATTTTTCGGTCTGATCGTATGATAATTGGGTTTACATGGGTAATAGCTTAGGTGATTGGGGAATTCGAAGGTGAGGTGTGTTTGGGTAAAGGCTCGTTTAAAAAGAAAGATCAAGTTTTGTTTATGGTGGTTGAATGTCCAACAAGTTACAATGCTATGTTTAGGAGATCTTGGTTTTTAAAAATTTATGTTGTTGTGTCTACCGTTCATCAATGTTTGAATTAGGTTGTTGGAGATTGTGTTGGTGTGGTTTGAAGCGACCAAAAAGTAGCCATGAAATATTATGCAACAACACTCAGGATTTGAGGTTTCATTTCTGAGGATAGGATGGTTGAATAGTAACCATGGGGGTTGACTTCGGATGAAGAGGGAATGGATGATCCGAGGGAAACCCAGGGTTTTTTAACAATCAGGGAGGACATCGAAGAGCATATTTTTTCTAATAGGAAAATCTTACGCATATGAACATTGTTGTCATCTACTTTGCGTGATCAATGGTTACAATTTTTGTTTGATAATTTTGATTTTTTCGTTTGGAAAACAGAGGATGCGATAGGAGTTCCATATGAGATAATATGTTATAGCTTAGTTATAAATCCGAGGATAAAGCTTGTTATTCAGAAAAAATGAGCTTTTTCTGTGGAAAAGTTAGATACTATTGTTCAAGAAGTGAATCGTCTCTCCAGGGTTGGATATATTAGGGAGGCACAATATCCTTTATGGACTGCAAATCTAGTATTATTCAGAAAGAAGAACGGAAAGTGGAGAATGTGTGTGTTGACATCAAATATATGAATCGAGTATGCCCTAAAGATCAATTCTATGTCCCTCAAATAGATCAACTGGTTGATTCCACTTCAGGGAATAAAATTCTTTCTTTTTTGGATGCTCTTGCAGGATATAATTAGATTCAAGTCGATAAAAAAGATCAAGATAGTACTACAGTCATCACTGGTCGAGGACTACATTGTTATAGTGTCATGCCATTTGGGTTGAAGAATACTGGAGCAACATATCAAAGGTTGGTGAATAAGGCTTTTGCTTCTCAATCGGAAGGAATGTAAATGTACATATTTATGATATGTTGGTTAAGAGTTCCAAAAATGGTGAACACCTCGAAGATTTAGAGGAGATATTTCTAAATTTGAGAGGAATTCATTTGAAGCTGAATCATGAGAAATGTACTTTTGGTGTCGGATCATAGAAATTATTGGGGTTTATTGTTAGTGAAAATAGATAGAAGCAGATCATGAATAGTTGAAGGTGTTGGTTTCAATGACATCGCCTCAAAGTATAAAGGAAGTGCAAGTCTTGATAGGAAGGTTAGCTGTCCTTAATCTATTTATTTCAAAGTTTTCTGACAAATGTTTTCCTTTTCCAAGTATTACGAAAACCCAAAAAGTTTGAGTGGACGCCAGGTTGTGAAGCAACTGTTCTTATATATAACAATGTCTGATTTTGCTGTAAGCGCTGTTTTGATATGCGAAGACAAGGGAGTTTAAAACCAGTCTATACGTTAGTAAAATTTTGTTGTTATCGGAGAAAAGGTATTTGAAACTTGAAAATTTTTCTTTGGATTTAGTGGTGGCTGCTAGGAAAATGCGCCTTTATTTTCAAGCTCACACCATTGTTGTTTAGACTTCTTCCCCACTACGGAATGTGTTACAACGACCATATATTTCCGGTATAATGAATAAATGGTCAGTAGTTGGAATGTTTTGACATCATTTTTGCTCATCAAACAACTATTAAAGCTCAAGCTTTAGCTTATTTTCTGGTCGAATTTCATTCAAGCAGATCAGATGAGGATATAGATAAATAGACCTTGCCAGAAACTTTGATATATGTGGTTCGAACAGTTGGTAGGTCTAGTATATTGGGGTGCAGTGCAGGCGTACAATTAGTTTCTCCTTCTGGGGAGGAAATGTATTAGACTATTCGATTTGGTTTTCACGCATCGAATAATGAGGCTGAATATGAGGCTGCATTGGCTGGGTTAAGGCTTATAAATATCGTTGGAGCACCAACAATTTGTTTGGAAACAAATTCGCAGCTAGTACCGAAGCACATGACAGGTGTATCCGAGGCTAAAAAAGATTAGTTAATTTTGTATCTTCATGAGCTTCAAAATTTGACTCTTTTGTTTGACAAAGTGATTGTAGAATATATTAACTAGGAGATAATAGAATTGTTGATTTTTTAGCAACAATTTCTTATAAAAAAGAATATCCATAGATATTGTTACAAGAGAGTCCTTGGATTTTAACACGATCAGAATAGTGTAAATATGTTGAGCAAGTATTTGTCACTCTAGACATAATTCGAAAGTGATTGTAGGTCTGATATTCTTAGTTTTTTACTAAGAGATATGTCACCTCAAAATGCACAGCTGGCTAAAAATTTAAGATATAAGGCCCATGGTAATGTGGTATTGGATGAAGTATTATACGAAAAATATTTAATTAGACCATTTCTGCGTTGTTTGGGAAAGAAAGAATCTCAAGAGATTTTATCTGAGCTGCATGATGGTGAAGGTTCAGCTCATTGGGGTTTCAAATCTTTGACGCGTCCGGTTTTGTTGGCAGGTCATTATTGGCCTTCAATTATGAATAATGTTAAGGTCTTAGTTCGATGTTGTGATACTTGTCAACGTTTGTCAATTCTATTCACCAACTGATAGTACCGCTTATTTCTATATCCGAAGCTATTCCTTTTGATATATGGGGAATAGATTGGGTAGGACAAATGCCTATGAATTTTGGAGGGCGTCAGATGATTATAGTAGCAGCTGATTACTTTTCGAAGTGTACTGAAGCTAGACCATTATTTGTTATAAAACCCAAAGATATTATTAAGTTCATTGTGAATAATATATGTTTCCGCTTTGGAGTGCCTCGGAAAATCACCATAGATAATGGTCCTCAATTCAACAACAGATAAAGGAATTCTGTTTGCGCCTCAAGGGGAATAACATAGTGTGTTTCCACACATTTTTATCCCCAAGCAAATGGTTAAGTGGAAGTGACTAATAGATATATTTTGGAGGGTTTGAAGAAAAATTTAACAAGTGTTGCAGGAAAATGGCCTAATTATTTGCAAAAGGTGTTGTGGGCTTATCTTACAACTCCTAGAGAGGGTACTCAAGAAACACCTTTTGCCTTGATGTATGGTATGAATGTTGTTAGTCCTGCACAGTCTACTTTACCTTCTTATAGAGTACTTTAATATTTCAAATAGGCAAATAAAGAGGCAAAATGAACAGAATTATATTTGATTAAAGAGAAAAAAGTTAGAGCTCATTTAAATATGACTCTTTATAAGACTTTGATGATGAGTCGATATAATTCGAAGGTGAGAAGGAGGGATTTCAAAATAGGTGATAAAATTCTAAGGAAATTATTCCTCCATAGAATGGACAATCGAATTAGAAAGATGTCCGAAATTAGGAGGGTCCTTATATGGTGATGGAGAAAATAAAGCCGGGTATGTATCACCTTTGTGATGAGCAGGGAAGGATACTTCAACATCCTTGGAATATAGAGCATCTAAAACTATATTGAGAATGATTTTTTCTTTTTAAGACTTTTTGAGTAATTGACACACTTTTTCCTGCCTTGTTGGCCCATTGTGGTTTTAATGAGGTGTCATGTACATATTCGAGGTTATTAATAATTTTGTTTGCCAATGGTTGTTTTCAATATAAGTAATTATACTATCTTGGTAACTGGTCAAAGACTAATCATGTTTGGAGTTGTTTACCGAGAGTAATTGTTTTGGTTCGTAGTGATATACGGTTATTAAAAGCACTATTAAAAACACAACCATATTTGAGGTGATACGTTCTCTAAACACACTAATTATATTCGAGATGCTACATTCTTTAAAAACAATAATTATATTCAAGGTGCTACATTCTTTAAATGCACTAATTATATTTGAGGTTCTACATTCATTAAATGCACTAAATATATTCAAGGTGTTAACATTTTTTACCCATACCAGTTTTATTCGAGGTATTAACATTTTCTAAGAACATTATTCTTATTTGACAAATTACAAATTTATCTGTAACATATATTGGTATTTGTGGTGATAATGACTTGTTAATAAGATTAAAAGTATTCAAACGAATGTGGAAAGAGAAAGAGTACTTGTTCAGTGAAGTTTGAATCCGATCTTACAAAAGATGTTCTGAAAACCACACAAAAATAAGTCAACATACAACATCAGATGGCTTTATAACTTGGACAAAAGAGGAAACAACAATTAATTATCTTCCACGAAGTTCTCTTCAGATGAATCTCCTTGATCAGTGGCATTTTCTTCTGACTTTGTCTCTTTGGAAGAATCAGTGGGAATAGAATCGAAAGCTTCGCTGGGACGACTATCCATGGGGATTAATTCCCAAAAGCTTGACAAATTGGCTTTAGGGAACGCTGCATGGAATTTGCAGAGTAGAGTAATTGTTTGTTGTTCTAGTGTATATTTTCCACACTCGGTCTTAACAGATTTCACAACAGCCTTTTTTTCTTCTTCAAGTGTCGTCTTGAGAAAATCTAGATCATTCGTCAGCTTATTCTTTTCTTCATCACTCTTATTTAAAGATTCTTAAAGAGTGGAGTATTTTTTCTTCTCCTCGGATCATTCCCTAACATGATTAGCCTTAAGATCATCTATCTCAGCTTGATGAGAAGTTTTGAGCTCTTTTGTTTGTTAATCATGTACATAGCGTAGATGACGCTTGAGGGGGATGGCTCGTTTGATATATTGTGACCTGAAATCTTGAAACATATGAAATTGATCCTCAATTTGATTACCAAATATTTCTTTCATATTTTTCTTTGCAATAACATCTTTTTTTTATATCGAACCATATATTTAGCCATGGTCTTTAAATTGCTTCAAGCAGAATTTACTTATGTGCATAATGTTTTTGCTACTATTTCAAGTTTGGAAAAGGGTTGCACTGCAAACAAAACTTCTTCGAATGGTTCTTGGATATGGATGAACCTTTCATCATTATAAAGAACAAGAGAAAAAGATCAATCCAGGGGAAGATCTGAATTCAGAGTTTCCTGTAAAAGAGGAGCAGTAACCTGATGCCCAAGTTGATAAAGCTGTTTTTGAATCTGTTGGACCCTCATATCCATATTTTTGTAGAGGTCTGGAAGCTCTTCTGTTCTAATAGGCTCATCAAGAATAAAATACTCATTTCCTCGGAGATAGTCTATTATAGTGTCTCTTTTCTGATCTTCCATTGTAGGTTCTTCAGCTTCAACATGAAGTGTTTCAGAGACAAGTTCTTCAGAATTTTTGACTGGTGTAGTTTTCGAAGCATTCTTTTTCTTTGAGGTTGTAGTTTTCTTTCTCTTTGAACAAGATTCAGCCTCGACTTCTTCCTCGATTGTTGAAAGACTAACTTTATTTTCTTTATTTTTGGTTTTAGTCTCTTTTGTATTTTGTGGCTTCAGTTTAGTTGAAAGGCTAGCACCAGATGTATTAGCTGTTTTTTTTATTTTTTCCTTTATTTTTTTAAGGGCATATGACTGTCAAATCTGTTTCACACAGGAAAAATAACCTTATTGTCAGGCGCTAACTATCTCTTCACAACAAGATTTGGGTTTCGTGGCTCAATTAAAATTTTGGGGAGGTCGACACCCAAGGAGATCCTTCACAGATGGCTATTGATGAAATTTATGGGTTGCAAAGCTGAGTGGAACCCATTGCCCCATTCATTCTCTGCCCAAGTGGCCAACTGAGCAAAAATATATTTCGCATCCTCTTTTGCGACTATTGTACCTCTTCAAAATTCCTAAGTACAGTAGCAATGCATATGAAAAAGTTTATTTAAGTTATAAAAAATAATAAGAGGTAAAAATGAGACAACTCACTATTGCTTATCCAAACAAGGTTAAGTTTGAAGGGTTCTCCTCGAATATTTCTTTACCATTCTCCAAAGCTCCTGATATAAAGACAAATCTTTGCTTCCAGAATTTGTCAACTTTGAACAGGTCATCAATTATTTTGACCATAAATTCATATGTTCCATAATCCAGTGGAGTTTCCCCTTCTTTTGGTAGTGGAGCGTTATGTTGTCTGGAATTCCTCATTTCTTTTTTATGCGGTCAGCTTGAGCTTCGCTGTAATAAATATATGGTACTTTTTTCAGCTCCATGATGTATTCAAGGAGGATTGGTTTTAAATTTATGCTTATTGAGGCAACAATATCTTATGGCCCTTCAACTATTTTTTTTCTCAGGTGCTCTTTATTTCGAGGTGTCATCTTCTGTATCATATGCAAAATTGCTTCTTTTAGCTTCTACATTTGATAAGGTTGTTTTTGAGTCAGATTCTTTTTCAGAAGCCTCGTCTATAAGTCGAGGACAATTTGGGTTCGATGTTGGGTTTTCTTCTTGTATATTTGAGGGAGATTGTTGTCACTCCACACTAGTCTTAACAATATCCCTCAGGGAGAAGATGATGGTATAGGGTTATTGATGTTGTTTTGTAAATGAGTGTTAGCTTCGACATCTCTCATTACTATGAATGTTTTCTTTTTAACATTAAAACTATGAGAAAGATGAGCTTTTGGCTGAATCTGAAGAGTTACCTTGCGTGATGTTTGAGGATGATTAGAGTTGATATGTAATGTCGACTATTGTTCCTCTTTGAGTAGGTGAGTTTTTGTTACTTTACGATTCTTTTGACGAGGAACGGACGTGAAGCTAGAAAGCACTAGAGAAGAATTTCGAGGTGTTGATTGTGAAGAATCTGTTGGTAAAAGTTGTTGAGATTCTGGGGTGGATGAACTTGGAAATACATAAGAACTCTGATTAGGATTGAAATCACCGAAAATATATGATGTGAGTTGAGAACTGAGGAGAGTTGTCTATTAAACTTGCCGCTTTGTATTCAGAAACCCTCTCACTAATACACATATAGTCGTAAGCCCAAAAAATTGGATTTTTAGTAGCTGTAGATCTTCTCATAAACTAAGATGAAGAAGGCTCTTCAAATTAGTTCATAAAATTTGAAGGTTGGCTGAGAAATATGAGTTTCCCAGCGAAAGTAGCCAAGAAATTGAGTTTTCAAGCGAAAGTTGCTAAAGATTCTATCAAAGAAAAGTAGATTTCTCAGTAGAGGGTATTTGTAAAGCGCCAACAAAGGGTGATAGAAGTATTTATAAAAAACGAAATAAAGCATGATCAGGGAAGTGTGAGAGGTGAAAATGATTATTTGATAGAAAGATGGAATACCAAGCGGTTGCTTGTAAAAAAGTAGTGTGACACCTATTAGCTGTCAGACCTAATAGCAGGCCTAGTGGATCATCGCGTGCATACTAGACCATTTCAAACGATTCTAACCGTTATGAAAATGCCAGCTTATGAAAATTCCAGCTCATGATTCTACATATCAATACTCGAAGTTTGAACAAAGGGTCGAGCTAGTTTTGAGGTGAATAAGTGTATCAATTTATTCGAGGAGGATAAGTACATGGCTTGACATTTTTTAGTCAGTTGATAAATGTTCGAGGCAAAATTTGGATACGTATCTATTCGAAGATAACTTATGTTGTCAAAAGTCATTTTGAGAAGGAAATGGTAACTTTAATTCAAAGAAGATTTAGTTTTGGCAAAGTACAATTTTTACTTACCAAGATGTCCGATGATTACTAGTTTTTATTCATTGTCTTTCATAAGAATTAGGGGGCTACTGATAAGGATATAAAATATTGAAGGCCTAAATGTAATAGAACTAAGGTCATATATGATAATATGTATACTTGTTGGATGATTTTTAGACTATATGTAACTATGAGGCTGTAATTCAATTAACCCATTTATGTAACCGAATCAGTTATACAAGTCTTTACACCTATAAATAAAGGTGGATGAAATGAATGAACGAGATGACATTTTTCACAGAACTAATTTTTTTTTAAAGTAACAAATCTTATAAAGGACAAAATTTACTGTTTTACAAACTAAAAGGATCAATGAATTAAATCCTTTACTAAAAATTAGGGTTTGAATATTTGGTAAAGTACCAAATCTAAAGAAACCCTAATTTCAAAATCGAAAGTGAAACAAAGACGAATCTTTCTCTCTCCACCAGAACCTCATCTTCCTTAGCTCCATCGGGATCGAGTCTCACTTCCACCACCTCCAAAGATCCCGACTCTATCTCCACCGCTACTTCCAACCAGCTAGAGCATCGAACAAATCTGCAACTCGAGCCAATCTTCAGAAATCAATCAACAGGACGTCTTCCCCAATCCTTAATTCCCAATTCGCAGATTCAATACGAGACTTCAGAAGATCACTCAGTCTTGAGAAAGGAGACGGAACACTTAACGAAGGAAGAAGAAAATGATTTGCCTAACCAGGGTCAATATATCCAACGCCTAAGCTTTCGAGGACGATGATAGCTAGGAGAGGGTTAGGGATATCTCGGTTAGTGAAAGAACGATCAGTCTTCTCAGCAAGTATCCATTTTGAGATCCAGTCGGCCGCCACATTTTCCGATCTGGAAATGTGACGAATGTGCATAGAAGGGAGAAGTAAGCTTCTACAGATATCATCCACGGTGTTATTCAAGACATATCCAGTAGTCAAGTTGTTGATAAGAGTCGAACAGTCCGACTCGAGGTCTACATCTTTCGAACCATTCCTGTGACAAAGAATAAGAGCCTCCATAAGGGCTCTTCTTTCAGCTTGAAGGGGACTAATCTTGCCAAATAAAAAGCCAGCACCAGTAATGATGTTTCCATGATCATCACGAGCAATTAATCCACCAGTGGCCTCGCCCGTGTAGCTACAGGCTCCGTCAGTATTGATTTTAATTATACCAGGATCAGGCACCTTCCACTTCAGGTATTTAGCTTTTCTCTTACTGATGGACAGAGCTCCAATTTTAGCACCTGCATCAACAACACCAGACCAATGCTTAGATTTAAGGATGTTCTTTGAGTCTATTCCTAGAATGATGTTTTTAATTCTGCTTATAGCGTTATAGAAATTATCTATAGGCTTATTAAACTTGCAGTGATTTCTGTTAAACCAGATTGTCCACACTATGAGTTGTGGAACAATGTGGGTTACATGGAAATTACTGTGAGTATAGCTGAACGAGATAAAGAACACGTGACGCAGATTCATGAAGCGCTTTACTGGTATCTTGAACATGATACCGAAATAGTTCCATAAGGGCCAGGCATAGCTGCAATTGATGAAGAGATGTGTTGTATCTTCACAGTTGCAGCAAAACTCGCACTTAGAAACTATAGTTCACAGAACTAATTTGACTTTACTATTTTATTCTCTTTCTCTACAACTAAACTCTGTCTTTACTTTCTCTCTCAAGAAACCAGATTTATACTTAACACTTGTAACTCTACTAAACCTATAAAACCGCAAGATAAGGAAGATCAAGACTGAGAAAAGTTGAAAAGAAAGACTTTAAGTACTATTAGACAATGGATTGACATTAACATCTTCAACCATGTTTTTCAAGAGTCTATCTTGTATGATATTTTGAATAAATTGAAAGGTCTGTATGAAAGAAGACTGCTCATAACAAAGCTTTTTTATATTAAGAAACTTGTTAGTTTGAAATAGAAAAGTGGGAAGTCAGTTGCTGAGCATTTTAGTAAATCTAGATTTTATTAACAAGTTCAATGTTATAAAAATTATTCTTGATGATGAGTTGTAGACATTATTATTATTAAGTTATTTACCAGACAATTGGGAGATCTTGGTTGTAACTATTAATAACTCTGTTCCAAATGATGTTTTATCATTGAATATTATTAAAGAAAGCACGTTAAATGAAGAGATTAGAAGAAAAGAGACAAGATTTGACAATTCACAAACTCTTGTTATTGATAATAAAGGAAGAATGAAGAGTAAATGTCCTAAATTTTGTGGTAACTCAAAAGGGAGATCAAAGTCCAGAAACGTCAAAAAGACTATGACATGGTACTATTATATCAAGGTTGGTCATATACAAAAGTATTGTTATCAATGGAAGAAAAAAAAGTAACAAGTTAAATTCACAAAATGAGGGTGATAACAAAAATACTACAACTCTTGCTTTTAATGGTAATGATGATGCATCCTTGATTTGTTTCATTTGTGAGTGTCATCATACTGATGGTGTAGATTGAGAATGACTTATGCATACACGTTCTTCGTATCATTGTATCCTTACTATGAAATATTTTTTAAACTACAAAAGTGGAGATTTTGCTTGTGTAACGATGGTAAATTAGAGCGCAACTAACATTATTGGATCAAGTGATATTTGTGTGAAGACATTGGTTGGTTACATACTTACATTTAAGGTTGTACGATATATTTTTTATCTACATCCGAATTTGTTGCATGCATATATCCTTAATCAAAAAGGTTTCTGTATCACTTTCGGTGATATAATAAATGTAGATTATTCAAAAAATTGATGATAATTGCTCAAAATGATTTGTGTTGCTTTTTATATAAAACACGTTTGGACGTTTGAGTATATTCCGGTAAGCTAAATGCAGTTTTCTAAAGTATTGAAGATTATAATCATGAGTACGAGTGAATGAAGAGAAAATTTTGACAGGTCATCAATTCTTATTACTAAAACTGTTATTATTATTGATCCTTAGGACCATTGTTTGAAAAAATAAAAATAACATAAGATTACACCTTTATAATGCAGCCACCACCTTATGAAATTAAAAAACATCTATCTGCTCAAATGAGCGATCCGCATTGTCTTGCGACCAAAACCATTAAACCATTGGCTGCGGGCGAACTCTATTTTGAAACCCCGAAACTCACTAAGTCTATTTTTATTTTAATTTTTCCAAACAAAAAAGGACAAACAAACGATTGAGACCAATCGGTGAAAAGTTAAAAACTATTATGTAGAAAGTAATATAACATCTATTTACACCAAAAAGAAAAATATAGCATCTATTAGACAACGTTGATTCCTTTTAACCAAAAACCCCCCAAATTGATTTGAAAGACATATTATAAGTATAACAGTTTAAAGAAACTGTACGAAACAGTTTAAAAATTAACACAGTTGAAATAAAATCACATGAATCTGTTTCATAAATAATGATTAAACTAGTCAAGAAATTTTATTTCTGAAAATCTTAACGCACAATTTACCTACCATTTATTGTTCTGGTAGCAGCTAAAAACACATCTTAGCATAAATAAGTTAAAATCAAAACTGAAAACAGAATTGTTTTTATATTTTCATTTGGCCTCAAGGGATTAAACTGAATATGGTGCAGTTGTTAGAAGAGATGCACAAAAACGAATTTAAATAGATAGAAACTATAGCGCCTCAAGCAACAACCAAAAGATAGATTGGCCAAAGACTTACAAGTTAAGAGCCAACTTAATTAAATTGTTTACAAATGATTTTCTTCGGTGCTCCTGAAAATACACCTCCTTTGTAGTCAGCAGGAAGTATAATGCCTTGGAAACACACCACAATCTCGCTTGAGATTTATTGTTCTTCGACCAGCAGATATGTAAATCACTGAACAGACCGCATTTTGAAAATGGAAACTAAATACAGATCTAGACATAATGCATGCAGCATTGCAAATTGATGCATTAAAGTTTTACATATCTTGACCACAACTCTCCTAACTCATAACTATCAACTAGATTCTATAGACGTATACAATAATGGAAGGGATTCAGCTTCTCGAGACATAATGAATCAAGCAATCAAAGATCAAAGATCATAAGAAAAATCACCTCACCAACTACCAACCCAACGGTATCGCTAGCCAAAGTGTTTTAGGATCACACTTATTAAGCATACTAAATACCAAACTATCAAGAAACAAAAAACAGCATCCAGATAAATAGAAACCAACCAGTTCGACAACAATACAAGAAATTAGATAAAAAAGAAACATCATACCAATGGAAGGGTTCATCCTCATAAAGAACATGTTAAACTAGTCCCTTAACCATCCATCGTTCTTATTTCATTCCCTTTTTCTCTTCCGTTTGTTTTCAACCCTACAATAGCCCTGTAGAGAGATCAAACTTTCTGTGTAAACTGTTGCTTTGAACGAGTGTCCGTAATGGAATAACTTAAGGTTGTTTGTGGGGCCCTGTATAGTAGCCAATCCGTTGTTGGCGAAAAAATAATAAAACAACACTCTTTTAAAAACAAACAACTTTGATAAAATTGAAAATAAGAAATATTACAAGAACGCTCTTACAACTCACATTTAGAAGAAAAATATTTTTCTTTCACTCAAGAGAGCTATCTTGTCCCTTTTTCTTACACTCTAATTTTTCTTTCTTCTTGTTTTTGGTAGTGAGTACAATGGTGGGGGACTCCACTATTTATAGGAAGGTAGGCTTCCAAAAGAAGCCAATAAGGTAGAGCTTCTAAAACAAGCTAACAAGGTCTAGCTTCCATAGTAAGCCAAGAAGGTGTGACTTCCAAAGTAAGCTAATAAGAATGGCTTCCATAGTAAGCTGAAAATTCTGCATGGGTCTTCTTGAGTGGGCCTTGTTGGATTATTATTATTTGGATCAAGTTTATGATCCAACACTCCCCCTTAAACTTGATCCCGTGACCCCTAGTAGTTTTCTTAATCGTTTGAAGTCTTCGCTTCTCAGTGGCTTGGTGAAAATATCGGCAATTTGATCTTGTGTCTTCACATATTCAACTTGCACATCCTTTCTTGAAATACACTCCCTTATGTAGTGGTAGCGGACATCTATATGCTTGCTTCGATCATGGAGTACTGGATTCTTGGCTAAGGCGATCGCTGACTTATTATCAACATAGACCTTAGTTGGCTCATGCTGTGTTAGGTATATCTCCTTCAATAGATTTCTAAGCCAAATTGCATGACTAACACAGGTAGTGGCAGCAACATATTCTGCCTCACAAGTGGATAATGTGACAATCGGTTGTTTCTTTGACATCCATGTGAAAGCAATGTTTCCCATAAAGAATACAAATCCAGTAGTACTCCTTCGATTGTCTATGTCTCCACCCCAATCACTATCACTATATCCAACAAGCTTGTAATCATTGGAAATGGAATAGAGTAATCCAAAGTCGATTGTACCTTTCAGATAACGAAGGATTCTCTTTGCAGCCTTGAAATGAGTTGTTGTTGGAGATTCCATATAGTGACTAACCAATCCAACTGCATGAAGAATATCTGGTCTCGTACAACTTAAATAGCGTAGAATTCCTACCAAACTTTTGAATAATGTCGGATCTACACTTTCTCCTTCTTCATGCTTGGACATTTTGACTCCAAACTCCATGGGTGTGCTTATCGGGCTACAATTCTCCATCTTAAACTTCTTCAGGATATCTTTAGCATAGCTTTCTTGTGAGATGAAAATTCCATCTTTTTGTTGCTTAACTTCAATGCCAAGGTAGTACGCCATGAGCCCCAAGTCTGTCATCTCAAATTCCTTGGTCATTACTTCCTTGAATTTATTAAACATACTTGGGCTGCTTCCGGTGAAGATCGAATCGTCCACGTAGAGACACACGATCAAAATATCTCCATCTTTGATCTTGGTGTATAGAGCGTGCTCGTACGGACATTTGTTGAAGCCATTCTCTTGGAAATACTTGTCGATTCTACTGTTCCATGCCCTTGGTGCTTGTTTTAGCCCGTAAAGAGCCTTCTTTAGCTTCAACACCTTGTCTTCGTGGCCTTTGACCTCATAGCCTAATGGTTGTTGAATGTAGACTTCTTCTTCAAGGACTCCATTAAGAAATGCTGACTTTACATCCATTTGTTGTATCTTCCACTTGTTTTGAGCTGCCAAAGAAATTATTAGTCTAATAGTTTCCAATCGGGAAACGGGGGCGAATACCTTATCATAGTCAATTCCCGCCTTTTGACTATAGCCTTTTACAACAAGCCTCGCTTTGTTTTTTTTCAATCTCCCCCTTAGCATTTCTCTTGGTTTTGTATAACCATCTGACGCCTATTGTCTTACACCCTTTGGGAAGTGAGGTGAGTTCCCATGTGTCATTCTTCTCGATGGCTCTAATTTCTTCATCCATCGCGTCTCTCCATTGTTTCTCTTGTGCAGCTTCTTGAAATGTCACTGGCTCACAATCAGCAAAGAGACAAAATAGTGTAATGTTATCCATTGGTTCGGTTACCTCATAAAGATCACTAAGGCTTCTTATACGTTCCACAACTCTCTCATTTTGACTACTATTTGACGATGATGAAGGTGATGAGTCTTCATGAGTAGTTGCTGTTGGTGAAACATGTATGGTTGCAACATCTTGTGATTGCTCATTCGGTGTTTGCTCGTCTTCTTCAATTTGGGGGAAAAATGTGAACTCATTTGCTTGAGACCCAGAATCCCATTCGCTTTCTTCATCAACTATCACGTCTCGGCTTATCACAACCTTCTTGTTGTTTGGGTTGTATAACTTGTAGCCTTTGGAACTTGAGTCGTAACCGATGAAGATAAAACTTTTGCTTTTATCATCGAGTTTGGTTCGTTGTTCGTCTGGTACATGGACATGAGCTACGCTTCCAAATACTCTCAAGTGGGAAATTCCGGTCTTTCTTCCACTCCACGCTTCTTGTGGCGTCTTTCCCCAAACACTTCTTGTTGGAGATCGGTTGGACAAGTAAACCGCACATGCCACTGCTTTCGCCCAAAAATCCTTAGGCAGTTTCTTACTTTTGAGCATGCTTCGCGCCATATCAAGGATTGTTCTGTTCCTCCGTTCTGCCACACCATTTTGTTGAGGTGATCTAGGAACTGTCAAGCGGCGACGAATTCCATCTGCTTCACAAAACTCTAGGAATTCATTGGATGTGAACTCCCCTCCCCGGTCAGATCTCATGGCTTTAATCTTATTTTCGCTCTCTTTTTCCACAACTGCTTTGAACTTCTTAAATACTCCAAAGACTTCGGATTTCTGTTTCAAGAAGTATACCCACGTTTTTCTGGAAAAATCATCAATGAAGAGAAGGAAGTAGTTACTTTTATCTAGAGAGCTCGGCTTGATTGGACCACACACATCGGTATGAATAAGCTCGAGAGGTTTATTGGCTCTTGACTCTGACTCCTTTGGAAAGCTTTTTCTGAATTTCTTTCCAAGTAAACATCCTTCGCATAGTTGGTCAGGATGATTGATACATGGTAACCCTCTCACCATTTCCTTCTTTGACAATAACTCTAAACTTGAAAAGTTTAGATGCCCAAATCGAACATGCCATAGCCACGACGAATCTTTGTAACACGCCTTAAGACACTTTGCAACATCATTTTGAATATTCAAATGAAACATTCTATTCTTTGACATTTGAACTTTAGCAATTAAATCCCCTTTTGCATCTCTCATAAAAAGACTATAATTTTTCATATGAATATCATAGCCTTTTTCAAGAAGTTGTCCCAAGCTTAAGATGTTGTTTTTCATGCTAGCTACTTAATAAACATTTGAGATCATTTGGTGACTACCATCTTTTGCACGAATAAGAATGTTACATTTTCCTTTCACCGATATTTTTCTATCATCTCCAAAAGAGACATTTCCACTCACGGCTTCATTGATCTCTACGAAAATGCTTCTTTTCCCACACATATGGTTGCTTGCACCGGTGTCAAGATACCGAGTGTTTTCTTGGCCTTCATTAGTGGTTTTGTATGTTAGTAGTAGCATATCTTTCTCCTCCGTCTTCTCTTCCACATAGTTGGCCTTCTCCTCAAATCTATTGTTAGGGCCTCTACATTCTGAAGCATAATGTCCAAATCTTTGATATTTATAGCATTTGAGTTGAGATTTATCATACCTCGAGTTCGGATTTCATCTTCCACGACCTCGTGTTGAGCTTTCTCGTTTCTCGTAGTTGTAGTTGGAATTATTGTTGTTGTAATTCCAGCCACGTCCACGTCCATGATAACCACCTCGTCCGCGGCCTCTACCTCTTCCTCGGCCACGTTGGTTTCTATCATCGTCTTGACTTCCATGCATGTCCTTGAGTTCTACTTTGAGGAGTTGCTCGGTGATCTCTTGCTTCTTCTTGTGCTTTTCTTCATAGGCTTGTAATGATCCTTGGAGTTCTTCAATCATCATCTTCTCCAAGTCTTTAGTTTCCTCAATCGTCACGACGATGTGCTCAAATTTGGGATCCAACGAGCGGAGTATTTTTTCGATTACTCTCACATCTTCTAAGTTCTCACCATTTATTTTTAATTGATTAGAAACGGTTGCTACTCTTGAAAAATATTCTGAAATAGATTCGGATGCTTTCATATGTAAAGATTCAAATTCACCTCTTAATGTTTGGAGACGTACCTTTTTCACTTTTTCGACTCCTTTGTAAGAGATTTGTAATTTCTCCCACGCTTGCTTGGCGGAAGATGCGCTTGAAATCTTTTCGAAGCCATCATCATCTAATGCTTGATAGATGAGGAAGAGAGCTTTTTTGTCTATCTTTCTTAAATCCTTGAAAGTTGTTTTTTCCTCTTGAGTAAGGTTTGCTTCATCTTCGGGTTCGTCAAACCCTTTTTCAACGGCATCCCACACATCATGTGCTCCAAGGAGAGCTTTCATCTTGATATTCTAATTATCGTAGTTGTTGTTGTTGAGTGTTGGAACTTGGAAGGATGATACACCATTCGCCATATTTTTCAATATGTTGAATATTTAAAAACAAAATTTCGGAAAGAGCTTGTGGCTCTAATACCACTTTGTTGGCGAAAAAATAATAAAACAACACTCTTTTAAAAGCAAACAAACAACTTTGATAAAATTGAAAATAAGAAATATTACAAGAACACTCTTACAACTCACACTTAGAAGAGAAATATTTTTCTTTCACTCAAGAGAGCTATCTTGTCCCTCTTTCTTACACTCTAATTTTTCTTTCTTCTTGTTTTTGGTAGTGAGTACAATGGTGGGGGACTCCACTATTTATAGGAAGGTAGGCTTCCAAAAGAAGCCAATAAGGTAGAGCTTCTAAAACAAGCTAACAAGGTCTAGCTTCCATAGTAAGCCAAGAAGGTGTGACTTCCAAAGTAAGCTAATAAGAATGGTTTCCATAGTAAGCTGAAAATTCTGCATGGGTCTTCTTGAGTGGGCCTTGTTGGATTATTATTATTTGGATCAAGTTTATGATCCAACATCCGTGACAATACAATAATATGATTCCGTGCCGTGTAGACAAAGATAACGGACGAGATCCCCATGTAGCAGACACACACGGGTGACTATCGTAAGCAGCAGTCACATACACTTTGTCGGAAGTTGAACCCTCTCCACAACACCTCAGTAACCATGAACTAGTATCAAGATAGGCAGCAACAAAACGACCAGGAACGGTAGCAGAAATGTAGAGCGAGTTATGTAGAACTCCTAGAGTAGGGATATAGTGATGCTTGAATTCTGGAACCGGGGTTTTCTTATAAGTTTCGCTATCAAAATTTAGCGAGACTATCCAAAGCCCATGCTCATTGGAGTTATCCCCACTGGTCCATTCGATCCAGTGGAGGGCCCTCGAGGTAAATGGTTTTGTGGCCGAATTTATAAGTATCCAGAAAAGATGAATTCATCATCTTCTTTGTATCTTTAATGCACTTCTATGAGGTTTTTCTCATTGAGAATAAACTAATCACCGGTTCACAAACTTTTTTGTATTTTCATTGTTATTGATAATAGTCATAACAAAAACCTTATAATCATCTGATTTGGGATCATACCAAAAACCATATCTAATGAGACGGGAATTGTTCTCATATCTTAAAAGAGGTAATTTTGTACGAGGATTCCAGATAACTATGGTCTTGCAGCTACCGGTTGAAATGCAAACCAAACCATTGCAAGATCCTAAAATTCTAAAATCTTTACTGATTTGAAAGGAATTTCTATCCCATGAGAATCCGATAGATCACTAGACTCTTTGCAATCCAAGGAGCTAAACCCATTACGCCTAGATAGAAAAAGTTTATGCTTACCATCAAATATCGATTGCTTGAGATGCAACTTGGCCAAGAAGGTGCTTGAAACCAATGATGACCAGTACTTTGATCTAACCCTAAATCTCAGGACAGGTTTGACCGGCAATCTTAGTAGAATCTCCATGATCAGATCATCTGGGTAGTTCCAGTCGTTTCAACACAACTTTTAGTCATGAGTCTCGTGACATTCGAATATATGAAAATTGTTATCGTTACCCAATTAAGTCTTTTTCACAATCTTATATCATATCATATATCATATTAAATTTGGGTCAGGCTCATTACCTTCCCAAAAAATGTTGACACCACCCCCCACCAAATTTAGGTTCGAATTGTTAACTCAAACTACATTTACATAAAATATTTTAAATATTTATTAATATGAAACTTCATTTACATACAATATTTTAAATATTATCTACTATCATATGGTAACCAGAACTGTCAAATCTTTTACGTAGAAAAAGAACAAATATGTTTTTATTTAGTTATAGCACAAATCTGATTTGATTGGTCTAGTTAGAAAATATATATTTATAGGTCTGGTTAGAATACTGGGTTTTTTCTTACAATTAAAACCTTAAAAGTAATGTAACTAACGAATATAATGGATCTACTTCTGAAACATATAAATTTATGTATGATATTTAAGTGAATTTTTATACATATTTTTGAATTGTATAAATATTGATTATGCTTCAATTATATAAATATTGATTGGAGTGATTGGTACTCCTAGACTATAGTTTGGATTTTTTATTTTTTATTTTAAAGAAAGTTTCAAGATTCGTAAAATTAAGTGTTTTTTGGTGGTTCTCTCCTCTTCTTCTGCTGTGATTTTTACTAACTTTTATCGATGAATTAGGGCGAGTCAAAAAAAATTACAGTAGGAAATTTATTTCGGTAAAACAACTAAAAAAAACATCAGCAGACCCTCCTCCTCATTGTCAAACAAAACTATTGTAATTGATAATCATAATAGTTTTTTATTAGTGGAAGATTTCATACACTTCAATATACAAGAAATTCTCTGAAACAAAATAATTCCTTTAAGAGTATAAGTTATAATCTAAAAGAAGTAAGTAAAAAAGTTAACGATTCTCAAGTTGTAAAATCTTATGCTGATACGATACGAATTTCAAGCTACTCCTCAGGCTTCACTCCTATGAGAGTTCTTGAGAAGACTCACCACATAACAATGCAGTTTACAAAGAAGGATAAAGATAAGTTAATGTTGGCTACTAACTACACCCTAATAGGAAAGTTTTCTAAAGGTATTTTTAAACGAAATCTTCGTAATCAGTTCTTCAAATCCCATAAATTTGTTGGTGAATACAATGTTTCAAACTGGGATGCAAGACATCTTCTGACATAATTCGCTTTAAAAATTGATCTATGCAAATTATGGGTCAGAAATGTCTGGTCTGTGGGAGAGTATTCCATGAGATTACTCAAGTGTACTATTTCTTTTAACCCTTAATTCGAATTCTCAATCACACCTGTGTTGATTAGAATAGGAAAAGTTCATAAGTTTCTATAAAACAAAAGCATCATTCACTATATAACAGCAACAATAGGACAACCTATTTAAGTGAGTTTTTATACATATTTATGATTCAATTATATAAATATTGATTGGAGTAATTGGTACTCCTAGTCGATAGTTTGGATTTTTTTTGTTTTTAAGAAAGCTTCAAGATTCGTAAAAGTATGTTTTTTGCGTGTGTGGTTATCTCCTCCTCTTCTGTTGAGATTCTTACAAGTATTTATCGATGAATAAGGACGAGTCAAACAAATTTACAGTAGGAAATTTACTTTGGCAAAACCACTCCAAAAAAACATCAGCAGACCCTCCTCATTGCAAAAAAGAACTATTGTAATTGATAATCATAATAGTTTTTTATTAGTGGAAGATTTCATACACTTCAATATTAAAGAAATTATGTGAAACAAAATAATACTTTTAAGAGTACAAGTTATGATCTAAAAGAAGTAAGTAAAGAAGTTAAAAATTCTTAAGTTGCAAAATCTTATGCTGATACGATACGAACTCCAAGCTACTCCTCAGACTTCACTCCAATCAGATTTCTTGAGAAGACTGACCACATAACAATGCAGTTTACAAAGAAGGATAAAGATAAGTTGATGTTGGCTACTAAATACACGCTAATAGGAAAGTTTTCTCAAGGTATTTCTAAACGAAATCTTTTTAATCAGTTCTTCAAATCCCAGAAATTTGTTGGCGAATACAATGTTTCAAACTGGGATGCAAGACTTCTTCTGTTATAATTCACTTTAAAAATTGATCTATGCAAGTTATGTGTCAGAAATGTCTGGTCTGTAGGAGAGTATTCCATGAGATTACTCAAGTGGACTACTTCTTTTAACCCTAAGTCCGAATTCCCAATCACACATGTGTTGATTAGAATAGGAAAAGTTCATAAGTTTCTATAAAACAAAAGCATCATTCACTATATAACAGCAACAATAGGACAACCTATTTAAGTGAGTTTTTATACATATTTATGATTCAATTATATAAATATTGATTGGAGTAATTGGTACTCCTAGTCGATAGTTTGGATTTTTTTTTGTTTTTAAGAAAGCTTTAAGATTCGTAAAAGTATGTTTTTTGCGTGTGTGGTTATCTCCTCCTCTTCTGCTGAGATTCTTACAAGTATTTATCGATGAATAAGGACGAGTCAAACAAATTTACAGTAGGAAATTTACTTTGGCAAAACCACTCCAAAAAAACATCAGCAGACCCTCCTCATTGCAAAAAAGAACTATTGTAATTGATAATCATAATAGTTTTTTATTAGTGGAAGATTTCATACACTTCAATATTAAAGAAATTATGTGAAACAAAATAATACTTTTAAGAGTACAAGTTATGATCTAAAAGAAGTAAGTAAAGAAGTTAAAAATTCTTAAGTTGCAAAATCTTATGCTGATACGATACGAACTCCAAGCTACTCCTCAGACTTCACTCCAATCAGATTTCTTGAGAAGACTGACCACATAACAATGCAGTTTACAAAGAAGGATAAAGATAAGTTGATGTTGGCTACTAAATACACGCTAATAGGAAAGTTTTCTCAAGTTATTTCTAAACGAAATCTTTTTAATCAGTTCTTCAAATCCCAGAAATTTGTTGGCGAATACAATGTTTCAAACTGGGATGCAAGACTTCTTCTGTTATAATTCACTTTAAAAATTGATCTATGCAAGTTATGTGTCAGAAATGTCTGGTCTGTAGGAGAGTATTCCATGAGATTACTCAAGTGGACTACTTCTTTTAACCCTAAGTCCGAATTCCCAATCACACATGTGTTGATTAGAATAGGAAAAGTTCATGAGTTTCTATAAAAAAAACCACCATTCACTATATAGCAGCAATAATATGAACCTTGCAATATTTGCGTTCCAGAAAGAAACAAAGCAAATTAAAAATTTTGTTATGCATGGATGTTGGCTCAACATTAGTTATAAAGACCTTCCAAAATATTGTCATATATGTTATCACCTTGGACACAAACATGATGATTGTAAGAAAACTCAAACAAACACTCAGCACATTAAAGATGATAAAAAGCATGATCAAGAGGAATCCGCTACCGTCCCTCAAGGTAACAAAGAGACTAAAACTATAGACATTAGAATTCTAAAAATCAAGTCTATAATAGTCAATAATAATCAAGGAAAAAACTCAAGATTTCACAAATGTAATGGTAATGTCTTAGTTATCAGAATAAATATCATCAACCAAATAATACTACTCTAACTAAGTCGAAAGCTACTACTTCAAAGCCATTTAGCATTGGCAAACAACAAAGTAATCATCAAAGTGAAATCAAAACCCATGGTGTAGAATATCTTATTGAAGAAATTTATACATTTGAATATGCCAAACATAGGTAGTTTACCTTCCTCTCCCATTCTTAAGAGAAGAGAAGTTGATAAAGGTTTCCAGGAATTATTAAACAAAAAACTTAAACAAACAAAGGGAGAATAAGATAAGTACTGTGGTAGTCAAGTCTCTGCAATTTCCTAAGACCTATAGATCTCCAAACTTTAATATTTCATAATGATCGAGATCCTTAACTAGAACATTCATGACATTAGAAAAAATCCTCTTTGAGGAGGTTGAAATCCATCATCTTTAAGGAAAACATCAAACTGGTTGTTATTCAAGAGCCTCTCGTCAACATGGATAACCTAAAGAACATTGTTGTTAGAATTGGATTCAAGCACTTTAAAGCTAACTTATCTAATAAAATATAGTTATTTTGGAATGGTGAATTTAAGTTAGCATATTATTAGATCATCATTAATGCTTACATGCCGAAGTTACTTATTCATGCATAAACAAATGCTTCTTACTCACTACTGTCTACGCCAAGTGTCAAAGAGGTAATATGATGAAGCCTTGGAATACTATCAGAAACATATCCATTACATCTAAAGAGTGGTTGGGTAATTCTATCCATTGATGAATAGCTTGGGTACTCATCTCATTTCCATAATGGTTCTGAGAATTTCAATGATGCAATTATAGACTATGTTCAGGAGAACGCTGGTAATGCTGGTTCTAAATTCACATGGTTAAACAAATCTAAATGGAATCGCTTGGATACGGTCTTTTATAATTCAGCATGGTATGAGTTTTTCAATGACACTAAGGTTCTTTATATGGCTAAAACATGTTTCGATCACACTCTCCTCTGTATTACTATAACTAAAGATAGGATTATCAACAAAAAAAGCTTCAAATTCTTGAATATATGGACATTAAACAATGAATTCCTCAATATTATGGAGAACAACTGAAACCAGAATATGGAAGGTTATCATTTGTATGTTTTTTGGAACAAGATCAATAGGCTTAAGTAAGCTCTCAAGACCTGGAATAGAAATAGTTTTAGTAATATCTTTGACAAAGTTATGAAAACTAAGGAAGTTGTCAAGAAACTTGAATTAAAGCTTCAGAAAACCAATAGTTTAGAAGCTAGAATGAAGCTTTCTAAAGCCAATGTTGTTGTTGGCATGGATGGATTCAACAACTGTTTCTTTCAATCTTGTTGGCAAATCATCAAAAACGATTTCTACGCTGCCATGGTTTCTTTCATGCTTAGTCAGAACATCCCTCAAGGTATAATGGCCACTGGTATTTGTCTTGTCCCTAAGTCCATCAACCCTACAACCTGGAAAGAATTTAGACCAATCAGTTTGTGCACCCTAATGAACATAATTATGTCTAAGATTCTTAATAATAGACTAGTTAAGCTTCTCCCCAAAATTATTTCTCAAGTTCAGGTATGCTATGTTATTTAAAATTATTTTCATGATAACATCTTTCTTGAAAAAGAGATGATTCATGACTTGAGTAGGAAAACCAAAGCTGCTAATATAATGGTCAAGGTGGACTTGGCCAAATATTTTTAAAAAAGTATCTCACGACTTCATCATCAAAGTGTTTCACATTTTTGATTTCTCCCCTAACTCGCTTAACCTTATTAACAAGATGGTTAAATGTGTTTATGTATCCATTCTTATAAATAGAAATGCTGTTGGTTATTTCAAAACCAAAAGAGGTATTAGACAGGGGGATCCCCTGTCCTATAGTCTTTTTTTATTATTTCAAAAGAGTATCTAATTAGAGATCTTACCAAGCTATTTGAAACCAACAAGTCTATAATATACTCAATAAGGAGCTCTATTATCATTCTCTGCTTTGCATTTATAGACGACTTACTTATATTTACTAATGGTCTTAGCTCTACTATAAATGATCTTGGTAACTTCTTACAGAATTACCAGGATGTTTCTAGCCAAGCCATTAACGGAGATAAAATTAAGATCATCACCCCTACTAGCCTTCCTAACACTAGAATTTCCACCTTTAGTTAACCAAACTGGCTTTAACACTAGTAATCTTCCCACTACTTACTTAGGAATAACCTTAAACACCAACAATATGGCTAGCAATTATGTCTCCCTGTTGAACAAAGTCAGTAACAAAATAAATGATTTGGAGAGTAAGCATTTGTCTTATGGAGGTAGACTTAAGCTCATTAATTTTATTTTGATGGTTATCCCTATGTATGGGCTTCAAAGTAGCTATCTTCTTAAAAGTGTTATTGTCAGACTTGAAAGAAATTTCAATAAGTTCCTTTCAGAATCTACTTAAGATGGGCATAAAATCACTTGACTAAACGTTCAACTATATGTAATCTCTTCAGTGAATGGGGTCTTAATATCGAGAATTTAATTGACATTCAAGATGCATTCTCTTGCGAGCTTTGGGTTAGATTCAAAGAAAATAACTTTTTATGGGCCAGATTCTTACAAAAAATATACTACAAAGATCGTCACCCTCTTCAGGTTTCCTACTCTAAAGCTGGATCTCAATCATGGAAGAGATTGGCTAAGATCAAAAAAATTGCTGAACCTAATATTAGATAAAAGTTAGGCAGATGTGATGTTGATTTCTGGTTTTAAATTTGGATGATACCATAGATAACAGTTGGTACAGGTCTGACAAAGTTAAAAAAAAATTAAGACAACAACTTATGGAACAAAAATAGACTAAACAACTTATTAACTCCTCCAAATATTAAGTTAATAAAGACAACGTCTATTAAGGTTCACGAAGATGACTGCTTTGTATCCCCCTCCTTGATTCCAAATTTTTGTTATCACCATCCAATAATATGTATCTTTTTTTTTTCTTTGCAAGATATAAACAGTACAAATAGTCAGGTGTAAACCTGCTTGGCAAAAATTAACATGTAATATACTAATATGAAACCTATAATTTTGCAAAATAGACTAATAATTCAATTTTATAGTTAGACGTATCATATGTTAATACTCTCAAGAAGTAGAATTTATCTTAATAGAGGTATCATATGTTAATACTCTCAAGAAGTAGAATTTATCTTAAATGAGCATGGGTATCTATTAAACTTAGGTCACAGTTTGTTTGATTCCAAAATATCACAATTTTGTTATTTATGTTAGCATGCCCATAATTGAATCCAATTTGTTTTGAAATTGTATCTAGATTGTAATTTGAGATCATTGGCTCTAGAAGAGTAATGAACTCAATCTTTTTAGCTTTTTGTTTAAATCTACATTTGGTCCTTGTATTTACCACACCACAAACATTCTAATTTAAAATTGTAATTGTCATTTGAAAAGTGAATTAAGGGATCTTGAAGATCCTTTAAATTTTATAACTTTAAAGATTAATGGACCTTTATATGTGTTTTACCTTGATTTTTTAAAGTCTTTTTTAGATGTTATTATTGGCTTCGTGTTCAGGATTTTTCTTACCAAGGTCTAATGATAAGGGTAAACTACCAGAAGTCAAAATGTTGGGAGATGCTAATTCATTTTCAGGAATATTAGGCCATTTGATAGAGAAAAGTTGTTACTCAACTCAATTGTAGTTAAAGCTTCAATTATCTCTTTATTGGTGAATTTAACTGAATCATCTTGTGTTGAAGTCAAAGTCACCATGTGTTCTTCTTTGTTGCTCTTATTATAAAAGTGAAAGGTTTCAATTTTATTTATGGTATGAGCTGATTTTAATTAGGGAGTTTTGAGTGATTAATTATTATATAGATTTTGAGTTTGAAGGCTCTTTTTGTTTGTGTTTTTCAGTTCATTAGAAATTGTAATTTTTTCATTTGTATGATCTTGTTTGATATTTACTATTACTGTCTCTATTTTTTGAACCCACATTTCCTTTTAGGGTTGTGAGTTCCTGTTTGATTGAGATAATGACACATTTTGGTGGTGGTTTTCAATTTTATCAAGTTTTTCTATATTTTCCTTATTAAAATTGGTGTCTTTACGCCTAAGGTGTTTACATGTTTTACAGTAGGCAGACATATCACCATAGGTGATATCTTGCTAGAAACCATATTTATCCTCAAAACTAATCCATAGTTTTTGGGTAAGATGAATTGAAATATCAATAACGAGCCAAGCTTTACATCAGTTAAAGCTTGCTCGATTTTTGTTTGGAACCCAAATTATTAAAAGCAATCCAATTGCCTTAGAAATTTAGGTTATTGAGTCTGGATTGTAAAAGATATTCAAGGAGTTTAGGAAAAGTAACCCAAACTGGAGTTTGGGGGCACTCCATTCTGGGATTGAATAATGATGTCCACTTTAATAACCTAAATGTAATTTGACCTAACTATACACATTTCTTTTATACAATTTTAAGGTCTTCTAGATTATCTCATTTAATTAAAAAATGTCTGTAATCCCATACCGCTAAGTTATATGAACCATAAAACCTAAAGGAATTTAGAAAATACTTTATTTCATTTTGTTTTGGCGTCCAAATGAAAATTTTCCAATTATGGTTAATTTGGAGGTTGAAATTAGAGATGACTTATTTGTATGTTATGGTAGAGAAATGTTTTATGGATGAAATCTTTCTTTTTGAGTGGTGTAACTTCCGTGTACGATCTTGTTGTATTGTTGTTAGAGAAATGTTGTTGTTAATGAAGATTTAGGGGTGAGCTTTCAAAAACAGGATTAATCCTTACTTTTTGTATTTGGTTGATTGTCTTCTATGTGTAGGGTAGTGGAGGAAAATCCAATTTCTATGTGTCTGTTTCTTGAGTGAGTGACTTTTGAACTCGAATCTTTATTGATTTTCTAGGTCTTGAATTTTGTTTGGAGGAAAGTCTGAACTGTTATCTTCTTTGTTGTGGCGAGATTCAATCTCAAGATGAGGTTGTGCAATTATCTCCACTATTGAATTTTAGTTTAATTTAAGGTTAAAAGTGGGTCAGGGTTTAGAAATTAGGGATCGAGAAGATAAGATGAGAGGTGTTTCTTATAGAGAGTCATTTTTCTCTCTTATTTGGAGTAACAAGTCTTTTAGTAGGAAATCTTATTTTCCCTAAAAGTATTGAATGTAGAAACATAGTTAAAATACTAATGTTTGTAAATACTTAGAAATGTTCTAAAAAAATTATAAGAGTATTAAACTAAAACAAATTCAGTTGAGTGAAATTATATGTTATAGATTTGGCCAAATCTTAAGAAATTATGAATTTTTAAGGAAGTGTAAAATTGTAAATAATATAGAAAAGAAAGTTGTTACAATGGTGATGGGTGTCAACATTACATAAGACAAATCATCTGATTATTGGTATGATACATGTGCATCAGTGCATGTTGCTCATTCTAGAGATTTATTCAAATTATTTGAAATGAGTAGTGATGCATGTAAGGTGTAAATGCGTAACACCAACATGTTAACAGTAAAAGGACGTTGAAGCGTCAAGTTAATATTTAAAAATGAGTATATGATAATTCTTGCTAATTTTTTATATGTTTTAGAAACAAATAAAAATATGTCGAGTGATATTTTGGACAAGACACAAAATTGTATAATGTACAAATTCAGTAAACTCATTCTAACCAGAGAAGGTATCATTGTTTGGAAATGATAATCAAGTAATACAATGGTGAAACTATACACCACCAAAAATTGAATGAGTATAATAAAGAATTTTGTTTATTCTTGTTATAGTAATGAATATTTATTATAACATAGTAAAATTTCTCATATATGACATATTACGATAAATATAATTGTTAAAACAAGACTTATAATATGTGATATAGGTTCATATGAAAAACATAAATAATGGGTAGCATTATAGATAAATAAAAATTCTTAAAAATCCATTAAAAGTTGTACAAAATTGTGAATCTTAATACACACCGACATAAATGAGTTAAACGGTATCTTGACGCGTGTGGTTAAAATATACTTTATAAATTTTATTGATGACTACTCTAGATTTACTTATGTTTATTTTCTTAAAGATACAGATGAGGTCTTTAATATGTTCAAGATCTTCATAGCAGAAGTAAAAAATCAATTAGAAAATAAGATTAAAATCTTGCGTACTAAATATTGCTCCAGAATGTTATTTAGTTTTTGTGAAGAGCATGAGATAATTCATCAATGTTTGGCGCATGACACAAGATAGTAAAATAGATTGGTTGAGCGCAAAATAAAACTTTAATCGAGATGACCAATGTCATGCTAGTTAATTCAAAGTTGAAGTGTGTGGGTATTTAGTTTTTTGTAAAAACACGTATCTAAGAAGAGTAAAATTAGGTCCTAAAGCTATACGGTGTGTGTTAATTGGTTATGTGGTCTGGTGTGGATTATTTCAGTCTGAGGGTAATTTGGTCAGGTGTTTTGCGATGTTTCGAAGGTATTTAATGTTCAAGTGGTTTGTAGTGAGAGATTTGAGCTGCCTAGTTGTATTAAATGTTCATTACCCTCATTAATGAAAGTGGTTGGGTATTTATACACTTAATTATGGGCCTCATGGGTTTTTGGGTCAAACTCATGAAACTGGGTTGAGGTTAAAAACTCATTAGTTTATTAAGCAAGTTACTAATTAGCTTAGTCAAAATGTGATTAGCTTTTAATACTTTTGTCCTGTTCGGATGATTCAGTGGGTGGTGTTTGTCCGAATTTCCCATGTCCGGTTTCTACAGTGAGTGGTGAGAAAATCCAGACTCATCAGTAGCCCCTTTTTTAGGTTATGTTCGAAGTCTTTTGGCAAGACCTAAAAAATTGCTCTTGAGCACCTGTGACAATGTCCGGACTGATTTCGATTTGTGTGAAGGATTTATCCGGACTGACAAAACTCTAAGAAACTCAACGGTTTTGCCATGGATTGTGGGGCACGTGTCCCTCTCTGATTCGCCTCACCATCCGTTTTTCTCCTAGAACGGCGCTCCCACTCATTTCAAAAAGTAACCTCTACAATTAATGTTGGTGACATCAACGCCATCTTTAATCATTACTTCCATCATTTCGTATTCTCTTAGGTTTCTGGGTATCTTTTGTTTCTTTAGTATAAATTAACTCATTTTTCACTGTTTTACCATCTTCATCATCTTTTCACTCCTATTCTCCAAAGCTTTTATCTCTCTTTTCCAAAAATCCTTTTGGTGTAAGTTTATGTTTACAGCAAGAAACGCACTTGTAAAAGGTGGGTGGCTTAATCTTTCGGAGTTAGAGAAAGCGCAAAGGGTCGAACAAGAAATGCGCATTGTTGCAGGCCTCCCAGTCTCTCCCATTGACAAATCAGAAACACCAAGCTTAGAGCCTGATCGAGGTTTGTCTTCTGCTGGAAGCTCTAAACATAGAAGGTTATTCCAACCTAGTTTTTCACCGATCATCTCAGGCTCATCAGTCCTGGAGTCAGAGCCTATTGTCGAACAAGAGCAAGCAGTTACAAGTACTAAGAGACCCTCCCCATTCATTGCCATGGGATCGGATGCTGACATCTCTCCAGAAAAACTAACAAATCGACGAAGAGGCCGCTTAGTAAAAGGCCAGGCTGTAGCTCCACCATCTAAATCTCCAAAATCAGTGCCCTCTAATTCTGGGGCAAGGACAAAATTACAGGGTCAGAAGCACCCATTAAGGCTCCCAAGGACAAATTTTTTGGTCCAGAGGTTACTAGTTCAAGCCTTCAAAACGAGCCGTCCGGATCTGAGCCCCAGCCAGACTCCAGACCACAAATAGAAAACGATGCTCAGCCATCCGGACAGTTTACTGAGCCAACCATTAGCATTTCTCTCCCAAAAATAACCGACAACCCTTCCATGGTAATGGAAGACATAATGGAGGATAGTGTTGAAGAAGCCCCTTTTGAGATCGATGTCTCCGGTCAGACAAGTGAGACAGCCATTGTCAAGAAAAGCAAGGGAAAAGAGAAGCTATGTTTAAAACACCCGGACCTGCCGGAGTGTCTTGATGGAAACGTGGGACCTTGCTTCCACAAGGTTAGTGTAAAGTATATGCTAGCCATTCAGAACATCAATTATGCTTTCATTCACACAGCTGAACTAGGCCGGATCCGGACGAAGTGGGGGATCTCAGAATCTGTTAAAGTGAGGATAACGGTCGATCCGGAGACGCCAATCGGTTTCAAACTCACTGAGATAGTTTTCTACATAGAGTTATTCAACTGGGGGCTTAGGTTTCCCTTGGACCCAGAGATCGTCAGATATTTCTATCTGATAAAGCTCTGTCCAAGCCAACTGAGCCCCAATGCTTGGTTCACACTCATGGCCTCCAGGCTCTCCGGAATCCCACTTCCGATAGAGAAGTTCGCAGCTGTGGCCAGTCTTTGCAAGAACCACGTCATCCCCTTCTACCATTTTTACATGGGAGACAATTACAAAGTGGTGGATGATCTGCTTGTATCGGAGAAGAAATGGAAAACCCATTTCTTGTTTATCAGTGTTTCTTGGGAGAATGGGAAGAAGATTAAGGCTGGTGTCAACCCAAGCATGTTTACCAGCAGATGGAAGAGCACAGGTTAGTATTTCATCATGTATGTTTTTCTTTTCCTAAAAAGAATTCGTTTACTTAAACATTCTTCTTTCTCTTTTGGTAGTGCTGCCGAAGGAGTTCAACGACTACTTAGAGGAGGGGCAGACTACTTGTGCCAAGCTGAATGCTTGGGCTGTTCAAAAATGGGGGAATCAATTTCACAACTGCTTCACTGGTGGCAACCTAGTGAGATCCCATCTCTGGAACACCACCGGCCGGAGAGACTTATCATGGGAGGAATTAACCAATCCGCCCCCTCTGAAGGTCATTCTTCGGAAGACAGATGCAAAAGATAGAAAGCTAGCTTTGCCGGGCAGAGCTAAAGCCCCAAGCAAGATGAAGGGAAAGAAAGGCAAGGCTAAGCAGGACGTAACTGAGGTAAACCCAGGTGGTGTTGAGGAGACTATCCCAGCAAACCAGGAGGTGTAGGACCAAGGAAGGATTGATGCTGCTCTGCTTCAAGTGGTAGAAAATGAGAGTACCAAAGAGGCAGTTGGACCTTCAAATCCCATAAAGGCTCCCAAGAAAGACAGAAAACGGGGAGCAGAAGGTGGTGATAGGGAGGACAAGAAGAAGAAAACCTCCAAGGGAGATGAAGTTGCTCTCCGGCCTTCGGAGTCTCTTCCCCCGGTCGACCCAACAGACCCAACTCATGCAGAGGAAATTCCAAGTGACTTCCACACTGGAGAGGGCACCGGTGGGGACACCAACATCGATGGGGTAGACATCAGTGGCCTTTAAGGGATTGTCCTTTATTTTGAAGACCTTGAGAATGATGAATTTGCTGGTCCTTACCTCCCCCTAAGCTCTTCGAACATTGTCACTTTCAACAGTAAATCTTTTTCTGTTTCAGGTGAGAAGGACATGGTGACCCACTCCTTGTTGAGCAATATTCAACCGGTACTCAACTTGGAGAAGCAGTTGCGAAACCAGTCGACCATCATCAACACACTCACCTATGATAAAGAAAGTTTGTCTAACAACCTCCTTAGTGCCAACCAAAGAATTAAAGCATTAAAGAGAGAGAATGAGGAGTTGAAAAGGGGGAAGGAGGATTTGGCCACCAAGCTGGCCACTTCGGAGGGGGTTATCAAAGAAATTCAATCCAAGTATTATGACTTGGAGAAGAATCTTTCTACTTCAAAAGAGGAGGTGAAGGCCAAAGACAACGTCATTCAGACCTTAACCAGCGACAAAATTTCGCTTGAAGATGTTGTGTCAGGCTAAGCAAGAAAAAGATGACTTGTTAAAAGAGCTGGAGAAGACAATCCAAGCCAGGATTGATGCCTATACCAACACGGTGATAGACTCCCAGGACGAAAGGTATGTTGAAGTCAAGTCAGACATGGTCTTGATCTTTCATCAGAAATTTCTGAAGAGGACACTAGGAGATCTATGGCGATTTGTGGAGTATGACGGCATCCCATTTCACACGATGGTGGATGGTGATAAGAGAAACTATTCTATTGGTTGGGATGATACAACTGATGAAGATGATAATACCGGAGATAATCCAGATGTGGAAACCAATGATCCCAAGAAGAAACTAAGTGAGACTGGCCCATCTAACAAAGCTCAGCCTTAAAGCATTAACTATCTTTCAATTTTTGTGTTTGAACTAAAGTCCATGGATGGCCAAGGTATTTTTGTAATCGTGTCTGAAACTTGTCTGAATAAAGCTTCTCTTTGAAAACTTCAAAGTCCTTGGATGGCCAAGGCGTCTTACATATTTAATATCACTCTCCGATATCACTTCTCGTCAAGTTTCGAGGATGGAAGGCTGGCCTTATACTCATATGGGTCTTCTTCTTCCTCCAACTTCATGTCAAGTATAGCATTTGAGAAGGCAACAACTAAAGATGTAGCATCAATTTCATTGTGGATTATCTGCATGGCCAAAATGAGGGTATTATTTGAAGAATGGTTGACACGAGGAAGGCTAGTTGTTGAGGGTGGAGATACATGCACATATAGAGGTAGACCGTGCATAAGGTTTGGGGACTAGTACTTGCTGAGAGGGATTTGGTTGGAGAGTTTAGTGGAGTAGCCATAAATAGAGAAAAAAGAGATTTCACATGAACTCTTCGGTAAGAAATAAAAGATCATGGCCATTTAATCATTGAGTTGGGGCTTCTCTTTGAACTTATGAGTGATTTTCCCAAGGCTGTTGGTCTTCTTAGAGGAATACTTTTTTTTCTCGGCTTGTTATTCGTTTCGAGTTTCTACCATTGAAATTCTTTGGTTGTTTTAAGAGGGAGTATGAGAAATGAAATGGTAAGTTTAAATAATTTTGCGTTAGATAGCACTTATATATATAAATAAGAGGTATGTGCTTACGGTTACTAGAGAGATTGAGATCTAGAGCGTGACGCTGGTGAGCCCGAAGATAGGTAATAATTACTTCAAGGCCGGGATTAATGCGAGTAAGATTTTCTACGTTACAAATCTTGGCATTGGATGAGGAGATAGAGTCTTAAAAAGCTATTTTTATTTGTGAAGTTTAGTTTCTCATGCATGAGACATAAGGTTTTTTTAAGGAATATCAACGTTGGAAAATAAACGAGAGGGTGATGCATTCGGGTTTGCGTTCGAATTGCATTCGATGGTGATAGTGTCACCTGGAGCACAAAAAGAGGGGTAGGGTACCCTGCCAAAATATAGATGTTGGATCATTAAGCAGTACTTGCAACGGGAGTTAGCGCGATAACAAAGAAACAGTTCTCCGTTCATGGCATCTTGGTGAATCCTGGTAACTTTATAGTTGCTTCTATATGCATTAAAAATGTTGTGGGAACGTTTATTATTGCAACTCGAGAGAGAATAAAGACCGAGCGTTAGTTGGTCAATATTTTTAGGAGTAAAATTGTCAGTAAACATCTTTGTATGGGAGTCAATCGTAAGAATACAAAGAGTCAGAATGGAAATAATGATTAGTGTGAGGGGAGCATTAATTATCATTACCATTTTTAACAAATATTGCATTAAATTGACTATAATTAAAGAGTTAAGAGACATATAGTCTACTGTCATAACAATTTAATTTAAGCAATACAGAGAAGCCAAACAAAACATGTTGAGTAGACGCATGTTCAAATAGAGCATGTAGGGGAACATGTTTATAGAAGTTTGCTTTGGACCTTTTTAGTTCAACTTAAGCCGGTAGTTAAAGGAGATAATGAGATACTTTCTCTCCAAGAGGAGGGTCTTGTTAACTTTAGCAATATGAGTTGATTCAAGGGTTGAATCGGAAAAAAACACAGGTTCCCATGGAGCAGGTCTGGAGTGACATTCCAAATCCTGGTTAGATAGTGCTAAAATTCTTATCCGTCCTTCCATGGATGAGGGGGCTATACATAAAATTTGTATCGTCTTTAAAATGCAGTGAGTAAGAAATGAATCTAGAAAGTCTTGGTCCATTGATGATATATAAAAATGCAGGAGCTTCCCCATTGCAAGGAAGTAAAATGAAATCAGTTGAAAATTCAGTGAACTTTTTTAGAAAATCTGGTTTTAAAAAATGGTGGAAGATGGAGTTTATATATAGAGTTTATCTCTCTGGAAACTAGCCGTTTACTTTATTTATTCTATTTACGCGATGTCTCAAATCTAGTTTTAGATTTAGATTTTTATTTAATTATTTCCAAACAAATTATAAAATATTTATTTTCTAGATATATTTTGAACATTTAAAACATATACTAATTAAATCTGTCTTGGGTTAGAGGAACTAAAAAATTGATAATTAGTTTAGTTTCGAGTTTTCTGTCTGAAATTTTGATTAATTTTAAAGATACATATTAGAATAGATTATTAGATATAATATTTTTAAGTACGATTTTGAACTCACGAAGATAATGGACATTAATTGTTTTTAGAATTTTTGGTCGTTTAGAAATTTGGAAAAATGTATGAAGTCTTTTTGTTTAATTTTTTAATTTTTTTATTGAATGTTAATTTCTTAAGACAATTTGGTGATACATTTTAGTATAAAGTTCACTTCACTATCGCCAAAATGTTGGGCACTGGCGCCACAATCGCCGGTCACTAGTGCCACACTGGCCAGCAAAAAATGGGCCACCAATGGCACGGTTCCGAGATACAAAATATTCTTATTTTATCCCTTAACTAGCATATGTATTCTAGTAACATATTACATTTCGTCGAATACTCTAATAGATTGAATTTATTTATATCGTTAGCTGATTATCATTTGATCTCATTGTCTCACTATGAATATGGCTCGTATTGGCAAAATGTTGACAATGATCACAAATTTTAACCATCAGTTTAACATCAACAAACATTGCTGGTGAATAAAATTGTGCTAAAAAAACGTCATATCAAACCATGATATCTGCAATGCGCAAAAACTTCACCCTCATGCAAATTATTTAAAATAAACAAATATTCTTAAAATAACACATTTTAATAGTGAAATCCAAACACAAATAATTAATTAATTAGGATGTTTAAATACTAAGTATAAGTCTTTGATTTTTAATAGTTTGAATAATCTATGCTTTTTGTTTAGAATTATAAATTAAATAGTTTGAACGATCCGCTTGTTTGAATCATAAACATATGGGTTTCTTTATCTCGCATATTGCATTTCAGATTAATGTTTTAACTAAAGTATCAAATTTGTTAAAAATAAGTGATAAAATAATAGTAATAAATAATGTAAAAAAATAATAGATTAGTGGAAGAAAAAGATGAATATATATAATATTATATTAAATGGGTGAGAAAAGGAAACGTAATGTAAAAAATAAAAGTAACACATTTTAATAGTGTAATAAGCTAAAAAACATATGATATTTTGCTGAAAATTCAATGATTATAGTTTATATATAGGTGGATAAAAAGTTTTTTTTAAACAAATATTAAATAGAAAAAGATGGTTTATACATTTAAATGTGATTATCTATATCTGTCTTAGCATATGAGTATTCGGGAGCAAGAGAAGAAAAACAATGTCAAGATCATGAATACTAATAAGTATTTGTTTATTCTTCTTTGTACTAGAGCCTTCAAATCACGCAGATATAGATTCTTACGTTTTAAGGTTTTTTGACTTATAATTTCAACATTGGATGGATCTTTATCAAATTATATTGAATGATTGGCGAGTATCCTTTCGTATTATATGTAAATCTGTGTTTTTAAAAGTATGTATTTCTAAAACATAAATACTTTTATATTTAATGTTGAATCCTTACTCGGATTGCTTTCATTTATTTCTTATGTGGGGTGGAATTCGGTCATACAGTATACAAAAACATACCTTTGTTTTGTGATTGGAATATTAATAGACCTTAAATCATCCGGTTAAGTCGTTTAGAATTAAGTTGTTATAATTAAAGAGAAAAACTATACTAATATTATCATTTATTTAACTTATAAATGACTTAATTTTAGTTTTTTTTTTCAGACAAGCCCTCGCAGAGGATAGACTGTTTCTAAAGAATGTTCCCCTCTCATACAACCATACATTTATCATGCCAATATATAGAATTATATTTATGAAAATTTAAAAAGATCCCAAGGAATACGAGCCTAACATTAAGCTCAATCATGCATCAGCTGCTTCTTCTAGGCAGATTATAATGCTTCCGGTCCCCTCAACTAAGTTACCTGTATTTCTAGAGGTCACCATCCTCCATCAACCCTATATTAGTTTCAAAACTCCACCGTCCCGTGCTAACCAGAGAAGAAACACCTCATATAGCCTCAAACTCCCCAGATCTTGCTCTTTATTCTAGTAAAACATCGCAAATCAGAACCGTTTATTCCATAACCTTTTTATTAACACATCTAGTTGCTGGGATTGTTCTCGGCCTCTGAAATTCTATAAGGGGTTAACCCCATTTATTTCAATCTCCTAATTGTTTAATTACACTCAATACATTTTGGCCCAACAAGGCTCACCATGACCCTAATTTAGTATCCTATGTAACCAAACCCAAACCCATGTCTTAGAATCCATCAACAACTGCAGTTCCTCATACCTATATCACACAAGAAAAACCAAATTCAAACTTTTCAAGCCCACTACCAAGCTCATCTGACATTGAATAGTGTTTGAATATAGTTTCCAGTAACCAAACACAAAGCATCTCTAGACCCCGCCCATCTACCCTTTCAATAATTCCAATCCAAGTCATTGTACTCTCATTTCTTTATATATTCTCCTTAACCTTAACCATCGTATTTTAAGTATTCAAAAACTTCATAGTCATTCTCACCAAATCCCAACAAGTCCATTATCCCTAACAACCAACATGCAAATTATGTTCCCTTTCTCTTTCGAGGCCTGAATCATATAAGTTAATTTTCTTTGACTATTCTCGGGCATGACATAAGAGGTTGTGTTATCACGGACCATTCTAGAGGTACTAGAGGCTCATACTTGTTATCACCTTGGTTACACAACAGCTCAGGAAACTTGCTCGTATCCTAGAGGAACCCACTTCAGAGAGTGTTCTCCTGTGATCGCCTCTACCTCCATCTGATAATGTTTCATATTTCCCATTAACTACTAGCGTCATTGCACCCTTTCTCTTGATTATAATAAAATTTCATCCTTTCATCAGAGCATTCCTATTGAGATTCCCTTGCATGCAACTCATACGTGGGCCAATATTGTCTCGTCCATGCAGGACAATTATTTTGGAATGTCTATCGAGAAGATTCTATACATATAATACCAGGAAAAAAATAATATAGTCCCCTTGTATACTATTAATTGTGACAAGAATGATTGGGCAAAATGCCTATTGAGATACGTTTTTGGTAAAAAATAATTTTTTACCTTATCAAGGTCATCATGGTACAGATGTAAGGGATACATGGCATACAGAAGTGAAAAATTACCACGTATGCTTATTTTTAATTTTGGTTCAACTCCTTAAATAATATAACTATTTTTTTTATGGAGAATGTCATTTGGGTTTTCAACGAGCACCGCATCTTCTTGAAGAAATGGGAGCCTATGACTCCGATGATCATAGCCTTGCTCAAGTCCATCCCCCTCTAGGTCAAGCTTCATAAACTTCCACAGGAACTCCTGACTCAGAAGAGATTGAGTTGTATTGCCAGTATCTTTGGCACCCAATCTATGTTGACATCCATATTATAAATAAGATTAGGCTAAGTTTGCAAGGGTATGTATTGCTATAGACGTCACAAATAACTTTCCGAATGAGCTCAAAGTAAAATGTTTGAACAAGCTCACCCGTCTGCGTGCCAAATATCAGGGTCTTCCTCGAATATCTAAGAAATATAACACTTTTGGTCGCAATTCTACCAATTTATTGCCTTTACCATGTCTCCTTATTCCTCCTCTACTTCTCATGTCAACCACTATCTTGGCCAAAAGTGGTAATAAAGTAATAATTGTTCATCTTTCCCAAAAAAATGAATATTTCTTTATATAGTAATGGTGGTGGGCCTAAACACCACATATTGGTCCATTTTATGCTATTCGACCCCATTATCCTATTAATCTTAAAAATATTTGTTATTTATTACATGACATACCTTCAATGTTATACATTTGTTGAGCATATTCTATCACACAAATATATGACCAAATTAGCCCAATATCTTATCAATATTAGCCTATGGTTTATGCATCACACCCTTATCATTAGCCCTTATAGTCCTTGCAAAAAAAATGAGGGAATACTATTATTGGAGCCACTTCGAATTAATGTGTGATACCTTCTCGGATGATCTAGCTAGAAGAAATCGGAGTAAACGTTTTGGAACGCAGGATCAGATGTGGTTGGTAGCGATAGAAATCACATATATTATGCTTGTTCTTATTCATTTACACTTGTCACAATAGTACTCGGGTTAAGTTACTTGATAATTTTGTGCTTAGATTATTGATATACCGTATGATAATTTATTTTCCACTTCCTTATGTTTCAACGCTTAAATATGCTCCATCCCTTCATAATCGTTTTTCTTCAAATATTTTGTATAGAGAGATGTACTGCTTTTAATTTTTAGAGAGAGAAAAAGAACTTATCATGCCATGACAACCACCTACAGAATAACTACTCTTTATGAATATCAAGTACCTTGTCGTATTACATGGTGGCAAATGTCATAACTGTTCGAATAAGAAGGTTCCAATCCCAAGGATGCGATGTGGAATCCCGAAACTAGCATATGTATTCTAGTAACATATTACATTTCGTCGAATACTCTAATAGATTGAATTTATTTATATCGTTAGCTGATTATCATTTGATCTCATTGTCTCACTATGAATATGGCTCGTATTGGCAAAATGTTGACAATGATCACAAATTTTAACCATCAGTTTAACATCAACAAACATTGCTGGTGAATAAAATTATGCTAAAAAAACGTCATATCAAACCATGATATCTGCAATGCGCAAAAACTTCACCCTCATGCAAATTATTTAAAATAAACAAATATTCTTAAAATAACATATTTTAATAGTGAAATCCAAACACAAATAATTAATTAATTAGGATGTTTAAATACTAAGTATAAGTCTTTGATTTTTAATAGTTTGAATGTTCTATGCTTTTTGTTTAGAATTATAAATTAAATAGTTTGAACGATCTGCTTGTTTGAATCATAAACATATGGGTTTCTTTATCTCTCATATTGCATTTCAGATTAATGTTTTAACTAAAGTATCAAATTTGTTAAAAATAAGTGATAAAATAATAATAATAAATAATGTAAAAAAATAATAGATTAGTGGAAGAAAAAGATGAATATATATAATATTATATTAAATGGGTGAGAAAAGGAAACGTAATGTAAAAAATAAAAGTAACACATTTTAATAGTGCAATAAGCTCAAAAACATATGATATTTTGCTGAAAATTCAATGATTATAGTTTATATATAGGTGGATAAAAAGTTTTTTAAACAAATATTAAATAGAAAAAGATGGTTTATACATTTGAATGTGATTATCTATATTTGTCTTAGCATATGAGTATTCGGGAGCAAGAGAAGAAAAACAATGTCAAGATCATGAATACTAATAAGTATTTGTTTATTCTTCTTTGTACTATAGCCTTCAAATCACGCGGATATAGATTCTTACGTTTTAAGGTTTTTTGACTTATAATTTCAACATTGGATGGATCTTTATCAAATTATATTGAATGATTGGCGAGTATCCTTTCGTATTATATGTAAATCTGTGTTTTTAAAAGTACTTTCCGAATGATCTCAAAGTAAAATGTTTGAAAAAGCTCACATGGCTGCGTGCCAAATATCAGGGTCTTCCTCGAATATCTAAGAAATGTAACACTTTTGGTCGCAATTCTACCAATTTATTGCCTTTCCCATCTCTCCTTATTCCTCCTCTACTTCTCATGTCAACCACTATCTTGGCCAAAAGTGGTAATAAAGTAATAAGTGTTCATCTTTCCCAAAAAAGTGAATATTTCTTTATATAGTAATGGTGGTGGGCCTAAACACCACATATTGGTCCATTTTATGCTATTCGACCCCATTATCCTATTAATCTTAAAAATATTTTTTATTTATTACATGACATACCTTCAATGTTATACATTTGTTGAGCATATTCTATAACACAAATATATGACCAAATTAGCCCAATATCTTATCAATTTTAGCCTATGGTTTATGCATCACACCCTTATCATTAGCCCTTATAGTCCTTGCAAAAAAAATGAGGGAATACTATTATTGGAGCCACTTCGAATTAATGTGTGATACCTTCTCGGATGATCTAGCTAGAAGAAATCGGAGTAAACGTTTTGGAACGCAGGATCAGATGTGGTTGGTAGCGATAGAAATCACATATATTATGCTTGTTCTTATTCATTTACACTTGTCACAATAGTACTCGGGTTAAGTTACTTGAGAATTTTGTGCTTAGATTATTGATATACCGTATGATAATTTATTTTCCACTTCCTTATGTTTCAACGCTTAAATATGCTACATCCCTTCATAATCGTTTTTCTTCAAATATTTTGTATAGAGAGATGTACTGCTTTTAATTTTTAGAGAGAGAAAAAGAACTTATCATGCCATGACAACCACCTACAGAATAACTACTCTTTATGAATATCAAGTACCTTGTCGTATTACATGGTGGCAAATGTCATAACTGTTCGAATAAGAAGGTTCCAATCCCAAGGATGCGATGTGGAATCCCGAAACTAGCATATGTATTCTAGTAACATATTACATTTCGTCGAATACTCTAATAGATTGAATTTATTTATATCGTTAGCTGATTATCATTTGATCTCATTGTCTCACTATGAATATGGCTCGTATTGGCAAAATGTTGACAATGATCACAAATTTTAACCATCAGTTTAACATCAACAAACATTGCTGGTGAATAAAATTATGCTAAAAAAACGTCATATCAAACCATGATATCTGCAATGCGCAAAAACTTCACCCTCATGCAAATTATTTAAAATAAACAAATATTCTTAAAATAACATATTTTAATAGTGAAATCCAAACACAAATAATTAATTAATTAGGATGTTTAAATACTAAGTATAAGTCTTTGATTTTTAATAGTTTGAATGTTCTATGCTTTTTGTTTAGAATTATAAATTAAATAGTTTGAACGATCTGCTTGTTTGAATCATAAACATATGGGTTTCTTTATCTCTCATATTGCATTTCAGATTAATGTTTTAACTAAAGTATCAAATTTGTTAAAAATAAGTGATAAAATAATAATAATAAATAATGTAAAAAAATAATAGATTAGTGGAAGAAAAAGATGAATATATATAATATTATATTAAATGGGTGAGAAAAGGAAACGTAATGTAAAAAATAAAAGTAACACATTTTAATAGTGCAATAAGCTCAAAAACATATGATATTTTGCTGAAAATTCAATGATTATAGTTTATATATAGGTGGATAAAAAGTTTTTTAAACAAATATTAAATAGAAAAAGATGGTTTATACATTTGAATGTGATTATCTATATTTGTCTTAGCATATGAGTATTCGGGAGCAAGAGAAGAAAAACAATGTCAAGATCATGAATACTAATAAGTATTTGTTTATTCTTCTTTGTACTATAGCCTTCAAATCACGCGGATATAGATTCTTACGTTTTAAGGTTTTTTGACTTATAATTTCAACATTGGATGGATCTTTATCAAATTATATTGAATGATTGGCGAGTATCCTTTCGTATTATATGTAAATCTGTGTTTTTAAAAGTACTTTCCGAATGATCTCAAAGTAAAATGTTTGAAAAAGCTCACATGGCTGCGTGCCAAATATCAGGGTCTTCCTCGAATATCTAAGAAATGTAACACTTTTGGTCGCAATTCTACCAATTTATTGCCTTTCCCATCTCTCCTTATTCCTCCTCTACTTCTCATGTCAACCACTATCTTGGCCAAAAGTGGTAATAAAGTAATAAGTGTTCATCTTTCCCAAAAAAGTGAATATTTCTTTATATAGTAATGGTGGTGGGCCTAAACACCACATATTGGTCCATTTTATGCTATTCGACCCCATTATCCTATTAATCTTAAAAATATTTTTTATTTATTACATGACATACCTTCAATGTTATACATTTGTTGAGCATATTCTATAACACAAATATATGACCAAATTAGCCCAATATCTTATCAATTTTAGCCTATGGTTTATGCATCACACCCTTATCATTAGCCCTTATAGTCCTTGCAAAAAAAATGAGGGAATACTATTATTGGAGCCACTTCGAATTAATGTGTGATACCTTCTCGGATGATCTAGCTAGAAGAAATCGGAGTAAACGTTTTGGAACGCAGGATCAGATGTGGTTGGTAGCGATAGAAATCACATATATTATGCTTGTTCTTATTCATTTACACTTGTCACAATAGTACTCGGGTTAAGTTACTTGAGAATTTTGTGCTTAGATTATTGATATACCGTATGATAATTTATTTTCCACTTCCTTATGTTTCAACGCTTAAATATGCTACATCCCTTCATAATCGTTTTTCTTCAAATATTTTGTATAGAGAGATGTACTGCTTTTAATTTTTAGAGAGAGAAAAAGAACTTATCATGCCATGACAACCACCTACAGAATAACTACTCTTTATGAATATCAAGTACCTTGTCGTATTACATGGTGGCAAATGTCATAACTGTTCGAATAAGAAGGTTCCAATCCCAAGGATGCGATGTGGAATCCCGAAACTAGCATATGTATTCTAGTAACATATTACATTTCGTCGAATACTCTAATAGATTGAATTTATTTATATCGTTAGCTGATTATCATTTGATCTCATTGTCTCACTATGAATATGGCTCGTATTGGCAAAATGTTGACAATGATCACAAATTTTAACCATCAGTTTAACATCAACAAACATTGCTGGTGAATAAAATTATGCTAAAAAAACGTCATATCAAACCATGATATCTGCAATGCGCAAAAACTTCACCCTCATGCAAATTATTTAAAATAAACAAATATTCTTAAAATAACATATTTTAATAGTGAAATCCAAACACCTATAATTAATTAATTAGGATGTTTAAATACTAAGTATAAGTCTTTGATTTTTAATAGTTTGAATGTTCTATGCTTTTTGTTTAGAATTATAAATTAAATAGTTTGAACGATCTGCTTGTTTGAATCATAAACATATGGGTTTCTTTATCTCTCATATTGCATTTCAGATTAATGTTTTAACTAAAGTATCAAATTTGTTAAAAATAAGTGATAAAATAATAATAATAAATAATGTAAAAAAATAATAGATTAGTGGAAGAAAAAGATGAATATATATAATATTATATTAAATGGGTGAGAAAAGGAAACGTAATGTAAAAAATAAAAGTAACACATTTTAATAGTGCAATAAGCTCAAAAACATATGATATTTTGCTGAAAATTCAATGATTATAGTTTATATATAGGTGGATAAAAAGTTTTTTAAACAAATATTAAATAGAAAAAGATGGTTTATACATTTGAATGTGATTATCTATATTTGTCTTAGCATATGAGTATTCGGGAGCAAGAGAAGAAAAACAATGTCAAGATCATGAATACTAATAAGTATTTGTTTATTCTTCTTTGTACTAGAGCCTTCAAATCACGCGGATATAGATTCTTACGTTTTAAGGTTTTTTGACTTATAATTTCAACATTGGATGGATCTTTATCAAATTATATTGAATGATTGGCGAGTATCCTTTCGTATTATATGTAAATCTGTGTTTTTAAAAGTACTTTCCGAATGATCTCAAAGTAAAATGTTTGAAAAAGCTCACATGTCTGCGTGCCAAATATCAGGGTCTTCCTCGAATATCTAAGAAATGTAACACTTTTGGTCGCAATTCTACCAATTTATTTCCTTTCCCATCTCTCCTTATTCCTCCTCTACTTCTCATGTCAACCACTATCTTGGCCAAAAGTGGTAATAAAGTAATAAGTGTTCATCTTTCCCAAAAAAGTGAATATTTCTTTATATAGTAATGGTGGTGGGCCTAAACACCACATATTGGTCCATTTTATGCTATTCGACCCCATTATCCTATTAATCTTAAAAATATTTGTTATTTATTACATGACATACCTTCAATGTTATACATTTGTTGAGCATATTCTATAACACAAATATATGACCAAATTAGCCCAATATCTTATCAATTTTAGCCTATGGTTTATGCATCACACCCTTATCATTAGCCCTTATAGTCCTCGCAAAAAAAATGAGGGAATACTATTATTGGAGCCACTTCGAATTAATGTGTGATACCTTCTCGGATGATCTAGCTAGAAGAAATCGGAGTAAACGTTTTGGAACGCAGGATCATATATGGTTGGTAGCGATAGAAATCACATATATTATGCTTGTTCTTATTCATTTACACTTGTCACAATAGTACTCGGGTTAAGTTACTTGAGAATTTTGTGCTTAGATTATTGATATACCGTACGATAATTTATTTTCCACTTCCTTATGTTTCAACGCTTAAATATGCTCCATCCCTTCATAATCTTTTTTCTTCAAATATTTTGTATAGAGAGATGTACTGATTTTAATTTTTAGAGAGAGAAAAAGAACTTATCATGCCATGACAACCACCTACAGAATAACTACTCTTTATGAATATCAAGTACCTTGTCGTATTACATGGTGGCAAATATCATAACTGTTCGAATAAGAAGGTTTCAAACCCAAGGATGCGATGTGGAATCCCGAACGATATCACAATACACCTTCTCAAAGTCATAAAACATCACTATTCATGAAGAATCGTGAGTTGGAACTATTTTTAGACATTGAATATTTCAGATTCCCTTAGACCCTTCGATTGCCCAATACTTCAGGCTGGTAGGATTGTGCCCCTGCCAAGCTAGCTCTAACACGTGGTTCACTTTGATGTCCTACATCATGGCCTCGCATCTCTCTCACATTTCCACTACTGATGAAGGAGTTCGTTACTATTACCATGTTGTCCATGAATTCTCGGCTTACTTTTTATATCATTACCCTCGGGAATGTTTATAAGATTATGGATAACCTGCCCAAAGCCGATCAAATCTTGAAGCAACACTTTTTCTTCATCAGTGGTTCTTGGGAAAATGGTAATCCTTACTCAAAAAAGACGAATCTGAAGTGCCTCATGAGGAAATGGAAGTGCACATGTAATTTTTCCTTTATCTATTTATTTCTCAATATATCCGTCGATTTCAGATTCATATATTTCATGCAGCGATCCCTAAAGCGAAGCAACAAAACTTGAAGAAAAAACACTTGAAGGCTGAGAAGAAAATGCTCACCGTGTTGAGCACGTGGGCGAGGGAGTATTGGGCCAAAAAATTCCATAAATTATTCATGTCATTGAACTTGGTTTAAAGTGATCTATGGCGCTCATCTGAAGGCTAACTCAGCGTATACGACACTTAAGTTTTAGAGGAGAAGAAACCCACCTCCTTGGAGGTACACTTGTCAAATGATAATCGTCCAAGTAATGAGGGATCGCCATTCTAACATTTTGTAAGAAGATGATAGTGCAAGTAATGAGGTATCATCGATTAATAGGGAAAGTAATGAAGGATCATCAGATGTAAAATCTAGGGAAGATAACTCTAGAGGATATTCAGAGCAAGAAATCTTTGTAAGAAAACCTATTTTTCTATTTTATATATGTAAGTCCCTATTTTATTATGGAATTTTGTACTAAGATATTTCATATAAATTACAATATTTTTTTACTTGTGTGCATTCGTATTTGTCTTCAAAAAATATCCCTTAGATAAAAAATATATAAAAGCAACTGAATATCGACCAACTTATGTCACAAGACCCCTCAAATCCAAAATAAAAAAAACTGTATAGTATTGACAAACTTTCATTTGAAGACCTCTTAGATCCAAAATATAAACCATTGCATAATATTGACCAACTTTCGTTGAAAGGCCTCTAAAATCCAAAAAAAAATGTTGACCCATTTTTGTTAGAAAACCCCTCAAATCCAAAATATAAAAAAAATGTATAATGTTGACCAACTTTCATTGGAAGACTACTTGAATCCAAAATATACATAATTGCAGAATATTGACCAAATTTGGTTGGAAGATCCTTCAAAAAATATAACAAATTTTCCTCGAGCCCTACAAAAGATATTAAAAGGAAAGAGCATGCCACCAGTCATTATATAAATTTAAAGAAAAATTGTAATTTTTTTTTATATTTACTCTAAATATAATTTTAAATGATCAATATTGAAATGGTTTTCACTCTTGATTTCCAAGCGCTATGTTTTGGGCATAACATTGTTTGGTTATTGTATATATGTCTTCCTAGTTTGGTCCCAACCTTTCGAGTATTTGTTCTTTAGTGTGCAAGAAAACTTTCATGAAAACATTATCCCATACCCCACACTCATTTCGTCTGACCCTGGATGCATACCAACTTCTTGTCACCGTTTGATAATGTACAGAGGTTAGATGTGCTCGCATTTTTTTTTTATCTTCAATTAAATCCAATTTGGCTGGCCATCATTCATCGTTATTTTTATTCAGAATAATTTTCAACACAATCGGAAGGTAAATTTGCTTTGGATGGCGTTACTGAATCCATCATATAGACCAACACGAAGGGTGGCTCTTGGGTTGTGGTTCAATAGGCCTATAACACTTCTTAGAGATAGTTTGACCACTTTCCAGTTTCACCATCCAAATTATTTTTGAAGACTTCGAGGATAGTTATGTTCGTGACCTTTACTTGCCCATTGGATTATGGGTGAGAAAATGCTAAAAACAATGTTATATGCCTCAGGAGGAGTATGAAGCGTCTATACCTTAATTATCGAATTACAAACCTTTATCCATTAACAATATACTCGGAATACCGAAACGAGAACATATGTTAGACATGATAAATTTGATCACATACTGTCTTTATCCTAGACAACGATTCAGCTTCTATCCATTTTGAGAAATAATCTATACAACTATACTCATTTTTTGTCCACCGGATGTCATTGGTAACGGTCCGGATAGATCTATAAATCATCGAACAAAAGGTAGTATCTCATAGATGGATTCAAGTGGAATTGCATGCATATGTATGGTATTGCGAATCGCTGGCAAGTATCACGTCTTCTAACTAACTCTTTAGCATCAACCATAATTGTAAACCAATAAATCATGCCAGTAAAACTCTTCTTGTTAATGTTTTATACTCACAATATGTTGACCCTTCCCCGTCATACAACTCGGATACTATCATTTACGATTCATTCGCTCCAAGCCAATGCAACAAAAGCATACTTAGCGATTTCTTGTACACGATACTACCAAGAAATGTAAACCCATCCATTTTAAACCGTAACTTCTTTGCCAACATGTGATCGACTGGTGGAACCTTATTAACCAACAATTCTTTAATGTCATGCCTTTAATATTTGCTTTCAACCCTGTGAACATCCACATATTTTACACTTCCAAAAAATGTTGCCAACCCTCTTAGAGCCTTTAAGCACTTCACCAGATGATATTTTCTAGCCTCGAATTGCCCCAAAGTATGATTCACTGAAAATTATGAGTCACTTACCAAGCAAACTCTTTTAGCACTGAAACTTTATGTAAGTCATAACCTCGCCAAAGCGGCCTTGTAATCAACCTAATTGTCCGATGCTTTAAAGCCAAAATGAATTGCATGATATATTGTTTCTCTCATTGAAGCTATTAACTGAACTTTGCCCTACAGCCCAAAACGCTTGACCCTCCATTGATCAAAATAATTCATTCACCTATTAATTCTTCATGATATGTTTCCATATCTGGCTGTTCGGAATGAAACTCAACTAACAATCAGCCAAAGCATAGGCCTTGATTATCGTTCAAGGGTCAAAATCAGGACCGTAATCCCTTAATCTCATGGACCACTTATTCATTATCCTCGACATGTCGGGCTATTCCAATATGTTTTTAGAGGAAACAAGTTTGAACTATAATTGAGTGTGTTTGAAAATAAGGTCTCATTTTCCAATCTGCGGTTACTAGAGTGAGAGCAGTATTTTCTAATTTCAAGTATTTTTTTAACGTCTAACAAAACTTTACTTACATAGTATCTAGTCGCAGAAAATTACTGACTTCTCGTATTAATACAACACTCGCATTATAATTTGACACAACTATGTACACGAATAACGTATCCCATGTATTTGGCTTTATTAAATTCTTCGTAGAAGATAAGTTCTCTTTTATTTGGATAAAGGTTTCGTTGTAATATGAAGTCCAATTAAAATAATTCACTTGCCTCTATACTCAAAAGAAAGGAGCACAATTTTACAAAGATCTGATGAGGGCAACCACCCTTCCAATCAATATCTGAACGTCCTTAACGGATATTTTTAAATAATTTAAATGTATTGGGTCGACTTTGATCCATTTCTTACTGACTATATAACCCAAACAATTTCCAGATCGCACCCCAAATGTACACTTCTTTCGATTTAATTTCAATTTTATAACCTTTAAGTTGCAAAATGTTTCTTCCGGATCGAATAAATGGTTTTCGTATTTGGCGCTTTTCACGAACATATTATCAATATAAAATTCAATATATCATCCAATCTCATTCTCAAATGCATTGTTCACCATTTCATCTTTGGCTCCCTTATTATTTAAACCAAAAGGCATTACTTTGTAGCAGGCTAGATCATACCCATTAGAAATGAAGTGCTTTCTTGATCATTCAGATCCATATTTATTTGCTTATAATGTGCGTAGGAATTCATGAACGATAAAACCTTATATCCTAAAGTTGAGTCTACAACCTGGTCTATCCTTAGAATTGGAAAAGAGTAATTCGAACACTCTCTATTTAAATTGATAAAGTCGACACACATTCTCTATTTTGATGTTCTTCTTCTTCACGAGGACCGGGTTGGCAGTCTATAAATGATATTGAAATTTTATAACATGGCCCACCTTTGACAATTGGTCCACCTCAGCCATGATTGCTTCAAATTTATGAGAGGAATATATATATATTTTTATGTAGAATTAGGCGGACTTTTCTTCGGATGGCCAAATTATGAAAAATAATATCCGCAAGTACCCCTGTTACATCACCGCTACGCCACGCAAACATATTCAAATTTTATAATAAAAAGAGAATCAATATTTCCCTTATTTCTGATGATAATATAATGTCAATCTTCAAGCTTTGTCCGTTGTGAAAGACATAGTTTTTAAAATTCTTATCGGGTACCAAAAATCTGGTGGTCTCCCTTGGATCATCCACAACATCGAACTCTGAGGTTAACATCTCTAACTGTTAATATTTTTTGGCCTCAATACTTCTTATCTTCTTAGGGGCCAAAGTTGTTTTGTAACATTCTTTAGCAACTTTCTGGCTACTTTGGATTGTCTTCACGTTGCTTCCAACCACATAATTTAAAGACTCGTAAACTGTGAATGAGACAACATGCATCCTTATTAACCAAGATTTACCAAAGATTGCATCATACATCGTTGGTTCATGCACACCTATGAATAGATCTGGTACCTCTTTCAAAAATAGTGTGTGGTCTAACTCTACCACATCCTAGAATTGTTCGACCACCTCAACGGTAACCCTTTTAAAGCCTATAATTGTTCGCTTCGATTGGATAATACTTGGAGGGTTTCTCACCTGGTCATAAGTAGTCATGAATAATATGTTGGAAGATTTGACGGTTACAATCATAATTCTTCAAATTTCACTCCCCACAATGGAAGCCGCTATTACCACCGCGTCATCATATGGCTCGACCACCTCCCTCATGACATCATTATCAAAATGTAACAAATGCGATAGAATTCTGTATAGATTAGTTGAAGCCTCTGCTATCAGTTAGATTTCCAAAGTCACCACATACCTTTTTGAAAAAAAGTTGGTATCTTTTGAGACAATATCTCCCCAAAAAATAGTTAGAGATTTAAATAATTTACAAGACTTACCAACCTTCTCCATAATCCTTGGTTCCTCCACCATTATAAAACTCTTCGAGTCAAGATTTGGATCCAAATATTCTGAAAACACATCAAACAAGTCAACTAGCTCTATGATCTTTAACGTATCTTCCTGCTTCGGGGCCGCCACGACTACCTCCATTCCTACCTAATTTCTCGTCAGATTTTGGTGAGCCTCAACATTCATTTTAACAAAAGCTATCAACTTCTCATTTTCTATCAACTTTTGACTTTCTTTTTTCAAAGATATGTAGTATTTTGTATCGTGATCAAAGTCCTCATGGTATTTAAAATATATATTGCTTCTTCTATCTCTTGGAGTATGAATTGGAAAGTTCTTTCTAAAGTGCACATGATTCTGAGCCGTATAAAAAATTATTGCTACAAACTCTGTTAATTCAGCATGATGAGTAGGCTGAAACCATTTGTTCGATATGGGCCTTGTTAGCTGGTGGATATTAACAACCTGCTGATTTGTTCTCGCTGTCGATGGTGCTTGACTCAAAACCCTTGGTCAAGATATGGTTGGAGGATGAAATATTTGGATCAGTTGTAGTTGATAAATCTGCGCGGGTGACTTTTGATTGACAATAATAGGTGACGGCAAATTTTGATGCCCTCGTCGAGGCATAAAGGAAAGCTTTACCGCTTGGGTCTCCATCATGATTATCTGCTTCTCAACCTGTGCTAATAAAGCACCAAAGGTTAAGGCCTCCTTCTTAGAAATGTTTTCCTTTAAAATTACAGGTAGAAGCCATTTCCTACAGGCGCCCAATCGACTAACTCCTCTCAACCATCTAGGACAGTTTTTGTTTGAACAAAATGCCTTGTATACTTCATTAGGCTATCTCCGACCTTTTGTCAATAATTAATGATTGTATCTCTGTTCCCTTAGAATTTATTTCTTCCCATAAACTGTTGTCTAAATAAAGTCCAAAAAATATTAAAGCTTTCGATAGATCCATTCGATAATCGGTTATACCACTTTGGTGCGCAATTCTTGAAGGTTTGAGAGAAAACACGAGACAACAGCTTGTCATCATCCTTAAAATTTATCATAAAGTTTTTGAAGTGCTAAATATGGTCATCTGGTTCTTGGCTTCCATCAACCTTTTCTAGATTTGATATATCAAAATGTTTTGGCACGTGTCCCACCCGAATGTCCGTAAGAAAATGAGATGCTCTCTAATTATGGCATGGCTAGTACAAATTACCCCCTCCCCCAGACCTTCTTTAATCACTGTATAAATTCCCTCATCGAAAATATTTAAAAATTTATTACTCAACATGTAATCAAAACTATGGCTTCCTAATGGAAACTAAACGTGGGTCCCTACTTGTTGTTGTTTCCCTTTGTCCAACGTCGTTGCCCTATCATTTGCCACAGACATCGGTGTTTGTTTATCTGAATTATCCAGCATCTTTATCGGGTCCCTCACCTATCAGGATAACCGTTGATAATTAGAATGCCTCTTCGAGCTTCATTTCTTAGGGTTTATCCTGTGAAGACGTTCTCTCTCCAGGAGAGAAGATTCTTCTGAGTCTTAAAAAGAATAGTCATTCGCCTCTGAAGAGTAGTAAATGACGTCTTATTTTAATTTTTTCCTCGAAGTATAATGACTTTATTGACTCTCCTCTCTTCTCTTATTTTTTAGTAGATGATCGTACTCGTCTTAATCATCTTCAGAAGAATTCCCCCTTCTAACCTATGATCAGACTTTTCTAGCGGCCGTCATAACATTCTTTTCAGCATTAACCTTCGCAATGTCCTCTAACAGCTCATTTTGATGTACCACCAAAGCAGACTGCTTGAGTTGCTCTTTAAAAAATTGATCATCGTATTGTTGATTTTCGAGCCGCTGTTCTTTGGATACAGCTCCAACCACTAAACTATCAACTCTGACTGTGGGCTCTTCTTACATTTCGATATTTATCTCTTTTAAAAAATTCTCAAACGTGCTAAACTCTTTTGTGTGGTTTTGGAAATCAAATCTGAGTACCAAATCTGCTCCCACTATGGTTGCCAATGATAGTTCTAAAAATATCATATGGGAAATTTAGACTAAGATATTTGCGGGTGTTTGATTCTCGAAAGAGAGACACGGGAATTCTAGAGAGAAGCGTTGCTAAAAGCGGTAATAAAGTAACAATTGTTCATCTTGCCCTAAACAAATATTACTTTATAACCAAATGTCACATGTTGGTCCATTTTAGGCTATTCCACTCCATTATCATATTAATCTTAAACATATTTGTTATTTATTACATGATATACCCTCAATGTTACACGTTTTTAGGCATACTCTACAACACACATATGGAACCAAATTAGCCAAATATTTATCAATCTGGCCCGTCGTTCTGATAAATTACACCCTTATCAGTCACAATGACTTATTCGCTACTATAACACCAATATGAAATATTCAAGGGTCGCTAGCAAAATCGATCCAATAAAATCTTTTGATAATATATATTGGCTCATATTCCTCGACGTTCTTGTCTTCATCGATTTTCACATTCAAATGATGTCATGAATCAGGCAATATATCTCCACTCATTTTTATCGTGTTAACATCAATGATAAGATATTCAGCTCTTAAAAGTTAAAAGAGACCTCTTTTTTTCTTCGTCCTTGTTATCCAAGTACATTATAGTCATGATACTTCTTTCATGTTTTAGTGGAAGTGTTATAAACCTCAAACCATAAACCTATCCTTCGCCGACGACCCTATGATTTCCAGTCGTGCTGGCACTAAATCCATCAATTAGATCAAATAGAACCTTGAATAATTCGCCTTTATTTTGAGCCTCTAGATTAACCATATGAAGAGACAAATATTCGTTTACAATATTAATGATAATCTTGACAAAACATCACCTAAATTATCGGTTCTAATATGGGAGCTTTGTCTGTTTGTTACTTATGAATTCCCTTATTACTTCAAGACACATAGCAACTGCATACCTCTCTTCGACAAAGTTACTTCTCGTATCAACTCCGGGACCTCCAAGCACTTGCCTTATGTCGGGAGGTTTCAATTGATCAAGGTAGTTCTCTTAGCTAGCCAAGTTTATTGATTTTTCATGTTCATCATCTCCATTAAAATCTTAAAGGAACTCTCTCAAACACTGTGACGCTTCCTATGATTTGGCCCATATATAAAAATCTCTGGTGCTAAAGTAGATTGGACTAAATTTTATTTACCCTCACATGGGCATGACCTTGAGATTATAGACCACAAGGTATGGAATCAGGAAGTCGCATGTAAACACATTTCTTCCTTATTGAGTGGAAAATCCACTTCAATATGGGTGATTTGATTAACCCTCAAATCCTCAGTCTTAGATTTATTGAAGCTAATTTATACAAATATAAAATTGGATACTTCGAATTCCACTGGTACGATCTCTTACTTTTATCTACTTCTTTAGGAAACAATTAGGATCCTGATATTATCCAGTATGCTAGAATGTACAACAAAAGTAAAATCGCTAATATAATCTTCAACGAAACCTGAAACTGGTCCGCACATATTTGTTTGGTAATAGATCACATCATTCTAGTCTCCAAAAATTTGTAACTCTATTAGTATCTTTGCTCATTCGAACAACAAGTATGCTAAAATCAAGCCCCCTAGCCAGAAAAGTAATATATTCCCAATTAATATCACTTATCACATTTTTTGCAACTCAGCCTCACGGATCAATTTGGCCAACCTTGTTGAGTACAACTTTAATATCCCACAGACTCTCTTTCACTATTTGGTTATCATCCAAGGGAAACTCTCCACCATAGCCAAATTAATATCTTGAGATTTTAATAAAGTCCTAGATTGTTTTATGTGTGATAGTTCCATTTAATCAACCAGTCATCTCTTGGTGGAGGATCTATTTCTCTCGTCCGACTTGGAAGGCCTCAAGTACAAAGCTTGGTTTCCATCATCCAAACATGGATTGGTTCTTCGAACTACGCTGCCAATCCATAGAGCTTATTTTTTTCAGTCTTCATCATCTTTAACTCTCCAAATTCTGTATAGCATCAAAAATCCCCACCCACACTCCATCACTCGAGAATTTTCCACTGCATTCTCCCTTACTTCGGCTACAGATTACTGGGCTTAAAAGTTCATTAGCCGTGTTATCTATTACCTATTATTTTAAGATAAATTCATACTTTAATTGAATAGCCAATTAAAAGGCTTAAACAGTTATACAAATGGGTCTTACATTTGACCCTAATATTAGCCAATAACGGAAAACAAAAGGAACTAAAGAAAATTTCAAATTTCCCTCCAAACATTTAAAGAGGAATTTTGAATTTTCAGTTCTCCCTCTAAGCTAAAGATGGACCAACAGAGTCTTCAAAACATTTGATGAACAATCCCATCCCAACAAGCATAGAATGGCTAAACAACTACCTACTCAACTTCTTCTTCCTGATTTCCTTTCTCCTCTGCTTCAAAATATCAACATCTCATTCGAGCATCCATATGAAATCTGCTCCAGGAATCATCACTTGCTTTAAGATCTTTCCAAATCAATCTGCAACTATAAGAAAAGATGTATCTGTCAAGCAAGGCTTGCTGCCAGTTAGCAATATTAAGAAGGTAATCTCCAAGTTAATCATAAATCAAGAACTAAACCTCCAAATTAAAGTAACCTAAATTATAACTTTCTAATATAGTGATAGCTTTTAATGGGAAAGGAGTATCAAATTGATTGAAATCAGTTTTCATTTACATGTTAAGTTTGAGGTAATTTTTTCGGAGGACACCATTTCACAGTTAAGTTTGAGGTAATTTTTTCGGAGGACACCATTTCATATAACTAGGCTTTCTTTCTTCAAAGATATAGCAAGTGCAGCTCAGGTATTTCGCAATGTGAATATCTTTATGCCAGTGTTTAGCTTTGAGAGTTTTAGAATGGTCAAGACTAATTATTATATAGTTAATATACATGATTGCAGCCTTTGTATTAAGCTTGTTTTTGTTAAATTTCTTGTTGTTCCTAGCCTTCCATATAGTCCAGAAGGTAACAATGGGAACAATAGTTCTAATGTGAATATAACTATTGGTAGACCAAAACAAAGATCAAATGATGTGTGTTATTGTCATATATCTCTCAACGCCGATCTTAAACATGAATCCATAGTGAGTCCAAAGATTCCAAGCAAAATCACAAGATATGAATAGATGAATAGGAGACTCAACATTACAACACCCATGGCACTTAGATACAGTAGTAAGATATTATTTTGCATGATAGTGTCAACGTGAATATTATGGACAAGTTTCCAAGAAATGAAAAAAAAATTAGGAACAACTGAGTTCCACATTTTACCAAGTAAGTCAGATTTATTGTGTTTGCTTCTAACATGATTCCAGGTCAGGTTAGGTTTGGATTTTGTATCAGTGGAAAAAGCCCAAACTACTTAATCTAATTATTGATAGTTGTTTTGTGAATTAAATCAATGTTGTTTTGATTGAGGAAAATTCTAAACTTGTAGTCATCCCAATTGTTAAACTTCCAAAATTCAATCACATTTTGGTGCCTATAACCAGTGTTGTCAACATTATTATTTAAAGTAACAAGGGAAGGAGAACCATACCAGTTTTCAATCCAGAATTCCATATTTCTTTTGCCTATGTTCTAGCTTATAGTAGGCTCAGCAACATCTTTAATTTTGCAAAATATTTTTCTAGTTACTAGAATCAGTCTTGTTATAGGAAACTTCCAAGAGATGAAAGGATTCAAAATAATATCATTCGTTAGATTGGCCCAGAGGCTGCATTGTTTCTAAAGTTAAGCCACAACTTACAGTCAGAAGTTGTCTGCAAATCAGAAATTTTGTGAATATTGAGGCCACCTTCCTTGTAGGTTTTACATAGATCCTCCCATTTAAACCAATGCAACCTTACATAGTAGAGTTAGTCCCCCATAAGAACTTGTTGAAGATATTGTAAGTTTTGTTGATAATAGACTTGGGGATCAAGCAGCTTTGACACCAATAAGTAGGAAGCGACATTAACACCGAGATAATGAGAGTGATTCTGCCACCAAAGGAGAGTTTTTTTGTCTTCCCGCTCTCTGATCTTCACATTAATTTTATTGATCATAGGTATATAGTTACTACACTTGTTGTTGTTGTTCAAAGTTATTCCCAAATACTCAGTAGTTAAGGTGCCAGAATTGAAACCTAAGATATTAGTTTGAGCAGATATCCTAGTGTTGTTTATTCTAGATGATAAAATGATTTTTGTTTTATCTTTGTTAATCAATTACCCAGAAACCTTTTGGTAGATTTCCAAAACGTTACTGAGCTTATCAATTATTTGATTCATACTATTAGAAAAAATCAATATATCATAGCAAATATAAGATTAGGAATAAGTAAACTGCCTATAGATTGAAATTGCATATCCGTATTGCTATGTAACAGGTTGAAAAAACCTCTTATAAAGACTTCTTCAACCAGAATGATTAGACTAGAGGATAGGGGGTCCTCCTGTCTTAATCCTCTTCTGGTTTTAAAGAAGTCATACACCTTTCCATTGATCAATAAGGATATGTGAACATTACTAATGAGATTCCTTATCAACTTAATGAAGCTATCAGAGAAACCAAAGGCCTCCATAACCTTCAAAATGTATCTGTGAGCCAGCTTATCGAAAGCTTTCGACATGTCAACCTGAATCATCATGTTATTACTGCTCTTATTTATACTTAAATAATAAATAAGTTATTTAGCAATAAGGACATTATCATGGATAAAAGAGTTAGGGACATATGCACCTTACACATTAGATATGATTTTAGGCAAAAAAAATTATCAAGTTGTTATTAATTACTTTAAACATGATTCTGTTAAGAAGGTTGCACCGGCTTATATGCCTAAATTCCTTCCATTGTGTAGGATTAACTTATTTAGGCACTAAACAAATACCAGTGGAAAGAATATGTTTAGGAATCTTCTTACCTTTGATGAAGTCAACCATGACTAAACACAGATCTACATTTATAATCTTCCAACATGTTTTGAAGAAACACTCATTGAAACCATCCATTCCTGAGGCACTGGAGGACTTAAGGTTAGTAATTATATTTTAAATTTCCTTCTCACTAAGAATAGATAATAAAGAATCATTGTCAACATCAGTAATCAGCTTAGGGATACTATTACAAATATTATTGTTCATCAAATTATCTTCCTTTATTTTGTTAGAGTATGAAGGATCAGTGAGAAGAGTTTTGAGAAACTTAGCAGCAGAGTAAACAATCTCATCTTTGTTAGTAATCCAATGATACCCATCTTTGATGTTGTTTATAGCATTCTTCTTTCTTTATTTTCACATAATTGTGAAAGAGTTTAGTACTTCTATCTCCATCAGCTACCCATGATGTGTAGCATTTCTGAAACCAAAAGTTCTCCTCCATCTTCAAGGGTAAAAGAAGATTAGCGTTAGCTTTAGAAAGATTAACTTTGGTATCAGTATTGTTAAGTAATTGATGTTGATTCTCCATATAAGTCACTTGAGTTTCGGCCTCCTACACTTTACAAAATATGTTTCCAAAGTAAGTTACATTCCAATTCTTAAGATCTTTTTTAAGTCTATTTAATTTATACCAGAGTTTGAAAAGAGAGGAGCCATTCATATGGTTATCATAACTGTTTTTCACAAAAGGTAAAATGTTATCAACTAAGGTCCACATATCCAGAAATTTGAAACTTTTATGATGTATTTCTTTATCATTACTAATGGTGATGCATATGTGACTATGCTCATAACAATGGCTATATGCATCACTTTAGTATTGTTAAAATGGTTAGACCAGTTAGAGTTTGTTAAAAATCTATCTAGTCTTTTTTTAATTTGCTGCTTTTATTCCAGGTACATTGAGACCCACAACATCATCAAGGTTGCAAGTAGTTATCATTTCATTAAACTCCTCGGCACTCTCCGTTAAGTAGGTTAGGCGACCAATTTGTTCGTCATTAATGAAAATTGCATTAAAATCACCCATGAGAATCTAAATATCTAAATGTAAGAATTGATCATGGTTAGAACTAATTTTGATATAAAAACTATTTTTCCACGTCAGACAAATTTTATTAGAGAGGTTGAAAGTATAATTTTCAAACCCAAGCTTAGTAGTGATAATAAGAAGGTATTCAACATTAGTTAAAGGCTCCTGACAAGAAATAAGATCAATGTTCTCCTTCTTAAATGATATAGTTGAGTCTTCTATATGTAGCTTTATTTTTTATTCCCCTTAGATTCCAGTTGAGGACTTTTATCATCTAGAATTGGACTTGGTCTTCAGGGAAGATCTTGTGAATCTTAAGAATTTGATGCCTAAGTTGTTCGCTTTTATCTTCCCTCTAGCTTCTTTGAGTTTCTTGTTAATAACTTTATGGAATTCAGAATTTCCTTCATTGATCTTGTAGGTGGGTGTGGATTGTTTACTTCCAATGTTCTCTTGGTCAAGTGTTGATTCCTTAGTGTTGTTATTTTCGTAATCCATGGTGTAACCTTTATTCAAAGACTGTATTGGTTCCATGATTTCATCATTTGTTGGAGTTTTTTATCCACGGTCTTCATTATTAGCATTATTAGGAGTTTTGTCTACTGGAGCTTGATGGTGAGGAATTTTAACATACATTCCTTTAAAACCCGATTTTGATTGATTGTGTACATCTCCCTGGTGTAATCCTGAGTGTTGTTTTCCTTAGACTTTTCAGTATGATATTTATCGTTGTCTTCAAAGTCATCTTTTGTAGTCAATCTCTTTCTTTTTGTGCTTTTCGTCTAAAAATCATTGTTGGTCCCCCGTGTATCAAAGTAGTCCTTGATCTTAACTTTTGTCTCCCACCCATCCTTCATGTTTAAGAATTTTGCATGATTAGTCCCCCCCCCCCCCCCCCCGCACATGTGAACCATTTAAAAAACTAACACGTGGCACCCAAATTCCAATTTTTGTATCACTTTTGGTCCCTAAATCCAAACTTTTGTATCACTTTTGGTCCTCAAATCCCAAGTTTTGTATCACTTTTGGTCCCCCAGAATGTACGAGGAGACTGATCGTGCAAATTTCTCAAACATGAAGGATGAGTGGGAGACAAAAGTGAAGATCAAGGACTACTATGATACACAAACTATACAAAGGGGACCAACAGTAATTTTTAGCCGTGTTTTTCTTAAGAGTTTTTTTACAGGAATCAAAATCATGTCCAACATGATAGTAGAAGTTAGAATATCTTGGCAGATCTTTATAAAGCAAATTTATCCAAGAGCCCTGATTATCTCAGAAACCAGCCCATAATTTGTATTGAATTTTTTTGGATAAGATCCAATTCAACCCAGGCAAGACAAGAGTTGTGGTAAGCTCTGTTTATTTTAGGAATTTTTATTTTCAGGGGAGTACCTATAGTACTGGCTAGTGAGTGAATCATCTCCGCATTGTACATGAATTCAGGGATTTTGTCAAATTTAATCCGAACCAGGTAAATAGGACATTCAAACTTGACGTTAAACTCTGGAGTCCATTTCAATAGTCTCATTGAAGAATTTCCAATGGACCAAATATTTCCGAACCACACCTTGCACATATCATCCTTTGAGTTGAATTCCAGTAACAAATTTCTAGTATCCCAAATACTTATACTATAATCATTCTTCAGGTTCATCCTATGAAGGAAATCTTCAATAACTTGTTTTTTCGAGATTCCTTGACTGAACTTTCCAATTAATGTAAGCTTTCTTTGATTTATTAAAGAGTATTTCACGTTTAAAGGGAAGTGAACTAAAATATGATCAGTTTTATGTTGAAAGAACATGGGGAAACCATCTTCTTCAGATTTTGTGCTGCTACATATTTTTGAATAAGATTTCGACATTATGTCCGTATTGTTGGTATCTTTCTCAAAAGGATCAATATGAGAAGTTAGACCTAGCGATGCACGAATATCAGGATATTCATCGTTCATCATGGTAAAAAATAGATAATTCCCTTTTAAGCACAATTAAAATGCAAAGAATTGTTAAAAATTCTGATACAGAGCAAAAACAAAATAGAAGGGACGAAAGCAAATTAGATAGAGAGAAGATTAGAAATCGCGAGATTAATCAACAAGAAATTGACTGAAGATTTCTGAGACCGTTTCTTGAGGCTCAGCACAACCTTTGTAATAGCTATTATTATTTTTTATATTTATTTCTAGCATGTCATATATATTTTTGTTTCGTGTCTCTCCCTCCGAAGCTCTGCTGCGGTTTATGGCACTTTATCAACCCTGCCTCCTTTATTCTTTATCTTATTGTTACTTTTCCGCTCTTGTTATATATGTATAGACCTTTATCACGTTTGTTAGCTACCTTACACTCTTTAGTTTATTTTATTTCTTCGAGATATGCCCTAATAATTATAATTTTTTCGTATGCTGAAAATATCTAGAAATATTAGGTAAATGATTCCTTTTTTTCCAAGAAATAATATATTTATTGAATTGAAAATTGATACATATATTTATTACAAGAGGTTATCTCCTAATACATGTTTGATTATTCTCTTTCTTTTTTCAGAATCTCTTCTTGTTCCTTGTCCATTTGTGCTAGCTTCTGCTTCTTCTTCTTTGTACATCTTCTATCTCATCTATTTAGTGTTGCTACTCATATTCCTATCCTTCCTCTGCTTCGTATAGGTTCTTTGTGCTTTGTACCGGCAAGTTTGATTTGGTCAGGTTAAAAACCTCCCATGAAACTAATTAGTTAAAACATCTAAAGTTTCCTAAGTTTAAAGATTCTAGCAAAGTAATAGCAGACAGTTCCTTCCAAGAATGGTTAGCATCAATTTCAAATTTCTTTTGAGTACTAAAGACATGTTTTGCTAACCAATCAGCCGTTATATTTTTCTTTCTATAAACATGTTTTATACTTATCTGAGGCACAATTAGTTTTCTGCATCAAATGATGATCTGTTTGAGATGCCAATGGAATTTTCCTATTGCTGACATGTTAAATAATCCTAATGAGTCTATCTCTATAGCTACCATATTGAAGTTTTTCTCTTTACAGGTTAATAGACCATTTAACAGAGCATGTATCTCAGCAATAATAGGTGTGCATTTTCCTAATGTATTGCCTTGGGCTATAATCAAGTTACCTAAGTTGTTTCCAATAATAAAACCGTAGCTAGCTTCTCCATTCCTTAAGGTTGATCCATCACAGTTTAATTTGTATTTTTTAATGGTGGGACAGATCCATTTGATATATATAAAAGGTTTGGAGTTCTTTATATGGTTAAAACAACTAAGGTCTTTTCCTATATGGTGGTCACATTTCCAGTGTTTTCTATTAAACAATGATGTAGAGTCTATAGTTATAAGCATGAATGTTATGTGATTTAGGATTACTTTATGTGAAGTGGAAACATGTTGATGCTTATGTGTGTTCCTAGTATTCCAAATATTCCATGTTATTAATGCAGGTAAGATAGTCCTAATGTGGGTAGCCTTAGCAGTAGATAAAAACCAGAGGTTAATAATATTACTTATTGTTATGTGTTTTCTTATCTTTATGTCAAATTTTTCAGAAAAATAAGACCATACTAACAAAGAAGATTCACATGTAACAAAAGCATGGTTAAAGGAATCTATATTCTGGCAATTTATACATTTTGAAGCAATACTAAAACCTTTTTTTTGCATTACTCTGTCAACACTGATTAGGTTGTTTACTACTCTCCAAAGGGTGAATGAACACTTCTTTGGAGAGATATTGTTCCATGTTTTTTCTTTTATTACCAAGGTCAAATATTTTTGCCTAATTAAATTAATATTGTCTTCTAAATTAAATGATCCATCAGTGAAAATCTTCGAATGATGGAATCATCAATGTTAAAGTTAATGTGAGTTTTTGTGATTCTATTTATATAAGCAGTAGGTAATTACATTTTCATTGTAGGTATGTCCCAATTAATATTGTTCCAAAATTAAGTTACGTTAGTAAGTGTGTAATGATGTGAATTCAATTGTGTTAGGGTTATTAAAAGTTTATCATGGTGCCATCAGTCTAACCAAAAATCAATTTCACATTTTCCTAATCTCTATTTTATCTGTTTTTCGGCTTCTTCCTTAATTTCAAACTTTTTTTTTCCATGTTTTAGAGTCTGATAGCTTTAAAGATGATTGAAGAGGATGAATATTTTGATGATACTTAGAATGCATGAGATTAGACCATAATGTTTTATTGTTCCTAAAGTTAAACTATAGCTTATATGAATAGGCTTTTTGAATATCTTCAAAATTTCTAATGTTCAGGCCATTTTCATTGTGAAGTTTGCATATTTTACTCCAGTTGCACCATAATATTGTTTTATTGCTTTCATTGTAACCCCATAAGAATTTGTTCAGCAACTTGTTAATTCTGTTTATCACTTTCAAAGGTAATCTTATTGATTGCAAGTAGTAGTTAGGATAAGATAGTAATACTGACTTAATCAATGTTATTCTACCACCAAAGGAAATATTTTTAGATTTCCATTCATTAATTTTGTTCCTTATCTTTTCTATTAACTTTTCAAAGTTTATAGAGAAGTTATCTGAGTGAATTGAGATTCGTAGGTAAGTAAGAGGTAGTTTTGCTTGTTTAAAGCCTAAAAGGTTCTTTAATGCTTTTATTCTAACTTTGTTCATATGTATGGAGGCTATAAATGTTGTTTTTTGAATGTTTATTTGTTGGCCAGATAACAATTGATATGTGTTTAAGAATTTTGAAAGTTTTTTTATATTAGTTAAAGAGCCCTTTGTGAAAAGAATTAGATCATCAGCATATGCTAGGCAGTTGATTTTTAAAGAACCTTTTATGTTGTAAGACATACGTTTATTTTGAACAACTAATTTGTTAAAACCTCTTAATAGAAATTCCTCCTCTATGATAAATAAAATAGGGGACAGAGGTCCCCCTGCCTTCGACCATTGCTTGAGTTAAAAAATCCATTTGTTTTGCCATTAATTATTATAGAGAATGAAATGTTTTCAATACTCTTCTTAATCAGTTCTATTATTTTTTGATTAAATCCAAAGGCAAACATAACTTCATATACAAATTTGAATTCAAGCTTTTCAAACGCTTTGGCCATGTCTAAGCTGATAATTAGGTTATTTCATCTAGATTTTCTATTAAGATCTTTGATCATTTCCTGAGTTATTAAGATTTTATCTTGAATTAATCTTTTTTCAATGTATGCACCTTGTTCCTTAGAAATGATAAAAGGTAATAGATTTTCTAGTCTATTGTTTAATAGTTTGGATATGATTATATTTAAGACTGTGCATAAGCTTATGGGCCTGGATTGTGACTAGGTTTTAGGTGCTTTAAATTTAAGTATAAGGCAGATGAGAGTCGCATATAGAACTTTAGGGATTTGGGTTTCTGTAAAGTAGTCAGTAACAACTTTGATCATTTTTTATTATTGACCAGCAAGATAAGTAAAATCTAGAGTTGAAACCATCAACTCCGGTAGCACTATTAAGGTTAAGGTTTTTAATAACATTGTATAATTCATCAATTGTTGACATTTTTGTTATTTCTTCATTGTTTTGGTCACATATGATGTTAGGAATGACTACCCTTATCATTGAAAGGCTGTTCTAATTCTTTGGGCTGTTTAAAAGAGTTTTAAAATATTCAATAGCAGAAAGACCGGTGCTAAGTTCATCCTCAATCCAAATATCATTAATTATGATGCCATTAATTTTGTTTTTTTTTATTTCTCTTATTTACATAACTATGAAAAGTTGCAGCGTGTTATCACCATCTTTTAACCAGTTTGTGTAGTTTTTTTTGTTGCCAATATGTTCCCTCTCTTTCTAATAATGTTATTAATTTAGTATTAAGTTTGAATAAGTTATTCTAGTTTTCTCAGCTATCTGTTTTTTGTAACCTCTGGATTTCTAATTTGATTTTCAATTTTGTTTAGTCTTTTTGTTAATTTTATATTTTTATAGAAAAAAAAATAACTATTTTATATTATATTTAGTCGGAAAACCATCTTTTCAATATTTAGAAAAATGTCATGACTCATACATTAGTATTTATAATATATATATTTTTAATCAAGTATTTATAATATTATTTATGTTATATTTATTATTTTATCAAAATATATAGAATAATGGGAAAGAAAAAAGTCAAAATTAAATAATTATAATGGAATATAACTTGGGGAAGGAAGAAGCAAGCACATACATTCCGATGTGGTTTCTGGTGTAGGCAAAACCATCAAAATAAAATATATCTTGGTTTCCACTTAGAATGTTACCAAAATGGATCTTTTCCAATCTGATTAGGATGTCATAACTATTTTTTTATACTAAATAGTAATCATACGGTGAAATGTTTGCATATACGATAAGTGAGTTTACTCTTTATAAATCAATAAGATTAAAACAACTTTGTTTACAAAGGTATGTGTCACAAAGACATTCATTCTTCTGACAATTTCACACAACATTTATATCTACGCTTCAAACAATCAAACGAGTGAAGCGAAGTAACTACTATCATGAATTCCAAAATTTGAGCTGAAAATCCAGTACAACACTAACATATTCCATGGATTCCAAGCACGAAATTCAACTTTCTTAAACTATTTTCTATAATTAGACAGAGATCCCACTGGATTCAGCTTCAAGATACTTGCAAATCCTTTCCATTACCTCTCTTCCTTTGACACTGTTCTGCATGAACTTCTCCGCACAACGCTGTTCCACCTTCTCCGCCATTGATGCCAGCGCAGACAATGGTTTTATACGTATGCTAGTCTCTTGCCTACATATTGTCCACCCAGTTGGATTCTCTGGATGCGGGTCATACCGGATTTTCTCTTCTACTTCAATGAACTTCTGTAGACTTATGTTACGAGTCGCCAGTTGCATTGAGCGTGACTTGCCGTCCACCACTGTTGATTCAATGCAGTGGCAGATATCCTGCCCAATAATTTTGCGCACAAACCACGGCCCTGGTGAGTGGACTGTAAGAGCCCGTGTCGTGTAGAGTTTACCATTTTCAGTGTCGAGCTTCCGGTTCAAAGTGTCGACTTCAAGGATGTGGGATAGTGTGCGTTTGTTCTCGGGGTCACTAAATTTTCGCCAGGATGCAGAAGTTACACGTTCCCATGGGTGCTTGTACACGTGCTCTTGTGTATACGCTTTGACCATATTTCCCTCGCTTGTCACACTGAAAGTTGACAAACCCAATCAGATCACCAATAATAAACAAAGAAACCAACCAAACCATAACCAGATTCCCAAATTCCACAGTATGTTCCTATGGGTTTATTAGTAAATATTATAGTCCAAAATAGAATTTAATCAGTAACAATTGTGCATATTTATAGCAACAAAAAGATTCTTGTGGATGGAAAGTGTCTACAGCATGATGCTTTTGTGGTTGAAATTTTAAATTAAAAAACGAGTAAAATACTTGTAAAACCAACCTAAAGGAGAAATATAAGAACACATTTTAAGGGTCATCACACAATTTCTTATTCATATATACTAATCCATTTATGTTATGTAATTTTCTAAGTTCTGAACTTGAGAACTTACAAATTTTAGAAAGAGACACTCCCTTCTGACAACAGAACAGAGTCACTGCACACTGCAAAATATATAAATACATAAAAGTTATTCTTTAAATATCCAGAAGCTCCCTAGGAAGCAAAACTGAGATTTCATAAAAGCTATGAATATTTCAGAAGCACTTTAGCATCCTAATTATTTCATGAATACATTGAAGGCTATATGCAAGAAAAACTATCAAAGTTTAGCTCACCAACACAACGACCATTTATAACTGTCTCAAGTCCTTTTCATTAAATGATGTTAAACTCTATAGGTTCATCTTACCAAAAAATAAGAAATTTTAAGAAAATCCCACATTCTGTTGTGCAACTGTGATAACTCATCTTAGGTTCCCTGACCTATTCAGTAAATTAATATCATATCAGCACGGCATGAATGACACCAATAAGACTGTCAAATTAAATTGTTTCTGGGTCGACACTGAAGCACTCAACCTGTTCTAAAACGGGTAAAAGCCGATGTTTCCCTCTGTGTTTATGTAACTCAATAACAAGTAAATGAGAGTGGCTAAAAAGAAGGCCCCTCAAGTAGTGCCTGTGAATTTTTCCGTCAAATGATTGGTGAAATTCAATCATTTTTTCCGTCATTTTTTGGCGAAAAAAAAAGTAAACTTCTGCCGTTTTTTAACGAACGTGCCACTACATAGAGTAATTCTGGCTTTTTTTTATAGCCACACTCCAAGTCAATATGTAACGATTTGTAAAGTACAAATTCAACAACTGGTTCCAAAATTAAAGAAAGAAATTTGTCCCCAAATATAGCACGACTAAGACAATGAAGAGGAGAGGAGAGACTATTAGCCATCAAGACACCCAAGTTCCATGTTACAGGAACTATGGACATTACAGAAAACATATTTCGTAAACTATATGACAGTTTATAAAGCATTAAACGAGGGTGAAGTGTCTGCATCAACTATCTCATCTTTACCTACAAAATCTATGCACATCCATCGGCCAATCATTCGAAAAATGCAATGGCGTGGAACATTTGTTACACAACATGACCTGAAGAGTTGACTGAACTTTGCTAATCCTAAGTAACAAACCCACAAACACTTTCTTACAGAATCTTAGTCTACAAACACACACCTGACACAACATTTAATTTTTGAAGTTGGGGATATTGTTTTCTTACAAACTTCTTATCTGAACTGCTAGGTATACATATTCAAGCACTCATCTTGAAAAGATGAACAGCTACAGTTCTAGTTATTTAAGCGACTTCTCCTAATTCTAACTCATTAGCACAATTTGTCAGATCCAATCCAATAGTTAGTCAAATATAATCTAGGAGAAGACTGAATTCAGCAAAGACGGAGATATATGGTAACATCAAAAAAAAAAATCAAAAAAACTATATTATCGATCCAACAACAATCTCCAAAATCCTGCGAGATAGGACAAGACGAATTCAAATTTGTAATCTAATTTCTACAATCTCCAACACAAATTACTTGCATTAATTCTAATGAACAATCGTGATCCTCATCTTCATAAATGCATCTTATAGTTTTCCGGAGGTAAAATTCTTGAAAAAAAGAACCATGTACGATACCAAAAATAAGTCAATAAATCGAAACAAAGAGAGAAATTCAAGATAGTGAATTGTAAATTGTAGAAGCACATACCGATTGCTGAAAGTCTGAAACCTTCGATTTGAAAAGGAGAGGACGATGAAATTAAGGCAGAGCAATACGGACTTGGTGTTCTTTTCCCTCGTAGTCGGTTCTCAGTTCTTTCTCGAAAAACTTTCCGGGTTAAACGGGCTATTTAAACGGGCCTTTGTCCAAAAGAACTAAATAACACTTTGGATTATCATAGCTTATAAAATTCGGATCCACCCTTAAATATACTTTCCATTTTCTAATTTGAAAATCGAAGGCTACAAAACACAGTCAGTCTCATGTTTACCGTTTGTATCAACGTAGTCCATTCGTTCGTTCAGTTTTTCATAAAACTCATCTCTTTCATTTTAAAAATTTGCATGATTAGTCCTTCTGCATATTTTGGAGACCAAAAGTGATACAAAACTTAGGATTTGGGAACCAAAAGTGATACAAAACTGGGCAAGGCTAAATTGAGACCTCATTTGGCTATAATAAGACCTTTCTATAATGAGACCCCATTTGGCTATAATGAGACCCAAAAAAGACTCATTTACCCTTGATATAAAAGTTGTATTTTCAGCCAAAAACCCTCTTTTCTCTCCTCTCCACCAAAAGCTCTCGAAATCCGGCAAAACAAATGTCAAGATTTCTCAAATCTGAACTTACAAAAACGTCAATATATGAATCTTATACCTATTCATGTAATTTTTATGCAATTTACTTAGGTATTTTTAGTGATATTTAGAGTTATAGGTTTTTTTGAAAAAATAGAATTTTCATCTAAATGTTGTTGTTTTTTTGGAAAACAAGTTGTAGATAACTATTAGTCTAGTTATTGTCGACATTTTGGTATGTTGTTTGTTGATTGTGGTTGAGTTTTTAAGGATTTGGGGTTCTTCATTTTCGAAATTTGGAGAAGAGATTTTCGGGGTGCGATTCGCGAATGCTCACCTCGCAAATTTGGACAAATTGCGAATACCCAACTCGCAATGTCCTCGAAATTGCGAAATGGGTATTCGCAATTTTGGGCAAATTGCGAGTTGGGTGCTCGCTATTTGCCCAAATTTGCGAACGCCTAAATCGCAATTTTGGGCAAATTACGAGTTATGTAAATTCACATGAACAGCTATCTCTTTTTTCCCCAGCTATCAGCATCAACAGAATTGATGTCATTCAGTTTTATTTCAAATCATATACTATTGGTAAAATGGTCGTGAGACCTGATGTATCGACCATTAATATGGTGCTTCCTGGAAATATGCAAGATAAAAGATGGAGTATATATGAAGATACTTCCATGGTGAAAGTTAATAATGATGTGATGTGTTTACGGTTTGTGGATGGAGGATTGAAAAAAAAAAGAATCTCTGTTTCTCGATAAGGAATCGAAACTGCGTTTCCTATCAAATCCACCGTCGTTTGAAGCACCAAACCTCCTTGGTGATGGTGCATCAACTCTCTTGTTCGACACCCAGTTATCCGATTCATCAGCTTTGGACTGCGTATCGAAAAACCCACCCCTATCGATCCTTTCAAGGCGATCAAAACTGTTACCCTTATCAAATCCGTCGCCGCCAAAAGTTGATTTTTTTGCCGCAGCCCAGTTATTGATCTCTTTCAGATATGAAGGGTTAGAACTTTGCCCACATTTGGTTAGAACTTTGCCCACATTTGGTTAGAACTTTGCCCACATTTGGTTAGAACTTTGCTTTACATATAAAGGATAAAATGGTAAATTCACATGAACAGAAAAAATTTGAAATTTTGGGGTCTCATTATAGCCAAAAGGGGTCTCAATATAGCCTTGCCCTACAAAACTTAGAATTTAAGTGTCACGTGTTAGTTTTTAAATGGTCTATATGTACGGGGGGCTATATTTGTAAATATTTAAAACGAAGGGGATGAGTTTTATGCAGAAATGAACGAAAGAGACTATGTTGATACAAGTGGTAAATATGGAGGACTAACAGTGTTTTTTACCCAAAATCGAAATTTTTAACATCTTTTTTGGATTTAGTACAATTTAAGACCAAAATACATTTGGAATACTACACATATTTTCATGTATTTCCTAGAAAAAAATTCTACCTCATTTGAATTTATCTATTTCCCGACTCAAGTTTTTTCCTTTTTCTCTTTCTTTCTCTATTTGACGAGAGGTTACAACACTATAACAATAACAGATTTGATTCTTTGTTTTCGTTTGCTTTTGATTGTGTTTTTATTTGACTTCGACGTTGATTTCGGATTTCCGTTTAGGTAAGTCGATTCGGCTATTTAGTTAACTCGATTTTTTATTTTGAAATAGGTTACTAGATTTTTGGTTTCTTCGTGCTTTTTGGAATTCATCTAATATTTCTTTGATTTTGTAGTTGAATTGTTGTATTGCACCGTTTTTTTTGTATTTTTTGTATTTCTGGAAAATCTGGTTCAAGAAATTAGTCCAAGCTTGAACGAAGAAGATAAAGTTTTTAAAGATACAAAATACGTCTATCCACTCTATTCTGAGATGCGAAACATATTTATTATTTGTAGTGGTAGATGCGAAACATGGTTATTTTACGTAAGATGCTAGATGCTAGGTACGCAACCAGGCATATGATAAATACGAAACCATGTAAGGTAATGAGAAACTACTGTAAAATTTATTTTTTTAAAACAAATTCAAAACATATCATAAATGGATCTAGTTTTGTCCACCTTAAAAAAACAAAATCAATGATATTTTCGGAATTTTTTTCCGACTTATCGTTCAAAAGATACAAACTTTTAAAAAAAATTAATTTTACAAAGTAAACGAAGAAGATGAATCCTTTGAAGAACATGCAAAACCTTGTTTTTTATAGACGCGAAACGTATTTAAATTTTATAATTCTAGATGCGAAACCAAACCCATTATGCTATATGCGAAACCAGGTCCACTATGATATATGTGAAACCACACATATGGTAGATGCAAAACCAATTAATGAGAAACTAGTGTAAAATATAATTTTTAAAAAACAAATTCAAAACATATCATGAATGGATCTAGTTTTGTTCATCTTAAAAAACAAAACCAATAGTATTTTCACATATATTTTTTTCCGAGTTACAATTTAAAAGATACGGAATTTTAAAATTATAAATATATAGTGTAAACGAAGAAGATGCAAAACCGCTAGATGCGAAACTTGTTTAAATTTTGTACCGCTAGATGCGAATTCTGGTAGATACTAGATGCGAAACAAGGCCCACTATGATAAGATGCAAAACCATATAATAAGAAAACTGTGCAAAATATATATTTTACGGTTTAAAATACATGAACCTTTAAAATTTTAAGTTAAAAAAATTAAAAGAAAGATTTGTGTCAAGTTTTTTGGTATATATAGGGGTATTTTAGGTATAAAGTCTCTTAAATCTTTTGGGCCTTTATCCATAATAGGTTTGTTGGATGGGTCTAAATATTAAGCCTTCCTTTTTCTATCTTTTTAAAGTTAAGGCTAACACCAAATTTTACTATAATACTCTAACAATCACTAACGAATATTTAGCACTAAAATATGTAATTTAACTCCAACTTAATATCTAAGTTTTAATAATATTTTAAATACTCTCAATTAACTATATAAGTTTTTTTTCCCGAAGAACCCTTAGATTAGAGAGAGAAAATCACAGTAACCCTTAACAAAATTTCCCCCTTTTTCAATTATAGTTGATGAGGAAATTCCTTCTCATATTTGTGCCAAATAGTTAAGACTAGAAATATTCAAAAGTAATTTTATTAGCCAATGAATAGATCTATTTTTTTGACAATGATTGGATCTCTTATTTATAAATAATATATCTCATGAATTATAGCAATGGGTGACACATGTATCTTAAGACATATGTCAGCCATCTATTATACAAAGTTACTATTTTACCCTTTAACTGTCAAAGGTATTTTAGTAATACATTATGCATATCTTAAATCTTCAGTTCTCTATAAATTCTTTTCATCTTCATTTGGTATTTACTTTTAGTGTCGGTGGCCCATCATTATGCACTTTTCTGATGCTTCTATCTTATTCTCAAACCCATCATTCTTTGTATTAAGTCTAAATGTCTTCCATCACCAACTTCAAATTATTATTACTTTAGTCGACACTTTCACTTTTTGTTAATTTGTTGCCACTCTAAACCTCCATTTAACTGATACGCTAATGACAAATTTGTTATCCCATTTTACTTAGTTATTTTTCCTACGCATTGATGAGGTATCTTACTTAGTTATTTTATTGATGTTTTTACCTTAATGACTCATTGGACGAAGCCTTTTACTTAATTATTTTACCAACGCATTTTTAATCATGATATAAATCTTTTCCTTTCCTAAATAAGGGTAATGACGTCCTAAAAAATATAACCTTATAAGATATCCCTGGTCTCGAAATATATTCATATTTTTAGGACTATAAAAAATATAAAAAAAGTAAAATTGATTTATTTTTTAATTTAAATTTAATGTTACCTACCTGCATTCTCTAAATACTTATGCGGATTTAATCAATTTAAACCAAATAATCAATGGCATCACAAGACTTATTTTTCACCAATCAACTTTTAACGCTTTATTTCTGACACCTTTGACACTTCATTTGGACCACTCATCTTACTGTAGAATTAATAATGACCGAATTTATTCGGTTCAGATATATCCGACTCGGATTCATCCGGTATACATGTATGTTTTGGGTCGTAACACTATCTGTATTTTCTTAAGGGTTAACTTTAGGTAGACTGGAAATATAGAGGGCCTAGAATGTAATAAAAAATAAATATGGTTGTACTTCGTATAATTAGGGATGAAGTATCCAACAAAACTACCCATTTGGGTTCAGTTGGAACTAACCTTTACTATAAATAGGTCTGTTATTTTTTAGGGATAACAACACAATCATTATCTTGACTTTTATGGTTCATAACTTCGTTCTCTAAAATATTAAATTCATTTTATCGTAATAGAAATCTGACTACTTACTTAGAGGATATTTTATACCAATTATTGAATATATTTTGTCAATATTATAAAGAGCAATCAGTGGCGACCGCATTAGGAGGTACGCTTGGTACCTAGATATAACTCTAAAACTAAATAAAACCGTTGAAAATTATTATTTGAATTAGAGCAAGATATGAATTCCAAAGTGCAAGTAGATCCAACGGTATTTATAGAGGGAGAAGTAGTATAAGAAGATTTGGGACGAATGACGTCACAAACTAAACCATAACTAGAAGAACAATGAAGTCAGTTAGTCTTGGAAGATCGAATAAATAAACTTTTAGAACAACTAGCCGAATTAAATGATCATATCCGGTCTGAAGTTCAAAGGGTATATAAGGGTAGAAATTCAGTTGAAGGCACTGATGAGACCCAATGTGAAATTATTAGTGACAAATAAAATCCTTGAGAAGTTGAATTCCAAAAGGATCATGCCTCGCGTTCTTTAAGAAGGGAAAAGAAATCAAAACATAAATATACCCCATCAGAATCTAATGATTTACCTATTTCGGATTCTGAAGGTTATTCCAAACACCAGAAAGAAGTAATGGTTATATGAAAAGGACGGAGAACTGTATACATTATTCGAAGAGGTGGGCTAGTCAAGACCAATGATATCAGATGAAACATAAGTAAAAGAAACAAAGTGAGCCTCAAAATATGTTCGAGAACTCAAACTTCGAGTATAAGGTTACTAACCAATTTACAAACCCTTCGGGTCAAAGACTTTATGTGATGGAAAATGATGGTATCAGGAGTCGGTATACACAAGGAATGGATTGTAGGACATCCTCTTTGTCTATTAAATTCCGATCTATTATGCTTATGAAGCATTTTTATATTGCAAAAATAAAGAAATTTGATGGAACTCAAGATTCTGATGATCACATTGAAAAATTTAAGAACTACATGATGAATTTCGATGATGATGATGATGATGATGATAAACTATTGTCTCGATCTTTCTTACAGACTTTTAAGGGAACTACTTTAAAGTGGTATAATAGAATTACACAAGGTACAATAACCAATTTCGGGATGTTCTACAATGCTTTCCAAAGATAATTTATGGGAAGTAAGGAAATGCAGGCAAATGAAGATACCATAATTCAGTGTAGATAATTGATATGAAAAAGTTTGAAGAATTACACAAAGTGTTTTGTGCTTACTAATATTGGGTTGGATAATTAGGATGAAGAAGTTACATGTGCTGCTTATGGAGAAAAATTGTTTATCGGGACTTATCTAATGAAATAACAAGGAGGAATGCACTTATTTTTAGAGACATGATGGCTTAGATAGAAGAATAGATTAAAGTTGATGAGTCAAAGATTGTGAGGTTTGTGCCAAATTCCACACAAAAGTAAGTTCAACAGGGGATCACCTCGAATAATCAAGATTATCAATCAGAGGCTTCTCTCCGACCCAAAGATCCAAATAATTTTCCTCATGTATCAAGAGCGTCTCAATTAACGGATTCGGTCGATCAACTATCATATGCTATCAATAATAAAGTACCAAAGAAGTACACATAAGTTATGGTCAAACCAATAGATTCGACCATAGTACAATGTTGAGTTGATAAAGAGCGTTGCGATAATTTTTTAAAAGAGCTCAAAATCATGTTCAACTTCGAAATCCTTCACCTATCACAAAACCTAGAGATGAAATAAGAACGAGATTTTTGAAGTGCCACAATGATATCGGGCATGATACAACATATTGTATAGCATTGCGCAAAGAAATTCAGACATTGATTGAGAATGAGAAATTGAAAACATTTGTTATTAAATATGTAGGGTCCTTACATGTTCCGAATATAAATCAACAAGCAATGTGGGAAATGAATGTAGCATCCAACCAAGAAAATGCGATGATAAAAACTGGTCTCATTGATGGATTTGATGTATCTACAGAGTACCTTGATCTTAATCCAGATCTGAGGATTATATTGGTAGTTGACGAGGCCGTTAAGTAGGATTAAGGCACATTGAGAGTTTAACGACGCAATTGGTTGGTGGAATTTCAATTCATCTTTATAGGGAATAGTCATTTGTCTTTTATTTTGTTTGATGATGGTGATCTGAAAGATGTAGTTGGACCTCATGAAGATGTGGTAGTAATCATAGAGGAAATAGCAGGAAGTAGAATTAACAGGATACTTATAAATACTCGTAGTTCGGCCAATATTCTATTTATCTCAACTTATGAAAAGATTCATGATCGTCAAGTAATTTTTCAGTCGGAGCAAACAATAGTTTGTTTCAATGGTGTAACAACTAATGTTATAGTAGAATTCGAAGGGGGAGTGTTGTTAGGATGAAGACCATTAAAAAAGAAGGCCAGGGTACTATTTGTGATAGTGAATAGTCTAACAACTTACAATGCAATATTTGGTAGATCATGGTTGTCAAGTATGCATGTCATTGTTTCTTTAGTCCATTAGTGTTTGAAATATGTGGTTGGGAATGTCGTGGGAACGATTTAGAGTAGCCAATAAGTGGCTAAGGAATGTTATGCTACAACTTTACATACTAAGCAAATCTGTAGTTCAGAAGGAATGAAAAAATAGTAATTTAAGGGGTCTGCCTCGGATTAGGAATGAGTGAATAACCCAAAGGAGACCTCTAGATCGCTAATAACCGATAAAAAATAGAAATATATGTCTTTCCTTATAGGGGGAAGTTTGAAAATAGGAACTTTGTTATCATTGTTGAGTTCAAGGTGTATTTTTAGACACAGAGAGAAACAATGTAAAGTAAATTTTAGAGAAAGAGAGAGAGAAATCCAAAGCCTAAAAGTCTATCTCAGAGAGTAAAGTTGTCCCTTCATTCACCCTCTCACACTCTATTTATTGGTGAGTAAGAATTCATCAACTGAATCAGTTACAAAATAGGGTAAATTGCACTACAATCTCTTATATTTACAAATAACACAAATCTCTTCTCATGATTTTAAACTTTATCTTAAATAACTTTAATATTATTATATTAAGTCCTTAATAATTCATATCATTATCAGTAGCCCCCTAGTTCTTATGAAAAATAACAAATAATAACTAAAAATCTTCAAAGTCATAGCAAATGAAGACTGCTAATTGCCAAATTCTAAATCACTTCGAATTTAAACTTCCCATCATCTTATCAAAATGATTTTCTTCAACACATAACATATTCGAATGAGACCATATATAAGTTTTCCTCGAATACAAACCATTCATTATTGTTTCAAAACTTCTAAGTTATTCAGTTATCATCTTTGAACAATAACATATTTAGGTTGTTTCGAATTGGAACGACTCAATATTATGTGTAAAGTTTTCTCAAATCCTCACTCAAACCTTTTGAATTTTCTCAGAATTCTCACGTGCATAGCCTTTGTATCACCTCTTTACAATGGCTGGAAATGTCTGAAATACTCTAGTACGGGTGCTCAATGCCACTAGGTCGGACAGAGTATAAGTGTTACTCTACTTAATAGGTTACTGTTTCGTGGTTCTTTAACAAATGTCAAACAAACCCCTCACCTTCTCTGCCCATTTCCTCCTCCAATAACCATAATTAAACCTTCATATTCTTCTAACAGTTTCCCTCTCTCATCACACTTTCACCGTTCTTCTATAAATACTTCTTGCTCACTTGTTTTCATTCCTCATTCAAATTTTAGAGAGAGAAAGAAAGCAACCTGAAAACCCCATTTTCTTTTTGCTTTTGTCGGAAAATCTCACTTTCTCGATTTATTTTTATCATTTCACTAACAAATTTAGGTTCTTCATCACTTTAGTTTATACAAAAATCACCAACTCCTAAAAACTCGTTTTTGGCCTTTACGATTACTTGTGTATCAGCGAAAATACTGACAAGTATCGTGTAACAGGGGTGATAGATAATTCTCAATCATTTTCAACTCAAAACATTGTATACAACAAATTCAAACCTGACCCAAACTCTTCTGGGTTTCAAATTTCATCCACACCAGTTCTTGATTCCTGCTCATCAAAAACTTCCTCACGAACACCACCTCGAAATCCTTCTCCAATACTTTGTGATTCCAAAATAGTTCCTCTTCAAAATAATCACAAAGTTACAGAGAGCATATATTTCCACAGAGAATCAGATAAATCTGCATCGCATGTCAACACTGCCCCACCTCGAATTTCACACAAAGAAACACCTCAAATTCGATTAGAGGTTCATTCTCCCCAAAAACATTCTCCCCAAAAGAAAACATTTGTAGCTATCACAGACTTCAAAGATGAAAATACTCCACAAAATCATGCACATAAAAACACAGAGAATCCTCCACTTTCTTCTCCTCCCCTAAAAGATAATGTTAAGACCAACCTAGAGTCATAAAAAATTCATTTGAATACTAAACACCAAAACCGAGCGACAAACTCTAATCCTCCTCAGTTGCGAGATGAAGCTTTTAATGATAAAATGAATCAGAAAAGAGGACAAAAACATATTCCAATTTTGAAGCTACAAAAAACGGCGCTAATTCCGAAACTGACGATGATGCTTCAAAAATAGTGGTAGCAGAGAAAAAAGAAAAGAAAAAGAAGTACCAATTGAGCGTCTTGAAGGTGTTGTTGCCACTCTAAGTGTAAACTTAAAACATGTCCTCCCCAAATATATCACGGTGTTGAAGAATATGTTATATGACTATTACAGTCAATCTCTTTCAGGACAACTAAGAAAACAATGTGGACGACCATATAATATAGCGCTTCGACTACTAGAGTCAGGAGAGATACCCTTTTCATGTGGAGCAAATGAATTAGTGGTCTACCCCGAGATTATCAACTGGGGAATTCGGTCTCCATTAGACCCCATGAGTGTGGAGTACTTAGAACTCCTAAAACTATGCCAAACCCATGAAATCCCAAATTAGTGGTTCACCCTTCTATCTGTCATCATGACTTCGAGGCTGGGAAAGATTCATCTTTCCATAAAAGATTTCATTGCAATTATGAGTCTGTCACAGTATCGAGTTCAACATTTTTACTATCTCACCCTCAGAGATGACTTCAAGATAATTGATGTCCTCCTCGAAGCTGATAAGTTCTGAAAATAGAGATTCTTCTTTATTTTTGGAGCATGGAGAATGGTAGATATATTTCGGAGAGGAATCCCTCAAAACTCAACCTTGTTTGGAATCTTTTTATATTGTTTATTGCATATAGAGATTCCAAGGAGGTATAAATCCCGTAAGAAGACATCCAAATATATTTTTGCTTGACTATCTATCTGGGCAGAGAATGCATGGGGCAATGAATTCCATAATGTCTTTATGCCCATTAATTTTGACACCAGTCATTTATGGAAAATCTCCCCGAAAGTTTTCTTTTTTGATGAAGAACTAATGAATCCCCCAAACCCAAATGATGATGTTAAAAGATTATAAGGACCTGCTGTGAAATTCATACTCCCAGTTTGTAACCGATCTCAAAGCTACTTACCCACAAAGAAAAAGGGTAAAAAAGAAGGGTCAACTCTTCGACAAATCCAAAACTATAGAGAAGACAAAGGCAACCTAAAAGGAAAAAAAGTGAAACAAACCTCCCCAAAATTGAAGAAGGAATCGAGGGTGAAGCCTCTCCGAAAAAAAAAATTCTTCCAAAAAGAAGAAAACCTCCTCGAAAAATCCTACAAAGACTTCAAAGAAGAAAGTAAATGCCCTTGCCTAGAATTCAAATGCAAATGTCGAGGAGATAAAATAATTTATACTGACAAATCCCCAAGAGGATGACAACTTCATCAACAATGAAAATATTGGTGAAGATGAAATTCAAGATCTATACAATGATGTGGACCCCAAAGTTTAACGGATCCAAGAAAAACTTAAACAAATTGATGATCATGCTACCACACCTATTCTTCCAGGTTCACCATCAACTGCTCTTAGGCCTTTTTTAAATCCTCTAAGTCCTTCTACTCCTCTTATTATACATATGGAAGATCATTCTAAAGAGGTATCATATATTTTTTCAACCATTCTCAAACTTGAGAAAGTAGCAAAAACCTTTAGCATATAAATTACGTCTGCTCGAAGTAAACTCGAGGTTATGGCTAAAGACATGATTGATACAAAAAAGATACTGCATGAGAGAAACATATGATGGTAATTTTTGGTCGACAAATACTTAACCATTTTCAAGTTTTCCAAGTTGATAGGTCAAAATTCATAATCGAAGCAATCCATCTCAAACGTCATTTGAGATTTTCTCATGAATAAGAAACAATCGATCTGAAGACTTCTCATGAGGTTGAGCTAACTGAGCTCAAGGCAAAACATGCGATGGAAATATCTGAGGAGCAAAATATGTACTCCTCTCTTGAAGAGTCTTTTAACAAAAGTGAGGAGAAAAATAAGAAGTTAACTGAAAAATTATCATTACTTAAGATGATATTCGAGGAGTTGAAAAAGGTTGTTGTAGAAGCCACTAAAACTGAATGTGGGTTAGACACCCTTGCTGTTATCAAGAATGCCAAAAAGCAAAAAACAATTATTTTACTTCACAAATTTTGTGCAGCATTTCCAAAAGTAAATCTATAAAACTTTTGGAAATTAGTTCCCTTGGAAATCGTCCCAATAAAGCATTCAAACTTATACCAGCTGCATCATTCGAAGAGACCGACTCGGAAGAAAATGAGGACGCCTTTGATCAAGAAGGCGATTCTTCTCAAGAAACCTCTGACCATTTTCCTACTAAAGATTAAAAAGATTGAGAAGACATATTTTGCATTCGTTATTTTTATTTTTGTGTTACTAAGCCACTAGTTGTTGCTGATGACCTATTTTTTGTGAATGCTTAACCACTTAGCATTTGAACTCATACTTTGTAAGACCAAAAACCGTGCTTTAATGAATAAATGCTATCTTTGTCTCTCAACTATTTGCCAGCTTTCTATTCTATTGTGAATAAAAAAAATTAACTTTATCAACAAGTCATTAACTCTTCGAATCCCAATATTACTTAAAAATAGTAATACCTCAAGTTTAGATTTTTCTTCGATTAATGCCTTATAAAGAAACGTGTAGCACCTCGAATAAAAATAGTTTGTTTAAATAACGTTAGCACCTTGAATAAAAATAGTGTATTTATATAACGTTAGCACCTCGAATAAAAATGGTGCGTTTAAAGAACGTTTGCACCTTGAATAAAAATGGTGTGTTTAAAGAACGTTAGCACCTCGAATAAAGATGGTGCGTTTCAAGAACGTCAGCATTTCGAATACAAATGGTGTGTTTAAAGAAAGTTAGCACCTCAAATATGGTTATTTTTTCAAATAGCGCTTTTGATAAACAAACAACATTTCGAATAAACATAGTTACTCTTGGTCAACCGCTTTAAAGATGACCAGTCTTTGATTAGTTACCAAAATAATTTATAATACTTATATTCAAAATAACCATTGGCCAAAAATGAATTTTATTAATATCCTCGAATGTACGCGTGTCACATTGTTAATACCTTCCTGGGCCAACAGAATAGGAATAAGAAAGAGTATGTCACTTATTCAAAAATTATCAAAAAATAAAAAATCATTCCCAATATAGTTTTAAGTATTCTATATTCCAAGGATGTTGAAGTAATCTGTCATGTTCATCAAGAAGGTGATATGTACCCGACTTTATTCGTTCCACTACCACATAATGACCCTCCCAATTCGGGGTCATCTTTCCAAGTCGCTTGTCTTTTGTATGCAAAAACTACTTTCCTCAAAACTTTATCACTTATTTTAAAATCTCTCATTCTTACCTTCAAATTATAATGACTTCTCATCAAAGTTTGATAATGAGTCGTATTCAAATGTGCTATAACTCTTTTATCTTCAATCAAGTCTAGATCTGTTCTTTTTTATTCTTCATTTAACTCTTTGGAATAATGTAGTGTCCTATAAAAGGTAAAGTGGATTATGCAGGGCTTACAGCATCCATACCATATGCCAAGGAAAAATGAGTTTCTTGAGTAGCCTCTCTAGGAGTCGTATGATAAGCCCACAACACCTCTTCCAAATAGTTAGGCCATTTTCCTGCAATACCTATTAAATGTTTCTTTAAACCTTCCAGAATAAGCCTATTAGTTACTTACACTTGACCATTTTATTGGAGATGAAAATGTGTAGAAACACATTGTATAATACCCCTCAAAGTGCAAAAAGAAGCCATCTCTCTATTGTTAATTGATGACCATTACATGCGGTAATTTTTTGAGAAACTCCAAAGCGACAACAAATATTATTCACAATGAATAACATATTTGGGTTTCGTACCAAGTAATGGCTTAGCCTCAGACCACTTCAAAAAATAATTCATCGCCACGATAATCATTTGACGTCCTCTAGAAGCCATAGGAAATGGCCCTACTAAATCTATCCCCGTCTATAAAAAAGAATGGATTCGGATATGGAAGTAAGTAGTATTGCTGATTTATGAATAGAATTAGCAAATTATTGACAAGTATCACATGATAAGGGGGGATTCCCCCAAATAAGTGCGAGAACGAGCTAAAGAACTGCGAACTTGGATTAGGACAAGCAATAAATAAAAAAGATGAGCTCAACAATGTTGACGAGCTCAGAGGTAGGTTGGGTACAAAGGCAGATCGACCACTACTCAGATCGAGCTCGAAGGCATTAAGAGAAGAGTTGATCGACCAGATTAAGGATGCAAGGAACATATGATCAAGATTGAGCGCGAGCTCAAAGAAGATAAGTCGACCGCGAGATCAGTGAGCTCGACCTCGACAAGACAGAATAGATCTGATTGCACTCAAGCGATGGCCCAGTTTGATTTGAAGCATAGACCAGACAAGGTGTTTCTTTATTAATTATGTAACACACGTTTTGACTTTTAAGTCAAACCGTATTAATTACTTAATCCAAGATTATAAGGATAGTCACGCTAGTGAGTTAGTGGAGAATTAAGTGTTAACGTGTGTAACCGCCCACTAACTCGCAATATTATAAATAGGAAGAACCTATCCATGAATAAGACGATCCTTTTTTGCCTTATCTCTTTCTTGACTAAAATCACAGTGACTTAATCGTGGAAAAACTTGTTATTCCCGTAAAACGTTTGGTGCCATCTGTGGGAAATCTTAACCAATCACCATGGTAGTCACAAGATTAGGAACCGAGAGAGACAACCAGGAAACTAGCGAAGCAACGACACACCAAAGATGAGTTATGAATCAAGCAGGAGGGAAAATCGTCCCACTTTCTGGCCCTATAGCTCCTCACGAGAGTAATCCCGTGGCTCCCCAAAGGGTAGTGGTGATGGAGGAAGCACCAATTCAGCTCATGGTCGTTTCTTGGAAAGAAGTGCATATTCATCGGCCGACGGGTGCAGCGGGGGCTCACGGAACTATGGAAGCCATCACGACAGATGATTCGGCGGTCCTCCAATTAGAGAAAATAATCCAGAATCTCCAGGAGGAACAGTTGAAAATAACGTTTTAACGAGACGCAAGGGAACAAGCCATGCATGCCACAATGGCAGGAATGAATGACGTTATTCATGCTCTCACCACTAAGATCAAGGGCACGAGCATAGCGAATTAACCGTCCGGTCTGGAGGCAAGCAAAGTTAACGGAATGGATAGATCCTCCAAACGAGATGACAAGCGGGAAGGTGAAGGTGAGAGCGGGGAGAAGAATCGTAGCAAGGGTCCGCGGGACGAGGTGAAACAGATTTTAACCAAGCGGGCTCGGGAAAGGGAAGATCTCCGTTACAATCAGGTCCGCCCGAGGTTGCCAGCCTACATACTAAAGGAATCACCATTCTCTAAGAAGATTCTCGAAGCTCAGCTCCCGAGGAAGTTCGATCCATTCAGGATGGAAGCGTATGATGGAACGGGTGATCCAGAGAGGCATTTGAAGTAGTTTAGAAATATGATGATGCCTTCAATCCCGATGATGTTATGTCGAGAATTATCCATGACTCTCAAAGGTAACGCCATGGATTGGTTCAACAGCTTACCAAAAGGATCCATCTATGACTTTACAGGCTTGTGGAAAGCGTTTAGAGAAAGGTTTGTTGGCAACAAAGAGCTTAAGCGCGAGTAGGATTCAATTATGGACCTTTATCAATGACGAGGTGAGCCCGTTAAAATTTATGTTAGAAGATTTGTTCATGCTATGAATGTTTTACCAAATTTGGCCGAAAACATGGCGGTGGCATCCCTGAAACGAGGGCTCGAGCGAAAGGGGGAATTATATGCAAATATCATCCAGTTCCCAACTGAGAACATGGGGGGCCTGCTCGTCATGGCATATACTTTTATTAGGGTCGACGATGCGAGAAGGGGAGGGTCACCCGAGCGGCGCGGATTGGATTTCAAAGAAGGTGGAACAGAACAGAAAATGATGGAGGAGCAGCCAATAAGGGATTATAACCGGCGATCCGAGCAGCTTGAGCAACCAAATAGGTGCTTCACCTCATTGACCGAGGATATCTGGGTGCTTTATGATCGAACAAAGGGGCGCACAAAGTACCAAACTCCGCGCATGATGAGCGCACCATGATTTAAACGATCTAATCGGTATTACTGCGCATATCATCATGATCATGGACATTCCACGGATGAGTGCTGGAAATTAAGAGAAGAGATTAAACACTTGATACACAATGGCGAGCTGCTACAATATATCAATCGATCTCACTCGAATCGTCGTGAGGAAGTTTGTTCTCCAAACAATGAGAAATCGGCTAATAGAGATGAACCAGAAGCTAACAAGCAACAGTGGCTTCTCACCATATCAGGGGGAGCTCGGTCACACGTCAAGGGTCAGCTCAACACAAGCGAGCTAAAAATAATTTTTACGTGTACGAAATAGATGCAAATTCTTATCGAAGCTACAGGGACCCAGTAGCCGACCTCAAATTCAATGACGACGATCTTAGAGGAGTCAGTCTACCACATGAAGACGCTTTGACTATTCACCTAGATATCAGAGGGGTAATGGTAACTCGAGTGCTAGTTGATGGAAGAAGCTCAACAAATATTATTTTTAAAAGTAGCTTTGATCGTATGCAGAATGTGCCCCCACACCGGCCAACTGAGCGGACGTTGGGTCGGCTACGAAGGAAAAACCTCACAATATGTTGGGGAGGTGGAGTTATTAGTAAAAGTTGGTCACAGAGCCACGAAGAATGAACTAAAAACAATGTTCATAATTTCCGACGCACCGAGCCCTTACCATGCCATTATTGGACGACCATGGTTACATAGGATGGAGGCGACGCCATGTATATTCTGACAATGTATCAAATATTCGGTCGACATCTTAGTAGGAACAATACGAGACAGCTAGAGAAATACGTGAATGTGTTATGCAATCGCGTCAGACCCGTCCAAACCTCTCTAATAGTAATTAAATGGAGAGGGAGATGTTACACCAGGAACACTAGATATCACCTCGAAAGACCCAGTGGACGATCCATGAGAAAATGAGGATTGAACAACTACAGATACTACAACCGTGGACATATTCATAGGTGACGGTAGAGTGCTTCGGTTGGGTAAGGAGTTGTCCCAGGACTCAAAGGTACGTTTTATAGCTTTGTTAGCAAAACATTTAGATGTATTTGCTTGGGAGGCAGCTGATGTCTGTTAGGTGCGACCAAAAGTCCCACATCCCACATCGGTTAAACATGGGAAGAAAGATCAGTATATAAGTTAAGAATACATCTCCATTAGTGTGAGGCCTTTTGGTAGTGAACCAAATGCAAAGCCGTGAGGGCCTTCGGGTGCCAAAGTGGACAATATCATACTAGTGTTGAGATCGGTTGTGTTCTTACTTATATACGGAGGCGGAATATGCGGACCGGACCCGCATATTCCCAACACGTGGTATCAGAGCACCAAGCCCAGACGGAACGCGATGTGGTGGGTTGTGATGTGGGTGAAATTCTGCGAACATATACCAGAAGCCAAGAGCCATACTCAAGGTGAATAATCTGCTGGATAGATGGAGCGCCACGGCTCATCAAGCAGGTGGCTTGATAAAGGAGCGGCGCATATTCATCTAAAGATGGAGTTCCTGATAGCTCATAAAGCAGGTGGCTTGATCAAGGAGCGGCACAGTGTCATCGAGTAGGCGGATGGAAGTCAATTGAGAGGAGGCTAGAGTGGTACTTTGTTCGAGAGGAGGATTTGTTAGGTGCGACCAAAAGTCCCACATCCCACATCGGTTAAACATGGGAAGAAAGATCAGTATATAAGTTAAGAATACATCTCCATTAGTGTGAGGCCTTTTGGTAGTGAACCAAATGCAAAGCCGTGAGGGCCTTCGGGTGCCAAAGCGGACAATATCATACTAGTGTTGAGATCGGTTGTGTTCTTACTTATATACGGAGGCGGAATATGCGGACCGGACCCGCATATTCCCAACAATGTCTTGGGAGTAAGCCATTCAATCATAAGCCATGAATTAACTATCAACCCTTGCGCAAAACCGGTGCGACAGAAGCGCATGTCTTTTTCAGCAGGAAAACAGGCTGCTATATTAGCTGAGGTGGCCAAACTAAGCCGGTTGGGGCACATCCGAAAGGCAAGGTACTCGGTTTGGATAGCCAACCCAGTTCTGGTAAAAAAGAAGAGCGGACAATAGAGAATGTGCGTGGATTTCAGCGACTTAAAATCAAGCATACCTTAAGGATGCTTTCTTATTACCAAGGATAGATCAGCTAGTCGATTTAGGCTCAGGTGATGAATTCTTATCCTTTATGGATGCATAATCTGGGTATAATCAGATACGCATGCACTCATCCGGCCAAGAGCACACAGCCTTTCAAACTGAGAGGGGTCTCTACTACTATACAATTATGCATTTTGGATTGAAGAATGCAGGCTCGACATATCAACGGTTGATAAATCACATCTTCCAAGATCATTTAAGACAACATTTAGAGGCGCACATTGACGATATGATCATTAAAACTCATTAAGAAACGCATCACTTGAACACATTACAGGTTGTTTTTAATTTATTACGAAGATTTAATCTCAAACTTAACCATGATAAGTGCTCGTTTGGTGTCGCTAAGGGCAAGTTTTTGGGCTATGTGGTAAGTCAACAAGGTATTGAGGCCGACCCTGTCCAGCTGGATCTAATTTATAAAATGGAACCACCAAAGAATATTAGAGAAGTGCAGTGTCTTACATGAAGGTTAGCAGCCCTTTCAAGGTTTATCTCCCGTGCATCGGACAAGAGCTATCACGTTTTTGAAGTAGTGTGAAGTGCTAAGAAGTTCACATGGACAGAAGAGTGTGACAGAGCTTTCATTGAGCTCAAGCAATATCTCACCTCCCTTGAGATTTTGTCTGCTCCCGCCCGCAAGCAGTCCCTATTTATTTACCTAGTAGTATCATCATTTGCTGTAAGCTGAGCCCTCTTATGAATTAGAATAGGATATAACGCCCGATATATTACACGAGCAAGACTAACAAATGCGAAGACAAGATATCTGAACCTTCAAAAACTCGCTTTGAGTTTAGTTCTTGCAGCTCGATGAATGATACCATATTTCCAAGGGCGTATAACTACGGTGCAGACATCATTCCCTTTACAAACAATGTTGGAGAAGCCAGATGTTTCGGGTAGACTTACCAAATGGAGCATCGAGCTCGGCGAGTACGACATCCGGTTCGAGCCGTGCTTAGCTATAAACGGGAAAGCAGTTGCCAATTGATATCCGAATTCACCTTCTCCAGAGAATAACACATCGAAAAAGACGACATGCAAATGATCAAACCAGACTGATGGATTGTTGAGGTCGACGGTGCATCTTCTACGTCGGGTGGAGGAGCAGGTGTTATACTTCAGACTCCAAGTGGTGAGGAGATCAAGAAAGTTGTGTGCTTTAATTTCCCAGTAACGAATAACGCCGCAAAATATGAGGCCGCCCTCTGTGGCATGAAGCTGGCTTTGATATGTGGAGCTCGAAACATCAAGGTTAGATCCGACTCTCAATTGGTGGTTAATCAAGCACAGAGTATATATGATGTGAGGCAAGAAGGAATCAAAGAGTACCTTGTGATGCTCAAGGAGTACGAGTCTAAATTCACCAGCGTGTTCTATAAGCAGATCCCACGAAAGGATAACTCGGCAGCCGATACTCTAGCTAAGACCGCAGTTTCGGGAGAGCATCCCATAGTTTTATGGGGATTCCCCCAAATAAGTGTGAGAACGAGCAAGATGATCATGAACTTGGATTAGGAAAAGCAATAAAGAAAAAAGATGAGCTCAACAGCGTTGACGAGCTTGGAGGCAGGTTGAGCACAAAGGTAGATCGACCATTACTCAGATCGAGCTCGAAGGCATTAAGAGAAGAGTTGATCGACCAAATTAAGGATGCGAGGAATATATGGTCAAGATTGAGTGCGAGCTCAAAGAAGATAAGTCGGCCGCGAGATCAGTAAGCTCGACCTCGACAAGACAAAACGGATCTAATTGCACTAAAGGGATGGCCCGGTTTGATTTGAAGCACAGATCAGACAAGGTGTTCCTTTATTAATTATGTAACACACGTTTTGACTTTCAAGTCAAACCATATTAATTACTTACTCGAAGATTATAGGGATAGTGACGTTAGTGAGTTAGTGGAGCATTAAGTGTAAACGTGTGTAACCGCCCACTAACTCGCAGCATTATAAATAGGAAGAACCTATCTATGAATAAGATGATCCTTTTTTTCCTTATCTCTTTCTTGACTAAAATCCCAGTGACTTAATCGTGGCAAAACTCCAAAGCGACAAAAAATATTATTCACAATGAATAACATCATTGGATTTCGTACCAAATAATGGCTCAGCCTCAGCCCACTTCAAAAAATAATTCATCACCACGATAATCATTTGACGTCCTCCAGAAGCCATAGGAAATGGCGCTACTAAATCTATCCCCCGTCAATAAAAAAGAATGGATTCGGATATGGAAGTAACAATATTGTTGATTTATGAATATAATTAGCAAATCATTGACAAGTATCACAACTTCGTACTAAAACTTTAGCATCATTCATAACCGAAGGCCGATAATAACATGCCAACAAAACCCTCTGTGTCAAAGACTTAAAGCCACAGTGATCTGAACCTTCACCATCATGCAACTTATATAAAATCTCTTGAGAATTTTGTTTGCCTAAACATCACAACAATGGTCTACTTCAATATTTTGTGTATAATATTCCATTTAATACAACATAAACACGAGCTTTGTACCGTAACCTTTTAGTTAGCTTCACATGTTGAGGTAATGTACCTCTAAGTAAAAATTAAGGATATCAGATCCCAATCACCTCGAACCACGTCTGGGTTAACATATACTTCCTTACCATATTTATATTATTATGATCGTGTCAAAATCGAAGGGCATTCCTATAATAATATCCACATATATTCCTCTGTGTAGGAAATTGTTGCTAAAGAATCAACAATTGTATTATCTCATTGGTTAATATGCTCAACAATTACTTTATCAAACAAAAGAGTTAAATACTGAAGCTCGCATAGATACAAAATTAACTGATCTTTCTTAGCCTCAGATATGTTTGCCATATGATTTGCCACTAGCTGTGAATGTATTTTCAAACGAATAGTTTTTGCTCCACAAATACTCGCAAGCCTTAAACCAGCTAACGCCTCCTCGTCTTCAGCCTCGTTATTTGACGCATGAAAGCCAAATCGAATATCCTGCTACATGATTTCTCCAGAAGAAGCAATTAATTGAACCCCTGCACTCGATCCCAATATGCTAGAACCACCATTAGTTCGAACCACTCATATTGAAGCTTCTGGAATAAGTTCTTTATCTGTCCCTTCATTTGATTGGCTTGAATGAAATTCGACTAAAAAATCAGCTAAAGCTTGAGTTTTAATTGTTGTCTGATGAGGAAAATTGATATCAAAATCTCCAAATTCTATTGACTATTTGGTCATTTTACCAGAAATGTATGGTCATTATAACACGTTATAGAAAAGAAGTTCGAACCAAAATGGTATGAGCTTGAAAATAAGAGAGAATCTTTCGACAAACCACCACTAAAGCCAAGGCCAATTTCTCAATATTCAAATATATTTTCTCTGATGCCAACAAACTTCTTCTCACATAATAAATGGGCTATAAAGCTCCTTTTTCCTCGCATATCAAAACAACGCTCACAATAAAATCAGATAGTGCTATATACAAAAACAAATGTTCTCGAATTCGAGGCTTAAATAACATTTTTGTGATAAAAAAGTTCTTAATCTATGAGAAAGCCACTTCACAATCTGGTGTCCTCATAAACCCTTGGGTCTTCGTAAAACTTGGAAAAGAATATTTGTAAAAACATCTTGAAATAAATAAATTAAGAGCAACTAACCTTCATGTCAAGATTTGAACCTCCTTTATAGTTCGAAGAGATATCATTGATACCAGGGCCTTTAATTTTTCAGAATCAACATATATCCCTTTTTTACTAATTATATACCCTAAAAGCGTTCTGGATCGTAAGCCAAAAGAACATTTTTCAGTATTTAGCTTCAATGAAATAGTCGTTGAATTTTAAAAAGTCTCCTCTAAATATTTTAGGTGTTCACCATCTATTGGACTTTTAACCAGTATATCATCAATGTAAACTTCCATATTTTTCCCGATCTGAGAAGAAAAATCTTTATTCACCAACCTTTGATATGTCACTCCAACATTCTTCAAACCAAATGGCATGACTCTATAACAATGTAATCCCCGGTCAGTGATGAACATAGTTCTTTCCTGATCTTTTGGGTCCATTTGAATCTGTTTGTAACCTGCAAAGGCATCCATAAAAGATAGAACTTTATTCGTTGAAGTAAAATCAACCAGTTGATCTATTCGAGGAACATGACACTGATCTTTAGGGCATGCACGATTCAAAATCTGTGAAATCAACATACATTCACCATTTTTAATTGTTTTTAACCAATACTGGGTTTGCAGTCTACAAATGATATTGCGCCTCCCAAATGCGTCCGATCCTAAATAAACGATCCAATTCTACCACAATAGCCTCTGATTTTTCTATTGAAAAAGCTCGTCTATTCTGAATAACAAGCTTGATCCTGGGATTTATAGCTAAGATGGAACCCCTACTATATCTTGTGTTTTCCAAGAAAAAACATCCACATTATTGAAAAAGAATTGTAACAACTGATAACGCAAAGTATGTGACAACAACGTCCCTATTCGTAGAGTCTTCCCCTTAGAAAAAATATATTCGTAGGTATTCTCACTCACTGTTAATGAACCTGGGGTTTCCTTCGGATCATCTAGTCCTTCTTGATCCGAAGCTAACCTCCCTGGTTGCGATTCAACCATCTGATCTTCACAATTAGAACCTCATCTTCAAAAAGCTGCTGCTTAACATTCTCTGGATATATTTCGGTCACTTCAAACCACCCCAACACGATCTCCAATCACATACTTCAAGCACAAATGAACAGTGGAAATAATAGCATACATTTTTGAAAACCAAGATCTCCTTAAAATAGCATTATAACTGGTTGGACATTCAACCACCACGAACAAAACTTTGACTTTTTTTCTAAAAATGACATTTTCCCAAACATATTTCACCTTCTAATTCACTAATCACTTGAGCCGTCACCGTGTAAACCCATTTATAATACGATCAAATCGACAAATTTGAGGTTGATTATGCATCTTATTATACGCAGACTTGAACAACACATTTGCAGAACTCACTATATCTATCAAAACATGTCGAATTTCAGTTCCGACTATATCAACCCCTATAACCACTACATCCTCATGAGGTCTTGCTATTCCCCTCAAATCATCCTCATCGATTAAAATAAAAGGAGCATCGCTCTTTCCTTATAAGTGAATAGACATTCTGCATCGCATTTAAGTGACTAAACTTACTACATGTCTTTTCTTGGAACTGTTAGTATTTCCAATCAAAGATTCTCCTCCAAAAATTGCTAAAGACTCAAAATACTCACACGAACTTCAGAATCGTTCCTGCTAACACTGATTTATTCGCAGCTAGCAAAATTAACCGATCTGGATTTGTGTCCAAATATTCGGAGGCTGCATCAAACGCATCACATTTAGAATCCAGAATTATCAATGTATTTTCTTGCTTCGAGTTTGGATTAACAATCTTCTGCGTTGATGTGCTCAAATTTTTTGATCCACTACTTTGTTCTTTAACAAAAGCTGTTAATTTTCCATTTTCTATTAAAACTCGTATCTCTTTCTTTAACACTATACAATCTGCAGTATCATGCCCAATGTCATTATGATACTTGCAAAATCTATTATTGCACTATTCTCTTGGTTTGTTTATAAGAGCTAGCTTTTTGAATCTTATATGACCTTTAAACTTCTTAAAAATAATAGCTACATTCTCAGTCAAGTTTGCGTAATACTATGGCCTTATCCACTGATTTGGACTTGTATAATGTTGATTGTTTATTATTACTTGAGAATGAATCACTCATTTTCAAGGAGGTAAATTGTTGTTTGTCCCCGGACAAGGAGGTGCCTGATAGCCTTGATTAGTAGTTCCTTGCCTTGAAATTTTCTGTACAGAATAAGATCAAGCTTGAACTCTTATGGACTCCTTTAATTTAATATGCTCTTCTACTTGAGCCATTGGGGCTCCAAAAGTTAACGTTCTTCTTTTTATCGTCTCTTTTGCAAGATCACCTGGTAACAATAATTGTCTAAAAGCGGCCATAGCAACCAGCTCTTTACGATCATCTAATACCGCTTTTGTTAACATAAAACGCCTTGTATAATCTTTTAGTTTTTCACCCACAACCTGCTTACATTATATTATTGTATCGTCATTAGCTCACATTTCTTTGTTTTCCCGAACTATCGTAAAAAAGCTATATAAAAGTTCCTAAATTAGGTAATAGATCCCCTCAGAATTTTATTATACCACTTCAATGCAGTGCCTTTAAAAGTCTGAGAAAATAATATGCATACAAGCCGGTCATCATCTTCGAAGTTCATTATATAGTTTTTGAATTATTCAATGTGATCATTGGGGTCTTGCATCCCATCAAACTTTTAGACCTCAGAGATATTAAAATGATTCGAAAAGGAAATGAACCTAAACTCAGGAGATAAAGGAGAGTTTATCCAATCTACTTCTTGCATATACTGGTCATCTCCTCTGGTTCCCATAACAACATACACGTTATGATCTAGTACACCTTTGTATTGGTTGGATGTGTTACCTTCAAACCATACAGTATCCCTCATATGACGTGGTTCACTGTCTGTCTTTGATTTATAATCTTTACATAATTTTTTATGTCGGCTTCTTTCTCCTTTCGAATAATCCTCTTTTTTCCTTTGCTTAAACAATCCTCCCTCGGATTCTGAGCTATCATATCCATCACCACTGGATGTGATGACTCAAAATGCGCTTTCTTTCAATCCTTTTGAATCGGATGAGGTATGTATGACTGATCAGATTGATTTTCCAATTTATTTTTCTCCTTAACCTGTCGTACTTCAGATCTCAGCCTACTTGAGAGAATATGTTTTTTCTCTTTAAACATATTTATCATTCAACGCAAGTATCTTATTCAATAGTTAATTCATCTGATTTTCAATATTAAAATGATCATGTCGTGCTAGAATTGGACTGTTTTCTCTACTTTATTCTCTATGTAAATCATATTTTAATATTTCAATAGCATCACAAACCATTGAATTAGTTCCATGCTATGGTTCTATATTAAACAAGATCAAAATCAATATCACTGAGTACCAATTCAATTATTTTCGGTTTTAGATATGCAATCTAGGTACCAGTCGAAGACCTCCCACTGTGGTTGGCAATTTGTTGAGTTCAAGTTGTATTTTTAAAGAGAGATAAAGAATGTAAAGTAAATTGTAGAGAGAGAGAGAGATAAATCCAAAGTCCAAAAATCTATTTTAGAGAGTAAAATCGTCCCTTCATTCATTATCTCAAGCTCTATTTATAGGCGTGTAAGACTTCATTAAATGAATCAGTTACAAAATAGGGTAAATTGCATTGTAGTCCCTTATATTTATAAATAATACAAATCTCTTCTCATAACTTTACAACTTATTTTAAATAACTTTAATATTATTACATTAAGTCCCTAATTATCCTTATCAATTATCAATTATTAGTCTAATAAATATTTTGTCAAAACATTTAAACCTGTTTGCTTGGAGTACTGAAGATGTAGTAGGGATTCTACGTGAAGTACTGGAGATGTAGTGGGAATTCTATCTACTATAATTTGGCATAACTTATCTATAAATCCGAACGTAACACTGATTATCCATAAAATGATTCTGAAGGATCAATAAAGTACAACGTTTATTACTGATACAGGTTTGCATTGGTCTAAAAAATATGGGTGCTACTTACCAAATATTAGTAAACAAAGCTTTTACTACCCAGATCGGAAGAAACATTGATGATATGTTGGTAAAAAAAATTCCAAATATGAAGACCATTTTCAAGATTTAGAAGAAACTATTTGCAATTTGATAATCATTCGTTTGAAATTAAAATCCCGAGAAGTGTACCTCCAATGCATGTTTTGGGAAATTTCTGGGCTATATCGTAAGTAAGAGGGGGACTAAAGCTGATCAGGATTAGTTAAAGGCTTTAATAACTATGGACCCTCTTAGGTCAATCAAAGAGCTACCAATTTTAACACAAAGATTGTCAACTGTGAACAGGTTTATATCCAAATCTTCAGATAAGTTCACCCAATTGTTTTAAGTATTAAGGCAAGTAACTAATTTTGTTAGACATTGAAATGTGATAAAGTGTTTGTTAAATTCAAAGAACATTTATCTTCTCTGCAAATTTTGAGTAACCGATTTTAGGTGAAAATTTATTATTTATATTGTAGTCTTGGATTTTGTAGTAACCGCAGTTTTGGTAAAGGAAGTTGATGGTTATTCGTGACCGGTGTATTATATAAGTAAAAGCTTGCTAAATTTTGGAAAAAAGTATTTGCAATTGGAAAAATTAGCATTAGCTTTAGTCACATCTACTAAAAATATGCACCGTTATTTTAAAGCTTACTCAATCATATTTCAAACTTCACTCCTATTAAAGAATCTTTGGCAAAATTAAGATGTTTCGGGAAGAATGAAAAATTAGTCTATAAATTTGGGAGACTATGGTATTAATTTTACGCCAAAGACAATAATTAACGCTCAAGCTCTAGCTGATTTTGTAGTTGAATTTAATTCGTAGAGGCTAGATTCTGAAGAAGTAGAAAAAGAATAGGAGTAATCGGGGGAGGACTTGAAAAAATTTAAAGTTAAAGGAAATTTATCGGTTGACAAGAATTTGGCTAAAAAGTTGAGGTTTAAAGCACATGGTTGTACAGTTTTTAGAGATGTTCAATACAAAAAAAAATTAAGTCGACCGTTACTGCGATGCATTGGAAGGAAAAGTCTCAAATAGTTTTGTCTGAGTTGCATGACGGGGACGGTTATGCTCATTGTGGGTTTAAAACTCTGACGAGGAAAATACTTTTGATAGGATATTATCGGCCAACTATCATGATAGATGCTAAGGATTGAATCCAAAGACGTGATACTTGTCAAAGATTTTCTAGTACAATACTTATCGGCCAACTATCATAATAGATACTAGCGGTACCTCTTGATTCTATTTCTGAGGCACTTCCATTTGATAGATGGGGGTTAGATCTGGTTGGTCCTCTACCAGTGGCTTATAGGGGAAGTTAGACCATTATTTTCACAAATGATTATTTTTAGAAGTTGGTAGATTTGAACCTTTGTCTAGAACGACAGCCAAGGATGTTATCAAGTTTATTTTGTCTAATATTTATTATGGGTTTGGAGTTCCGCGGGCAATTACCACTGATAATGGCACACAATTTAATAACAAAGAAATGAAAGCATTTTATTCTTCAAAAAGAATTAACCGATATATTTCAACACATGTTCACCGTAAGGAAAATGGACAAGTAGAAGTCACTAATAGAACTATTCTGGATGGTCTAAAAAATAATTTAGAGAGAGAAGTAGGGAAATAGTCAAGCTATCTTCAAGAGTTACTGTGGGTTTATAACATGACACTCTGAATGGAAACTCGTGAATCAACATTTGCTTTGGTGTACGAGATGGATGCAGTGATTTCTTCCATATCTACTCTTCCACCTTATAAACTACTTAATTACTCTGAGGAGAATAATGATGAAGGAATAAAGGAATAATTTAACTTAATTGAGGAAAATAGAGCTTACGCGCATCTAAATTTACTCCAACACCAAACATTGATGAGACGCAGATATACATCTAATGTCCAACGAAGAGAGTTTAAAGTGGATGATAAGATTTTAAGAAAAGTTTTCTTGCATATTAAGGAAAATAGGTTTAGCAAGTTGGGTCCCAATTGGGAAGGACCATATTCAGTAGTCGAAAAACTCAAACTTGAGAAATATTATTTGCAAGATTGTGAAGGAAAACCTCTCCAGCATCCTTGAAATATAAAACATCTGTGTTTATATTGGGAGTAATGTTGTAATTGTTGGTTCAAAAAATTATCTTTGTTATCAATGTATTGACCGATGGCATACTATTTCCTCTCCTGGTAGCGTAAAAAAGTTTTAATGAAGTTCCTACATAGCCGGCATTGTAAATATAATTCTTTTCAAAATTTCAAAATTCTAAAGATATTGATATGTTGTTTTATAAAAAATAAATAAAAAACACTTCGGAAATTAAACGAGGATTAATTACCTTCATTTTGATAAAACTAAATGTGGATAGTTTAACTTGGTAATTAAAATAAATTTATATTGTGATAATTTACGTGGAAACATTTTACACGACAATAAATTACGTGGAAATTATTGACATAATGTTAATTTACAAAGTGATAATTTACATGTTGATAATTTATGGTGTGGGAATTTACGTGGTAGTAATTAATGAAGTGAGAATTTACGTGGTAGTAATTAACGAGGCGATACTTTGTGTGGTAATAATTTACTTGATAATAATTTATGTGGTAACAAAGTGGTTGGCAATTTACATGGTTATGATTTTTATTATAGTAGCGGTTTATATGGTGACAATATATATGGTGATAAAGTGATGAAAGTTCAGTAGAATCTAAAATGATGCTTAAATATCCGATTCAAAAAGTAAAACACTGTGGTTACAAATAAAACATGAGATACAAAAACAAAGGAAACATATGTTGAAACTTTGTGAAGATAATCTTTCATTCTTAATTGCTTTGATCATCTTTAAAAGAACATTATGAGCTACCATATGAGGAGTTTTCATTCTCTATGTCTTCATCTTCCGAAGAACTAGAACTTCAATTTTTATATTCTTCTGATTCATCTAGATTACATTTGAAAATATCTTCAGGAAGATGATCTTCGAGTACCATATATAATAGTATTTCAAGTCAAGCTTCAGATAAACCTGCTCTGAAGATCAAGAATTAAAGAAAATTTGGCCTCTTTTTCGTATTTTTTCAAAGTCTTGAGATAATGGATGCCATATTCTTCAACAACACATGTCATATCAGAGATCTTGTCTTTCTCAGCTTTGATCTTGAATTCCTTTCATTCCTCGATGGAATTCTTTTGGATTCTTCACTTTATTGGTACAAAGTGTTGAGTGCGTCATAGTTTGTGTGCTCATCTTTCATCTCTGCCTAATTTTTTCCAGACATTCCCCTATGTGGATGTATTAAGATATATTGGAATTAAGATCTATATGCTTGGTAGACATAGAATTGATCCATAAGCAATTGTTGAGTAGCTTCAACCCTTCTGTTGCTAGTAACAACTTCTATTCCAAGTCGATTGACCTTCTGAGCCAGTGCTTCGTATTGTTCACGAACTAATTTGGCTTCATTTACAAATTTCTTTGCATCTATTTCAAATTGTTTTGAATTTTTATCAAAAGCAGCCAATGGTCGAACCATATTATGAAGGGTGACAGAGTATTCATCGGAATGATCCTGTAAACATTTTATTTCTTGAAACGTGTATTGTTGGGGATTATTAACAGATAAAATTGGTGAATAATCTTCTAGGGAGGATCGTTTGTTTGATCAAGGTTTTCTGTAGGGTTTTCATTATCTTCAAAGAATTCTAGTGTAGAATTAGGGGAAAAAATGGTTAAAACTTGTTCATAAAGAGGCTCTTTGGGATTTTCATTACTGCAAGGCTTCTTCTTCTTCAAAGCGACTGTTTTCTCTCTTAGAAATCAGGATTCGTGGTTTCAACTTGGGATGGCTGGTTTGTTGGTTTTCGTCTTACCTTTCTTTTTCTTATTGGGATTAGGTTTTGCTTTCTTTATATTGCCTATGGATGGTTCCTCTGGTTTTTCTTTTCACTTTGTGAATATGAGTTCTATTCCTAACATGGAGAAAAACTCGAGCCTGGGGCAGCTAGTCGTTTTACAACATCGAAGGGGGCAAATGGTCCATCATCTTTTCAAGTGGTAAGACAGTTTTAGGAGAGATCTTCTACGACGTTTAAAAAATATTGTTGGTTATTTAAAAATAAAATTCTTCTTAAGCAACATTGTTAACACTAGCATCAGTTCCTCTATTTTTTCGTCGTTAAAGATAGATTTAAAATCGAATTAGATAATTATCCCGACATGACGGATTTTGTTAAAAATTTAATTTTTTAAATCAAATTAGTGAGAAATCAATCTTGACGACGGAAAGTGGCTTACCAACAAAAAAAACATGACGACGAAAAGACAAATTTCTGAAAAAACTTCTTCATTTTGCTAGATTTTGTAAGATCAACTAAATTTCAAAATACAGAATTGTAATTTAAGAAATGGTAAGTAAAAGTAGAAACTCGTGGCTCAAAAATATTTTTCTAATTTCAGATGTATTGGTAATACCCTAAATGAATAAGCGAACTATGAATTATCTCAAACTAACGTAGCTTAAGCAGAAGTTTATTGATAAAATTGTAAGTGTATGACACTTGAAAACTAAAATCAATTTAAAGTAATAACGTCAACTTAAATTTATCGTCGATTTCAATTATAATTTCTAACTCATACTTCTTTTTTATTCATAATTTTAAATTAACTATTACAATTAAGTAACTTAGATAACCTTTGAATGTTAAGAAATATTTTTTTCAATACATTTTATTGATGTTAATATAAATTTTAATTGCAACGACTTCTTCTCATAGATACTAAGAATAATGTGTCTCGCATAATGTACATCGTCTTGCATGTATCATATAACTTGTTATAGTCTCGCACTTACCAATTATAGTTTCATATTTATCAAAATTGGGATGCATATGCATGTCTTACGTATATAAGTCTCGTATATATGATGCATCCGTATGTTTTGCATACATAGACGGAGCTACGTTAGGTTCTGTGGGGACCTAAAAAATGGCTCTTTTATATTTATAATATATTTACTATAAAATAATAATGAATGTACTTTAATCTATTTAGAAAATCATATTATATATATATATATATCATTCATTTCTAAATATATATAACATAAATATTTATTTAAAAAATCAGAATATAGATTTATATATATATATTATAATTATATTCATTTATTAATAATATATATAATATTTATTTATGAATAATATAGACATGTGAAAAGTTTCGAAGAGGGCCTCTTCGATGCTGTTCTCCATCACTTCTTCCATCACTATGGAAGGTCTTTCAGTATTTGTAGATGGAAGAGGAACATTTTGTGGCACCAAAGGCTCTCCGGATAGATGAGCGCTAGTTGTTTCCAAATGCCTAATATCCGGTTGAAGCTGAGTTCCGGAGGACTTCGCTTGAGAGACTACTTTGGATGCCTCTGATCCGAAGGGCTTATCTTGTGGGGCTCTTATAGATACCTCCGATCCAAAGGGTTTATCTTTGGTTGTTGCTTTAGAGGCCTCCAGTTTGGAGGGTTTTGACAGTGAGGCAGTTGCTTGGGCCTTCACAAAACGAGTTGTCCGGCGTGGAGTTGATTTTTCTGGAGACTTTTCAATGTCTGAGCCCATGTATATGAAAGGGGAGGGTTTTCAAACACTCGATACTGCTTTTTCTTGAGCGGTAGTTGGTTGAGATTCCTGAACAGAAGAACCTGATGGAATTTGTGAGAGGTTTGGTTTGAACAACTGTTTAGGCTTTGGGTTTCTAGTGGAGGAAGACCCTTGGTCAGTTTCCTTGGGTGGTTCAACAAACGTTTCTCTTGGGGTGACCGGGAGACCAGCAACGATACGCTTCTCTCTTTCGACTTTCCTCGCTTTCTCTAACTCAGATAAGTTCAACCAGCCGCCTTTTACAAGAGTGTTTCTAGCCTGAACATAAAACTATCCAAGAATAATTTTGAAACAAAGGGAGGAAAGCTCTGTAGAAGGTTTTTGAGTGATGAAGATAATGAAATATTGAAAAAATGGTTTATATATTAGTAGAAAAAGGTAAGTGATACCTAGGAAGAGACGAAGAGGTTTTTGCAATGATTGAAGACGGCGCAGACGTAGGAAAAATTAAATACATAGGTTACTTTTTAGGTTTAGCGGGAGCGCCAATCTAGGTAAAAAGCGACTGGTAGCTCAAATCAGATTGTGACACGTGTCCCACGATCCAAAGAAAGACTCTTAGAATTTTGGGAAAAGTCAGTTCAGACAAACTTCAAGCTGGATATATGAGTGGGTCGGAGAAAATCATCACTGAATAAGCAAATTTTTTAGTCCCGCCAAAGATTATTGACAAGGCCTAAAAAAGGGGCTATTGATGAGTCCGGATAACTTAATCACAGCCTACTGAGATTTCCGGACAAGGGGAATTCTGATATAAACCTGCCACTGAACTATCCGAACAGGACGAAAGTAAAGAAACAACTAAACATCTTCTGACTAAGCTATGTGCTAATCAGCTTAATAACTAAATGGGTCCGTAAACTTGACCCGGTTCTATAACTTGACCTGAAAGCCCATGGGTCCATGATTAAAGATATAAATACCCCAACTACTTTCATTAATGAGGGTAATGAACATTTAATACAACCAGGCAACTCAAATCTCTCACTACTAAACACCCAAAACATTTAATATTTTACACACTTTATAAAACACTTTAGAAAATTACCATCAGCTCAAAATAAACCTCACCAATACCAACATATAGTATCTCATACACGCTTCACACGAGACACGTTAATATGACTTACTATGTGAGAGATGCGAGATAAACTATATTTTCTCATACGAGATGTGAGCAAATATAATTTTTTGAACTATATAAGGATGGATGCGATGAGTTTGTATAAGATACACCCAACCCATCATATAATATACCATGGTAGATGTGAGCCAAAGATATAATATATATGCAAAATGTGAGAACTGAGTATCTCATCATTAATTCATGAGAGTCTAGTAAATTATAATTATAGTCACCAATATTCAAAACATGTGACATCTACTTTTAGGTATGCGAGATAGACTACAAAAATATGCTAGTCGTGGTGAAATATTTTTGCGAGACCTATAAAAGGATAATTGTGAGACGAGTTACATATGATACCATTTTAATTTATTTTTCAAGTATTTTTCTTGTTTTCTTTGGTATTATTGGTTGTGAATATGCTAACAATTAGTTATGGCTTCTATAGAGTTTGAAACCTCATTTGTTGGAACGCTAAATCACATTTATTTTGGTTCGCCATCTGTGTATGTGTCTTATATCCAAAATGCTAGCATGCCTACTGTATTTTGCATCTTGTCAGAATTTGAGGTATGCTCTCAGTCGTATAGATCCAAAGTTTAAGTCTATGATAATTTTTAGGTTTAAACAATGCGTTTATGCTCCACTAGTCACATGTTTAATGAAAATCTTGAATTTTTTTTTAATTAATGAATGAGGTCATAGAGTTGTTAAATTTTTTCAATAATTCACTTCATGATAAATATGTCGAAATATTTGTTAAATGGAAATGATATGGTGGAATGTCATCTTGTCTGGCATAATATTTTAATCATTAGATTAAATATCTATGTAATCTACCTGTTATGGAATTAACTCACAAAATTATAGTCTTACTTATAACTCAAATTTCATGACGTTATGTAGAGGGGCTAAGTTAGATCGCTAGTTTATGTCATAAGTATGAAAAGAAGCTTAAGGTCAATGTTGAAACAGATTTTATGTGGCTAGTTCGTACATCTTTGACAATGATATACAAAGTTTTTTTGAACATGTTATGATTGTTAATTTACTCAATTTTAAGTGTTCTTGTGGTTATTCCCAAAAATATTTATTTTCATGTTCTCATACTTTTGTTCCAATATATTCGAATCATGAAGATCCAAAAATAGTGATTAAGTCATTTTATATTGACAATAATATAGGCCAACTTACGTTTTTAACATACATGCTTTGACTAATATTGGTGAAGGATCAAATTCTAATAAATCATCGAAAATTCAATCTCCTAACTTGAAAAGACGATCTGGAAGGCCTAATAAGAAACATATTTTGTTTAGAGGATAAATAACAACCCGAAATAGGAAGTGTGGTCGTTGTTCAAAGTTTGGGCATGATTAACGGACTTGTTATGATTTTTTTTTTAATTTTTAGGACTTGTATTTGATGTTTTGTATTTTTAATTTCGCTTATTTATTTTAAGAATTTTAGAATACTGTAATTTTTCATTTTATAAAGTGTTTTTATTGTTTTACTTAATGGGAAATAATTTATACTTTTATTTTAATTAGATGTGAGACTCTCTTTAAGGTTATGGCTAAATGCGAGACCCTATTCATTATTATGAAGAGGCAATCTTTGGTATTTTGGAGAGATGCAAGGTTATCTTTAGCATTTAGAGAGATACATGTATACAAGTAAAGACACACGAGACTAGCTTTATTAACATATAATACTATTGCACCTATTACATGCGATAGTGGAATAAAATACTACAAAATAAACTACTACAACTATAAAATACAAGACTCGAACAAAATACTACATAATAAACATAATAAACTACTGTAACTACAACATGTGAGACTAATGCAACTACAATATTCGAGATTACATGCGATAGTGGAGGAAACACTACACATGAGACTACTATAATTTTAACATATGAGACCGGAGCAAAATATTACATAATAAGCTAATGCATCAATAATATGCGAGACTACTGCAGCTAACACGAGACTTCATTGACTACAATACGCGATATTAAAGAAAATAATATGTTGAACTACAGTAAATACAAAAAAGACTACTATAATTCCAAATTTAAATTAAATGATAATTTGAACAAAGAAAATAAAGAACAATTTGCCAATCTAAGAAGAAACTAAACAACAAAAGAAGAAGATCTAAAAACTTGGCTTAAGAGCCTAAGTCCTTACACTCAGATATTATACCCTCTAGCTCCTTATAGAGGAGGTGGAAACTTCATAATTTTCAGCATTGTTGGTTCGAGATTGTTGTTTGTTGTGAGACATCTTAACGGGTTGGGTTTTGGTTATACGACCTTGGTTTTCTCGGGTAATTTTTGACATAGTAGAGTTCTCTTCCTGATTTATAGGATAGTTTCTCTCCTCATCAAGTTCGAGAATATATATCGGGTAGTTGTTATCCCATTCATCAATGGAGGTAGAAGAGTGAGTTGGGTGTTTGTTCATTCATGCTTCTGTTTTTTTTCATGATTGCGACTACTTCGACATTTAGGGTTTTTAAAAATAACTGATATATAGTTAATAAATGGTATTTGAGGTATTTGATGTATATGATATTAATTTCATTAAAAAAAATAGTGAAAGGAGAGGTGATAAACCAATTGTATGATGTATGGTTATGGTACACTAGTTATATTGTTAATAAATGATACGAGGCTGCAACATATACAAAGAAGAGATGCGAGACTACTGTAACCAATACATGCGATACTGAACCAAATACTACACGCAATACTAGGCCAAACACTACATGCAAGATTACTGCAATTACAATATGTGAGGCTGCATCAAAACATATCATGAAATACTATTTCAACTAAAACATGCGAAACTATTGCAACTATAATATGTAATTCTGCATCAAAACATATCATGAAGACTACTTCAACTAAAAGATGCAAAACTATTGTAACTACAACATACGAAATTGTAACGGAACACATCAAGAGAGACTACTTCAACTAAAGATACAATGCGTCTAGAATTGTCTTGTAAGCAAAGTTAGTGGATGAACTTATGGAGTGGGTTGGGTGTTTGGCCATTAGGATTTATCTAAAGTTAAAGATAAGTAAACATATAAATAACTATTGAACTTAGATGGCAAAAGTAATCTCTATATAGTTAGTAAAGATTTTTGAGGGTTTTTATGTGTTTTAATCATCTCAATTATTGCAATTATCCTCTTGACAATTGATATTTGTCATAGTCAAGTACATAAATAATGATATATGTGAGACTACTATAACTACTACATGCGATACTGGAACCAAAATTATGCGAGACAACTCCAACTGAAATACGTGAGACAAGTGCAACGACAACAAATAAAAAAAACATGCGAGACTACTCCAACTACTACACGTGATACTCCTGGAACAAGTAGTACATGTGAGACTAATGTAACTATTACATGAGATACTAGAATACACATTACATGTGAGACTACTGTAACTTAAACATGCGAGACTCCTGAAACTACAATAAATAAAAATAAGACATATGAGACTACTCCAACTACTACATGAGATACTACTAGAACAAGTATTATATGCGAGACTATTGCAACTACGGTTATAGTACAACAAATACTACACACGAGACTGTTGCAACTACAACATGCAATACTATAGTGAAATACTACATAATATAATACTAGAACTAAAACATACAAGGCCATTGAAAATACTACATGCAATATTTCAACAAATAATACACGTGTGGATACTGCAACTACAAGAAACGATCTTTCAGTACATGTTTTTTACCAAAATATACTTACAAAATATTTAAGTTTACAAAATAGTTTATGTTCATTTACTTATAAAATATATTAATTACAAATTATTAAGTTTACAAAATATATCACAAAATACTCCATCTAAAGATTTTCCGATAAACGTTTGTTTGACCATCATTAAAAAAAATATAACATCTCTGCTCTTCTCAATTTACACATGTATTTCTTCTATTGCTGAGAAATAAAATAATTCTCGATAAACTTTCGTGCGTATTCACATACAAAAATTACACAATCGATTGTTCCTAGTTTTTGTGGTGGTATATCTCTCTCTGTAATTATCCTATATTTTTATATTTTCCGTATGGCGTTTTTCATGAGGTACTTCAACAAAACTAACAAAAGAATATATATATATATATATATATATATATATATATATATATATATATATATATAAGACCATACAATAAAAAATTAAACATGTGATATTGAGGAAATGTTACAATATAATACTTGTAATACTAATCAGTGCGAGACATCTGATACATTCATGTGAGACTTGGGAATAAAGGCATGTGAGACTATATAATTTAACATTATGAGACTAAGAATTGTTACAATGCAAGACATGTACTCACTAACAGGCAATAAAATAATGCAAGGAAAGAGGTAAGACAAATTACAAGTAAAAAAACTAGACCAATTACAAGGAAAGAGGTAAAAGCAATTAAAAAATAATAGGCGGGACCAGTTAAAAGGTAATAGGAGAGCCCGGTAACAAATAAAGATGCAAGATGAGTATAAGGTAATATTAGTGAATTTGTGCTACATATAACATGCGAGACTCATGCAATTTTACAATACGAGACTTGTAATACTTACTAGTGTTTCACTAGTTTTTATTATTTTGTCTGGTATGTATTTACCAGGGAGGCAAGAATGGGTTATAGTTTTGTTACTTCTCAATTTTTAAGGTCAATATTCAGCAATGACCAATGGTTCGCTGTATCTTTTTGGATGGTGCATATTGGAATCAACACATAATATGTGTTATCTAGCATACTAAGAAATACATCATCAACCATTTTTATTACGTTGTCCTTATTGTTCAGTGAAGTATGGATTAAGATAAAATCTTACTAATAGTTTTTGTTTAATAATAGATACCTTATTTTATTTATAATTGTCTTTGTATAACCAAAAAGTGCTATTGCGTGACATCTATCTGAAAAATTTCCATCAAAACTTGTGATTGTTACTTTAAAATTTGTGTCTTTAAGGTTCTTAGAAATCTAAGCATCGATAATCTACCAAACGACAAGTAAGGGACATGTTATACAAGAGGTGAGACTTGATAATGCAAAAAATTAATCATGTATTTAATTACATTAAACATGTGAGACAATTTTAATTTTACCTGATAGTCCAGCTCGTCTTTGTTTGGTACTGTCATCAGATCACTTACAAAGATATTCATTGATACTATTACATATGATGTTGGGTTATACCACACAATTGAATCTTCCTATATTTATCCTCTTTATATATTAGCCAGGTTGTCGTATTCACTAGCGTCAATCATATTCTTTATTTCAGTATATATTTCCCAATTAGTTTCAGTCATCTATTGTATCTTATATTATGCTTCTTGTAAAATTTGTCATTCATCAGTGTCTTGCACTTGCGCTTTTCTTTTCTGCAATATGCGAGACAAGTATTAATTGGAATATGAGACATGTGTTACATACATGCGAGACCATGCATCTATGAACTAAATATGTGAAACCAAATATACATGAAGGATAAAAGAGAGACATCGACACATTTCATTGAGATTGATGCGAGACCTATTATATGTGAAGGAACGATGCAAGATCCTCTATACATGAATGAAATATGTGAGACATTGATATATTTTATTGAGATATACGAGATATCTTTTATACATGAATGATATATGCGAAACCATTTATTTAAAACAAACTTGTGAGCCAAATGAAAAAAAATGATACCAAGTAAAACGAACATGCAAACCAAATGAAAAAAAAAACACGCGAGACCAAATGAAAACAACATAAATTCTAGTGTTTTACAACCTTACAATATATGACAATCTAGTGTTTTACAAGCCTACAATGTATGATAAGGTAAAACAAAATATATCAAAGTTTAATATTAATCTACTAAAGATACGCATACATCGTCATGAACTTGTACCACTGATGTTGTCTTTGTCTCCTATATAAAAACTTCAGTAGTATCATCCATATAACCACAGTGGTAGCATCCAGGGAAACATCCATAGTATCATCCAAGGTAGCAGTATTAGTAGCTTCCAAGGCAACAAAAAACCTCAATCTCATTTAGGTGAGCAACAATAATAGCTTTCACGACAACAACAGACTCAATCTCATCAATTTTCTCATAAAAGGCCGCATTTTCATGTGCAAACTGTGTCGTTTCGACATCATTTTCTTTTAAAGTACTTGTTTTTTATAGTGTATTAGGCGAGGAAGATGATGGTAGTTCTCTTTTGCGCTTTTGTGGTGTTAATCATTGGGGTTGTCCTGGTTGGGTTGTTTTGGTTGTTGGTTGTCTGGTTATGGTTCTCGTTGATGTAAACAAGGTAAAAATAAACAATAAAATAAATTGAAGATGCAACATACAATATTGGGGCAATGCTATAATGTGACACTTGTATAAAAAAAATATGTTAGACCATTTATAACACGAGACGTGTATAGGCACACGTGGTCGATGCAACATACAATACTGGGGAAATGTTATAATGCATGAGTTTTATAATAAAATAGGTGAGACTATTAATATTGGTTAGCACAAAACAGGTTATAAAATCATGCAAGACTATAGCATAAAGGCATACAAGATCAAAACAAGATAATAAGTAGACATGGAAGATACGAGGCTTATAATACTTACTAGTATGCAACAACTTTTCTTGTTTTCTCTGGTTGGTGTCGATGTTCTTCTTGGTGTTATGGTTGATTGACTGACGGGACCACTTGGTGAAGATAATGCCCTTTTTATCCGACGGGCTTTCTCTCGTAAAACCAAACCAAAGACGCCCCAAGACAAGAGAAAACTGTTGGGAAATGGGACATTCTAAATATATTAGAACCTTGGTGGACTTCTGCTGGTTGACTTGTTGGATAACTTGGTCGGTGTGTTCTTATTCATTTTTTGGTGGAATTTCTTGGTTGACTGGTGGGATCATTTGGTGGACTTTTTCTGGTTGGTTGTTAAGTGGAATTGGTAGTGTATCATTTGGGTTTGGATAAAAAAAGGTACATATAGTGCCTTTTCAAGGTCATGTAACAATAGGTTTTCTATGCAACTCAGCTGTCACTTTATATTTATCTTTGATCTAAACAGTTCATCAATGCAAGACTAATAAAATACAAATGAGAGATGCGTAAATACTACAAATACAATATGTGATTTTGGAGCAAAACACGACATGCGACACTACAAATACTATTACATGTGAGACTACTTTAACTAAAATAGATGAGTGTGCTGCGATTAAAATATGCGAGTCTACTGTCAAGAAATATATAATTAAATATGCGAGACTACCTAACTGGTTTATGGAGTTATTTTTCATGTTTTTCTTGCTAGGGATTTAGTCATCTTCTAAGGCCTTGCCTTTGGTACAAGATATGTGTACCAAACTCGATCATCTTCTAGAGCATACCAATATCTTCATCCCCACCAAATGCACTTATTTCCACAACCGTTAGGGTTAATTCACCTTTCAAAACCTATAAATTTTTAAATATCTACTAACATTTGAGTCGTGCACAATATATAGTTACTACATGAGAGACCACTTATACTACTATATGTGAGACTACTTTGATGAGTCTGAAAACTGCTTCCTCTCCGGACAGGGACAGATCGGACTAAGGCCATCAGACTGGACAGACCACTCCAAACACTTAGCCCATTGGACTGTTCGAACTATGACAAAAGTACTAAAAAACCTAAACAGCTCTTGACTAAGCTGCTTGCTGTCCTACTAAGAGCTCATTGGTCATTAAACATGACCCGGGTCCATTAAACATGACCCGAAAATCCATAAAGCCCAGATGTAAGGGTATAAATACCCAACCACCTGCATTAAATATGGGTAATGAAAATTAACTGCAACCAAGCAGCTTAATTCTCCCTCTACTCTCTACTCAAAATATTAAATACCCATAAACTTCCACAAAACTCTGAACAAATTACCCAATTACCCTCAGACATAAATTAACCTCACCAAATTGGCGACCATAGTGGGAGAGGAAGGTGCCTGAATCAAGCATTCGAAACCAGCAAGAAAAGTCAGTCCGAATGAATCCGGACGCCCTGGAGGTACCACCAGCTTTGCTCGAAGTGGTGGGTGAAAACGATGAGTACACTATCGAAGAGCGCGATAGGTTAAAGGGTGAAATAGAAGCTCTGAGGGCAGAAAAGGCTAAGATGGGCATGCAAGAAAAGTCAAAAGCGTCAGTTGCTCATCACACCGATAACCCCAGAGAGCATGAGCCTTCAAAGACTCATGTGAGTACCAAGAAGACTCATGCCAGCTCCAAAAAGTCTCACCGGTCTAAGCCAGTGGAGAGTTCTGACTCAGGCTCAGAGTCTTTTGATAGCTCTTCGGATGATGAGGGAGTTGAAGAATCCTTATCCTCTAGCAGCGATGAGGGTCGAACTAAAAAGAAGCAAAAGCAGATAAAAAAATACTCAAGAAAAAGAGATAGACATGGAAAGATGAAAAAGAATATCGGCAAAGGATCATCTCACAGCCGGAGGCATGTGGACCGGATGCTGATGGATCCTTTCGTTTTCCACGATGAACCAGGTATCTTTGCAACTCCCAATGAGGATACTGTGTTCATTCGTGGCAGAAATTGGAGGTAATCTCCATTATCTTCTAAAATTCTGTCCGGAAACCTCCCTAAGAGGTTTGACAGCACCAAAATGGAAAAGTACGATGACAGTACTGATCCGGACAACCATTTGGAACAATTTAAAAACTTCATGATGAACTTTGATAACGATGATAAGCTACTTTGCAGAGCATTCTCCCAATCATTTGCGGGGAGTGCTCTAAAATGGTATAACAGCCTACTACAAGGCTGTATCAAGAATTTCGATACTTTTTGGGTGGCCTTTCGAAGGCAGTTCGTTGGGAGTAAAGAACTAAAGGGCAATGGGGACAAAATAATCCATTGTTCCCAGGAACCAAATGAATCCTTAAAAGAATATATAAGGCGTTTTGTGAACACCAAGAATGGGTTGGCTGATTGCTTCGACCAAGTGGCAATAGCATCCTTGAGACAGGGCTTGAACCCTGGCAATTTGGCTGATTCAGTGACCAGAAAGAAAGCTATGACTTGGGGAGGGTTGATGAATCAGGTTGGAAAACAGATTAACGTTGATAAAACAAAGAAAACCAGGGTGCACATGCAGGTGAGGTCTACCCCGGTGGCACCAAATCCCAATCAGAATCAGTCCGGGAACAAGGAAAAGGAGACCGGACAGAGGCATGGTAGGGCTAAAGCTCAGTCTCAGCCAGCTGCTCCTGCTCAGAGTCAGCAATCCAGAAACAAGAGAGGGCCTTGGGTTCAACCGGAGTGGTTCACAGAATTGAAAGAAAGTGTGGCCACCATTTATGATAAAACAAAGCAAGAAGTGCACTATAGAAGACCGGCCACACTGCAATCTCCTAGAGAACATCGCAATAACTCTTTCTGCCAATATCACAATGATATTGGCCATACCAGTGATGATTATATAGCTTTGAAGCAAGAATTTCAGAACCTGATCGAAAGGGGAAAGCTGGGGGCTTATGTCAAAAGAAAATGAGGTAACAGGACTGACAATACTCATCGGGTTGGTCCAAGTAATGCTGCTCCGGAGGGAGCCATGGTTATAATCGAGAGGTTTGATGTTGAATCTGAATACTTGGATCCTGATCCAACTCGAAACAGAGTGGGTGCAATTGATGAATGTTCTAGAACGGTCTCCGGGCTCATCAAGTTTTTTGAGTCACTGACAATTTTCGGAGGAGATACTATGACAGCTCCTCCTGCTTCTTCGAGGAAGAGGCACGTTCATACTTTGGCCACCCAGCTAGAAGGAGGCATGACTTCCTATCAATCACAAATTCCATTCCCCTTCATTATTTTTTATGAAGATGATTTAAGAGATATAGCTGGCCCTCATGAAGATGCTGTTGTCATAGGAGCATCTATTGGGGGCAATGACAAAAGACGAATTCTGGTGGATACTGAAAGCTCAGCCAATATCCTTTTCTTAACCACATACAAGAGAATGAAAAATACAGCTGTAATTCAGAGTTCGGACAGATCAATTGTGGGCTTTACTGGTAGCTCGGCAGATGTGATCGGAGAGTTCGAAGAAGAAGTTTTGTTGGGTAAGGGCCCTTTCAAGAAGATGGTCAGGATACTTTTTATTGTGGTGGATTGTCCCACTTACTATAATGTTATTTTCGGGAGGTCTTGGCTCTCTAGGATGCATGCAGTGGCTTCAACAGTCCACCAATGTTTGAAATATATTGTTGAGGGACAGGTGGGAGTTTTCCGGAGTAGTCAAAAGGTTGCAAGAGAATGTTATGCTACAGCCCTGGCTCCCCGGACGTTGGGGGCAGTTCGTATCAACGGGCAATAGCAGTTTGAGGGTCTGTCTGGGGGTGAGGGTGAAATTGATGACCCTAGAGAGACCCTTGGAGTGTTAATACCGGTCGAAGAGGTAGAGACACATTGTTTAGAAGAAGGAAAAAGCGTCAAGATAGGGTCTAAAATGCCACCTGGTCTGAAAAATGAGATGCTAAAGTTTTTAAAAAGTCATCAGCACGTTTTTGCTTGGTGCAATGCTGATGTTACTGGGGTCCCAGCAGATGTGATATCACATCACTTATCCTTTCGGAAAGACATAGCACCAGTGGTTCAAAAGAGAAGGGCTTTTTCCAAAGAAAAGGGTGATGTTATTGTACAAGAGGTTGACAGACTCACAAAGATGGGGCATATCAAGGAGTCTCAGTATCCTTTGTGGACTGCCAATCCGGTCCTGGTAAAAACGAAAAATGGCAAGTGGCGCTTGTGTATTGACTTCACAGATCTCAATAGAGCTTGCCCAAAAGATTTGTATCCAGTTCACCGGATTGACCAACTAGTAGACTCCACCTCTGGGAACAAGCTACTATCCTTTATGGATGCTTTCTCCGGATACAATCAAATCCAAGTAGATCCGAAGGATCAAGAGCATACCACATTTGTCACTGACAGGGGTCTTCATTGCTACAAGGTAATGCTATTTGGGTTGAAAAATGCTGGGGCTACTTATCAGAGATTGGTAAACAAAGCTTTTGCTGATCAGATTGGAAGGAATATGGAAGTATACATCGATGACATGATGGTGAAGAGTGTGGATGAGAAATTGCACTTGGCTGACCTCCAAGAAACTTTTACCAACTTGGTGAAAGTGAATTTGAAGTTAAATCCAGAAAAATGTGTGTTCGGGGTGCAATCCGGGAAGTTTCTAGGCTATATTATAAGTAAGCATGGGATACAGCCCGATCCGGACTAGCTTAATGCTCTATTCCAAATGGAGCCTCCTCGAAATATTAAAGAAGTACAACGGCTAACGGGGAGGTTAGCTGCTTTAAACAGATTTATCTCAAGGTCATCGGACAGGTGCGCCCCGTTTTTTCAAACCTTGAAGGGTGCAAAGGGATTCTATTGGACTTCACAGTGTGATGAGGCTTTTAATGAGATCAAGAAGCACATATCCTCCCCCAAAACCTTGTTTAAACCAGTTGATGGGGAGACACTCTTCGTATATTTTGCAGTTTCAAGTTGTGCCATCAGTGCTGTGTTGGTGAGAGAAGTGGATAATTACCCCCATCCAGTGTACTACATCAGCAAAAGCTTGATAGATGCAGAAAGACGTTATTTAAAACTCGAAAAGTTAGCATTAGCCTTGGTAATAGCTGCAAGAAAAATGAGGCCTTATTTCTAGGCTCATCCTATCATCGTCCGGACTTCTTTTCCCTTGAAGAATGTCCTCCAAAAGGCAGACATTTCAAGTAGGATGACTAAGTGGTCGGTAGAATTAGGGTATTTCGACATTGATTTTGCTCCTCGAACAGCAGTCAAGGCCCAAGCTGTGGCTGATTTTTTGGTTGAATTTCACTCCGACAGAGATTCAGAGCAGGCTACTAACATGAAAGACAAAAAGGTCTGGGTCGTCCGGACGGATGGCGGATCCAGCACTATGGGATGTGGTGCAGGGGTGTGTTTGACTTCTCCATATGGTGACAAAATGTACCAAGCTATATGTTTTGCTTTTAGGGCTTCCAATAATGAGTCTGAGTACAAAGCGGCTATAGCTGGTTTAAAGTTAGCCCATATTTGTGGGGCTCAGAGGGTCAAGCTACTGAGTGACTCCCAGCTTCTTATCCACCATGCCCAAGGTCAATCTGAGGCTAAAAAGGAGTAGCTTGTGAAGTATTTACTTCTTCTTAAAAATGAAGCACTCAAGTTTAAAAACATTATTTATGAGCATATACCCCGGGCAAAAAAATGAGTTGGCAGATTCATTGGCAACCATAGCATACACAGAGTCGCATCCATGGATCCATGTGCTGGAGAGCCCCTCCATTCAACTTAGTATGGGTAAAGAAGAAGAAATTTTTGAACTACAGGTGAAACAACCTCAAGATTGGAGAATTCCTCTCCTGCAATACCTCTCCGACGGCGTCGTGCCTCCGGATAAATCACTAGCAAGAAAATTGAAACACAAGGCTCGTGGTTTTATCATATTGAGAGACATTCTATATAAAAAGTCTTACAGGAAACCTCTTCTGCGCTGTTTGGGGGATGATGAGTCTCATGTAGTCCTCTCCGAATTGCATGATGGTGAGGGATCAGCTCATTGTGGATTCAGGGCTTTAACGAGGAGAGTTTTACTGGCTGGCTACTATTGGCCATCTATCATGAAAGATGCTAAGGAGCTAGTAAGAAGATGTGACCCATGCCAAAGATACAGCAATGAAATTCGTGTCCCAGCCATTCCTTTAGAGTCAATTTATGAGCCTATACCTTTTGCTCGATGGGGGTTGGATTTAGTGGGACCTCTCCCTATGGCATCCGGAGGGCGCAAAACTATAATTGTTGCTATAGACTACTTTTCGAAGTGGATTGAAGCAGCCCCTCTAGCAGGAACAACATCAAAAGCTGTCATAAAATTCATTCTATCCAACATCTGTTGCAGATTTGGTGTCCCATAAAAGATAACAACAGACAATGGGCCACAGTTCGACAATAGGGAAATGGAGAGTTTCTGGGCCTCAAGGGGTATACAACATTGTTTCTCTTTATCTTTCCACCCACAAGCAAATGGCCAGGTTGAAGTGGCTAACAGAACTATTCTGTTCGGTTTAAAGAATAATTTGGAAGAGGCCTAGTTATTTACAAGAGGTCTTGTGGGCCTACCGGACAACACCTGGGGCTGCAACTCAGGAGTCACCCTTTGCTTTGGTCTATGGGATGGATGCAGTAGCTCCTATATAAGCAACTCTCCCATCATTTCGTGTTCACCACTTCTCCGAATGTGCTAACGAAGTGGCAATCAGAGGTCAGCTCGATCTAGTGGAAGAAAGTTGAGTTAAAGCTCACCTTAGAGTTGCACACTATCAGGGTTTGATGAGAAGCAGATTTGCTTCTAGAGTTAAAAGAAGAGATTTCCAGCCGACGGACAAAGTATTGAGGAAAGTCTTCTTACACACTAAAGAAAAGCTGCTCGGAAAATTGGCCCCAACTTGGGAAGGACCTTATGTGGTTGTTGAAAGGCTTAAACCTGGAACATATTGGCTGGAAGACAAGGATGGAAGAGTCCTGACCCACCCTTGGAATATCGAACATCTTCGGATGTACTTGGAGAAACATTTGTGTAAATATTTACTTGTTTAAACATCCATGTAAATATTTGGGGGCATACTCTTTCCTACCCTGGTGGCGCGGGGAGGTTTTAATGAGGTGTCCGGGTTTTAAATAAATTTTGATGCGTTCTTAAAAAAATTTCGAAGTATTCTTACTTTGTCTTTTGTCACACCATCCGGACTGAAATAAAAGAGTGATGACCACTTAAACATTCGTCATCGGAGAATTTAAACACTCTCACTATGAAATAACTAAGGGCTATTTAAACACTAGCCATTAAAATTGGAACAGACTATGAAAGAAGGTGAGAATTGTGCAAAACAAGGATATTCATTAAAATAACTTAAGTGCCTTGGCCTTCCAAGGACTTTCAAATTTTCAAAACAGAGTAAAGGATCTATCCGGTCAGATACCGGACACACTTACAAAAAGAGTGCCTTGGCCTTCCAAGGACTTTAGTTCAGATAACATGAAAAGTAAAGAGTAATTCATAATTTAAGGCTGAGCCTTTGAGGATGGCTCGGCTTCATCTACCTTCTTCTTCCCATTAGGATCATCTTTCTCTTCGTTTGGAATCTCCCTGGTGTTCCCTTCGTCATCGCATGAGGATGCACTGGAGTAGCCAAGCCTATCGCCTTCGGCCATTGTGTGATATGGGAGGTCTTCAGGCTCTACGTGAAGCCACAAATCACCCAAGTTCCTCTTCGGGAACTTCTCATGGAAGAGCAGGACCATGTCTGATTTCACCTTGGCATACATCTGCTCTTGAGTATCTATCACGTGGTTGGCATAAGCATCAATCTTGGCCTGGATTTTGGCCTCCTTCTCCCTTAGCAGATCAACTTTCTCCCCTGCAGCTTGGGACAATGCGTTTTCAAGAGAAATTTTGTCACTAGTCAAATTGGTGATAATTTGGTCCTTGGCCTTGGTCTCCCCCTTTGAAGTGGCAAGATCTTTCTCCAATCCGGACAGCCTCTCCCGGAGCTCTGTGATAGTGTTCTCTAGAGTGGCGACTTTTGTGGAACTTTCCTCTTGGTTTTTCTTCAGCTCTTCATTCTCCCCCTTTAGAGTGGCAGCATTTGAAGTGGCAGTGCGAAGGTCATCGGACATCCTCTCTTTGTCAGACTTGAGGTCTTTAATAATGTCTGCCTGACTCCGAACTTGCTTTTCCAACGCGAGCACCGACTGAACATTGCTTAACATAGAATGAGCTATAATATCCCTTTCACTTGAAACAGTAAACGTCTTACCATTAAAAGTGACTGTGTTCGAAGTGCTCGGAGGGAGATAAAGCCCAGCAAAATCATCTTTGGGAAGATTGATGAAGTACTCACCAAGCCCACCTAGACCAATGATGTCTACCCCATCAATGCTAAGATCTCCCCCTTCGACCTCATAGGTTTGAAAGTTACCAGGTATCTCCTCTGCCTGTGTTGGGTCTGTGGGATCAGCTTGGGGAAGAGGCTCCGGAGGACGGAGAGAGAGTTCGTCACCCTTAGAGGTTTTTTTCTTCTTGGCCTCCATATCTTTGCTTTCAGCTCTCGTTTGCGGTCTCTCTTGGAAGCCCTTGGAGGATTTGGGGAGTGAACCTCTTGCTTGACACTCTCCTGCTCTACCGCTTCCAAGAGAGCAGCATCAATCCGGCTTGGGGCTAACCCCTCCGGATTTGGTAAAGCAACTTCCTCCACCTCAGCAGGGTCCGTACCACCTGCCACTTTCTTGCCTTTCTTCTTTTTGCCCTTCATTTTGCTCAGGGCCTTGGCCCGACCTGGCAAGTAAAGTATCCCGTCCGGTTCGTACGTCCTTTTAAGCACTACATCCGGAGGAGGCTGGGTGGTTAGCTCTTCCCAAGTCAAGTCTCTCCGACCTGCGGTGTTCCAAAGATGAGATCTTGCTAAGTTGCCCGCCGTGAAGGCATCGTGGAACCGATTTCCCCACCTTTCAGCAGCCCAAGCATTGATCTTGGAGCAAGTGGCTTGCCCGGACTTTACATAGTCGTTGAAGTCCTTGAGCAGTACTGATAAAAAGAAGACAAAGTTAATTAGTTTAAACAAATTTGATAAAAGAAGAGATAAAAATATAAGGTATGAGCCTTGTCATCACTCCTCCATCTGCTGGTGAGGAGGCTGGGGTTGACTTCGGCCTTGATTTTCTTCCCGTTCTCCCAAGCGCCACTTACGAAGAGGAATTGATTCCTCCAATTCCTCTCCGACTCCAGCAAGTCGTCCACTGCCTTGAAGTCATCCCCCATGTTGAAGTGGTAAAAGGGGATGTGGTGGTTTTTACAGAGGCTGGCCACAGCAGCAAATTCCTCCATTGGCAAAGGGATCCCGGAGAGCCTAGAGGCCATAATTCAGGCCATAAGGGTGTACCATGCATTGGGACTCAGCTGGCTTGCGCAGAGCTTTATCAGATGAAAGTATCTGACGATTTATAGGTCTAAGGGGAATCTGAGCCCCCAATTAAACATCTCCGTGAAGATGACTATTTTGCTCAATTTGCAATCCATGGGGGTTTCTGGGTTTATAGGGATCCTTATCTTCACGTTCTCCGGAATTCCCCACTTCGTATGCATCCGGCCCAGTTCAGCTGTGTGGATGAATGCGTAATTGATATTTTGTAGAGCGATGAGGTACTTGACATTGACCTTGTGAAAACAAGGCCCCACCCTTCCTTCAAGGCTCTCCGGCAGATCTGGATGCCTCAAGCACAACTTTTCCTTGCCTTTGTCTTTTTTGGCAGCAACAGCGCTGCTAGTTTGTCCGGAGGGCTCAGATTCGAATGGAGCCTCTTCGATAGAGTCCTCTATTACTTCCTCCATTATTGATGAAGGGTTTTCAGCAACTGTGGTAAGGGAAGGTTCAGATTTGGCTCAGCCTGGCTTCCGGACTGCTGAGTTCCAGTATTTTCTTGGTTCCTGGCTTCCGGACTGCTGAGTTCCAGTATTTTATTGGTTCCTGGCCTCCGATTGGGGCTCTGATGCAGATGTTTCCTTCCGGAGACTTGAGTTAGTGCCCTCTAGACCGGACATCCTGTCCTTGGGAGCTCTAATGAGCACCTCTGACCCTGCACTACTGTCTTTGGCACCCGATTTTGAAGGGGTGCCCTTGGAAGCTTGGCCCTTGACCAACCGGCCTTTTCTCCGGTCAACTAATTTTTTAGGGGAATTTTCGGTGTCTGACCCCATAGCTATGAAGGGGGAGGGTTTCTTGAAGCTGGTAACAGTAACACCTGGCTCAACAACAGGTTACGATTCTTGAACCGAAAATCCAGAAATGATGGGTGAGAGATTGGCCTGAAATAACCTTTTCGGTTTTACACCTTTTGAAGAAGAAGAGCCCTGGTCTGATTCTGTGGCAGCAGTCACTGGTTTGTCAATAGGAGAGGTGGGTAAACCTGCCGCAATGCGCCTTTCCCTTTCGACATTTTGTGCTTTTTCTAGTTCAGAGAGGTTGAGCCACCCGCCTTTGACCAAAGCGTTCCTCGCTGTGAACATAAACGGTCTGAGCAAGAGTTTGATTTTGAGAGAGGAAACTTTAAGGATTTTCATAGTAAAAATGAGAGTGATGGTGAAACAGTAGAAAATGTTTCAATTTATAGTAAATCTGAAAAAAAAAGGGGTTTGATTCCTAGGAGAATTCGAAAAGATAGGTAATGATTAAAAGACGGCGATGATGTCATCCTCTTCAATGAAGAGGTTACTTTTTGAAGAAGGTGGGTGCGAGATTCAAGGTGAAAAAATGGCTGAAGAAACCAACCAAAAAGTGACACGTGTCCCACAGACTCTGGTAAAAAACCGTTTGGATTCACGAAACTTAATCAGTCCGGATAAAACCACAACACGAACAGACATGTCCGGGTTAAAACTGCCCCTAAATATCGGACTGTTTTTAAGGTTTTTGGCAAAGGCATTTGGACAAACACCTAAAAAAGGGGCTCCTGATGAGTCCGAAAACTGCTTCCTCTCCGGACAAGGACATATCGGACTAAGGCCATCAGACCGGACAGACCACTCCGAACACTTAGCCCATTGGACTGTTCGAACTATGACAAAAGTACTAAAAAACCTAAACACTTCTTGACTAAGCTGCTTGCTCTCCTACTAAGAGCTCATGTGTCTTTAAACATGACTCGGGTCCATTAAACATGACCCGAAAACCCATAAAGCCCAGATGTAAGGGTATAAATACCCAACCACCTGCATTAAATATGGGTATTGAAAATTAACTGCAACCAGGCAGCTTAATTCTCCCTTTACTCTCTACTCAAAATATTAAATACCCATAAACTTCCACAAAACTCTGAACAAATTACCCAATTACCCTCAGACATAAATTAACCTCACCATACTTCATTACAATATGTGATCCTAAAGAAAATACTACATGCATACTACTACAACTACAATGTGCGATAGTTTGAACAAATATTATATCTGATACCATTTTAACTACAACATGTGATACTTGAACAAGCTTATTTACAACGGGAACATGCGATACCTACTCATCTCTAAGATGCTTAATTATTTCTATCATATTAAGTTTGTTGTTTTTATTACCAATCCCCACAATTCGTAGATTATAAGAATCATGGCCGACCTTGTTTTTTTCTTGCACAATGGTTGTGGGCTCCATGATGATTAGCTGCATGAAGAAATATATCAACATTATTATAATTATTTTGTGGCCATTTTATTATTGACCAAGATACTAACCATTAAAAGTGCAACGCATCCAATGAATCTATCTAGTTAGTTTTCCACACAATTCTGAACTGACCAAAGTAGCTTCTCCTTGATTACTCCGGACCAATCATAATTGTTACTTTTTCAAGGTCTTCGACATAGAAGAGCGCTATTGTACCCAATATATTCCTTGATACTGAATAAAGTTTTATAGATTATACATATTACATCAAAAAAATAACGACATCTTTTACAACTTGATCCCCTAGTAGAAATAACTCTATTTATTCCATCATATAAAACACAACACAATAATAAGAAATAAATATTAAGTACATGTGATAGTATAATAAATATAAAGGATTGATGTGAGACTACTACATCCAGAACATACGATACTATAATAAAACACTACATGAGAGACAACTAAAAATACTACATGTAAGGTGAATGCTGATGAGTTCGGAATATCCAGTCATAGCCCACAGTATTATCCGGACAAGGGCAATTCAGATAATAACATGCAACTGAACTATCCGTACAAGACCAAAGTAAAAACACTTAAACACCTTTTGACTAGGCTATGTGCTAATCAGCTTAAAAGATTAATGGGTCCTTAAACTTGACCTGGTTTCATAATTTGACCCGTAAGCCTATGGGTCCTTAATTAAGGGTATAAATACCCCAACCACTCTCATTAATGAGGGTAATGAACATTTAATACAACCAATCTGCTCAAATCTCTCACTACTCCACACCAAATACTTAATACTCAAAATACTTTACAAAACACTTTACAAAATTACCCCGAGCCCAAAATAAACCAAACCAAATTGGCCACCATAGTTGGAGAGCAAGGGTGCCTGAATCTTGTATTCAAAACCAGTAGAAAAGACCAATTCGGATGGATCCGAACGAGCAAGGAACACCGCCACCTGGGGAAAACAAGGAATACACCATCAAAGAGCGAGACAAGTTGAGAGCATAAATAGAGGCGTTAAGGGGCATAAAACAACCATAAAAGGGTATAACGGAGAAGTAAAAGACGTCAATCATTCAATATAGTGACAATCCTAGGGAGAATGATCCATCAACAAAGACTCATTTGAGTTAAAAAAGACTCATGTCAGTTCTAAGAAGACTCACCGGTCTAAGCCGGTTGTAAGTTCAGATTCTGAGTCCTCCAGCAGCTCTTCGAACGAGGCTGAGCTTGAGGAGTCTTTGTCATCAAGTAGTGATGAAGGGAGGTCCGAGAAGAAACCGAAACTAGTTCAAAAATATTCAAGAAAAAGAGATAAGCATGGGAGACTTAAAAGGCATCTGGGCAAAGGGTCATCTCACAACCACAGTCACAAGCATGTAGATCAGTTGCTGATTGATCCTTTTGCTTTTCAGACCGAACCAGGTATTTTTGCAACGCCTAATGAAGACACAGTCTCTAGTCGTAATAGGAATTGGAGACAGTCACCTTTGTCTGCCAAAATACTATCCGGAAACCTACCCAAAAGGTTTGACAGCTCCAAAATGGAGAAGTATGATGGAAGTAAGGATCCGGACATTCATCTGGAGTAGTTCAAGAACTTCATGATGAATTTGGGATGATGATGACAAACTCTTGTGTAGATCCTTTTTCCAATCTTTTACGGGAAGTGCTCTTAAGTGGTACAAGAGCTTACCCCAGGGGTGTATAAGAAAATTTAATATATTCTGGGTTTCCTTTTGGAAGGCAATTTGTGGGAAGTAAGGAGGTGAAGGGAAATGGAGATACTATAATCCATTATTCCCAAGAGCCAAATGAGTCCTTAAAGGACTACATAAGTCGGTTCGTAAATACCAAAAACGGGTTAGCAGATTGCTTCGAGCAGGTGGCAATTGCTTCCTTGAGGTAAGGGTTGAACCTTGGGAATCTGGCTGATTTGGTGACCAGGAAGAAGGCCACGACCTGGGGTGTCTTATTAAATTAGGTGGGGAAGCAGATTAATGTGGATGAAACCAAGAAAACCAGGGTGCACCGTCAGGTGAGGTCCACCACAACAGCTCAAAACCAGCCTGGATATAAGGCTAAAGAGATTGGACAAGGATCCAACAGGGCTAAAGAGGCTCAGTCCAACCAAAATCAATCTCAGAGCCAGCATTCAAGGAGTAAAAAAGGTCACTGGGTTCAACCAGAGTGGTTTGCAGAATTAAAAGAGAATGTGGCCAAGATTTATGTCAAGACCAAAGAAGAGGTCTATTTCCGGAAACCACAGCATTGCAGTCTCTCAGACACAGTCAAAATACTTGTTTTTGCTAGTATCATAATGATATTGGCCATAACACCCAAGACTGTATTGCTCTGAAATAGGAAATACATAATCTCATTGAAAGAGGTAAGTTGGGAACTTATGTCAAAATAAGAAGTTGAAACAGGCCTGATAATGCTCCTCGAACTGGCCCTACGAACAATGTCGGAGCATCTGCTCCGGAGGGGGCAATGGTGATCCTTGAAATATTTGATGTTGATTCGGAGTACTTGGCTCCTGATCCAAACCGGAACAAGATAGGGGTCATAACAGAGCAAACTAAGACGGTGTCCGGACTCATTAGTTTCTTTGAGTCCCTCACTATATTCGGAGGGGATACCATGATAGCGCCCACTCCTTCATCAAGAAAGAGGCATGTTCATAGTCTGGCTACTCAGTTGGAAGGAGGCATGTCCTTTAATCAATGCCAAACCCTTTTTCCATACATAGTTTTCGATGAGGATGATTTAAGAAATATTGTTGGGCCTCATGAGGATGATGTGGTGATATGAGCATCTATTGGGGGCAATGATATTAGACGAATTCTAATAGATACGGGCAGTTCGGCAAACATCCTCTTTTTAAGTTCTTACAAGCAGATTAAAAATCTGGCCGTTATCCAACGGTCAAACAGAACAATTGTGGGATTCACAGAAAAGCTCTGCGTATGTAATCGGGGAGTTTGAGGAAGAGGTGATATTGGGCAAGTGACCTTTTAAAAAGCTGGTCAGATTGTTATTTTTTGTGGTAGATTGCCCCATATGTTATAATGCAATCTTTGGGAGGTCCTGGCTATCTTGAATGCATGTTGTGGCCTCAAAAGTCCACCAGTGTTTGAATTATGCGGTTCAAGGGCAAGTGGTTGTTGTCCAAAGTAGTCAGAAAATAGCAAGGGAGTGCTATGCAACTGTACTTGCTCCTAAGACTTTGGGAGCATTTCGAATTAATGAAGATTAGCAGTTGTTATGGCCTTATGAGGGGAAGGGTGAGATTGATGACCCCAGAGAGGCCCCTACTGTTATAATACCAGTAGAAGAGGTTGGAACCCACTCATTGGTAGAGGTTAGAAGTATTAAGGTTGGCTTCAAGATGGTGCCAGAGTTAAAAAAGAAATTGTTGTCCTTTTTATGAGACAATCAACATGTTTTCGCTTGGTGCAATGGTGATTTAACCAGAGTACCCGCAAGCGTTATCTCACACAAATTATTAATTCGGAGTGATGTTGCACCTGTGGTGCAGAAAAGGAGGGCCTTCTTTAAGGAGAAAACAGATGTAATAGTCCACGAAGTAGATCGTCTTACCCGGATGGGGCACATAAAGGAGTTCCACTATCCTTTATAGACTGCCAATTCGGTGTTAGTCAAGAAAAAGAACAGGAAATTGCGTATGTGTATTGATTTTATTGACCTTAACAGAGCTTTCCAAAAAGATCTTTATCTGATCCCCCTGATAGATCAGTTAGTGGACTCAATGTCTGGAAACAAGTTATTGTCCTTCATGGATGCCTTCTCTGGGTACAATGAGATACAGGTGGATCCAAAGGACCAGGATCATACTGACTTTGTAACAGACAAGGGTCTCCATTGCTATAAGGTGATGCCTTTTGGGTTGAAAAATGTTGGGGCTACTTACCAGAGGCTAGTAAACAAAACATTTTCTAATCAGATTGGAAGGAATATGGAGATGTACATAGATGACATGATGGTTAAGATCTTAGAGGAGGATTTACATATAATTGACTTTCGGAAAACTTTTGCCAATCTGACAATGGTGAATTTAAAACTAAATCCAAAAAAATGTGTCTTTGGGGTCGGTCCGGAAAAGTTTTGGGGTATGTGATAAGTGAGAAAGGGATACAGCCCGATCCGGATCAGTTCCTCCTCGAAATATTAAAGAAGTCCAAAGGCTTACTGGAAGGTAGGCTGCCTTGAATCGTTCTATTTCAAGATCTTCAGACAAGTGTGCTCCATTTTTCCAAACCTTGAAGAATGCTAAACACTTTAATTGGTCTCCACAATGCAGCCAAGATTTTGATGAAATAAAGAAACGATTATCTTCACTATAGACCATTTTTAAGCCCGTACAAGGAGAAACACTATATGTATACTTGGCTGTGTCAGAATGCGCTATAAGTGCAGTATCTGTAAGAGAGGTGGACAGTCACCCTCGTCCGGTGTACTACATCAGCAAAAGTCTGATAGATGCTGAGTAGAAGTACTTGAAGCTTGAAAAGTTGGCACTAGCCTTAGTGATTGCTGTAAGAAAAATGAGGCCGTATTTTCAGTCTCATTCCATCATTGTCCTAACATCTTTTTCTTTAGAAAGAAGATATATCAAGTAGGATAACCAAGTGGTCCGGAGAATTGGGTGATTATGATATTGATTTTGCCCCACGAACTGCTATCAAAGCTCAATCTGTTGCTGATTTCCTGGTAGAATTCCATTCGGATAGGAATTCTAAACAAGTTTTTGAAGGAAAAACCAAAAAAGAATGGGTAGTCCGGACTGATGGTGGATCAAGTACAATGGGTTGTCGAGCTGGAATTTTCCTAACCTCTCCGTATGGTGATAAAATGTACCAGGCTATATGCTTTGGGTTCAGGGGCTCTAATAATGAGTCTGAATATGAAGCGGCTATAGTTGGTCTCAAATTAGCTTTCCTATATGGAGCTAAAAGAGTTAGGTTGATGAGTGATTCTGAGCTTCTTATCCATCATGTTCAAGGTCAATCTGAGGCCAAGAAGGATCAGATGATCAAATACTTACTCATCCTTAAACAGGTGGCAACCAACTTCAAAAGTGTTTGTTATGAGCATATTCGTAGATCCGAAAATACACTAGCGGATTCCTCGGCAACAATAGCATATTCTGAGTCCTACCCTTGGATTCATGTACAAGAATTCCCATCCATACAATCAAATCAGAACAAGGAAAAGGAGGAAAGCTTGAGTATACAAGTGGTTCAACCTAAAGATTGGAGATTTTCTATTCTTCAATACATTTCTAATGGGGTTTTGCCTCCGGATAAAGTTATAGCAAGAAAAATTAAACACAAGGCTCGTGGTTTTTTTTATCATAAGGGAAGTTCTCTATAAAAAAAACTCTTTCAGTAGACCTCTCCTGCATTGTTTGGGGGTTGAAGAATCTCAAGTCGTTTTATAGGGCACTATGTGGAGAAGGGTCGGCACATTGTGGCTATAGGGCACTAACCCGGAGGGTATTGTTGGCTGGGTACTATTGGCCATCCATAATGGCAGATGCTAAAGAAATGGTAAAGAAGTGTGATCCATGTCAATGGTATGGTAACGAAATACATGTGCCAGCAGTACCTATGGAGTCAATTTCTGAGCCGGTACCTTTTGCTCAGTGGGGATTGGATTTAGTTGGGCCTCGACCAATGACGTCTGAAGGGTGCAGGACTATTATAGTTGCTATTGATTACTTCTCGAAATGGATAGAGGCAGCTCCTTTGTCAGGAACCACTTCGAAAGTTGTCATAAAATTCATCTTATCCAATATATGTTGCAGATTTGGGATTCCTCAAAAGATTACCACAGATAACGGGCCACAGTTTGATAACAAGGATATGGAGAATTTTTGTGCCTCTAGAGGCATTCAACACTGTTTCTCTTCCCCTTTCCATCCACAAGAAAACGGTCAGGTTGAAGTTTCCAACAGGACCATTTTATCCGGATTAAAAAAAATCTAGAGGGGGCTACAGGAAAGTGGCCAAGCTATCTGCAAGAAGTATTGTGGGCATACCAAACTACTCTTTGGGCTGCTACACAAGAATCTCCTTTTGCTTTGGTGTATGGGATGGATGCCATTACCCCCATTGAAGCTACCCTACCATCATACAGGGTCCATAAATATTCCGAACAGGCTAATGAGATAGCAATTAGGAATCAGTTGGACTTAATAGAAGAAAGAAGGGTTAAAGCTCACTTGAGAACAATTCACTACCAAGGCATGATAAGGAGCAGGTTTGCTTCCAAGGTCAAGAGAAGAAATTTTCAACTACGAGATAAAGTTTTGAGAAACGTTTTCTTACACACCAAGGAGAAGCAGTTCGGTAAGCTGCTTCCGAACTGGGAAGGCCCCTATGAGGTCTCTAAAAAGCTTAAACCTGGGACATATAGGCTTCAAGACAAAGAAGGAGGGGTTTTGAAGCACCCATGGAATATTGAACATCTCAGGTTATATTTAGAATAAAAGTTGTGTGTAAATATTTACTTGTTAGATATCAATGTAAATATTAAGGGGCATACTCTTTCCTACCCTGGTGGCGCGGGGAGGTTATAATGAGGTGTCCGGGTTTTTTATTCAATAAAATGTGATGCCTTCTTAAAACATCCGGTGTGGTTTAACTACAATTCAATTCAAGTACAAATCTTTGGTTTAACACTTTGGATCTTTGATAGATCAGATAAAATTGGTTGAGTGATGACCATTAAATACATGTCATCGAAGATATTAAACACTCTCACTATAACGCTTCTGAAAAACTAGGGGCTATTTAAACATTAGCCATTAATATTTAAAGGAAAGAAAGTGTTAAATAGAGGAAGATTTGATAAATAAACCTATTAGGACTTTAACTGGATGGGAAGAACAAAACATGCCTTGGCCATCCAAGGACTTTAAGTATTTCAAAGAATTATCCGGACTCTCACCTGATAACATTACAAAATATGCCTTGGTCATCCAAGGACTTTAATTGTTCAGAAAAGATAAAAAAAATATGATTAAACCTCAGGGCTTGTTCCCTCCGGATGTCTCACCACCACCACCACCACCTTTCTTGGGACTTTTGAGTTCAGTAATCGAACTCTCACCAGTTCCCTCTTCATCATCCGTAGTGGAATCAATTCTATTGGAGTAGTTGTACTTGTCACCACCTGTCATGGTATGATGAGGAAGCTCTTCGTATTCTACATATTTCCATATGGGACTAAGGGTCCTCTTCGGAAAGGTCTCATGGAAGAGCAACACTATGTCAGACCTGACTTCATCGTGTCTTTTCTCAAGGAAATCTATCACTTCGTTGGTATATTTATCAATACCTTCCTGAATGAGCTTGCTCCTACTGCTTCACCAAGTCCTCTTTCGTCTTGGCCATCTTAGACATAGTACCTTCTAAGGAAGTCTTCTCACCGTATAGGGTTTGAATGTTGTGAGATCCTTTTCCAAACCGGAATACTTAGTTTGGAGCTCAGTACTGGCAGTCTCCGAAGTGGCTAGCTTGGTTGATAAATCTTCTTTGTCCTTCCTCAATGCTTCAATCTATTTCTTCAATTCTTCTATGCTCTGATTGGTATTAAGAAGATTGCTTGATAGAGACTCATTGTCAGTGGTGAGGGAATTGATGAGAGTGGTCTGGCTTTTTACTTATCTCTCCAAGTCAAGCACTGGTTGGATGTGACCAAGAAGAGAATGGCTTACCATTAAATGTCACCATGTTAGCAGAGCTCGAAGGGCGGTAGGGATTTGTAAAATAATCCTTCTTAGAATCATTGAAGTATAAATCAATATCTTGAAGGGCACTAATGTCCACTTCTTCAGTCCCACCCCCAGCAACCTCTCCGGACTGCAGACCTGTTAGGATCTTCTCTTGTAAAGTGGGATCAACATGGGTTGGTGGAGGTAGAGGCTCCAAAGGGAGAAAAATTATTTCTTCTCCTAAGGTGATCCTCTTCTTTTTGGCAGCCTTTTCCTCACTGTTGGCCCTTCTTTTCCGCTCATTTTTGGGAGGCTTTGGTGGGTTTTGTGACTCTCCCGCCTCTCTTACAGTTTCAGCCTCTACCACTTTGAGCAGGGCAGCGTCAATTCCCCCTTGGTTCCCCGAGCCAGTCCCCTATGTGCCTTCTTAAACCGACTCTGTTGCAGCTTTCTTCTTCTCCCCTTTCATTTTGCTGGGAGCTTTAGTTTTGAAAGGAAAGACCAATTTACCATCTTTCGCCTTCGTTCGCTTGAGAATTATACCAGGAGGAGGCGGCGTAGTTAGCTCTTCCCATGAGAGGTCCCTTCGACCTGTGGTGTTCCACATATGGGACCTCACAAGATTTCCCGAGGTGAAGAAATTGTGGAAGACATTCCCCCAACGCTCCGCAGCCCATGCGTTAAGCTTGGCACAGGTTGTTTGCCCCTCTTCTAGGTGTCCGGTGAACTCCTTCGGCAGCACTGAAAAAGGAGTGACAAATTAATCAGAAGGGGAATACTTATGATTTAAAAAGAAAAGCATGAAAAAACAAAGATAAAAAAAACTCACCGGTACTCTTCCACCTGCTAGTTAACATGCTGGGATTGATGTTGGCCTTGATCTTCCTACCGTTCTCCCATGTCCCACTGAAAAACAGGAACTGTGTCCTCCAGTTCTTCTTAGACTCCAGCAAGTTCTCTACCACCTTGAAATTGTTCCCCATATTATGATGGTAGAATGAAATATGGTGATTCATGCATAGACTTGCCACAGCGGCAAATTGCTCCATTGGGAGTGGGATTTTTGATAACATTGATTCCATTATGAAAGAAAGAAGGGAATATCAGGCGTTTGGGCTTAGCTGGCTTGGTCAGAGTTTAACCAGGTGGAAATACCTGACGATTTCTGGGTCCAATGGGAACTGAAGTCCCCAGTTTACCACCTCAGTGAAAATTGGTGTGGTTTATTTTCGTTTGAGGGTAATTTTGTAACTTTGTCTAGAGTTTTGTGGGAAGTTTGTGAGTATATAATGTTTGGGTAGAATATAGAGGGAGAATTGAGCTGCCTGGTTGTATTTAATTTTCATTACCCTCATTTAATGTAGGTGGTTGGGTATTTATACCCTTATCTTTGGGCCATATGGGCTTTCGGGTTGTGTTTAATGGATTCGGGTCGAGTTTAAAGACCCATCAGTTTTAAGTAAGTAGATAGTCAGCTTAGTCAAAAAATGATTTAAGTTTTAATTACTTTAGTTCTGTTCGGATAGTTCAGTGAATGAAAGTTGTCCGAAGTAATCCCCTGTCCGGTGAAATGGACATTGTCCGAATTAATCCTGTCCGGTTCCCATAAGATGTGGTGACAGAATCCGGACTCATCAGTAGCCCCTTTTTTAGGTGGTGTTCAAAGGCCTTTGGCAAGACCTAAAAAATAGTCTTGCAGCTGGTCACAGTCATATCTGGACAGGCCCTTCGAACTTTGTTATAGCTTTATCCGAACTGAAAAGTTCTTGAAAACTAAACGGTTTCTTGCCAGAATTCATGGGACACGTGTCTCTCTCTGGTTCGCCACATCAGCTGTTTTTTCACCTAGAATGGCGCTCCCACCTTCTCCAAAAAGTAACCTCTTCATTTAATGAAGATGACATCAGCGTCGTCTTTAATCATTGCAACCCTTTCGAATTCTCCTAGGTATCTAAGCATATTCTTGTGTGTTTACTATAAATTAATCACTCATTTACTGTTTTACCATCCTCTTCACCTTGTTTAAACTTCAAAGCTTTCTCTCAAAAACAAATAATTTTTCTCGGTGTGAGTTTATGTTCACAGCTAGGAACGCTTTAATCAAAGGTGGGTGGCTTAATTTATCAGAGTTAGAGAAGGCTCAGAAGGTTGAATGTGAGAGGCGCATTGCTGCAGGCCTCCCTGTTTCCCCTGTCGACAAACTAGTAATACCCAGCACAGAGCCTGACCAGGGCTCTTCTTCAACCAAAAGAGTTAAACCTAGGAGGTTGTTTCAAACCAACCTCTCACCAATCGTTTCAGGCTCGTCGGTTCAGGAATCAGAGCCCACTGTTGAACCAGGACAAGCAGTTACCAGTTTTAAGAAGCCTTCTCCATTTATCTCCATGGGATCAGATGCTGATACCTCTCCATATAAGTTAGTTGATAGGAGAAGAGGTCGCCTGGTAAAAGGTCAGGCTTCAAAAGGTACACTTTCCAAATCAGGGGTCAAAGATAGCAACAAAGGGTCAGAGGCACCCATGAAAATTCCTAAGGACAAGTTGTCCGAACCGGAGGCATCTAGCTCAATTCTCCGAAAAGAAACTACTGCATCTGAGCCCCAGCCGGAGGCCATAGTACAAGAAACCAGTGAAACCCAACAATCCGGAGGCCATGGTGAGCCAACCTCAAACTCTCCTCACCCACCAACAACTGAAAACCCCTCCCTGGTTATGGAAGAAGTGATGGAGGATTCTATTGAAGAGGCTCCATTTGAGTCTGAAGTCTCCGGGCAAACAAGTGAGGCTGCTGCTGCCAAGAAGGACAAAGGCAAAGAAAAACTATGCCTAAGGCATCCAGATTTGCCGGAGGTCCTTGTGGGAAAAGTAGGACCTTGTTTCCACAAGGTTAGTGTTAAGTATTTAATTTCTTTGCAAAAACTTAACTATGCCTTCATCCACACAGCCGAACTGGGTCGGATGCAAACAAAGTGGGGGATTCCGGAGAATGTAAAAATAAGGATCCCAATAGACCCTGAAATACCGATGGACTGCAAGCTCAGTAAAATAGTTTTCTTCACTGAACTCTTTAACTGGGGACTAAGGTTTCCCTTAGATCCAGAGATAGTCAAATACTTCCACCTCATCAAGCTTTGCCCAAGTCAACTGAGCCCTAATGCCTGGTACACCCTCATGGCCTGTATCATGGCCTCCAGGCTCTCCAGAATTCCTATTCCAATGGAGGAGTTTGCAGCTGTGGCCAGCCTCTGCAGACAACACCACATTCCCTTCTATCACTTCAACATGGGTGATAATTACAAAACACCGGATGACCTGCTTGAGTCTGAGAGAAATTGGAAGACTCACTTCTTGTTCGTGAGTGGTGCCTGGGAGAATAGGAGGAAGATCAAAGCCGGAGTCAACCCGAGTCTCCTCACCAGCAGATGGCAAAGCGATGGTAAGAATCCCACCTCTCATTCCCATTTTTATTTTTATCAAACTTGTTTAACTAACTTGTCTTGTCTTTTTTTACAGTGCTGCCTAAAGACTTTAATGACCATTTGAAGGCCGGCCATGCTACTTGTACCAAGCTAAACGCTTGGAACACTACCAACCGGAGGGACTTATCCTGGGAATCGCTGCTGAAAAGTGGGGGAATCGCTTCCACAATGCCTTTACCGGAGGCAATCTCATAAGGTCCCACCTCTGGAACACTACCAACCGGAGGGACTTATCCTGGGAGGAACTTATCACCCCATCCCCTCCGGAAGTAGTCCTCAAAAGAACACACGTACCAGACGGGGCATTGTATCTGCCCGGTAGAGCCAAGGCCCCAAGTAAGATGAAGGGCAAGAAAGGTAAGGGCAAGCTTAGTGCAGTTGAAGCCAACCCTACCGAAGCGGAGGCAACTGTTCCAACAAACCAAGAGGGTCCAGTTCCAAGTCAGATTGATGCTGCTCTTCTAGAAGTAGTGGAGCATGAGAGCACTAGGGAAGAGGCAGGATCTCCAAAACCTCCAAGGGTTCCTAAGAGAGATAGGAAACGGGGAGCAGATAGCAAAGGCAGGGAGGCCAAGAAGAAAAAGACCTCCAGGGGTGATGAGATTTCTCTCTGGCCCCTGGAGCCCCTTCCTCCTGTTGACCCCACTGATCCTACAAGAGCAGAAGAGATCCCTGATGATTTTCAAACTGAAGAGGTTGGAGGAGGGGATATTAGTATTGATGGTGTTGACATTACTGGGCTTGAGGGGCTTGGTGACTATTTTGAAAACCTCCCCATAGATGATTTTGCTGGGCCATACCTCCCTCCAAGTACTTCGAACATCGTTACCTTCAACGGTAAGTCTTTCTCTGTTTCAAGTGAAAGAGATGTCATAACTCACTCTATATTCAGTAATATTCAGCCAGTGCTTAGTTTGGGGAAACAAGTACGAGGTCAGTCAGCTATTATCACTGCCCTTAATTCTGACAAGGAGAGATTGTCCGGAGATCTCCTCATTGCCAAACAAAATGCTGATGTTCTGAAGAGGGAAAATGAGGAGTTAAAGAAGAATCAGGAGGGTTGGGCCACAAAAGTAGCTACTTTAGAAGATACTATCAAAGAGCTCCGGTCAAAGCAGTCTGAGTTGAAGAAAGATCTCTCTTCTTCGAAAGAGGAGGTGAAGGCTAAGGACATGGTCATTCATACTTTGACCAATGACACGATTTCGCTCGAGGACTCGGTGTCCCAGGCTGCACATGAAAAAGCTGATCTGCTAAGGGAGCAAGAGGCAAACATTCAAGCCAAAATTGATGCTTATACCAACAATGTGATAGATACTCAGGAAAAAATGTATGCCAAAGTGAAGTCGGACATGGTCTTGCTCTTTCACGAGAAGTTTCCGAAGAGAAATCTGGGAGACTTATGGACTTATGTAGAGTACAAAGACCTTCCCTTCCACATGATGGCTGATGGAGACAAGCATGATTACTCTAGCGCTAACTCATCCGATGAGGAGGAGAATACCAGGGAGAGTCCAGATGAGGAAAATGATGACCTTAAGAAGAATAAAACGAGTGAGGCTGAGCCATCTTCAAAGGATCAGGCTTAGAGTATCAATTATCTTTTTATTTTTGTTTTGTTTGAACCAAAGTCCTTGGATGGCCAAGGCATTTTTGTAACTGTTTCCAGTGTTTGACCGGATAGATCTGTTTGTTTTGAAAATTTAAAGTCCTTGGAAGGCCAAGGCACTTCGGTCGTTTTAATGGGTATCTTTATTTTGTACAACTCTTGCATTCTTGGTGGCTAATGTTTAAACAGCCCTTAGTTATTTCATAAACATTCTAAAGTAAGAGTGTTTAAATTCTCCGATGACAAATGTTTAAGTAGTCATCACTCCTTCAATTCAATCCGGCCGTTGTTTAAATACAATTTTGACAAGAAACAAAGTAAAAACACTCCGAATTTTTAAGAAGGCATCAAATTTTATAAAACAGCACGGACACCTCATTAAAACCTCCCTGCGCCACCAGGGTAGGAAAGAGTATGCCCCCAAATATTTACATGAACTTTTAAACAAGTAAATATTTACATAGTTCCTACTCCAAGTACATCCGGAGGTGCTCAATATTCCAAAGGTGATTCAAAATCCTTCCATATTTGTCTCGGAGCCGGTATGTTCCAGGCTTAAGTTTTTCAATGACCACATAGGGTCCTTCCCAAGTTGGAGCCAATTTACCGAACTACCTCTCTTTAGTGTGTAGGAAAACTTTTCTTAACACCTTATCCCCCGGTTGAAAATCCCTTCTCTGGATTTTAGAAGCTAACCTGCTTCTCATCAAACCTTGATAGTGCACAACTCCAAGGTTAGCCTTAACTCTTCTTTCTTCTATCAAGTTAAGTTGGCCTCTGATAGCCACATCTTTAGTGTGTTCGGATAAATTATGAACTCGAAATGAAGGGAGAGTTGCTTCTATGGGAGCTATAGCATCCATCCCATAGACCAAATAAAAAGGTGATTCTTGTGTTGCAGCCCCAGGTGTAGTCCGGTAAGCCCACAAAACTTCTTACAAATAACTAGGCCATTTTCCAGCAACCCCTTCTAAATTTTTCTTCAAACCGGACAAAATAGTCCGGTTAGCCACCTCAACCTGACCATTTTCTTGTGAATGGAAGGGTGAAGAGAAACAATGTTGTATACCTCTAGAGGCACAGAAACTCTCCATCTCTTTGTTGTCGAACTGTGGCCCATTGTTTGTCGTTATCTTTTGTGGAATTCCAAATCTGCAACATATATTGGATAAAATGAATTTTACGACAGATTTTGATGTTGTACCTGCCAATGGAGCTGCTTCGATCCACTTTGAAAAATAATCAATATCAACAATTATTGTCCTGCGTCCTCCGGATACCATAGGTAGTGGTCCCACCAAATCCAGCCCCCTTCGAGAAAAATGTATAGGCTCAGATTTTGACTCTAAAGGGATGGATGGGATATGAATTTCATTGCTATATCTCTGGCATGGGTCACACCTTCTCACCAAATCCTTAGTATCTTGCATTATAGAGGGCCAATAATACCTATCCAACAAAACTCTCCTTGTTAGAGCCCTGAATCCACAGTGAGCTGATCCCTCACCATCATCTAATTCGGAGAGCACTTATTGAGATTCGTCTACCCCCAAATATCGTAAGAGGGGTTTACTGTAATATTTCTTATAAAGAACATCTCTTAAGATGATAAAGCCACGAGCCTTGTACTTTACTTTTTTTGCTATTGATTTATCCGGAGGCAAGATGCCATCTGAGAGATATTGAAGGAGAGGAAACCTCCAATCTTGAGGTTGTTTCATCTGTATATCGAAGCTTTCTTCCTCCTTACCCATACTGAGTTGAATCGAAGGACACTCCAGCACATGGATCCAAGGGTAGGATTCAATATAGGATATGGTTGCCAAGGAGTCTGCCAGTTCATTTTCTGTTCGGGGTATGTGTTCATAAACAATGCTCTTGAATGTAAGTGCCACGTCTTTGAGAATAAGTAAGTATTTTATTAGCTGCTCCTTTTTTGCTTCGGATTGACCTTACGCATGATGGATAAGAAGCTGAGAATTACTCATCAACTTGACCCTTTTGGCTCCACAAATATGAGCTAACTTTAAACCAGCTATAGCAGCTTCATATTCGGACTCATTATTAGAAGCCCTAAAAGCAAAACATATAGCTTGGTACATTTTGTCACCATACGGAGAGGTCAAACATAACCCTGCACCATATCCCATAGTACTTGATCCACCATCAGTCCGGACGACCCAGACTTTTTTATCTTTCACATCAGTTGTTTGCTCTGTATCCCTATCTGAATGGAATTCAACTAAGAAATCAGCCACAGCTTGGGCTTTGATTGCTGTCCGAGGAGAAAAATCAATATCGAAGTCCCCCAGTTCCACTGAACACATAGTCATTCTACTCGAAATGTCTGCCTTTTGAAGAACATTTTTAAGGGAAAAGACATCCGGATAATAATAGGATGAGCCTAGAAATAAGGCCTCATCTTTCTTGCAGCAATCACCAGGGCTAATGCTAATTTTTCAAGCTTCAGATAGTGTTTTTCTGCATCTATCAAGCTCTTGCTGATGTAATACACCGGACGGGGATAATTATCTACCACCCTCACCAATACAGCACTTATGGCACAACCGGAAACTGCCAAGTATATGAAGAGTATCTCTCCATCAACAGGTTTAAATAAAGTCTTGGGGGAGGACAAATGTTTTTTAATTTCATTGAAGGCCTCATCACATTGTGAAGTCCAGTCGAATCCTTTTTCTCCTTTCAAAGTTTGAAAGAACGGGGCACACATGTCTGAAGACCTTGAAATGAATCGATTTAACGCAGCCAACCTCCCAGTCAACCTTTGTACTTCTTTAATATTCCGAGGAGGCTCCATTTGGAATAAAGCATTAAGCTGGTCTGGATCAGGCTGTATTCCTTGCTCACTTATTATATACCCTAGGAATTTCCGTACTATACTCCGAACACACACTTCTCTAGGTTCAGTTTCAAATTTACTTTTACTAAGTCAGTAAAAGTTTCTTGTAGATCTGTCAAGTGTAGATCTTCGTCCACACTTTTTACTATCATGTCATCGATGTATACTTCCATGTTTCTTCCAATTTGATCAGCAAAAGCTTTGTTTACCAACCTCTAATAAGTAGCCCCAACATTTTTTAACCCAAACGGCATCACTTTGTAACAATGAAGGCCCCTATCAGTAACAAACGTAGTATGCTCCTGATCCTTCGGATCTACTTGAATTTGATTGTACCCGGAGAAGGCATCCATAAAAGACAGCAGCTTGTTCCCAGATGTGGAATCCACCAATTGATCAATCCGGGGAACTAGGTATTAATCCTTTGGGCAAGCCCTGTTGAGATCTATACAATCAATACACATACGCCACTTGCCATTTTTATTTTTCACCAAGACTGGATTGGCTGTCCATAAAGTATACTGAGACTCCTTTATGTGCCCTATTTTAGTAAGTCTGTCGACTTCTTGAACTATGACATCAGCCTTTTCCTTGGAAAAAGCTCTTCTCTTTTGTACCACAAGTGTTATGTCTCTTCGGATGGACAGTTGGTGTGATATAATATCTGCTGGTACCCCGGTAACATCAGCGTTGCACCAAACAAAAACATGCTGATGGTATTTTAGGAACTTCAACATTTTATCCTTTAATTCAGATATCATTTTGGACCCTATCTTAACATTTTTTCCCTCTTCCAAAGAATGTGTCTCGACTTCTTCAACCGGTATCAAAACTCCAGGGGTCTCTCTGGGGTCATCCATTTCACCCTCACCCCTAGAAAGCCCTTAAAACTGCTATTCTTCATTGATATGAACTGCCCCCAACATCGGAGGAGCCAGTGTTGTTGCATAACACTCTCTTGCTACCTTTTGGCTGCTCCAAACAACTCCCACTTGTCCTTGCACAGCGTATTTCAAACATTGGTGGACTGTTGAGGACACTGCATGCATCCTAGAGAGCCAAGACCTCCCTAGAATAGCATTATAACAAGTGGGACAATCCACTACGACAAACAGTATTCTAACCATCTTCTTAAAAGGGCCCTTGCCCAACAAAACCTCCTCTTCGAACTCCCCGATCACATCTGCTGAGCTTCCAGTGAAACCCACAATTGACATGTTCGAACGCTGAATTACCGCTGGATTCTTCATCTTTTTGTATGAAGTTAAAAAGAGGATATTGGCTGAACTCCCAGTATCCACCAAAATTTGTCTTATCTCATTGCCCCCAGTGGATGCTCCTATGACAACAGCATCTTCATGAGGACCTGCTATATCCCTCAGGTCATCCTCATCGAAAACAATGAAGGGAAATAGAATCTGCGATTGATAGGAAGTCATGCCTCTCTCCAGTTGGGTAGCTAAAGTATGAACATGCCTCTTCCTCGAAGAAGCAGTGGGTGCTGTCATGGTATCCCCTCCGAAAATTGTGAGTGATTCAAAAAAGTGAATAATCTCGGACACTGTTTTGCAATGTTTCTCAATGGCACCCACTCTGTTTCAAGTTGGATCAGGGTCCAAGTACTCTGACTCTATATCGAATATCTCGATTATCACCATAGCTCCCTCCGGAGCGGATGTGCCTGCATTGTTTGGACCAGCCCGATGATCATTATCAAGCCTATTTCCACCTCTTCTTTTAACATATGCTCCCAATTTTCCTCTTTCAATTAATTTCTGGACTTCTTGCTTTAAAGAAATAAAATCCTCGGTGGTATGGCCAGTATCATTATGATACTGACATAAACCATTGTTACGATGCTCCCTATGAGATTGTAGCGCAGCCGGCCTTCTATAGTGTACTTCTTCCTTCGTTTTGTCATAAATGGTGGCTACACTTTCTTTTAACTCAGCAAACCACTCCGGTTGAACCCAAGGTCCTCTCTTATTTCTAGATTGTTGACTCTGGGCAGGCGCAGCTGGCTGAGACTGAGCTTTGGCTCTGTTATGACCTTGCCCGGCCTCCCTTGCCTTGTTTCCAGACTGATTTTGGTTAGGGTTTGGTGCAGCCGGGGCAGACCTCACCTGCCTGTGCACCCTAGCTTTCTTTGTTTCATCCATGTTAATTTACTTTCCAACCTGATTCAGTAGACCTCCCCATGTCATAGCCTTTTTTCAGGTCACTGAATCAGCCAAATTTCCAGGGTTTAAGCCCTGCCTTAGAGAAGCTATTGCTACTTGCTCGAAGCAATCAGCCAACCCATTTTTGGTGTTTACAAAGCGACTTATATATTCCTTCAGAGATTCATTCGGTTCTTGGGCACAATGGATAATTGTGTCTCCATTTCCCTTCACCTCCTTACTTCCAACAAACTGCCTCCGGAAGGCCACCCAGAAGGTATTGAAATTTCTGATGCACCCCTGTGGTAGGCTGTTATACCACTTCAGGGCACTCCCCGTAAAGGATTGGGAGAATGCTCTACAAAGCAACTTGTCGTCATCATCGAAATTCATCATGAAATTTTTGAATTGTTCCAAGTGATTGTCCGGGTCTTTACTGCTATCGTATTTCTCCATTTTTGTACTATCAAACCTCTTAGGGAGGTTTCCGGACAGAATCTTAGACGACAATGGAGATTGTCTCCAATTCCGGCCACGACTGAAAACAGTATCCTCGTTAGGAGTTGCAAAGATACCTGGCTCGTCATGGAAGGCAAAAGGATCCACCAGCATCCGGTCTATGTGTCTCCGGCTATGAGACGATTCTTTGCCTATATGCCTCTTTAACTTTCCATGCCTATCCCTTTTTCTTGAATACTTCTTAACAAACTTTTGTTTCTTTTTAGATCGGCCCTCATCACTGCTGGATGACAAGGACTCTTCAACTCCATCTTCGCCCGAGGAGCTACTGGAAGATTCTGAGTCTGAATCAGAGCTCTCCACCGGCTTAGACCGGTGAGACTTTTTAGACCTAGCATGAGTCTTCTTCGTACTTACATGGGTTTTCGATGGCTCATTTTCTCTAGGGTTGTCAGTATGATGAGCAACTGATGCTTTTGACTTCTCTTTTATGCCCATTTTTCCCTCTCTGCCCTCAGAGATTCTATCTCGCCTTTTAACCTATCACGTTCCTCGATGGTATATTCATCATTTTCTCCCACCACTTCAAGCAAAGCTGGTGGTACTTCCGGTACGTCCGGATTCATTCGGACTGGTTTTTCTGATGGTTTTGAATGCTATATTCAGGTATCGTCGCGCTCCCACTGTGGTCGCCAATTTGGTGTGGTTTATTTTCGTTTGAGGGTAATTTTATAACTTTATCTAGAGCTTTGTGGGAAGTTTGTGAGTATTTAATGTTTGGGTAGAATGTAGAGGGAGAATTGAGCTGCCTGGTTGTATTTAATTTTCATTACCCTCATTTAATGTAGGTGGTTGGGTATTTATACCCTTATCTTTGGGCCATATGGGCTTTCGGGTTGTGTTTAATGGATTCGGGTCGAGTTTAAAGACCCATCAGTTTTAAGTAAGTAGATAGTCAGCTTAGTCAAAAAGTGACTAAAGTTTTAAGTACTTTAGTTCTGTTCGGATAGTTCAGTGAATGAAAGTTGTCTGAACTACCCCTGTCTGGTAAAATGGACATTTTCCGAATTAATCCTGTCCGGTTCCCATAAAGCGTGGTGACAGAATCTGGACTCATAAAAAATAACCACCTCGTTGAGTTTGCTATCCATAGGAGTCTCCAGAGTGACATGTATCATTACCTTTACTGACTCTGGGATCCTCCATTTCGTCCGGATCCGGCCCAACTCAGCGGTGTGGGTATAAACATAGTTTATATCTTGTAGAGCCAACAGATATTTAACACTGAATTGTTTTAAAAGCAAGGGCCTACCTTGCCCTTTAGGCACTCCGAAAGCTCCGGATGGGTCGAACAAACCTTGCCTTTACCTTTGCCCTTCTTGTGAGAAGCAGCATCCCCCGTTTGACCTTATGCTTCAGTTTCAAAGGGAGCCTCCTCGATACTGTCTTCCATTACTTCTTCCATCATTGCGGAAGGTTTATCAATTTCCTTGGTTGGATGGGGATTAGCTTCTGGCATCAAAGGTTGTTCCGATGGATGAGCGCCTGTTGTTTCTGAAGGCATGGTCTCCGGTTGAGGTTGGGATCCGGAGGAATTGGGCCTTGGGGATACTTTAGATGCCTCCAATCCGGAGGGCTTATCTTTTGAGGTTGCTTTAGATGCCTCTGATCCGAAGGGCTTTGGTAGTGAAGCAGTAGTTTTGACTTTAGTTAGATGAGTCGTCCAGCGAGGGGTTGACTTCCCCGGAGACTTCTCAACGTTAGAACCCATGGCTATGAAGGGAGAAGTTTTTTTGACACTCGAAACCGCTTTTTATTTAGCAATAGAAGGTTGAGACTCTTGAACAGAAGAGCCTGAGGGAAGGGAAGAGAGGTTTGGTTTGAATAACTATCTAGGTTTGTGGTTTTTGGAAGAGGATGAACCTTGGTCAGCTTCTTGGGTCGGTTCACTAGATTTCTCACTTGGGAAACTGAGAGGCCAACACCAATGTGATTCTCACTTTCAACGTTTTTCCCTTTCTAGCTAGGATAAGTTTAACCATCCACCTTTAACAAATGCGTTTCTAGCTGTGAACATAAAACTCTTCACGAACAAGTTTGAAGATAAGAGTGAAAATCTTTCTAGAAAGACTTTGAGTGATGAAGACAATGAAATAGTGAAAATGATTTATATAACAGTAGAAAAAAGTAATTATTACCTAGGAGAAGTTGAAGAGGGTTTGGTAATGGTTAAAGACAGCGCAAACGTTTGAAGGATTAAATGCCTAGGTAACTTTTTAGACTTAGTGCATGAGCTGATCTAGGAAGAATAATAGCTGGTAGGTCAGACCAGATTGTAACACGTGTCCCACAATCCAAGAAGGAAACTCTTAGGATTTAGGAGAGAGAAATCAGTTCGGACAAACTTCAAACTGAGTTAATAATGAGAATAAACCTCATAGTACGGATTACACAGGCAAATCGAACAAAGTCACTACTGGCTAAGTAGATTTTTTAGTCCTACCAAGGATATTTGGTAAGGCCTAAAAAAGGGACTACTGATGAATTCGGATTATCCAGTCACAACCCACTGTATTAGCCGGACAAGGGAAATTTGGACAATAACACGCCACTGAACTATCCGAACAGGACAAAAGTAAAAACACTTAAACACCTTTTGACTAAGTTATGTGCTAATCAGCTTACAAGATTAATGGGTCCTTAAACTTCATCCGGTTTTATAATTTGACCCGTAAGCCCATAGGTCCTTAATTAAGGGTATAAATACCCCCAACCACTCTCATTAATTAGGGTAATGAACATTTAATACAACCAAGCTGCTCAAATCTCTCACTACTCTACAACAAACACTTAATACGCAAAATACTTTACAAAATTACCCTCAACCCAAAATAAACCAAACCAAATTCAACTAAAACATGGGAGTTTGGAACAAAGTACTATAATACGAGATTATATCAAATCAAAACATGTGAAACTACTACAACTACATCATACGAAACTTGAGGAAGCTTATTTATAATTAAAACATGCGATACCAATGTCATTAATAATACGAGACCAATAAATCGTATCTTTATAAAATTATTTGTTTTTGCTTTTGTTTTCCCCTCAATATTCTTGACTTTTCATTAAGAAAGAAAGTTTTGATGATCTGGGAATCTACTTCACCACCATTGTTGTATTTAAGTTTGAATTCTCTTTGGAGTTTATAGGAATTTTCTCATTCCTATACTTCAAACCAAATATAGTATTCATGTCTTTAGTGGTGAGTCTAACATATTTGGATCCCGAGACGAAAGTGTCCTATTTTTTCAAGTATTAGTTGATGATATTGGTAATTATGTGATAATACTTTTTCATTTTTAGATTCTTCTTTCACAGATCATATGAAGTCTTTAATATCATTATAAAATGGCGTTACTTTAGTAGCTTCTATGTATTAATTCCTAGTGGAATGCTTCTCTTTCATAAAATTTAGGATGCTCACTAGACCTGATCTATAATGACATATTTTAAGAGTCATTTTTCTGTATAACAATGCGAGACAAGTTATAAGAAAATAGGCGAGACAATTTATAAGTAAACATGCAAGACCAATTCCATGGACATATATGAAACCTTAAAAAAACATGTAATACGCAAACACACGTGGGAAGATGCGATTCATGTGAAAAACAAAGCACATGTGAGAAGATGCAATAAAAGAGAAAAACAAAGCTTAACCCATGCAAACCATGCGAGATGTGGTCGTGGCAGACATTGAAGATGTAAGATGTTATGATTTTTCACATTCGAACCGTATAAACCCGAAATAGACACACAAAACAACAAACAATAATACATCAGACCATATGTACGAACCAAATGACTAAAATGAACACATCAAATGGAAACATTTGGATCTTTTCATACTCTTTAACCATACTTTACCCAAAAATCATAGTATAAACGTACATTTCAAGGGTAAATCTAACAAAAAATCTCTATTTATTGTTTTCAATGCTTTCAAACTAAACCTAAACCATACCAATTACAGAACGATGATGAAAAACTAAGATATTGTGTAAGCTGCTTCGTGCGGGCCATAAATGATTAGTATATTGTTCTTGATTACTAATTGAAGGTTGATTTTCTTGTTATTAGAGAAGAGGTTAGATTAGGTTCAAGTCTTTATTGAAGATTAGGTTAGGTTTAGGTGGAGAGAGGGTTATAGACGGGATATGTGTGAGAGAGAGAGAGGTGAGAGAAGGTGAAATACTAGAGAAAAAGAGAGAGCTACATTTGGTATGAAATAACCTATTTATACTATAAATTTATTTTTGTCCAACTTTATGATTCAAATATTTATTAGTTACCAATTTTAATTATTAGGTAGTAATGACATACTTAGCTTGATATTTATGGATAATTTATCTTTAAAATCAACTATATCAACTATATAATATAATTTTACTTTGAAATAAAGCTATCGACTATTTTTTAGTTATTTCTCCGACAACCAAGTCATATATTATAGAACTATATTTTTATTTTTATGTTTTTATTTATTAACTTGTACAACTTATGCCATCTTCAACCGTTCTCTTTCTCATTTCTCTTCTGCCATGTCAGCACTATAATTACCATTTCTACCACCCTATTTGTAACTACCTCAAACAATGTTTTTTAATTCACCCCTTCTTATTCACGTAATGTTTTTGAAAATTATTTGAAAACAGTGATTTCAAGAAAAAAATATATATGAAGTTTTGTGGTACTTTGCAGGTATGGTTATAAAATTACGTTCATTTTGGTTAGTGTTGTTTGGTTATATAATTATGTTCACTTTGGTTGTGTAGTTAGTAATTGTTATTCGGTTGCGTAATTACATTCATTTTCATTATGTAATAACTATTTTTCTTTTCCTCTGTTTGGTTGCAAAAATACATGAAAGTTGGGTTGAAAAATAGTCTAAACTTATATGGAGCCATGTTATCGTTCAAGATATATATATATATATATATATATATATATATATATATATATATATATATATATATATATATATATATATATATATATATATATATATATATATATATATAAAAGAAAATATATTCTCTATCTGTACCAACTTTAACTACTTTTTTCGAAGCTTCCAGTTCAATTTGAATATGTTTTTTACGTATTTTTTTTATTTTTCTTAAACAATTGGAATTGGATATCTGTAGTTATGGAATTAACCATTACTAGTGGGATGCAGAATTACATCAAATTTAGTTGCGGAAAGAGAGAGTTGTTATGAAAAAAAAATATAAGTTTAATTTGGTGCGAAATTATGCTGTAATCGGTTGCGGAATTACATTATAATTGGTTGCCTAATATAAACCAAACATCTAAAAAACATAGTTTTGAATTTAACAAACGAGCATATACCAATATATGATTGTGTGTTTATGGTTAAGAAATTAACCAAACATTTTTGTTATTCTCTCTGACGTAATAACTACTTTTGGTTGACGCAAGATCTCGTTCAAATAGTTGTGGAAATAGATTGATTTTCTTTTTCTAGTTTTTCAACATGATCTTTAAGTCTAATATTTGATTTATTGTAGTTTTTAATGCTTTTATTGTGGTACTTTTTTCTATTTCTAGCTTTTCAATATGTTTTTTGAGGTTTTCATCTAAACCTTTATATTCTGACTAAAAAATAAAAATAAATAAATCTTTATGAAATTTTGGTTACAGAATTACATGCAATGATATTATGAAAATATAATTTTAGATTTCATAGAAAATAGTTAGAGAATTACATCTTAACTTGATGTGGAATTACGAGTAAAATGGTTCCGAGATTAGTTTTTTGTTGAGGAAAAAGACTATAGTTACATGATAATATTGATTCTTAAAGTTGTTGACTTGTGTTTAAAGATTGTTAATTTTTTATGTGAGATGAAATTTATTTGGAATTGCTGATGTGGAAAATACTGATTTTTGACATTTTTTAACAACATTACAAAGTTAAAAATACATGTAAATTTGTATTTGAACAACATTCAGTGATGTGCAGAAGTACAATCAATTGGGTTGTAAAAAAGGTTTTTTTTAGGTTCGAAAAGAAAATAGAAACCAAGTCTGAAAACTACCATAAGTTAGATACGTCAATATGTTTAATTGGGCTGTAAAAACATTCTTTTAGGTTTGAGAAACAAAACAAAAAGTGGTTCTGCAAATTAACTGTAAGTTGGGTGCGTAAATACACTCATTTGGGTTGTAAAAATGGTACGTTAGGTTTAAAAACAAATATAAACTAGGTCTGGAAACTATTGTAAGTTGGGTGCGTAAATACGTCCACTTGGGTTGCCAAAAATTATTTTAGGTTTGAAAACAATAGAAAGTGGGTCTGGAAACTACCGCAAGTCGGGTGCATAAATACATTCATTTGGGTTGTGAGAAATGTCTTTTAGGTTTGAAAAATAAAATAGAAATTAGATATGGAAACTACTATGAGTTGGGTTCTTATAAACAATCAATTGGATTGTGAAAAAAGTATTTTATGTTTGAAAAATAAAATGGAAACTGAGTCTACAAACTAACTATAAGTTGGGTGTGTTAATACATTCAATTCGGTTATAAAAAAGAAAAAAACCATCAATAACCTTTAAACATGCACACAAGTAGTTTACAGGTTACTAAATACATTGTTTTTTGCGTAAAAAGACATATATATTATAAAAACCGCACGCAAACACTTTTTAGGTCATTCATATTATTTAGTAACATATTAAGTGAAATTTTTAAGATGAAATAAAATAATTTATTTGTGAAAACTCGATTTAGTACTTGCGTTATGCTGAAACGTTTCAGAATTCACTAAATTTTGTTGCAGGAATTTGTAATTTGAGATATTAAACGTTTCTATTTTAGAGAGAGGGAGGGTTTACGAGCATGGAGTAGAAAATGAAAGGAACTGAGTTTTGTGTTTTTATACACGATGAGTATTGTTGGAAGATTTTATCAGTAGTCATTGGTAATTTTATTTTTAGCCGAGTGGTCACCAACAACTCTCCATATTTTAATTATAATGTCTTCATTTTTCCCCAACTACTCATCATTTTATTATTTTTCGTGATATAGTTTATTCAATACTTCGAAAGACAACTCATTTGACAACTCAAAAGCAAGAATTTTTTGTGACTCTCCCATAAAAAAGTGTCGAGTTTTAATTTATATTTTTAGATAATTTTTATCTATTGATGTGTGTTTCCAATATAAAAATAAAGTTTGGGTTATAGCTAGTGTGGTCTATGTCTGGTTGAGGGTAATCTGGTAAAGTATTTAAAAAGGTATTTTGATAATTTTGTGGTGTTTTATGTTTAGTGTGTAGAGTAAAGAGATAATTAAGCTGCCTACTAGTATTAAATTCTGATCGCCCTCATTAATGAAAATGGTTGGGGTATTTATACTTTAATTATTGACCCATGGACTTATTGGATCGGGTCGTGAAACCGGGTCGAGTATAAGGACCCATTAGTAATATAGTTTTAAGTTGATTAGCAACTAGCTTAGTCAAAAGTTAATACATTTGTCCTGTTCGGATATTTGGTGTAGTAGTTTAGTCCGAATTTCCCTTCGGGTTTATTTGTGGCATAGTGAATGAAAACTCCAAACTCATCAGTAGCCCCTTTTAGGTCTTGCAAAAGATCTTTGGAAGAGATAAAACTCAAAACATTAACACCAACTTTGTCTGATCTGCCTGTGTTGTTCAAACTGCAAAAGTTCCTCTTTACAAGTGACCATGCTAGAACTTTGTCAGAACTGATTTCTCTTCTCAGAATTCTAAGAGTTTTTCTTGAATCGTGGGACACGTGTCAACATCTAGTTCAACCTCCCATTCGTTTTTTCTCCTAGATTATCACACCCACTAGGCTTAGAAAGTTACCTAGGCCTTAATTTTCACACATTTTGCAGCCTTTAATCATTACAAAAAATAGATCCATCTTCTCCTAGGTACCTGCTCTTTTTACTGTTATATATAAACTTTTCTATTGTTTCATTGTCTTCCACAATCAAATTTTCTTAGAGAGAGAGCTTAGTTCATCGTTAAACTTGTTCTTGAGACATATATGTCCACATCCAGAAACGCCTTAGTTAAAGGAGGTTGACTGAACTTGTTTGAATTATAGAGAGTATAGAAAGTAGCAAGGGACAAAAACATTGCTGCTGGTCTTCCTGCTATTCCAAGCGAGAAAGGTAATCAGCCAACCAGAACACCGATTAAGGGTCGTCTTCCTCAAAAAACCCTAAATCTAAAAAACTCTCATTCACAACAGGCCTTTCACCTCTCCCATCTGGTTCCTCAGTCCAAGAATCCCCAAACTCTTTACCTAAGGAAAAATTCGTTTCCAGAGTCAGGAAACCCTCATCGTTCATTGCAATGGGATCAGACACAGAAAAATCACTAGATAAGTTAACTCCTCGCAGGGTTACACGCCAATCCACACCCATATCTTCAAAACCCTCCAGTTCAGAGGTAACAAAGGCTATACCACAAGTTAAAGCATTCAGACAACAGCCTCCACCAGATACCAGAATATCTGAAGCGACATCTGCACAACCTTCTGAACAACCATTTACAAAACCAACTGAACAGCCACCATCAAAGGAGTCAGAACAGCCTCATTCAAAAACATTTGAACAACCTTCCACAGTAATTGAAGAGAATATGGAGGACAACATAGAGGAAGCCCCTTTCAAAGCTGAGGCGTCCGGTCAAACAGGGGATACAAATTCAGATCGGAAAAGCAAAACCAAGGTGGTCATGACTCATCCGGACGCTCTTGCGTAGAGTTTGGATGGCAAAGTGAGTCCTTGTTTTAAGAAGGTAAGTGTCAAATACCTGGTGGCCCTTCAGAGTATCAACTATGTGTATACCCACAAAACTGAGTTGGGCCGGATCTGCACTAAATGGGGGATCTTGGACATAGTAAAGGTGAGGATCTCAGTTACTCTGTAGACCCCAATGGACTGCAAGTTGAATGAGGTGGTAGTCTACACCGAAGTATTGAACTGGGGACTTCGGTTCCCATTGGATCCGGAAATTGTCATATATTTTCATCAGATCAAGTTATGTCCTAGCCAACTGAGCCCTAACGCTTGGTACACCCTCCTAGCCTGCATTATGGCGTCCAGGTTGTCTAAGATTCCACTACCGATGGAACGGTTTGCTGTTGTGGCAAGCTTATGCAAGAACCATCAAATCCCTTTCTACCATTACAACATGGGGACTAATTTTAAGGTAGGGGATGACCTCTGCAGTCCAAAAAACCCTGGAGGATGCAGTTCCTCTTCAATAGTGGGACTTGGGAGAACGACAGGAAAATCAGGACTGACAAAAACCCAAGCCTTCTAACCAGTCGTTGGAAGAGCACTGGTGAGTTTTTTTTTACCTTTTACCGTTTTCTTTTATCTTTTTAGTTATAATTTTCTCCTTTTGACTAGCTGATGTTTCTCCCTAGTTCTTCGAAGGATTTCTTGGGCTATCTAGAGGCAGGATAAAAAAACTTGTGCCAAGTTAAATGTTTGGACTTCGGAGAACTGGGGGAATTCCTTTCACAATTTCTTCAAGTCAGGAAATTTTGTAAGGTCTCACATGTGGAACACCACAGGCTGAAGAGATCTTCCATGGGAAGAGTTAACCACCCCTCCCCCTACTGATGTGATCGTGAAGAGGACAAAAGCCAAGGATGGTAAGTTGTATCTACCTTCCAAAGCCAAAGCCTCTAGCAAAATGAAGAATAAGAAAATGAAGGCCACAACAGACCTAGCTAAAACAACTACAGAGGGACCCGTTTGGAGAACCAGGAAGGAATCAATAGGGCTTTACTAAAAGTAGTGGAGGTAACTGTAAAGGAAGCCGGAGGGTTAAAGAACCCACCAAGGCCTCCTAAGAAAGACAAGATATGCAAGGCCAGCAGCGATGAGAAGGCTGCCAAGAAAAAGAAGGTCACTCCGGGAGCAGAAATAATCCTTCGCCGAATAGAAGTCCCTCTCCCAGCTCCTACCGACCCCACCTTACAGGAGGAAATTCCAATTGATCTCCAGTCCTGACAGGTTGCTGGTGATGGCAATGATGATGTGGAACTTGAAGCCTTTCAAGACATTAGTATCTATTTTAATCATCTGGAGAAAGATGACTTTGCAGGCCCTTACCACCCTTCTAGCTCCTCCAACAAGGTAACTTATAATGGGAATTCCTACTCTATATCCGAAGAACAAGACACCTTGAGCCATGCATTCCTAGGCTACATCTGACCAGTACTCGACCTAGAGAGGCAGGTTTAAACTCAAACAGGCACCATTAATTCTCTCACCACTAACAAGCAAAACTTGTTAGATAATATTATTAGTGCTCAACAAAGCATAGAGGTGTTGAAGAAGGAAAAATAAGATTTAGCGGCCAAGTTGATCGCATCAGAGGCGGCCAACACTGAGCTTCAAACCAAATACTCCAATCTAGAGACCTCTTCTTCACAATACCTCACAGCCTTGAAGGAGCAATTGAAAACTAAGGATGATGCTATCCAAACTTTATCCAATGAGAAAACCAAGTTGGAGAGCACTGTTTAAGAGAAGATTGAAGAGAAGGAAGCCCTGGAATGCCAACAAAAGCAAGTTGTTGTCGAAAGTATAGAGAAGTATGCCAATGATGTTGTGGACTCCCTAGAAAAGAGAGATGATGGGATCAAATCCGATATGATGTTGCTGTTTCATGAGACCTTTCCTAAGAGGACCCTTGGTCCTTTAAGGAAATATGTAGAGTATGATGACATCCCATTTTATACTCTAGCAGACGGCAACAAACGCAACTACTCCAGTGGAATAGATTCTACAACTGATGATGATAAAGGAACGGGTGAGAGGTCAAGTGCTGAACTTAAAAGTCCCAAGAAAGATTGTGGTGAAGAAAAATACTAAGGGAACAAGCCCTAAGGTTTTATTATGTAAGTTTTACTTTTTGAAATACTAAAGTCCTTGGATTGCCAAGGCATTTTTTGTACTACTGGTCGGTTTGAGTCCGATCAGGTTTAATTATTCAATTTCCTTTTTGTTTAATACTTCGTTCAAACCTTTCATGGCTAATGTTTAAGTAGCCCCTAGAATTTTAGAAGTGTTGAATCGAGTGTCTCCAATATCTCTGATCACATGCGTTTAATAATTGTGACCAAGTGTTAAACATATCTGATCCACCCAAGAAAGCTTGAGAGTTGGAGTGTTAAATAAGCAATTTTACATTCAAATTGAATTGAAACAAAATCACACCAGACTTTTGAAAAATGCATCATATATTATTAAAAAATCCGGACACCTCATGAAAACCTCCCCGCGCCACCCGGGTAGGAAAGAATACGCCCCTAATATTTACATTGGTATTTAACAAGTAAATATTTACAAAAGAACTTTATTCTAAATATAACTTCAGATGCTCAACATTTTATGGATGCTAAAGCATTTTCTTCTCTGTTTTGGAGCCGATATGTCCCTGGTTTAACATTTTCATAGACCACATAAGGGTTTTCCTAGTTCAGAGCCAGTTTACCGAGCTGCTTCTCCTTGGTATGCAAAAAGACGTTTCTTAAAACTTTATCTCCTGTTTGAAAATCTCTTATTTTGACTTTGGAAGCAAATCTGCTCCTCATCAAGCCCTGGTAGTGTGATGTTCTGAAATGCGCTTTAACCATTTTTTCCTCTATTAAGTCCAACTGATTCCTAACTGCTACATTATTAGCCTATTTGGAATATTTTTTAACCCTATGTGATGGTAAAGTAGCCTATATGGGAGTAATTACATCCATCCCATATACCAAAGCAAAAAGGGACTCTTGTGTGACAGCCCGAGGAGTAGCTCGGTAGGCCCAGAATACTTCTTGTAAATAACTTGGTCATTTTCTTGCATCTCCCTCCAAATTCTTCTTTAATCCGAACAAGATGGTTCTATTTGCAACCTCAACTTGGCCATTTTCTTGAGGGTGGAAAGGAGAAGAAAAAAAATGTCGAATCCATCTAGAGGTACAGAAGGCTTCCATGTCTTTGTTATCAAATTGTGGCCCATTGTTTGTAGTAATAATCTTCTGAGGAACTCCAAAACTGCATTATATTCAAGATAAGATGAATTTAATAATGGCTTTTGAAGTGGTTCCAGCCAAAAGAGTTGCCTCTATCTAATTAGAGAAATAGTCAATGACGACTATAATAGTCGTATATCCACGGGATGCATGAGAAGAGGCCCAACCTAATTCAATTCATCACCCTGCAAAAGGTATTGGTTCAGAAATAGACTCCATAGGTATTGCTGGAACATGAATTTCATTCCCATATTTTTGACATTGATCACATTTCTTCACCATTTCTTTAGCATCTGCCATTACGGATGACCAGTAGTATCCGGCTAATAAAACTCTTCAGGTCAGTGCCCTATAGCCATAGTGTGGTGAGCTCTCCCCATCATGTAATTCGGATAATACAATCTGGGATTCTCCAAACCCTAAACAGCGTAGGAGAGGCCTAGTGAAAGACTTTTTGTAAAGAACTTCTCTAATTATTAAGAAACCACAAGCCTTGTACTTAATCTTCTTTACCACAACTTTATCTGAAGGCAATATCCCATCTGAAATGTATTGGAAGAGAGTGTATCTTCAATATTTAGGTTGAATAACAACTATGCTCATATTCTCTTCACCCTCTTTCTTCTGCTCTATCTGTATAGATGGACATTCTTGTACAAGAATCCAGGGGTAAGATTCAAAATAGGCTATAGTTGCCAAGGATTCTGCCAAAGTATTCTCCGATTTGGGAATATGCTCATAGCAAATACCTTTAAAATTGACTGCCACTTCTTTTAACATAACCAAATACTTGATCAGCTGTTCTTTCCTAGCTTCAGACTGTCCTTGAGCATGGTGGATAAGTAATTGAGATTCTCTCATTAACCAGACTCTTTTAGCCCCACATAAAAGAGCTAGCTTAAGACCCTGAATCCAAAACATATAGCTTGATACATTTTATCACCATATGGGGAGGTTAAAAAATCCATCTTTACAACCCATAGTGTTTGATCCACCATCAATTCAAACCACCCCTTCCTTTTTTAAACCATTTCCTGACCCATGTTCGAAAGATCTGTCAGCATTAAACTCTACCAAGAAGTCAGTCACTGTTGGGCTTTAATTGTTGTTCTGGGGGAAAATTCAATATCATAATCACCCAACTCAACTGACCACTTGGTCATTCTGCTTGATATGTCAGCTTTTTTAAGTTAATTTTTCAAAGAGAAAGACGTTCGGACAACAATAGGATGAGCTTGGAAGTAGGGTCTCATTTTTATTGCTGCAATTACTAAAGCCAATGATAACTTATCCAACCTCAAGTATCTTCTTTCAGTATCCACTAAACTCTTACTGATTTAGTACACCGGACGAGGATAATTGTCCACTTTCCTTACTAGGACAACAATTATAGCACATTCTGATACAGTTAGATACACATAAATATTTTCTCCCCGAACAGGTTTGAAAAGCGTTTTTGGTGAATAAAAATGTTTCTTTATTTCATTAAAATTGGTTTCACTAGGAGACCAATTGAAATCTTTAGCATTTCTCAATACTTAGAAAAACGGAGCACACTTGTCGGATGACCTTGAAATAAATCTATTCAATGCAGCCAAACTTCATGTGAGCCTTTGAACTTCTTTAACATTTCGAGGAGGGTCCATTGCTAATAACTCATTAAGCTGATCCGGATCAGCTGGATACCTTTCTCGCTTATAATTTAGCCCAAACGTTTTCAAGATCGGACCCCAAACACACACTTCTCAGGGTTTAACTTCAAATTCACAGTTTCTAAATTTGAAAATGTCTCTTACAGGTCAGATATGTGTAAATCTTCCTCCAAGCTCTTAACTATCATATCATCTATGTACACTTCCATGTTCCTGCCAATCTAATTAGCAAAAATTTTATTCACCAGCCTCTAATAAGTAGCCCCAACATTTTCAACCCGAAGGGCATCACCTTGTAACAATGAAGACCTTTATCTGTAATGAAAGTAGTGTGATCGTGATCCTTCGGATCCACTTGTATCTGGTTATATCCAGAGAAGGTATCCATGAAGGACAACAGTTTATTTCCATATGTAGAATCCACAAACTCATATATTCGAAGAACATGATAAAGATCCTTAGGGCAAGCCCTATTGAGGTCAGTGAAATCAATACGCATACACCATTTGTCGTTCTTTTTCTTGACTAACACATGATTGGTAGTCCACAAAGGGTACCGTTATTCTTTAATATGACCCATCTTGGTCAACCGATCAACTTATTGAACAATTACATCTGCCTTTTCCTTGGAGAAAGCTCTCCTTTTTTGTACAACAAATAGACAATTTGTGTGAAATAACATCTGCTGGTACTCCGTTTACATCACTGTTGCACCATTCAAACACGTGTTGATTATCCATAAAAAAAACAACAATTTATGCTTTAATTCTGGCGCCAATGTGGAATCAATCTTGACATTGTTTCCCTCTACTAGGGAGTGAGTTTCAACTTCTTCAATAGGTATTATACCGCTGGGAGCCTTTTTGGGATCATCAATCTCACTCTCCTAAGTAGAAGACTCAGTAGCTGTAATTTGACTGAAGAAGAAAGAAAAGAAAAAAAAACTAGTGCGGATATGAGAAGAATATAGTCTTGAACGTAAAATACAATAAAAATATTATAAATTTAATATTTTAAAAAACATTAATACATAAATAATATAATTTTTTTAATATATTATATCAGATAACAGCAATAAAAAATTGACGAAAAATGAATCACAAAGCATTTTGGTATCTACCTTAAATAGTTTGGTATGTATAATGTACCACTACACACTAATCCAAAAACGAAAGAAGTAACGGGGGCATTATGGTAGTTTGAGCTTCTGAACTATAAATGATGAGCTATGAACAAATCTCAAAGTTTGTGGAGGAACAAAGAAATGAGTGGCTTTACCAGTAATTGCTTTCTTTCTTCATTTATCATAAAGCTACCTGAAAATGACTTATGTTTAGTTAAAAAGAACAAACCTTTTTGTAATTTTGTGATCCCGAAGAATTCATATAGAAGGCTTAGGGTTTCTTGCACACTGTCTGAGAACAAAAATGCTTCTTTTAGTAGCAACAATAAGATGGAACAGTACAATATGGCTATGAAGAAGATGATGAGGAACCCTTATGAGTATCACCACGACCTTGGTAAGTACAGGCATGTTTGTAACCTTTCAAACTTTTTAACTTTTATATGATTTGGTTTTTGTGAAATTTACATTTTTTATTTGTACAAGGTCAAATAGGATTTTGGCATATATCTGTAAAGTTTGAATCTTTACTTTCAATTTTTAGGTTCTGCTTTTAGGCGATTTAGATTTTGCGAAAGTTATATATTCTCTTAGAAGAGATCGAGTGTAAAGTCTCTACCTTTATGATAATTAGCTGATTAGCTTAATTTTGTGTGAAATTAAACTCATATTTGGAATACATTAGATGAAGAATGAGAAAACTGTGTAGGTATAGCTTTACCGATGGGTTTTATGATCCTTTTTTTTTTTTTCTTTCTCCGTTTAAGTAGCTGAGCTTTGTTACTTAAGTTATGTTACCTCAGCTTTTGTTATGGATGGTAATTTGGCTTTTATGAAGCAGAACTATTGCCTACGCAGACAAAAATGTAGGGGTAGCTAGCAATTGAAACAAACTGAAATTTCCAAGAACTTTTTGACGGGAAAAAAGTCCCATTCTTAACCTTAGAATCATCACTGAGCCCCTAAGTTTCGAGAAATTAGTTCTCGGTTACATTCGTGTGTAGTCCCTAGACTTATTAGAATCATAAATCCATTGTCTTTTTAACAAATCTTAGGTTTATTAATATCACATAAGGCTAGTCTAGTTCCAGTCATGTTACGTTCACGTGTAGATAGTTGGGTGACCGATTGTGATTTTAAGCCTGATTCTTACCCCAAATGAACTGTCATCAGCCCTCCCCGAATTATCAGGATCTTAACAAGCTAGTCCCCGTGACTAGTACTGTGTGATTTTAACAACTTGGGGACTAGAGTATTGTTAGTGATGGTATGTGCTCGTGTAGCTATACAAAGCTTTATTGTTGTTGTACATCAAAGTGGGGAAACGTCAAATGAGAATTGTTTTTTTGGGGCTAAAACTCTATCATGTCTTGTTTTCAGGCATGAACTATGCACTGATAACCGATAATCTTATTGTTGGGTCGCAGCCCCAGAAACCAGAAGACATAGATCATTTGAAAGAGACGGAAAAAGTTGCCTACATTCTAAATTTGCAACAAGATAAGGATGTTGAGTTTTGGGGGATTGACTTGAACTCTATCGTCAAAAGATGTCAAGAGCTTGGAGTCCATCATATGAGAGTGCCTGTAAGATACAAGTTCTATTAGGGGTTGGTCTAGCTCTTTAGGAACTTATAAAATTCTACAGCCGAAAAAACTAAAAGCTAACATAAGCTATTTTGGCTTCGTTAATCTTCTAGTTCTCTCTTTCAAGATATTTTTTTACTAACTTCTTTATACACATTGTTCTTTTCAAAGACACGCTTTTCTTTTTATTTTCTCTAGTTTTTGTTTTTAATTTTTCTATTTTTCTAATTTTTATTTTTTACCATCATTTCTGACCTTAAAAAGTGGTTATATATGATGCTCTTTTTCTGAAATACTAATTTATAATTTACGCACCAAAAATACTCACTCTACGTGCTCTTGAGAATTGTTTAGGCCAAAGATTTTGATCCGGATTCATTAAGAAAACAACTTCCTACAGCAGTTTCATCGCTTGAATGGGCTATTTCCGAGGGGAAAGGGAAAGTCTATGTGCATTGTACAGCCGGTTTGGGAAGAGCTCCGGCCATAGCAATCACTTATATGTATTGGTTTTGCGGCATGAATGTAAGTCTTCGAGACCTTTACTCTCTCGAAGTTGGTAAAAGGGTCGAAATTTTGAAAAGCGTCGAGTGTCTTCATGTCACGTGGTCTTAATTTTTAGAGTTTCTATTCTTCTTTATTGGCAGTTGAGTGCGGCGTATAACAAGTTAACTACAGAGAGACCGTGTGGGCCGAACAGGAATGCAATTCGTGCGGCAACTTATGATTTAGCAAAAAATGATCCATGGAAAGAGCCCTTTGAGCGTTTATCCGAACATGCTTTCGAGGATATAGCTGATTGGGAGAGAAATCTTATTCAAGACCGTGTTCGATCCCTTCGTGGAAATTAAAGATTGGGGTAAGCATCCCACCAATACTATTAATAAGTAAATATAGCTATGATTACGGTACTCTTTATTGGCTTTTCCAATATAATCTATAATTTGTATTAAACTTGGAATTGTAAAATGATAAGGTCAATTTAGAGAGTGAGGTATATATGTGATAGTTTAAATAGTTATTTTTAGATTATCTTAACAAGAATAATTAACCAAATAGTAATTATAGTGTCGGCAGATATCCAGTAATTTTCCGAACGCTTAAAGAATAAGCGTGTAGCGGTTCTTTAACCAGAACCAATTCGCTCACAAGCTGATGCTTCAATCCTATGTTGGACAACGCTTCATCTGATTTCTTCTTTCTCTGATCTTTTTTCAGGTCTTTGATAATTCGCAGATTGGGCAAAGAGTAGTAACAGAGAAGTATCGAAACTAAATGATCAGAGCAAGAGTATAGATATCTGGAGGATGTGTTTGAAATTTTATGTATCAGTGACCAAACAATTTACCATGTAAATATATAAAATAGCTTAAAACTCTTTTCCCGTCTTAAAGTTTTTATTTATTCATCTGATAATCTGTGAAGCAAGAAGCAGTTACAGTAACCAGGTACGTTTAGATTTTGGAAAATGTTTCGACCTTCGAAAATGTCTTTTTTTTTGCATTTTTTGTGATTTCAAAGTACTTATTGTCGTTCTTTCACGATCGACATTGCTTATTTCTATTGAAATCACGTAGTTAGGATCGTGAGTGCGTATTTTAGTTTATGGGTTAATCTAAGAGTACTAGTAATAATCGGAGAGTTGTTTGAAAAACTATCAGAAGAGTTGTTTGAAAAACTATCAAGAGAGTTGTTTGTGACTATAATTTGAGTTGTTTGGAAACATATTTGAGAGTTGTTTGAAAACTATATATGAGAGTTGTTTGCAACTAGAATCTGAAAGTTGTTTGCAGCTATAATCTCGGTTTATCTGAGATTACTAGTAATAACCTGAGAGTTGTTTGAAAAACATACGTGAGAGTTGTTTGAAAAGCTATCTTGAGCGTTGTTTGAAAAACTATCCTAAGAGTTGTGTCTATATAATCTCAGAGTTGTTTAGAACTATAATTTGAGAGTTGTTTGGAAACATATCTGAGAGTTGTTGAGTTAAAGCTGGTGAAGATAACCTTCCGTTTTGGGTTATAGAGATGTTCTCGGTCGAGCAAGACACCTTTCATTTTGGCATATAGAGATGTTTTATGCAAACATTCAGTTGATTATAAAGATGTTCTCGGTCGACCAAGACACCTTCCATTTTGGGTTAAAGCTGGTGAAGATAACGACGGACGATGTAAATGCCATTTTTTGGAAGTGTTTAGTGCATGAAGCTTGTTATGGTTATGTAATCTCTTAAAACTTTTGATTAGTGTAAAAAGTTTATTAAGTATTGATATTTTGAAAACAACTCTCAGTGCATAGTTACAAAGAACTCTCTTAATCTATTTCAAACAACTATCAGGGGAGTAACATACCTCGTTGTTTGAAAAACATACCTGAGACTTGTTTGAAACAATATCCTAAGAGTTATCCTGACAATTGTTTGTGACTCTATAATCTTAAAGTTGTTTGCAACTATAATCTAAGAGTTGTATGCAACTATAATCTGAGAGTTGTTTGCAGCTATAATCTGGGTTTATCTGAGAGTTGTTTGAAAAACTTTCTTGAGAGTTGTTTGCAACTATAAACTGAGAGTTGTTTGAAAAACTATCATGAGAATTGTTTGTGACTCTATAATCTGAGAGTTGTTTGGAAACATATTTGAGAGTTTTTTGTAACTATAATCTGAGATTTATTTGAAAAACATATCTGAGAGTTGTTTGCAACTATAACCTAAGAGTTGTTTGAAAAACTATCTTGAGAGTTGTTAGAAAAACTATAATCTGAGAGTTGTCTGTCTTATTTAGTTACTCCAAAAGTCACAAAATGCATCTAGTTATACAGTATCATATATTAGGTATGAAGTACAAAATGCTGTAAATGGAGAATGAGAAAGAATGTAATCAAGACAACAAACACTAAATATCAAGCTGCAGATAGATTTCAGAGATACATAACTGAGAAATACAACGTTTGAGTATGAATTCTATTCGATTTCTTTATTTATTTCTTCAGATTAGATGCGATCCAAGATCATATACGATTTCCAAAACAGGAAACCCTAAAATCCTGCAAAAATAATTATAAGGGATCTCAAACTCACATCTACGATTAATAATAACAAAACTATTGAATTCAAGACCTCACTGAAATATAAAGGCTAATTTGAATCGATGGAATAAGAGAACCGTACCTCCACATGGGATGAACAATAATCGCCGACGAGAGAGAATTCCAGATCCACAAAGATGGCGAATAGCTTTCTTAAAACGTGAACAGAGGCTCTAATCTTTTTCACTTTCTTTCAATTTTTACTCTGTGAAATTGAGGAGTTTCGAAGATAGCGATTTGAGGTTTGGTCTCGAAAAGTTGATCCGTAAAAGAGAGGTTCGTTTAGGGTTCTAATTTGCTAGAAAAGGGGGGAGAAAATAAAAAAAAATTCCTTATATAGTTGGTAGGGGTAGTGTGGGTATTAAAACAATATTGGGCATTAAGTGTGAGTTAAATAGTTGAGATGGGTATTAGGTGGTAATAAAAGGAAACTTGGGTATTAGAAGACAGTATAATAGTTGAATAGGTACCTTAGGTACAATTTCCTTAAAAGTTTACTGGTCATTGACGGATTGAATGTTTTCCAAATTTTAATTCAAATTATTTTTTAGTAGTCTCGGCTTACTTTTTTATCCGAACTTTTACTTTTTATGTTTGTTATTACATCTATTCTACCATTTTTTTTATCTAAGATAGAAATCAATTCACTTTACACAAATTTATATAACTCTTTTATAGATTTGAAAAGTTATAAAAAAATAAATAAAAAATACATAGTTTTAAGTTGGAAACCCTACATTGATTTTCAAAACTTCTGAACTTAGGCTCCAGATGTTCTTATTGCTTCTTATGTTTTAAACTACGACTCTAAATAAATTGAAAAATAACTACAATTAACTATAAAGGAATTTAGCACTACAAAATAGAGATACAAGTTTGTTTTTTTTGCTCCACTAGTTGGACTTTGTTTCAGAGTCTATTGTTTTTGTTAGAATTTATATCTTTCACCAACTAATGTGATATTATCCGCTTTAGGTTTCCAGACCCGCGCGGTTTTGCTCTTTGGTTCACTCCCAAAGAGTCTCAATATTAGTAGAAAGGCTTTGAACAGTACATCGTCCCTCGACTATCACGTTTGGTGACAAATAGTCCCTTGACAGTCCCTGGACTATCGCGTTTGGATAAAGTTAGTCCACCAGATCCTCTGATCCATGAGAGGCTGCCACGTGTTACCATAGTCCCCAGATTTTTGTATCACCACTAGCCCCTTGAGTTTAGTTTTCTGTAATTTTCTACATTTTGGGTTTGACCTAAACTCAAGGGACTAGTGGTGATACAAAAATCTGGGGACTATGGTGACAGGTGGCAGCCTCTCATGGATTAGAGGATCTGGTGGACTAACTTTATCCAAACGCGATAGTCCAGGGACTGTCAACGGACATTTGAAAGTCAAGGGACTATCTGCCACCAAACGCGATAGTCGAGGGACGATTTACTGTTCAATGCCTTAGTAGAAATATTATATTCAGTTATATATTTTATATTCTTTTCAGTCTAAGCGATGTGGAATAGAGGACCAAGAACACTTAGAACGCAACAGAAGTTGCAACCTCGCTCTGATACCATGTTAGAATTTATATCTCTCACCAACTAATGTGATATTGTCACTTTAGGTCTGCGAACCCGCACGGCTCTGCTTTTGGTTCACTCCCAAAATGCCTCACATTAATGGAGATATATTCTTAACTTATATACTGATCCTAACAATCATCCTCTCGAACAAAGTACCACTCTAGCCTCCTTTCAATGGACTTCCATCCGCCTACTCTAGTCAGGTGAAGAGATTCCTGACCTCTAGAGTTAGGGCGGATCTATGTGCTCACTATCAGATGACAATGTGTCGCTCTTGGGTCAAGCCTCCTGCTTGATGAGCCATCAGGAACTCCATCTATAAATGACACTATACCGCTTCCTTGGTCAAGCCTCCTGCTTGATGAGCCATCACGCGCTCCGTCTATACAGAAGATCATTAACATGTTCGACATCTGAGAATTTCACCATATCACACCCACCACATCGCATTCCGTCTGGGCTTGATGCTCTGATACTATTTGTAGGGAACATGGGTACCGCATATTCCGTCTCCGTATATAAGTAAGAACCACTGATCTCTACACTAGTATGATATTGTCCGCAATGGCACCCGAAGGCCCGTATGGGTTTGCTTTTGGTCCACTTTCAAAGGGCCTCATGTGAGAGATATATTCTAACATGGTATCAAAGCGAGGCTGCAACTTCCGTTGCAGCGTTTTAAGCGATGTGATGGGTGTACCGAGGCAGAACGGATTCCGCGGATCAAGTTTAAGGGAGAGTGTTAAAAGTAAACCTGGTCCTCTATCCCGCATCACATAGACTGAAAATAATATACAATATATAAGTGAATGAAATATCTCAACTAATGCGAGGCATTTTGGGAGTGAACCAAGGGCAAAGCCGTGTAAGACAAATCACCTAAAGCGGAAAATATCACATTAGTTGGTGAAAGATATATTTTAATAGTTTTTTCTTTTCTTCTCGTTATTTCAATATGATTTGTACCTACAAACCTTTTTAAAATTTTGTTACAACAGAATAACAAACCACGAAAAAACGGAGAATGGAAATTCATATTTCTCTCATCTAAAACAGGGACGGGAACTCTAAAATCTTATATACTAAAATTTTAGGTAAAGATATTGACCGCAAAAAATAAGGGCATAGTTCAAAAGAGTTCATACCATTTTTATAAATAGTTTAAAATACTAAAGCCTATTTTATAACAAATTCCACGTCGGACGATGTATATCTGGAGCCATCTGCAAAACATGCAAAGAATATAAGAATATTCATTTATCCAAAATATTAGAGTTTTATAAATGCATTAAAATGTCATCCAAGGCCGAGATGGAAAGTAAATTCAAAGGAAATCGAAATTTGCTAACTGAGATTACTTGTATCCCCTTATCAGCAGCGTTGTCATCTATATGGACTTTTGTCACAAATGCTATCACGAATAAAATGATGTTTTATTACTATGTGTTTTTATCATTCATGAAAAATCGAGTTTTTACATAAACTGAGTGCACTTAGAGTTTTTGTCAAAATCAAAATTATTCTATTTAAAATATTTATTTCATTTAAAATTTCTTGAAGCAAAATGGATTCTTTAATGATCTTGATGCTAGCAATATATTTTGCCTCAGTAATGAATAATGTTAATACTGGCTCTAATTGATTTTTCCATCTTATGCAACAACTAAACGTAAAAAATAAATAGTCGTTGACCTACGTCTAACCCTATCCATATCATCACCATAATCTAAATCTACAAAGCCTTTCAATTTTTTTCATATTTAAAAACGAGACAAGTTAACACAGTTGAACACAAATATGAAATACACCATTTCATAGTATTCTAACGACCTTTTCTGGGGTCGGACATATAACTGGACAACACACTAATAAAATATACTAAGCCTGACCTAATACATAACATTACATACATAATAGAACCTATTGAACTAGCATATGAGACAACCTCTTTAAACTTCACATCTTTTCGACAAAGATAAATATGCAGAAAATTCAAAGTGATCTCCCACTGTACATTGGTTTTTGATGAGTCCGAATTCTGCTTACTCACCGAACAGGGACAGATCGGACCGAGGCCTCCGGACCGGACAGACCACTTCGAACACTTAGCCCATTTTACTGTTTGGACTATGACAAAAGTAGTAAAAAACCTAAACACTTCTTAACTAAGCTATTTGCTCTCCTACTTAGAGCTCATGTATCTTTAAACATGACCCGGGTCCATTAAACATGACCCGAAAACCCATAAGGCCGAAATGTAAGGGTATAAATACCCAACCCCCTGCATTAAATGTGGGTAATGAAAATTAAATACAACCAGACTGCTTAATTCTCCATCTACTTTCTACTCTAAATATTAAACATCCATACACTTCCACAAAACACCGAACAAATTACAAATTTACCCTCAAACGATAATTAACCACACCAAATTGGCGACCACAGTGGGAGGAGAAGGTGCCTGAATCAAGCATTCGAAACCAGCAAGAAAAGTCAGTCCGAATGAATCCGGACGCCCCGGAAGTACCACCAGCTTTGCTCGAAGTGGTGGGTGAAAATGATGAGTACACTATTGAAGAGCGCGGTAGATTAAAGGGTGAAATAAAAGCTCTGAGGGCAGAAAAGGCTAAGATGGGCATGAAAGAAAAGTCAAAAGTGTCGGTTGCTCATCACACCGATAACCCCAGAGAGCATGAGCCTTCAAAGACTCATGTGAGTATAAAAAAGACTCATGCCAGCTCCAAAAAATCTCACCGGTCTAAGCCAGTGGAGAGTTCTGACTCAGGCTCAGAGTCGTCTGATAGCTCTTCGGATGATGAGGGAGTTGAAAAATCCTTATCCTCTAGCAGTGATGAGGGTCGAACTAAAAAGAAGCAAAAACAAATCAAAAAGTACTCAAGGAAAATGGATAGACATGGAAAGATGAAGAAGGATATTGGAAAAGGGTCATCTCATAACCGGAGGCATGTGGACCGGATGCTGATGGATCCTTTCGCTTTCCACGATGAACCAGGTATCTTTGCTACTCGCAATGAGGATACTGTGTTCAGTCATGGCAGAAATTGGAGGCAATCTCCATTATCTTCCAAAATTCTGTCCGGAAACCTCCCTAAGAGGTTTGACAGCACCAAAATGGAAAAGTACGATGGCAGTACTGATCCGGACAACCATTTGGAGCAATTTAAAAACTTCATGATGAACTTTGATGACGATGATAAGCTACTTTGCAGAGCATTCTCCCAATCATTTACGGGGAGTGCTCTAAAATGGTATAACAGCCTACCACAAGGCTGTATCAAGAATTTCGATACCTTTTGGGTGGCCTTTCGAAGGCAGTTCGTTGGGAGTAAAGAACTAAAGGGCAATGGAGATACAATAATCCATTGTGCCCGGGAGCCAAATGAATCCTTAAAGGAATATATAAGTCGTTTTGTGAACATCAAGAATAGGTTGGCTGATTGCTTCGAGCAAGTGGCAATAGCATCCTTAAGACAGGGCATGAACCCTGGTAATTTGGATGATTCAGTGACCAGAAAGAAGGCCATGACTTGGGGAGGGTTGCTGAATCAGGTTGGAAAGTAGATCAACATCGATGAAACAAAGAAAACCAGGGTGCACATGCAGGTGAGGTCTACCCCGGTGGCACCAAATCCCAATCAGAATCAGTCCGGGAACAAGGCAAAGGAGACCGGACAGGGGCATGGTAGGGCCAAAGCTCAGTCTCAGCCAGCTGCTCCTGCTCAGAGTCAACAATCCAGAAACAAGAGAGGGCATTGGGTCCAACCGGAGTGGTTCGCAGAATTGAAAGAAAGTGTGGCCACCATTTATGATAAAACAAAGGAAGAAGTGCACTATAGAAGACCGGCCACACTCCAATCTCCTAGAGAACATCGTAATAATTCTTTCTGCCAATATCACAATGATATTGGCCATACCACTGATGATTGTATAGCTTTGAAGCAAGAATTTCAAAATTTAATTGAAAGGGGAAAGCTGGGGGCTTATGTCAAAAGAAGAGGAGGTAACAGGCCTGACAATACTCACCGGGTTGGTCCAAGTAATGCTGCTCCGGAGGGAGCCATGGTTATAATCGAGAGGTTTGATGTGGAGTCTGAATACTTGGATCCTGATCCAACATAGAATAGAGTGGGCGCAATTGAGGAATTTTCTAGAACGGTCTCCGGGCTCATCAGGTTTTTTGAGTCACTGACAATTTTCGGAGGAGATACTATGACAGCTCCTACTGCTTCTTCGAGGAAAAGGCATGTTCATACTTTGGCCACCCAGCTAGAAGGAGGCATGACTTCCGATCAATCACAAATTTCATTCCCCTTCATTGTATTTGATGAAGATGATTTAAGAGATATAGCTGGCCCTCATGAAGATGCTGTTGTCATAGGGGCATCTATTGGGGGCAACGACATAAGACGAATTTTGGTGGATACTGGAAGCTCAGCCAATATCCTTTTCTTAACCACATACAAGAGAATGAAAAATCCAGCTATAATTCAGAGTTCGGACATACCAATTGTGGGCTTTACTGGCAGCTCAGCAGACGTGATCGAAGAGTTCGAAGAAGAAGTTTTGTTAGACAAGGGCCCTTTCAAGAAGATGGTCAAGATACTTTTTATTGTGGTGGATTATCCCACTTGCTATAATGCTATTTTAGGGAGGTCTTGGCTCTCTAGGATGCATGCAGTGGCTTCAACAGTCCACCAATGTTTGAAATATGCTGTTCAGGGACAGGCGGGAGTTGTCCGAAGCAGTCAAAAGGTTGCAAGAGAATGTTATGCTACAGCCCTGGCTCCCCGGACATTGGGAGCAGTTCGTATCAATGAGAAATAGCAATTTGAGAGGCTTTCTAGGGGTGAGGGTGAAATTGATGACCCCAGAGAGACCCCTGGAGTGTTAATAGCGGTCGAAGAAGTAGAGACACATTGTTTAGAAGAAGGAAAGAGCGTCAAGATAGGGTCTAAAATGCCATCTAGTCTGACAAGTGAGATGCTAAAGTTTTTGAAAAGCCATCAGCACGTTTTTGCTTGGTGCAATGCAGATGTTACTGGGGTTCCAGCAGATGTGATATCACATCACTTATCCGTCCGGAAAGACATAGCACCAGTGGTTCAAAAGAGAAGGGCTTTTTCCAAAGAAAAGGCTGATGTTATTGTACAAGAGGTTGACAAGCTCACAAAGATGGGGCATATCAAGGAGTCCCAATATCCTTTGTGGACTGCCAATCCGGTCCTGGTAAAAAAGAAAAATGGCAAGTGGCGCATGTGCATTGACTTCACAGATCTCAATAGAGCTTGCCCAAAAGATTTGTATCCAGTTCCCCGGATTGACCAACTAGTAGACTCCACCTCTGGGAACAAGCTACTATCCTTTATGGATGCTTTCTCTGGATACAATCAAATCCAAGTAGATCCGAAGGATCAAGAGCATACCACATTTGTCACTGACAGGGGTCTTCATTGCTACAAGGTAATGCCATTTGGGTTGAAAAATGCTGGGGCTACTTATCAGAGGTTGGTAAACAAAGATTTTGCTAATAATATTGGAAGGAATATGGAAGTATACATCGATGACATGATGGTGAAGAGTGTGGATGAGCAATTGCACTTGGCTGACCTCCAAGAAACTTTTACCAACTTGGTGAAAGTGAATTTGAAGTTAAATCCAGAAAAATGTGTGTTCGGAGTGAAATCCGGGAAGTTTCTCGGCTATATTATAAGTGAGCATGGGATACAGCCCGATCCGGACCAGCTTAATGCTCTGTTCCACATGGAGCCTCCTCGAAATATTAAAGAAGTACAACGGCTAACGGGGAGGTTAGCTGCTTTAAACAGATTTATCTCAAGGTTTTCGGACAGGTGTGCCCCGTTTTTTCAAACCTTGAAGGGTGCAAAGGGATTCGATTGGACCTCACAGTGTGATGAGGCTTTTAATGAGATCAAGAAGCACCTATCCTCCCCCAAAACCTTGTTTAAACCAGTTGATGGGGAGACACTCTTCGTATACTTGGCAGTTTCAAGTTGTGCCATCAGTGCTGTGTTGGTGAGAGAAGTGGATAATTACCCCATCCAGTGTACTACATCAGCAAAAGTTTGATAGATGCTGAAAGGCGTTATTTGAAACTCGAAAAGTTGGCGTTAGCTCTGGTAATAGCTGCAAGAAAAATGAGGCCTTATTTCCAGGCTCATCCTATCATCGTCCGGACTTCTTTTCCCTTTAAGAATGTCCTTCAAAAGGCAGACATTTCAAATAGGATGACTAAGTGGTCGGTAGAATTGGAGGATTTCGACATTGATTTCGCTCCTCGAACAGTAGTTAAGGCCCAAGCTGTGGCTGATTTTTTTTGAATTTCACTCCGACAGAGATTCAGAGCAGGCTACTGACATGAAAGATAAAAAGGTCTGGGTCATCCGGACGGATGGTGGATCCAGCACTATGGGATGTGGTGCAGGGTTGTGTTTGACTTCTCCATATGGTGACAAAATGTACCAAGCTATATGTTTTGCTTTCAGGGCTTCCAATAATGAGTCTGAGTACGAAGGGGATATAGCTGGTTTAAAGTTAGCCTATATTTGTGGGGCTAAGAGGGTCAAGCTACTAAGTGACTCCCAGCTTCTTATCCACCATGCCCAAGGTCAATCTGAGGCTAAAAAGGAGCAGCTAGTGAAGTATTTACTTCTTCTTAAAAATGAAGCACTCAAGTTTAAAAGCATTATTTATGAGCATATACCCCGGACAGAAAATGAGTTGGCAGACTCATTGGCAACTATAGCATACACGGAGTCGTATCCATGGATCCATGTCCTGGACAGCCCCTCCATTCAACTTAATATGGGTAAAGAAGAAGAAATTTTTGAAGTACAGGTGAAACAACCTCAGGATTGGAGATTTCCTCTCCTACAATACCTCTCCGACGGCATCGTGCCTCCGGACAAATCACTGGCAAGAAAACTTAAACACAAGGCCCGTGGTTTTATCATACTGAGAGACATTCTGTACAAAAAGTCTTACAGTAAACCTCTTCTGCGCTGTTTGGGGGATGATGAGTCTCAGGTAGTCCTCTCTGAATTACATGATGGTGAGGGATCAGCTCATTGTGGATTCAGGGCTTTAACAATGAGAGTTTTACTGGCCGACTACTATTGGCTATCTATCATGAAAGATGCTAAGGAGCTGGTAAGAAGGTGTGACCCATGCCAAATATACAACAATGAAATTCATGTCCCAACCATTCCTTTAGAGTCAATTTCTGAGCCTATACCTTTTGCTCGATGGAGTTTGGATTTAATGGGGCCTCTCCCTATGGCATCCGGAGGGCGCAGGACTATAATTGTTGCTATAGATTACTTTTCAAAGTGGATTGAAGCAGCCCCTCTAGCAGGAACAACATCAAAAGCTGTCATAAAATTCGTTTTATCCAACATCTGTTGCAGATTTGGTGTCCCACAAAAGATAACAACAGACAATGGGCCACAGTTCGACAATAGGGAAATGAAGAGTTTCTGTGCCTCAAGGGGTATACAAAATTGTTTCTCTTCACCTTTCCACTCACAAGAAAATGGCCAGGTTGAAGTAACTAACAGAACTATTCTGTCCGGTTTAAAGAAGAATTTGGAAGGGGCTGCTGGGAAGTGGCCTAGTTATTTACAAGAGGTCTTGTGGGCCTACCGAACAACACCTGGGGCCGCAACTCAGGAGTCACCTTTTTCTTTGGTCTATGGGATGGATGCAGTAGCTCCCATAGAAGCAACTCTCCCATCATTTCGTGTTCACCACTTCTCCGAATGCGCTAACGAAGTGGCAATCAGAGGTCAGCTCGATCTAGTGGAAGAAAGACGAGTTAAAGCTCACCTTAGAGTTGCACACTATCAGGGTTTGATGAGAAGCAGATTTGCTTCTAAAGTTAGAAGAAGATGTTTCCAGTCGGGGGACAAAGTATTGAGGAAAGTCTTCCTACACACTAAAGAAAAGCAGCTCGGAAAATTGGCCCCAACTTGGGAAGGACCTTATGTGGTTGTTGAAAGGCTTAAACCTGGAAGATATTGGCTGGAGGACAAGGATGGAAGAGTCCTGACCCACCCTTGGAATATCTAACATCTCCGGATGTACTTGGAGTAACATTTGTGTAAATATTTACTTGTTTAAACATCCATGTAAATACTTGGGGGCATACTGTTTCCTACCCTGGTGGTGCGGGGAGGTTTTAATGAGGTGTCCGGGTTTTAAATAAAATTTGATGCCTTCTTAAAAAAAAATTGAAGTGTTCTTACTCCGTTTTTTATCACACCATCCGGACTGAAATAAAAGAGTAATGACCACTTAAACATTCGTCATCGGAGAATTTAAACAGTCTCACTATGAAATAACTAAGGGCTATTTAAACACTAGCCATTAAAATTGGAACAGACTATGAAAGAATGTGAGAATTGTGCAAAACAAGGATATTCATTAAAACAACTTAAGTGCCTTGGCCTTCCAAGGACTTTCAAATCGTCAAAACAGAGTAAAGGATCTATCCAGTCAAATACCGGACACATTTAGAAAAAGAATGCCTTGGCCTTCCAAGGACTTTGGTTCAGATAACATGAAAAGTAAAAAGTAATTCGTAAGTTAAGGCTGAGCCTTTGAAGATGGCTCAGCTTCATCTACCTTCTTCTTCCCCTTAGGATCATCTTTTTCTTCGTTTGGGCTCTCCCCGTTGTTTTCTTCGTCATCGGATGAAGATGCACTAGAGAAGTCAATCCGTTCGCCTTCGGCCATTGTGTGATATGGGAGGTCTTCAACCTCTACATGAAGCCATAAATCCCCTAGGTTCCTCTTCAGAAATTTCTCATGGAAGAGCAAGACCATGTCTGATCTCACCTTGGCATACATTTGCTCTTGAGTGTCGATCACGTTGTTGGCATAAGCATCGATCTTGGCTTGGATTTTGGCCTCCTGCTCCCTTAGCAAACCAGCTTTCTCCTCGGCAGCTTTGGACACTGTATTCTCAAGCGCAATTTTGTCACTCGTTAAGTTGGTGATGATTTGGTCTTTAGCTTTGGTCTCCTCTTTTGAGGTGGCAAGATCTTTCTCCAGTCCGGACAGCTTTTCCCGGAGCTCTGTGATAGTGTTCTCTAGTGTGGTGACTTTTGTGGTACTCACTTCTTGGTTTCTCTTCAACTCTTCGTTTTCTTCCTTTAGAGTGGCAGCATTCAAAATGACAGTAAGAAGGTCGTCGGACAACCTCTCTTTGTTAGACTTAAGGTCTTTGATAATGTCTGCCTGATTTTGAACTTGTTTCTCCAACGCGAGCACAGGCTGAACATTGCTTAATAAAGAGTGGGCTATGACATCCCTTTCACTTGAAACAATAAAGGTCTTACCATTGAAAGTGACTGTTTTTGAGGTGCTCGGAGGGAGGTAAGGCCCAGCAAAATCGTCTCTGGGGAGATTGATGAAGTACTCACCAAGCCCACCAAGACCAGTGATGTTTACCCCATCAATGTTAAGATCTCCCCCTTCGACCTTATCGGTTTGGAAGTCACCAGGTATCTCCTCCGCTTGTGTTGGGTCAGTGGGATCAGCTTGGGAAGGAGGCTCCGGAGCCCGGAGAGAAAGCTCGTCACCCTTAGAGGTCTTTTTTTCTTGGCCTCCCTGTCTTTGCTTTCACCTCCCCGTTTACGATTTCTTTTGGAAGCCCTTGGAGGGTTTGGGGAGTGCACTTCTTGCCTTTCAGTCTCATGTTCCACCACTTCCAAGAGAGCGTCATCAATTTGACTGGGGACTGGCCCCTTCGGATGTATTGGAGCATCCTCCTCCACCTCAGCAGGGTTAGCTCCACCCACCACATTCTTGCCTTTCTTTTTACCTTTCATCTTGCTCGGGGCCTTGGCCCGACCTGGCAAGTAGAGTGTCCCATCTGGTTCATGCGTTCTTTTGAGCACTACGTCCGGAGGAGGCTGGGTGGTGAGCTCTTCCCAAGTTAGGTCTCTCCGACCTATGGTGTTCCAAAGGTGAGACCTTGCTAAGTTGCCCCCTTGTGAAGGCAGAATGGAACCGATTCCCCCACTTCTCAGCGGCCCAAGCGTTGTTCTTGGTGCAAGTGCTCTGCCCGGTTTTCAAATGATCACTGAATTCCTTGGGCAGTTTTGCTAAGGCAAAAGTAAGACCAATTAGTTTAAGCTAACTTTTAAAAAAAAAAGACAAAATTATAAAGCAGGAGACTTACGGTTACTCCTCCACCTGCTTGTGAGAAGACTTGGGTTCACTCCGGACTTGATCTTCTTTCCATTCTCCCAAACACCACTAACAAACAGAAACTGGGTCCTCCAATTCCTCTCCGCCTCTAGCAAATCATCTACAGCTTTGAAATTATCCCCCATATTGAAATGGTAAAAGGGGATGTGGTGGTTTCTGCAAAGACTGGCCACAGTAGCAAACTCCTCCATTGGTAGAGGAATCCCGGAGAGCCTGGAAGCCATAATGCAAGACATGAGAGTGTACCAAGCATTGGGGCTCAGCTGGCTCGGACAGAGCTTTATCAGATGGAAGTATCTGACAATTTCTGGGTCCAAGGGGAATCTGAGCCCCCAATTAAACACCTTCGTGAAGATAACAATTTCGCTCAATTTGCAATCCATGGGGGTCTCTGGGTTTATGGGGATCCTTATCTTCACGTTCTCCGGAATTCCCCACTTCGTACGCATCCGGCCCAGTTCGGCTTTGTGGATGAATGTGTAGTTAATTTTTTGCAGGGCGAGGAGGTACTTGACACTGACCTTGTGGAAACAAGGCCCCACCCTTCCTTTAAGACTCTCCGGAAGATCCGGATGCCTCAAGCACAACTTCTCTTTGCCTTTGTCTTTTTTGGCAACAACAACACTACTGGTTTGTCCGGAAGGCTCAGACTCAAATGGAGCCTCTTCGATAGAGTCCTCCATTACTTCCTCCATGATCGATGAAGGGTTTTCAGTAGCAGTGGCAAGGGGGGGGGGGGAGGGGGGGTTAGATCTGGCTCAGCCTGGTCTCCGGACTGCTGAGCTCTAGTGTTTCCCCTGGTTTTTGGCCTCCGGTTGGGGCTCTGATGCAGATGTCTCTCTTCGAAGACTTGATGCAAATGTCTCTCTTTGAAGACTTGGACTACTACCCTCCAGACCAGACAGTCTGTCCTTGGGAGCTCTGATGGGCACTTCTGACCCAATGCTGCTGTCTTTGGCACCCGATTTTGAAGGAGTGCTCTTAGAGGCCTGACCCTTGACCAGCCGGCCTTTTCTCCGGTCGACTAACTTTTGAGGGTAGGTTTCAGTGTCTGACCCCATAGCTAAGAAGGGGTAGGGCTTTTTGAAGCTGGTAACAGTTACCCCTGGCTCAACAACAGGTTCCGATTCTTGAACCGAGGAACCAGAGATAATGGGGGAGAGATTAGTTTGAAATAGCTTTTTTGGCTTGATGCTTTTTGAGGAAGAAGAACCTTGATCTGATTCCATGGCTGAAGTCACTGGCTTGTTGATGGGCGAAACGGGTAATCCTGCTGCAATGCGTCTTTCCCTTTCAACCTTTTGCGCCTTTTCTAATTCAGAGAGGTTGAGCCACCCACCTTTGATCAGAGCGTTCCTCGCTGTAAACATAAACAATCTGGGTAAATGTTTGCTTTGGAGAGAAAAAGCTTTAAGAAGTTGCAGAGTAAATATGAGAGTGATGGTGAAACAGTAGAAAGTGTTTTAATTTATAGTAAATCGGAAAAAGGAGTTTGATTCCTAGGAGAATTCGAAAAGATTGGTAATGATTAAAGACGACGCTGATGTCACCATCTTTAATTAAGAGGTTGCTTTTTGAAGAAGGTGGGTTCGAAATTCAAGGTGAAAAAACGGCTAAAGCAACCAACCAGAAAGCGACACGTGTCCCATAAAATCTGGCAAAAAACTCTTTGGATTCACAAAGCTTGATCAGTCCGGATAAAACCGCAAGATACGCAAGCCTGTCCGGATTGAAACTAGCCTTGACATCAGACTGTTTTTCAGGTTTTTGACAAAGGTATTTGAACAAACACCTAAAAAGGGGCTCCTGATGAGTCCGAATTCCGCTTACTCACCGGACAGGGACATATCGGACCAAGGCCTCCGGACCGGACAGACCACTTCGAACACTTAGCCCATTTTACTGTTCGGACTATGACAAAAGTACTAAAAAACCTAAACACTTCTTGACTAAGCTACTTGCTCTCCTACTTAGAGCTCATGGATCTTTAAACATGACCCGGGTCCATTAAACATGACCCGAAAACCCATAAGGCCCAAATGTAAGGGTATAAATACCCAACCACCTGCATTAAATGTGGGTAATGAAAATTAAATACAACCAGGCTGCTTAATTCTCCCTCTACTTTCTACTCTAAATATTAAACATCCATACACTTCCACAAAACACCGAACAAATTACAAATTTACCCTCAAACGATAATTAACCACACCAGTTTTGAGTTCTCAATCGAGAATATCTTAACTACATTTTTAGGTACTAAGTCTGATTTATGAACAACTTAGTATAATTTCTATCTCTAGCGATTTCTATACCTAGGATTTCTTGGTTGCTTCTAAATTTGTCATTTCAAACTCATATTTAAGTTTTTTCTTTATAGAATTGAGTTTATTTTTATCTCTCCTAATCACAAATATGGAATCTATATATAATAAAAAATATATAACATTTAAAATACTTTTATGATTAAAGTAAACATACAAAGACTAAATCGAATTGACATACAAAATTTATATTTTCACAACCAAAACCTTCAGGTTGGTCCATATATATAGTTTTTTTATAACATTCCATGAAGAAAAAACAGTTTTAATGTCTATTTGCTCTAACTTTAAATCGAATTGACACACCAAGGAAAATAATGCCCCAATATTCTTATACTTGACTACATAAGATAAAATCTCATTGTAGTCTATATCTTCGTGTTGGGTAAAACCTTTGGCCACTATCCTAGCTTTAAACCTAGAAGGGTAATTTTAGTATAACCCTTCTTAAATCTTAAAAAGCCATTTTGAACTACGGTTTTTAGTTTTATAGATTTTTACCTAAGGCCCAAGTATATTTTTTATGAAGAGAAGACGTCTCCTTTTTTATAGCCTCTATCCATTTGAGTTTATCACGACATCTTATAGGCTCTTTAAAATTTCTAGGTTCATTGGAATTTATTTATTCTAAGGTCGTGTATATGGAAAATGCTGAGTAATCTCTAATATACTTCAAGTTCTGTATTATCACTCATTTTTCCTATCTCTAAAACATGTTAGGGTTCTAAATCCTCTCATTCTTCATGTAAACAATATTCTTTTAAGACTATTAAATCTAGGTCAAGAATAATATCATTCGTTGTCTCACTTTGATGGGAATTAACGGTTTCAGACACAGGCATATAACTTTCCACATGAGTTGAGTCCCTAAAAGTTTTGTTCATTTGTATATTCTTTATCTCTAACCAAGGAAAATCAGATTTTGTAAAGATACAATATCTACCTATAATATTTAAAACCTACGGTTTCCCTTAACCAAATCTTATATCCTTTTACCCCATGTTGATAACCTAAGAAAATACATTTTCAGACCTGGGATAGCTTATAATCTAATTTATGAATGTAAACATAACAACCAAATATTCTCAAATATTTTAGGGGAGGTGGTTTCTCATTCCACATTTATTTGTGTGTTTTGGTTAATAACCATTCTTTGGGGACCTATTTATTAGGTAAATCGCAGTACTTGCAGCTTCCTCTCAAAAATTATTGTTTAGGCTAAAAGTGGTAAACATACATCTAAACTTCTATATTATAATCCTATTTATTCTTTTGACTATCCCATTTTGCTGAGAGGTATGCTTTATAGTCACATGTCTAAAGAATTCGTTTATTTTTACAGATAACAAATTTTAAATTACAAAACTCTAGACCATTATTAGTTCTTAAACCTTTAACCTTATTTCTAATTTGGTTTTCAAAAGTGTTTTTCTAAATTTAATTTTTTTTCAAAGGTTTGATATTTAGTTTTCATTAAATAAATTTAAAGTTTTTTTGAAAAATCATAAAATATTGACTAAAAAACAAACATTTCCACCATGCATGGCTCTTTAGAAAGCCCCCACAGTCGAAGTGAATGTATTCTAAAATATGTTTGAAAGATGACTTTAGGTTTTTTTTTAGAAAGGTAATTTTCACAAAGTTTAAGTTTAGTTAAATTTATATTTCTTAAGAGATTCTATTTATCAAATTCACTTAATCCTTTTTCCATTATATGACATAACCTAACATTCTAAAGGTCATAGTCACTATATCTACCAGATACTAGGTTAACTTAATTCGTAATGACTGTCCTACGATAAAAAAATATAACTTATTTTTCTTAGTAGTTTTCATATAAAGAAGTGACCATTTATAAACTTTTAATGTTCCATTTTTTTTTCATAAATTTTAATTTTTTTTTATCTCATTCACTAAGAGATATTATGTTTCTCATAAGGTCATGAACATGTCTTATATTTTCTAGGGTTTTAATACAACTATCATGCATTTTCAAACATATATTACCAATACCAACTATTCTAGAAGTATGGTTATCATTCGCACAACACAACCATCCGTTTAACATATTTAAAGTACTTATTTTTTATTAGGACACACATTATATGTACATATAGTATCTAACACCCAATTATGCTTATTTTCATCCATGGAAACAAATAACTATTCAGCACCAACTATAGCATATATAATATTTTCATTTGAAAAAGAATTTTTAAAAGTTTTAAAGACATAAAAGTTTCTTCTGATATAGCCTACTATTCTAAAATGAAAATATGTTCTTTGTTTAGTTTAATTACTACTATTATTATTATTAACATATTTTCTTTATAAACAATTATTTTCCTTTACTTTTGCTTCCACCTTTAGACTTATTTCTAGTTTTTTATCACTATTTTTTAGTTTCAGTTCTAATATACATATTTTCACATTCTTTTCCTTTTTTTTATTATTCCTAAGTTTGGTATCCTTGGATCTAAGGGATGTTATACAATCCTCTAATGTTAATTATTGTTTACCAGATTTAATTACAGACTTAACATCTTCAAAGGAATCAGGGAGGGAATTGAGCAAACTTATGGCTTCGTTTTCGTTACTTATTTTTTCGTTTTCACTTGAGTTAGCTAATTATATAGCTAACTTTCTAGATTCATCTAAGTTTTGAGTAAGACTCTTACTTGGGTTCATTTTAAAACCAAACAATATTTCTTTCAGAAAATATTTTCTTTATGAGAGACTTTTTTAAATACACGTTTTCAAGACTTTAAAAGAAATATCCAAATTATTTATTTATCTTAAAAAATTATCACACATGTTTAAAATAAGAACACATAAAACCTATTTAGAAAATTTAATTTTTTGTTTAACAGATACAATGTTTGGAAAATTGAGATCATCTTTCAACATTTTTAGAACTTTATGTTGAGATAAAAAAAATTGATCTTTCTCCGCCATATGCAAAAATATCTAGTACCATTAAAGTTTTCTATGTAAAATTTCTACGACATAATAAAGATAAAAAAAAACCTGCAGACACTGGAACCAATTATAAAACACACAGAGTGAATCAAAAGTTAGGCAATCAATCAAGAAACTAGATGCATTCTTAAACTTTCAAATTCCAAATGTTTCATAATTTTAACCAAACAACTAGATATAAACTCTAAAACACAAGAAGCAAATACCCAGTGAAGTTATAATATACAAATATACAAGTTCTTAAGCAAACAACCAATAAAAACAGCTTAATATGTATAACTACTCTAATTTTGTATAATAGTTTATATATTTAAACATAAAAAGAAAAGAAATATTAAAAAAAAAACATGGATCCAACTAATATAGATATTAGGAGACTTACTATCTAAAACCCATCCACAAACCTATAACGTAAAGGCCTAATTTTTTTTAAGAGACTTTATACATTAAATACCCTTCTATATAAAATCCACTAACCAACTTCTTTTTCTTTTTTAATTTTAATTTTTAAAGGTTCGTATCTTTTAAACCGTAACTCGGGAAAAAAATCCAAAAATATCTTTATTTTTGCTTTTTTAAGACGAACATAAGTGGTACCACTCATGATATGTTTTTATTATTTTTATAAAATACTTTACACACGTTTATTAGTTATATGGTTTCGCATCTAGTGATTGGTTTTGCATCTACCAAAATAAAGAAGGTTTCACATCTATCAAAATAAAGAGGTTTCTCATCTAGCAAAATAAAGAAGGTTTCACATCTAACAAAATAAAGAAGCTTTCGCATCTGTCAAAATAAATAAAGAAGGTTTTGCATCTATCAAAATAAATAAAGAATATTTAACATCTATCAAAGTAAATAAAGAAGGTTTCGCATCTATCAAAATAAAGAAGGTTTATCATCTAGCAAAATAAAAAAGGTTTAGCATTTATCAAAATAAGGAAGAAGGTTTATCATCTATCAAAATAAAGAAGGTTTCACATCTATCAAAATAAAGAAGGTTTATCATTTATCAAAATAAAAAAGGTTTCGCATCTATCAAAATAAAGAAGGTTTAGCATCTAGCAAAATAAAGAAGGTGTAACATCTATCAAAATAAAAAAAGGTTTGACATCTATCGAAATAAAGAAGGTTTAACATCTATAAAAATAAAGAAGGTTTCGCAACTATCGAAATAAAAAAGGTTTAGCATGCGTCAAAATAAAGAAGGTTTCGCATCTTCTTAGTTTACTCTTTAAATTTAAACTTTTTAAAAAGCTGTATTTCTTAAACCGTAACTCGAAAATAATAATCCAAAACTACCATTGGTTTTGTTTTTTAAGACGAACAAAAATAGTACCACTCATGATATGTTTTGAATTTTCTTTGAAATGTTTTTTTTTGCTTAGGGTTGGATTTGTGTCCTTCAACCCTTTATTTTTATATATATATATTTCTCAGTATCTCTGAACATCTTTACCACAGTAGCGGCATATATGAATTAGAGCTCAAACAAAGTCCATCCAACTCCATGTCACCCAAAATATCATGGTTTAATATCCATATTTAAATAATAATTTGGTACCTGGTTGTCCTTCCTGTGCCCCATATATCCATAAATGAGCATAGAAACTGTGCCGTTCGTAGGAATAAACTTGTAATTTCTATCAACCAAATTCTGGTGTATCTTCTCCTCTTGCGAACAGAATCCTTCAGCAATATTTACGGCACGACCTGAATCTTCAACCCATCCCTGAGATATTCAGACCCGATAGCCACAAAATGAGGCTTTTTGTGATCCTGTTTTAATATTCGGTAAGCTACCTGCTTGATGAGCCATCAGGCGCTCCATCCATCCAGCAGATCACTCACCTTGAGTAGCTCCTGACTTATAGTATGATGCTCGGCGTCTGAGAATTTCACCCACATTACCCACCACATCGTGTTCCGATCTCCACACTAGTGTGATTTTGTCCGCTTTGGACCCACTGGCCCGCACGACTTTGCTTTTTGGTCCACTTCTAAAAAGCCTCACACTAATAGAGATGTATTCTTAAATTATATACTGATCTTTCTTCATATGTCTAACCGATGTGGGATGTGGGACTTTGGTCGCACCTAACACAGGAAGATACGGTCTTCACCGTATGCAGGAAGACAAACGCGATTTCAATAGTCAACTGCATTTGGATGAGTAAGATAGCTCCGTGACAAACTTACTCAACAAAGGATTATTAGGTAAACCATACAACTTTTTACAATCTTTATAAGTATCCCATGCTTCACTCGGTTTATGATCTTTCAAAACTATTAGGATATATATATATATATATATATATATATATATATATATATATATTATATATGCCCGTAAAACTTTTTCGAACCGATTTGGGAACTGTAATTTGGCAGCATAACTTTATGGGACCAATACTAGCACAAAACGAGATGGATAGTCAAAATTCAAACAGCTTATTAAACAGATAGGGACTTGGAAACCATTCTGAACTCGGACAAATGAAGAGCTTCTCATTAAGGGTTTGTCTGAAACCATTCTGAACTCGGATCCCTTTTAAATATATTTGTCTGAAATCTGGGTAGATCTCCATACGACACTATAATTAGCTACAAAAGGTTTTTTGCTTTATTATAATTGAGTAGGGATATAAAAGGTATTAATAGGCCTTAAATGATAAATATTTGACTAAAACAGATATTTTCTAAAGAAATATGAAAATATGAGTCTTAAACGAATAATAGTTTAAGTATTAAACATATTTTATGGCACCTAAACGATGAGTTTTACTGTTATTTTTCTTTTGATGCAGTGGATATTAGTATCTTTTATATTTCAAACCACCGTAACCAAATAAAAAATTAGTACATGAACTTACACACAAAAAAACTCAAAGAAATATTACTATAATCAAATCTAATAATCCTTAATCTCAAAGTTTTTAGATTTATCCACTATAGCTAAATATGATAAATCTTTATAAAGGTTCTATATATGTGAAAAATTATAAAAGTAAAAGAACAAATACACCAGATTTTATAGAGGTTCCGATTGGAAATCCTACATCCTCTCCGTTACTTCTTGTCTCCTTTTTGTACAACTCCAAAACTCAGGTTCAAGATATTTTTATTGCTTCGTGTATTTTAGATTACAACTCTAGATAAATGAAACAACAACAAAATTGAACTAAAAACAAATTTACCAATACAAGAAAGAGAAACAGGCTTGTTCTTTGCTCCATGTTCCACTTGCTGAACCATCTTGCAAAATCTACTCTCTATTTTTTCTTCTCGTTGTATAGTCTTATTTTAATCGACTAACTTTTTATAACTCACTGTTAAAGGTAGTGCTGGTCTCAAGAACACCATGCACACCGGAGAAGAGAAGAAGAGAGAAGGAAAGAGAAGGAGGCAGGTTGAAGAAGAAGAGAGGCAGAGAGAGTGAAGTGTTCGAAGTGTTGTCTGAGGGTGTCTAAACCCTAGTTGGTGTTTAAGGCTGGGTTTATTCATGGATCAGACTTGGGTCTCTACATGGGCCTGGTCATATGTGAGTGCGGGTCTCTTGCTAAGGAGTGAAGCCCAAGTTTATTTACTAAAGCATGTTTAAGAATTACAATAGGCCTATAGCCAAACAGTCTGTAACAAGATGTAACAACCTCACATGGGAATATTCCCAAGGTTGTTACACCCTCTATTCACTATATAATGTGTTGTGTACACTGAACAAATTAAGAAAATAAATTACAAAATACACAAATCTTATTCTCCATCTTTTCTTCATATTTCGACATGGTATCAGAGCTCCTCCAGCCTTCAATAGCAAATCTGAATGAGTCTCCTTCACTGAGCACAGACTCAGTTGGGTCCATACTGTCAAACAGTTCATCTTTCTCAGTCAAAAACCTGCATTTGCATTCAATCAGCAATGTCAATAATATACGAATTGACAGACATAATTACTTACTGTGGAAGACAGTTGTAATACCTATGATTAAGGGTAACAAACTATGGAGCTTTGTTAATGGAGAGAAGGCTTGTCCTTCAAAATTTGTCACAGACACAGAGGGTAATGTCACAGACAACCCAGATTTTGAAGACTGGGTTGCCAAGGACCAGTTGTTGCTTGGGAGGTTATACTCCACCATGAGCCCAGAAATTGCAGCTCAGTTGATGGAGGAAGATTCTGCTAAAGGTCTCTGGGATGCTGCTGGGAAACTGTCTGGTTCACAGACTAGAGCAAGGATAACTTACTATAAATCAGAGTTTCAAAGAACTCGTAAAAGATCTACATCTATGACAGAATACCTCAACAAAATGAAACTGATTCATGACAACCTAATCCTAGCAGGATGTCTCACCTCAATAGATGATCTACTAACCCAGGTGTTTGCTGGCCTGGATGCTGAGTACACACCAATTGTAGTCAGTTTAACTGACAAGGAAGGACTAGGGTGGCTAGATCTACAGACTAGTCTACTCACTTATGAGAGCAGACTAGAGCAGTTGACAAGTCTGCAGAATGCTATGAATGCTGTTAATATTTCTAGTGCTAATGTTGCTTACAGAGGTGATGTGAAGCAGCAGTCTACAAACACTAGTCAGAAGGGTTACTATAATCAAAACAGAGGTTCAGGTAGAGGATATAGAGGTAGATCTAACTACAACAACAATGGCTACAACACAAGAGGCAGAAGCAATTTCTACAGAGGCTCAGGTAGAGGTGGAAGGTACTCACAGAGTAAACCAACATGTCAGATCTGTAACAGGTTTGGCTACTCTGCTGCTGTATGTTACTATAGGGATGATCCCTCAGTTATGGGCTCCTCTCCATCTGAACAGTCAAGGTCTGAAGGTGATCAAAATGCCTTAGTGGCTTCTCAAGATACATCAGGAGAAGGGGTCTGGTATGCAGACAGTGGTGCTAGTCACCATGTCACAGGTAGCACTAGCCAATTGACTCAGAAATCTGAGTATTCAGGTACAAAACACATTCTAGTTGGCAGTAGTGAGAGACTTCCTATCTCACATGTTGGTCAGTCCACTCTAAATTCTTTCACAAAATAACCTATTGTCTTAAAACCTATATTACATGTCCCTAGGATCAATAAGAATCTACTCTATGTTTTTCAACTGACTAATCATAATAGTGTCTTTGTAGAATTTCACAAGTTTTTCTGTTTGGTAAAGGACAAGGCAACAAGGACTATTCTGCTCAGAGGGAGATGTGAAGATGGGCTCTACAAGATGGATACTGTTCCTAAGTCACAAGACAATCTAACTTTAGGTGTCTCTAGGGTGTTATCTACAGTTGTATCTAAGTCTGTCAAAGATGAATGACATCAAAAACTTGGCCATCCATCATCAAGTGTGCTAGACAAAGTTCTTAGGACTTGTAACCTTCATTCTGTTTTTAGTAATGCCAATAGTTTCTGTGAGGCCTGCCAGTTGGGCAAATCACACAGCCTTCCTTATTCTATATCTAACTCTCATTCTACACATGTTCTAGATCTAATTCATACAGATTTTTGGGGTCCAACACCTATTCAATCTACTGGGGGGGTCTAAGTACTATATCCTTTTTCTAGATGACTTCTCTAGATACACCTGGTTGTATCCTATCAGGGACAAAAGTCAGGTATTAGGGGTGTTCAAAATGTTTAAAGCTTTCGTAGAGACACATTTTGAGAGATCTATTAAGGCTATTCAGAGTGACTGGGGTGGTGAGTACAGAATGTTGGTACCTATAGCTCAAGAATGTGGGTTCATTTTGAGGAGATCATGTCCTCATACTTCAGCCCATAATGGAAGGGCTGAAAGGAAACATAGGCATGTGGTTGAAACTGGACTTACTCTATTAGCTCAGTCACATCTACCCTATAAGTATTGGGTTTAGGCATTTGAGACTAGTGTCTACTTGATTAACAGACTACCAACATCTATCCTACATCATAAATCACCATTTGAAGTTCTGTTTCACAAAATTCCTAATTATCTCACACTCAAAACATTTGGTTGTTCATGCTATCCCTGCCTTAGACCCTATCAACATCATAAATTTCAGTTTCACTCAGTCAAGTGTGTTTTTATGGGGTATAGTCAGAGTCACAAGGGGTATAAATGTCTGAGTTCTACTGGGAGGCTCTATATATCTAGGAATGTTGTTTTTAATGAGGAAGAGTTTCCTTTCTCTAGTGGTTTTCTTAATACTCATCAGAGTGAGGATGTGTCTTCTGAGTCAGTTCATCTTTGGTTACCTACTCTCTCTACAGGTCTTGTGATGGATGAAAAGCTATCATCTGTTGAGTCCAACTCTGCAGCTCCAACTGAATAGAACACACCTCTGTGTCCTTCTCCCTTGCAGCCACAAAGCCACACTCAACAGCCTCCTACTGGACCTTCTAAGGTAACTCTCTCATCTAGTTCTTCTGACTCTTTATCTTCTATTTCTAAACTTCCCACTCACACTAATTAGAACACTTCTCAGACACCTACCTTGACTATAGAACTTCCCATATCTAGTCCTGAACACCTTTCTGTAACCCACCCACCACTCCATCCACATGTTATTCAAACAAGACTACGTAGTGGAATTTCTAAGCCTAAACTACCATATGTAGGGTCTCTAACTACTGCTAATAACAATGTGTTTGAACCTACTTGTTTTACTGAGGCAATTGAGCATCCTGAGTGGCAAACTGCTATGACTACTGAATATAAAGCTTTAATGGCTAATAAGACCTGGTCTTTGGTTCCTGAGTCTACTTCATCTAATGTTATTGGCTGTAAGTGGATATACAAAGTCAAGTATGGTTTGGATGGCTCTATTCAGAGGTATAAGGCTCGACTGGTGGCTAAGGGTTTTCATCAACAGCCAGGGATTGATTCTATGAGACTTTCAGTCCAGTGGTCAAGGCATCTACTGTCAGGTTAATTCTAACTATTACTGCCTCTAAGAACTGGTCAGTGAGGCAACTGGATATTAATAACGCGTTTCTCAATGGGGTTCTACAAAAAACTGTGTATATGACACAGACTTAGGGGTTTATTAACTCTACTTATCCTACACATGTTTGCAAGCTACATAAGGCTATCTATGGTCTGAAACATGCCCCTCGAGCCTGGTATTCTAGACTGAGGGACACTCTACTCAGTTGGGGGTTTTGTAATTCTAAGGCAGACTCATCTTTGTTCTATCTGGTTTCTAAGACAACTATTCTTCTAATACTTGTGTATGTGGATGACATTATTGTAACAGGAAATGACACAACATGCTTAACACAATTCATACACAACCTAAATGTTGTCTTTGCACTCAAGGACATGGGACCACTCAGTCTATTCCTGGGAATAGAGGTTCATCGTGATCTTAGTGGTTCCTACCTAACACAACACAAATATATAGAAGACTTACTTTGCGCTCAAGGCCTGTCCATGTCCAAGCCATGTCCATCTCCCATGGTCGCTGGTACTCAGCATTCCGCCTCCGATGGGTCTCCATTGTTCTGCCCTACACAATATAGAAGTCTGTTAGGAGCGTTGCAATACCTGACTCATACTAGACCAGATATTGATTTTGCAGTTAACAGTCTAAGTCAACATCAACAAAATCCTACTTCTAGACACTGGCAAAGTCTTAAGCGAATTGTTAGGTACTTATCTAGCACACGATGGTTGGGGCTTCATTTAAAGCCATGCTACCAACTGCAACTCCATGGCTACTCGGATGCCGATTGGGCTTCTTCCCCAGATGACCGTCGCAGTGTGGGGGCATACTGTGTGTTCCTGGGCGAAACACTTATTTCTTGGTCATCCAAGAAACAGAATGTCGCCGCCCGTTCCTCCACTGAATCGGAGTATCGCGCCTTGGCAAATCTCTCTGCTGAGCTCATCTGGTTGAAGTCACTGCTCACTAAATTGCAGATACCACTCATACCACCATCAGTGATGTGGTGTGATAATCTTGGGGACAGTTCCTTAGCGTCCAACCCTGTGTTTCATGCAAGAACAAAACACATAGAGTTAGATGTGCATTTTATAAGAGACCAAGTTCTGCAAGGATCTGTTCAGATCAGATACGTACTTTCATTGGACCAAATTGCAGATTTTCTGACCAAAACCCTTACTTCATCTCGGTTCTTGTACCTTCGCGACAAACTCGGGCTGTCTGAATCGCCACTGCGTTTGAGGTGGGATGTTGAAGGTAGTGCTGTCTCAAGAACACCATGCACACCGGAGAAGAGAAGAAGAGAGAAGGAAAGAGACGGAGGCAGGTTGAAGAAGAAGAGAGACAGAGAGAGTGAAGTGTTCGAAGTGTTGTCTGAGGGTGTCTAAACCCTAGTTGGTGTTTAACGCTGGGTTTAGTCATGGATCAGACTTGGGTCTCTACATAGGCCTGGTCATATGTGAGTGCGGGTCTCTTGCTAAGGAGTGAAGCCCAAGTTTATTTACTAAAGCATGTTTAAGAATTACAATAGGCCTATAGCCAAACAGTCTGTAACAAGATGTAACAACTTCACATGGAAATATTCCCAAGGTTATTACACCCTCTATTCACTATATAATGTGCTGTGTACACTGAACAAATTAAGAAAAGAAATTACAAAATACACAAATCTTATTCTCCATCTTTTCTTCATATTTCGACTCTCACCGAGATAATAATTCAAATGATTTTTTAAAAGTTTATTACGATAAAATAACAAATAAATGAGAATCGGAAAAAAATAATTCAGATCAATATCTAATCTAACATAAAGACGGCAACCTTTAAACCGTTCTTACTTTACTATAGAATATATACTTAAATAGTTTTAATTAAAGACATAGGCCCTAACAAACAAGGGCTTAATTTAAATAGGCCCATACCACCTTAATTAAATAGTCCAGAATACTAAGGCCGATTTTATAACAATATTGTATACTATTATTGTAAGCAAAAACAATTCTCTATTAAGGAATAAAGCAATATGGTGCTAACTGAAAAAGAAAACCATCGACAAATAAGACTAAACAAAATAAAAATGATTTTTTATAGATGATATATTGATATAACTACTTAATATAAACATCTTCTTTTATTCAATCTAAAAAGTATATTATTTATTACTATTAGAAATTCAGCTTTCCTACGTACGTTTTACTATCTAAGTATTTTTTTAATATGCCAAATCTCTTTATCGATGGTATAAACCCAATTTTGTATTTACGAAACACATATTTTTTTTTATTATTATTTTATCTATTTTCTGTTGTCAAACCGATATTTTTCCTTTTCATTTCTCGAACCACTTATATCTTTAAACAAAACTACTAATTTTTATTTCGTTTTTTAATATTCCTTTTATAAAAAAATTCGATTGAATTTTTTTTGAACTTGATACGACATAAAATATCATTTGAAAAAAATTTAAAATAAAGTTTTAAAATTCGAACCTCATCTATTCTATTAAAATAAGATTGGCATACCGTTATCCAATCTGGCTACATGGTCTAATTTTGTCTAACTTGGCCAAGTGTTTTGGCCATGATTTGGACAAATGACCTATCGCTATCCAACTTAGCTAAATAGTTAAGAGCTGCCAAACTCGGCCAAATAACTTAGCATTGACCAACTTAGCCAAATGACCTAGCGTTGCTAATATGATGTGTCTGTTGACCATCATAACCAAAATCAAACATCACCAGGTTACACTCTAACACACGACCCACAGTTTGACTAATAAAGCCAAACGCTTGTTTATGCATGGTCGCACGCTAGGGTGAGCATGAGTTTGGTCATGTTTACTGATGAGCTTCTAATAGTGGGTCGCGCGCTAGTGCAAGACTTGTTGCTTCACCATCATAGACAAGTGCTTGATTGCACATATTCGTACGTTCAAACATGAACAAGAGCTTGACCATGATCACCAAACAACTATCAACATTAAGTTGTACACACGGCCAATATCTTGGCCATCATGGTCAAGCACATGCTTATATAAATAAGCGAGAAAATATTATATAATTAGTAGATGTGTTTATGTATTTGGTCACTTCCGATCAAAAATAGTTAGTCAGTACGAAAAATTAAAAGTTTAAATTTTAGTTATAAAACATAATAGATCAATAACAAAGGAATAAAAAAGAATAATGTGAATTATGGAAAAAAAATATTGCATAGCTGAAAAAAGATAATAGATACTAGATAATAAAAAATAATAATAAAGGACACAGGTCCAATTTATAAAAAAACGTGAAAAAGAAAAAGAAAAAGAGTCCGGGTAAACCTTACATAGACAATGTCTGACACCATATAGATAAAGCCCATCACATCGTACGATAATATAACCAAAATAACGTATCAGAATCTGATAAAGCAACAATGAGACCAAAAAAGTTGGACATATACAAAGGCATCTACAAAAACACCCAAGTCGAGGCTATTACATAAGTAGTAATAAAACGATCATGAAAGGGTGGTGAAATTTATAATGAATAGTATAAACAAATAATCATAACAATTGCAATTCTTCTTACGAAAGTTTATCAAGTTCTTATTTTCTTTTCATTTTATATTCAAAGTTAATTATGTTAGTTTATAAAGTTCTTATTTTATTTGCATTTTACATTCAAAGTTCAATCTGTTAGGCGAGTTTTTTTCCTCACTATAGCTTTTATTGGAAAATTTATTGACATTCTTTCCATTTTTTCTAGAAAGTTAGAATTCGAAAGATTTTATGGTAGTTTATCGAGTTTTAGATAGTCAGATTAGTTAACATATGAAAACACAATTTTTAGGTATAATACGAGAATTGAAATGTAAAACTTTAGTTATCTTTGTTAGGGTGGCGACCAAAGTCCCACATCCCACATCGGTTAAACATGGAAAGGATCAGTGGTATATAAGTAAGAACATACCTCAACTAGTATGAGGCCTTTTGGTAGTGGACCAAATGCAAAGCCGTGAGGGCCTTCGGGCTCCAAAGCGGGTGGAGCAAATTCTGATTAGAGTGAGCGGATGAAAGTCAATTGCGTGGAGCCTAAGTGGTACTTTGCAACTTCTGATTAGAGTGAGCCGATGAAAGTCAATTGAGTGGAGGCTCAGTGGTAATATGTTCGAGAGGAGGATTTGTTAGGGTGGCGACCAAAGTCCCACATCCCACATCGGTTAAACATTCAATTGAGTGGAGGCTCAGTGGTAATTTGTTCGAGAGGAGGATTTGTTAGGGTGGCGACCAAAGTCCCACATCCCACATCGGTTAAACATGGGAAGGATCAGAGTATATAAGTAAGAACATACCTCAACTAGTATGAGGCCTTTTGGTAGTGGACCAAATGCAACGCCATGAGGGCCTTCGGGTGCCAAAGCGGACAATATCATACTAGTGTTGAGATCGGTTGTGTTCTTACTTATATACGGAAGTGGAATATGTGGACCGAACACGCATATTCCCAACAATCTTAAATGTAAAAAAGACAACTTGCAATTATAAATGTGCAATCATGGTTAAATTTGAACTTTTCTTTTTGCATAAGTGAGAAATGCAAAACCAAGGTTAAATGAAAATGCGAAACCATGGTTAAATGAAAATGTGAAAACATGATAAAATAAAATATGAAACACGAAATCAGTGTTATTTTTGATTTTTTTTCCTAAGTGCGAAATGCAAAACCTGGATAAAATAAAAATACGAAATGCGAACCCCGTGTTAAATTTGAATTTATTTTTGTCTAAGTATGAATTATGAAACCTGGGTTCAATGAAAATACAAAATGAGTAATCAGATTTCAATGAAAATGAAAAATGTACTAACTAAGGTATAAAGAAATTCGAAATGCAAAACGAGTGTTAAATTGATTTTTTTTGGCTAAGTGCGAAATGCAAAAAAATGGTTAAATGAATATGCAAAACTATGGTAAAATGAAATGTGAAATGCGAAACAATGTTAAATTTGAATTTTTTGCTAAGTGCAAAATCCGAAACTAGAGACAAAAATGTAAAATGTAAAATGTGAAATGAGGGTTAAGTATGCTCACGAAAAAAAAAACTTCATGGAAATTAAAAAAAGAGATCATTCATGGATATAGTTATGTTTGTTTTAGAAAACAAAATTAATTGTATTTTCAGATTATTTTTTTGAATTATGGTTTGAATATACAAACTTTAAAAAATTTAAATGAATAAAATAAAAACAAAACAAGATATATGTGTTTGAGACTTTTATGTAAGAGGGTGTTTTTAATAAAAAGTATGATCTAAATATATACTAGTATTGTATTTTTGTAATAATATTGGTAATTAGTTCAAACAAGATCTTAAATGGTAACTGTTTTTTTATTATTATTTTATGAAATATCTATAAAAATATATGATGAGGTTCAAAACCTTCATCAAATATATCCAAAGCGGTTCAAATCTAGAGAGGAAAGAAGATAGATTCTTAGTGAGAAGAAAGATCTTTTTAAAGAGAAAATAATTTAAAAAGTAAATTTAGAATTAATGAGATAATTCGTCATTTTGGGGGAATTCTCTCGTATATTCAACATATATTAATGGTATAAACATAAAATACCAATATAGCCCATTTGTAGTTATATTGGTATAATATATATATATATTGGTATAATATATATATATATATATATATATATATATATATATATATATATATATATATATATATATATATATATATATTGTTAGTACATTAACTCTAAATACAAAGTAAAATTCTTTTATACATTGATTACATAAATGCCTTATTCCGTCCTCATCATGACTTCTCATAGTCTTTGAATTTCGATATAAAATAAAATTTACGGACTATAAGTTGTTAAGTATATTCAGATAGTGTTTGAGTTAATTATTCTTCATACTTCATGCTAGTTTACATCCCTCTTGGTAATCTTAAAATTCATTCTTCTTCATGCCCTATTGCCCATTTACAATTTTGTCGATAATCTAGTTGTTCTTTATATTATTTTTCTTGTATACAAGACTATACAAAACCTTAGTCAAATATATAGTAAATATTATGAAATTATTTTAACCCCTTAGCTTAGAGTTTTTCAAAATGTTAATTTGATTATGATCTCACTTGTCAAGTATCCTTACCTCGTTGTCAAATGGTTACTTTTGTATACAATTCACAACATACTGCCAACTATTTTGGTGATACTTCTCTCTTTTGCCAATGCATTCACTTATTCGTTTTGTCGATGCTTATTTTCCATCTCCTATTCTAAACTTTCATATAACCAACACTTTGATGACAAATTTATCCAACGCTTTTACCTTAATGATATGAATACTTAACCTAATAATATCGATATTTACTTTTTATATCTTTCATCTGAAGAACATATGAAGATATTATTTTGGAAGACATACTTAAGGTCTTTACAGCCCGACCTTTACAACTCTAGCGTGACCTCTTACACTATTCTAAAAAAACTTGGTTTATATCCATGATCGTTTTGATATGATGCATAACCTCTTACTTTTCAGTCGGGCTTAACTTATATCCATGTTCACTTGTTAGTTATAATGTGATATAATTTTCGAACTCATATCGCTTCTTTCCTTCATTAATAGTTAATGCATCAATTTAGAGAAACTTCATAAAAACTACCGGTTAAAGAAACTTCACAAACACCATATGTTGGAGATTTCTTAGAATAACAATAACCAGCGGTTGAAAACTTAGAAAATAAAGCTTTGATTGTGGAGGCGACTTTTACTTTTAGAACCATTAAAGATTGTCACTTTAGAAATGGTTATAAATCTTAGAAACCGTTACTTTTAGAACCATCAGAAACATTAAAGACCTTTGCTTTTCAGGAATTAACCCCATACCCATCTTGTAACCCGTATGCATCACCCATTCATTGAATCGAATTTGAATCATTTGTTCAAATACTAATAATTGATGACGATAATGTAGATAGCACTAGACTAACAATTTGAAATTATCATTTTTGAAGGTTTATTGCACGATCTTTTTTTGTTAACGTAAAATTTGAATTTAGACCATGTTTGAAAGATAATATTAAATTGTTAAATGTATTTAAAATTAATGATAAATTCTTCTTAAATGTATGTATAATGATGGATTCAAGTTAAATATATGAATACTAACTAATATATTATGGCAATTGAGTTTTTTTTATAAGAACTACCTCATGTTTAAATACTTATTGATGAAATTGTAGCATAACATAAGTGATCATCGTTGTTAATATATCAAACAACCGTCGTGTGCTGATTTTTGAGTTAAACTTTTGACGAAAAAATTAATTATTTTCATTATTTGTTGACGATGCTTTTCTTTTATAATATTGTTGTCCGAATTATATGAATATTTGATTGTGGAGGCGACCTCCTTTATACATATCATATAAAATAAAGCTTTGGTCTGCTATCATATTAATCTTATAAATATTTTGATGGCATTAACACAAAATCTTGGTAACCTAATTACTTATACATTAGTTTCATATTAATGAAATCATTGGTTCAAATATCCGCAAACAAAACATATTAGTGACGAACGTAATTTACCAATTAAACAATTTACCGATACAATAATACACTTAATTTTACCAATAAAGCAAATTGAAAACGAATATAATTTGTCGACGAAACTACCTACTAACGTAACAATATATTTTGATACTTTAATTTAAAAACGATATTGGCACATAAATCGACGACAAAACAATCTACCACTAGAAAACGACTACTGACAAAATAATTTGAAAAAAAAAAAAATTTCACCAATTTGGAAATCACCTAAGCACCAAACACATAATCCCTATAAATACTATACTATTTATTTACATACGAATAAATATTCGGTCAAAAGTTGTCCTAGAAATACATTTATCTTCTAAGACAACTAAATTTTAAGAAGGTTATTCTAAATCCAAAGTTAACTGCATCTAATTCAGCAAATCTAACTTTGTTATACCTCAAAAACCTAGCTAATATTACGCACCAAAATCGACCATATAACTGAAATAGAACCTCTAATCCAAGATAACCACGTATAGAGAACCAAACATATTTTTAATAATAAATAAAAAAATTAAAGTATTGGAAACACAATAATATCACGAGAGTTAACAAATGTTAACAATTTATCGTACTAAAGTGGGATGAAGTAATGTCCGGATTAGAGATTATTCATTTTTTTCTGAAAAAAAGTAAAGATTTATATTATAAGTTAAGGCTTCAAAACTTGCATTAGAAAAGATTCATATTATAAGTTAAAGCTTCAAGATTGGCATAAGAAAACTTGACGATTCTAAGCATATTTGATATTCATCGGGAAAATAGAGCAATTAATTTGAAGATGAAAGCATCGACAAAAAAGTTAGTCAAAGATGTCAACAAAAGGACAAAACGACATAGTAAGGTGAAAATATTTTCAAGACATGTGTTAATGCATGAACGATGCTATAAGTGACCCAATTGAAGATGTAAAGATCTTGGAGATAATAAAAGATATGAGGAAGATGTTATATAAATAATAATAAATAGTAATATTTTATAATAGATGGCTGACACGTGTCATAATATACATATTGCAAAAAGGTTGATTCATCGATGAAGAATATTACTCTTGATCATTTTTAGTCTTATCTCTTTGGAAATATCTTAAGGAAGAAAACTCTTTCATCATTTTTGTCGCCGTCTGTGGGAACGTTTTCTTCAAATAGTCTGTTCATTTTCCAAATGGTGATGACTAGATAAAGAGTGGATAAAGTATCACTTGGAGGATATATATATATATATAGATGTATGGTAGAAATTTCTCGAAATAATTCTTCGAAAGCTTGTGGGAACATCAATATGCAAGGAACTTGACGACGAGGATAAAAGAGGTTGTTTAAAAAAAGGCGAGGATAAAATTTTGAAATCAAATAATTAAGGCTCGTAAAAAAAGAATAAGGATAAAGGAAAGGAAAAAATATCAGAAGAGAATTTGAACAAGAATGTAAGACTAAAAGTTGATGTGTACACTCTAGCTCAATCTTCACTCACACAAAGGATTTTAGAAGGAAAGTTACCAAATAAATTTGATCATTACATGATGGAAAAATATAATAGGACAAAAAATATAGAGCATCACCTACACCAATTTTGTAATAATATGCTTGGATTTAATCTAGATGATACCTTACTATATTGAGCTTTTTCAATGACTTTCAAAGGAATATCGTTGGCATGGTTTTTAAAAATTTATCGTCAAGATCAATATATATCTTTAGGTAATTATGGACATCATTTCATCACCATTTTATTACTCATAAAACGTTAAAACACAAATGAAATCACATTATGAATCTATTCCAAAAGTTTGAAGAATCATTAAGGGAATATGTTTAGAGGTTTATAACGAAAATGAGTGTGTTAAAATGTTATAATGAAAATGTGGCTTTAATAACATTTTAAACAGGTTTATCTTGTGATAGTAATTTATTAAAGGATCTGATCAAGTTTTCCGTAAGATTAATTATGATATCTTTTTGAAAAAATAGAGATGTATATTAAGGTAGATGATACAAAGACAAAAGGAACGGTACAAATTAAGGTGACGAAAAATGAAGGGATTTTTTGGAGAAGAAGATGAACGATGCAAAAAGGATTTTCGAAGTTACAAAGGATTATTTAAATACTTTTCTTATTATGATAATCCAAACTGACGGTTTACTTAGTTAAATTCACCCATAATAGTTGTTTATGACAAAATAAAAGATAAGCTAAACTACCTAACTCTTAGAGTTATGTTAGTTCCAGTTAGCAGAAGAATTCGTTGGTATTATGTGGATATCATAAAGATCATGGACATTCAATAGGGGATTGATTTCAGTTGAAGAAGGAAATTTCAGAGGTTGATTGATAATTGGGAATTGGTGGAATTCATTGAAAAAGGAAAGGGGAGAAAAGAGAAGGAAAAAGAAGAATGAAGTTCGGGTAAGATATTGTTACCTATGTCCTTCAACTAGTGATATCGAGGAGTACTCTTCCCTCATAGACGAAGACACTACTGAAGAAATTACGAGTGTATCAGATGTATTCGTCAGTCAAGATCCAGAAGAGCCAGCAAATCTAAGAAGAAGCCTCATATAGATCATAATATTGATCAAGGTAAGGGAGCGTGAAAAGCCCTGACTGTGGTTGTAGATACTGAGCGAACCAAGCTTGATCCAACAATTCAACAACACACAAACGAACATTAAGTTATCCCTCATCATATGGATCACCAACAAATATTTCCTCTCGCTCTTTGACCATAACTCTGATTTCAACCTTTGGTATATAACCCTAGTGTGTATCAGTAGGTGTTCCAAGACAAGGGCCAATATATAGAAACCAAGCACCAATATTTCATGTCGGGTCATAATATCATGTGTACTATTATTTGGATCCAAAAATTGGTTTAAGAAGTTTTTTCTATAGTCAGGTTATAGAAGAAAGGTTTCCCCTTATGATTCAAGAGATCTTTGGAGTTACCATGTATGTTTGATCTGAATCCAATGAAAAAGTACGATAAAACCATTAATTCATAACACAATATTAAACAGTTTGGAAATATCATTACAAGTTTACATGATAGCGATTGACTTTTCTGTTGAGCGTTCTCAATGATGTTCAAAGGTAATTCCTTGACATGGTTCAACTAGTTGGCCCCGAGGTTTTTTTACCAACTTTGATATGTTGTGGACCCTATTTAGGAACCAATTTATTGAAAGTAACGTAAAAAAGAGTCATGACGAACATACTATGCATTATAGGAAGAAGAACATAAAAAGTATGATAAATTATACTCAGTGCTGTGTACAAACGAAAAACAATCTTGAATATTGCATTGATGATGTAGTATGTGCTTTGTTTAGATATGGATTTGTCGTGAGGACATTGGTTGATGATGTTATGAAGAAAAGGGCTCTGACATCCTTGGTTTTGCTAGTACAGGTAGAATTTCGAATTAGAATTGAGTATACTATGCATCATCGGTTGGTTCCAAATGACGAGTCTTAAAAAAAATTACCAACCTCCGACCCTGATTCCAATTGTCACTTCGGTTGTGTACCGAGCACCTCAGGTAGTGCTAAATATGATATCACATATCCTCTCACTCTGCCTCCCGTAGTACCAATTAAATCTCGACCACTTAAATTTTAAAACCAAGGTGTCTAAAGTAAGTATAATATGCTTCAAGTTGGAGTGAGATGACAGTTCGAGGTCATGAGGACCAAAGAAACAAGTGGATGAGACATAAAAATTTACTGAGCTAAATGAGAGTGGGGAAGCAATATTTCATAAGAGTAAGGATCATTTATAGCTCATCCTGCCTCCCATAATAACCAAACTTCAGGAGGACATAAATGACAAGTTCTAAAAGTACTATCATGATATGAGTCATTTGAAGAGAAATTGTATATATTTAAGAGAGGTGATTCAAAGCATGATTGATAAAGGGAAATTGTTACAGTATGTAAGAAACAAAAAATGGGATCAGATACATTGGAAATGGATTGGGGTCCGACAAAGCAGGTGGATCGGTACCCAAGTGAATATTCCAGAGGAGGAGAATAATAAAATGGCAAGTACTGGCCAAAAATCGTAATTATATGATTTAACGAATGAATGCCATGGACCCATACATGGACCATTATTTGGTGGGAACTATCTCCGATAGTGAATATCTTGATCCAGACCCTGATAATAAGTGATTTGTGTCATTTTGGGTGAAGATGCCTTGATTTTGACTTTGGGTCTTCTTACTATTGTCGAAGGAGATTTCATTTCAATGATCACTAATTCATAAATTCATCAAGGATCACCAATTCGTAATATTGAGTTTGGGGCTCATAACTGACCTTTTTATCTTTAAAGATGATAACCTTTGAGGTGTTCTTGGCCCCCACGAGGATGCCATCTTGATAAATCTATGGGAGGGGAAGATATCTATACGGTCCTGATAAACACTAGAAGTTCTACTAACATAATGTTCAAGGGAAGCTACAATCGAATAAATAACCCTCCCATTATACACCATTCGACAATAATAGTGGTTGATTTTACCTAGGCAAGTGAAAATTATGACTCTATAGTTTGAGACATATGTGATTATTGGCATAGTAGAGTTCAAAAAATGGTATGAGTACTCTTTATGATGGTGGATCACCTAACTTCTTACAATGCGATCGTCAACAGATATTGGCTTGACTAGATGTATGTTATTACCTCATCCATCGATATCTAAAGTATGTGGTAGTATATATAGTAAGGGTGGTTTGGAGCAACCAATATATGGCTATAGAGTCCTATGCAATATATCTTACAGTGAAACAAAATGATAAGTAAGAAGTTAAAAAAGAAAATAGAAATGGAAATAATAAGATGGATGAATAGTAGTTTTAAAGGGTTTTGGTGGGGGTCGGAGTTATTGATGATCCAAAAGAGACCCCAACTTTGTTGTACCATGTGAAGATACCAAAGTGCATCATTTTGAAGATGGTAAATATATGAAGATGGGTACTGGGTTATCAGGGTATTTAAGAAGAGAGTTTATTGGGTATCTGTCGAATAACTTAAATATCTTTGCATGGTGTAACGAAGATGTTACTGGAGCTCCAGGTGACATAATCTATTACAAGATATTAGTCAACCCAAACATGAAGCCAGTATTAAAATAAATAAGATCGTTCTCTATAGATTAATATGCGACTACCATATCAGAGAATCTCATTATATAAAATGGATGGTTAACCCAATCTTGGTGAAGAACTAGAAGAATATGAGTTAGAGGATGTGTGTCAACTTCACAGACCTAAACAAAGCTTATCAAAATGATTAGTTCCCACTTCTAAGGGTGGACAAGTTGGTAGACTCCAACTTGGGTAATAAACTCCTGTCGCTCATAGATGCTTACTCTGGCTATAACCAAATTCAAATGCATCATTCAGACTAAGAAATTAAACATTTTGCCCTAGACTGGGGCTTGAATTACTATAGGGTAATGGATTTTGGCTTACAAAATGTCGGGGCAATTTATTAGAGTCTGCTCAAAAATGCTTTTGCTTCTCAAATCGGAAGGAATGCTAAAGTATATATTGCTGACATGCTGGTTAAAAGTGAAGAATATTTGAGGTACATCTACGACCTTGTGGAAATATTTTAGAACCTAAGGGTTGTCAACTTGAAGCTCACCCCAGAAAAATGAAAGTTTGGGGTTTGATCTGTGAAGTTCCTTGGTTACTTAGTTAGTTAGAAGGGTATTCAAACTGATCTATAATAGCTAGAGACTATATCCTTCATGTAGCCACCCCGAACCCTTAGAGAGGTCCAGATTCTAACCGGGAGACTGGCGATGCTAAATAGGTTCATCTCCCGATCTTTGGATAAATGCGCTCCCTTTTTTCAAATTCTTAAACAGATTAACATTTTCCAATGGACTAATCAGTACGATGAATTATTTTACTAAGATAAAATGTCACATTTCCTCTCTATAAAATCGATTCAAGCCTATCCCATGAGAGAATTTTTATGTTTATTTGGCCGTCTCCGAATATACTGTAAGCATGGTTTGAATCAAGTAAGATAGACGTTGTCCGAAACCATTCTATTATGTGAGCAAATGTTTACTACCAACAAAGACGCGATACCTCCAGTTAGAGAATTTATCATTGAAACTGATTTTTACAGTAAGACACATGAGGCCTTATTTCCAAGGATACTCCATCATGGCCGGTTATTCATTCTACTTCGAAACATTTTACAAAATCCAGATATCTTAAAAAGTCTAACCTGATGGTCAGTAGAGTTAGGAGGTTTCAAATTTACATATGAATCGAGGAGCGCTATAAAAGCTCAAAACCTTACTGATTTCTTTATGGAGTTCCATATAGAGAGGCTTAAACCATCGCCGAATGTTTAGGGCAAGAGAAGTTGGTATGAACTGATGAAATGTCTAATATCTCAGGCTTCAGAGTCCGAGTCCATATTGTGGCTCCGTTTGGAGAAGTGATAAATCATACCATCCACTTTGACTTTCAAGCACCGAATAATGAAGCTGCTTACAAAGCAGCAACTGTCGGGCTTTGGTTGGCCCATGTGTGTGGGGTGAAAATGGTATGTTCGGTAAGCGATTCTCAACTTATGATAAATCACGCTATGAGAATGAAGATGTGTGCAAGGACCACTTTGTTAAGTATCTGAAAGAATTTAAAACTCACCCATAATTATTCGAAAGTATCCATTATAAACAAGTGTCACGCTGAAAATGTTCAGACATATTCTTTGGCTTCAATAACTTGCTCCAAGACCGAACCATAAGTTATTCTACATAAAATCCTTTAGTTATTAAATAAAACAAGCCAAATAATGAGGAAACCTTCAAGGTAGATGATAGTGAGGTTGAAATTGGAGGATTATAATCTTGAATTTTCTAGAGAATGATATTTTCCTTAAAGACAAAGTTGTAACTCAAAGTCTAAATTTCAGTGTGAAAAAAGTTCTGTTAATAGGTGGAATGTTATATAAGAGAATTTTAAGGTGAAATTCTCTCCGGTGTTTGGGCCTCAAAGAATCATCCACGATTTTGACATAACTCCATTGTGGGATTAATTCAACACATTATTATTTTAAATCGTTAACCTGAAGAGTCTTGCTATTAGGGTTTTATTAGCCGATAATATTGACCGACACTAAGAGCTTAGTGAAAAAAGTAAACGTTAATAATACTCCTCCCATATAATTCATTATCAACCCGTGCCACTCGAGTCGACCTTTGAAGCCTTACCTTTTGATATATGAGTCACTGGCCTAGTCAGACTTCTACTCAGCGCTTCAATAGACTGCAAACAAATTATTGTTGTTGTAAACTATTTTTCAAATTAGGTGGATGTCGAACTACTCTTCAAGATAACTTCCAAACGCGATTAATTTCATTATGAATAATATATATGATAGGCTTGGGCTCCAAAAGTTGATTACCACTAACTGGTGACTTTGATTATTTGGAATCACTTAGGTAAACTAGAGAAGTAAAGTTTTTAGAAAGAGAAATAGATTCTAGAGAGAGAAAATATAAGTACACAAGTCTTCTAACTCATAAATCCAACCTCTTTATTAGTTCAGCTTTGGCCTTTATATAAAGGCACAAAGACTTAACTTACAACTAAAAATAGTTACATAAAATGGGTAAATCACACTCTTAGTCCTTGACTAAAATACGTAATTATAAAATCCTCTTCTAACTTTACCATCTGTTACATAATGTTTTATTATTCACATTTTAGTCCATGAATTTTCATTTCTGTATCAGTAGTCCCCTTAGTTCTCATGTCAGTAAATGAATGAGAATTAATTAACTTCGAATTTAGGCAAAAGCCACGATGACTCCCTCTTCCATAATCCAAAGTAAACCGATCATTCTGTTACACCACTATTTGTTCCAGATGCATCGGAATATGCCCACAAATAATCATCCTCTCATGTTTAAGTTCGAATAAAAACTAATAAACTTTGGTATCAAATATATTTCAAAACAAATCATGACCCCTAGGTGCTAGGTCTACATCTAAGCCCCTAACATAGTAGGTGTCGAACCCTTAACCACACAAATGTTTCAAATTCTTCCCAATCAACATAAACTTTTTCCACTTCTGAACACGTCTTTTCTCCTCCTATAAATTCGTTTGCATCTCATTCTTTGATCCACAAACAAAATTTCTTGAGAGAGAAAGCGTATACAATCTCTAAACTCCTTCGCTACCTTCATCGACTTCTTCAAACTTATTAACTACCTTCACCGGAAAATTCATATTTTTCGATCAATCTTCAACCAGTTTATGAGAAAGCACCTAAGATCCAGAAGATCCAACGCCAGAATTCCCAAGAAACCTAAATCTTCACAATCGGACAACAACATCTCGGATCTTACGATTACTTCTGCATCAGCGAGAGAATAAAATAATATAGAGCTACTAGGTTGATAAGAAACGCTCCCCTTGGAACATCCACCAAGGTAATTCATTACGGTAATTTAAATCCTTCTAAAGTTCTTGTCTTTTCTCCTTCGTCTATTACAGAAGAAAGTTAGTCTTCAAAAACTTGAAGGCCATGAACACCTCAAATTTCAACTTCTCTTACCAAATGCCTCGAATTAGCTGTGAAGTAAGCAAATCTTCTTCAAAACACTCCCAAGCAACCCCTTCCTCAACTTATCTCCCACGAGATGCTAGAAAAATAACTTTTATAGCTATAGGAGACGATGCCGATGCTACGTCAAATCCATCTACCAAATCTCCTCCCCGAGGGAAATTGTTGAGACAACCATATCGTCTAAACAAATTCCCTCGAAGAACCCTCCACGATTGAGGGACGAAGCATCAGAAGCAGAGGTCGACTCCGATGCTACTCAGTCAAACAATGAAACTGATATGTTACTAGTGAGGAGGATGTGTTAGAGTGGCGACCAAAGTCCCACACCCCACATCGCTTAAACATGGGAAGGATCAATGGTATATAAGTATGAGGTCTTTTGGAAATGGACCAAAAATAAAGCCATGCGGGCCTTCGGGTGCCAAAACGGACAATATCATACTAGTATGGAGATCAGATTGTTCGTACTTATATGCGGAGGCAGAATATGCGGTACCTATATTCCCAAAAAATTGTATCAGAGCTAGACCCAGATAGAACGCGATATGGATGAAATTCTCGGAGGTCGAACATGATGAACCAAGGAAAACCAGTAGCCATGCTCAGAGAATGATCTGCTCTAAAGATCCTAAGTTCGGAGTGCCTGTGGCTCATCAAGCGGTGTGACTTGGTTGGAGTGTATCAAGACGGAGGTACTTGATTGGGGTGGCGCTAAGGAACAAGACGATATGGTCTAATTGGAGGTGAGTAGTAACATTCATAGTGCCTCTATGGTTCAGGTACCCAACCTGATTAGATTGGACGGATGGAAGTCAATTGAGAGGAGGCTAAAGTGGTACTTTGTTCGAGAGGAGGATTTGTTAGGGTGGCGACCAAAGTATGACTTCAACTTTAGCTTGATCGACCTCTATACCCTTTTCTGAAATGTGATGTCCTAATACAATTCCATCTTGTACCATAAAATGACATTTTTCCAAATTATGAACAAGATCAGTATCTACATATCGTTGTAAAACAAGAGATAGATTAGCTAAACAATTATCAAAAGAATCACCAAAAACAGAAAAATCGTCCATAAATATGTCATGTATTTTTCAATCATATCTGAAAAAATAAACATCATGCATCGCTAAAAAGTCACAGGAGCGTTACACAACCCGAAAGGCATCCTTCTATAGTCGAAAGTCTCATACGTACATGTAAAAGTAGTCTTCTCTTGATCCTCTGGTCGAATAGAGATTTGGTTGTACCCGGAGTAACCAACGAGGAAACATTAAAAGGCATGTCCTGCTAATCATTCCACCATTTGATCGACGAATGGTAGTGGAAAGTGATCTTTACGTATCGCATCATTCAATCATCTATAGTCAATACATACTCTCCATCCGGTCACTGTTCTATTAGGTATTAACTTATCTTTGTCATTCTGGATCACTGCAATCCCTCCTTTATTTGAGACTACATATATCAGACATGATATATGATGCCTGCATCCAGGAGTTTCAGCACCTCTTTCATCACTAACTCCTGCATTGCTGAATTTAATCTTCTTTGATGTTGAATGATTGACTTATAAACTTCATCCATTAGTATTTTGTGTTGACATAGAGAAGGATTGATTCCCTTGATGTCTCCAATTGTCCATCCAATGAGTTCTTTGTATTACCTCAATACCCTTAACAAATTTCCTATATCTGTATCACTCAACAAGGCATTAATAATCACACACAATTTATCAGGGTTTTCTCGAAAAATATAACGCAAATGTGAAGGTAAATTTTTTAATTCCAGTTTATGTGCGTCGACTTTTTGTGATTTTAGCTCTAAACTTTCAATTTCAGTTTCATTTAATCCAGCATGTAATAAAGAATTTTCTAAAGCAGATTAAGGAAAAAAATCATTTATACAATTATCAGCCAATTCATCTACCACATCAATCATATAAGCACAAGCATCATTATTAAATTTGAAGGACTCTAATATGTAAAATTCCACTTTATCATCTCCTACACGTATGATTAATTTACCAACCTCAACATCAATAATCGTTCGAGCAGTAGCTAGAAAAGGTCGACCTAATATCAAGGGAACAAGTCTATCTTCCTCCATGTCTAAAATAATAAAATCTACCGGAATTATAAACTTGTCAACTTTAATCAATACATCTTCTACTATGCTTTTCAGGTATGCAAGAGATCTATCAGCTAATTGAAGAGAAACAGTTGTAGACTTTATTCCTCTTATCCCTAGCTTTTTATAAATAGATAGAGGTATCAAATTAATACTAGCACCTAAATCACACAAACATTTATCAAATGTTAAATTACTAATTCTACAAAGAATAGTAAAACATCCAGGATCTTTTAGCTTGGGTGGTAATTTATTCTGAATTAGCGCGTTGCATTCCTCTGTCAATGAAACTGTCTCGAAGTCCTTGAATTTTATTTTGTGAGATAGGATGTCCTTGAGTAATTTTACTTATTTCGGCATTTGCTCCACCAAATCTTAAAAAGGTATGTTAATTTCTAAGCTGCGAAATAATTCAAGAAATCGAGAAAATTATTCATTAGAGTTTTGTTTCTTCTTCCTGCTTGGGTAAGGAATTTGTGGTGCATATTTTGAAATTCAGTTTCATCCATCAAGTTGCTGCGCCGAACAGCCCCGGAATCAGCTCCAAAATCAGCCTCAGAATCAGCCCCAACATTTGCTGTTTCGTCAAGCTTTTTGCTGCTCCGATCAGCCCTGGAATCAGCCCCAATACCTGCAGTTTTTTCAAGCTTTCTGCTGCTCCGGTCAGCCCCAGAATCAGCTCCAAAAATAGCCTCGGAATCAACCCCAACACCTGTTGTTTCGTCAAGCTTTTTGCTTCTCTGATCAGCCCCAAAATCAGCCTCAAAACCTGAAATTTTGTCGAGCTTCCTGCTGGTCCGATCGGCCCCAGAATCAGCCCCAACACCTATATATCTCCTCGTTCTCAGCGTGATTTCTCTCGAAGTCATCATTGAGTGTAGTTGTCCTAATTGAACCTCTAAGTTTTTCAAGCTTGCATCGTGATTTTGAAGTTAAACTTCGATATTTATTATGTTTGATTCATTCTTCTCAAAGAGGTTATTAGATGATTCAATAAACCTGTTCACATTCTCTTCAAAGGTTGTTTTCTTTTCCAACTTCTCCAAGTCTTCCTATTTCCAAACGTTCTCGTTGTTCTTCCAAGAAAAGTTTGGATTTTTCCTTCTACTTGCTTGATAATTATTAGAATAATAAGGTTTAGGCCCATGTTGCTAGTTACTCACATACCTGATATCTTCGGATTCTGTGAATTGGTTTGATGGATGATACGCATTGTTGTCTGATACTGCAACCAAATTCATCATCAATTGGTTTAGTTGCTATTCCTGCGCTGCTATCTTCGCTTGCATGACAATTTTTTTTGACTGCATACATTCCAGTTGTTTTTCTTTTCGTCAGATGTGTAGTTGTTTGTAGACAAAAAATCCAATAATGCATATGCTTCTTTTGGCGTCTTGTTCATTAGAGACCCTCCTCTTGCAGCATCAATCATCAATTAATTATTCCCAAATAGTCCATTGTAAAACGTTTGGACTATCATCCATGTAGAAACCCCATGGTGAGAACATCTCTGCAGCAATTCCTTATATCGTTCCCATGAGTCATACAATGACTCATCATTTCTTTGAGCGTAATTGCTGATATCATTTCGGAATTTCGCCGACTTCACCGGGGGAAAGTACTTTGATATGAATAGTTGAGCTAGTTGCTCCCAAGTCGTGATGAAGCTGGATGGTAGTGATTGAAACCAAATCTTTGCTTTTCCATTAAGAGAAAATGGCAAAAGTCTCAAACGAATTGCATCAGCTGGAACATTGGTATACTTACATGTATCGCAGAGCTCCAGAAAACCGGCTAGATGTATGCTTGGGCACTGTTCTGATTCTCTAGCGAGCATATTGTTATGAATCATATTGATCAATGCCAGTTTGATCTCAAAATACGTTACCTCCATTGTTGGTCTCACTATGCTTGGAGTGAATCCCGTAAGTGATGGATTAGCATAATCACTCATTTTTCTCATATCATGAGCTTGTTGTATTGCTAAATTATTTATATTCTCTCTAGTATTAGCTATTGTTTTTATTTTTGAAACTCTCTTCTTTACCGGTGAAAAGTTCTTTCTATTTCAGGATCCGAAAGGAAAAGGCTTTTTCACCTATTATATCGAAAAAGTTAAAAATTAAACTAAAAAATAAAAATAGATCTAAAAAATTAGATTGCCTCCCCGACAATGGCTCCAAAAACTTGATACGAAAAATCGCAAGTGTACGATTTCCGTTGTAGTTTTAAAGTATTTAAGACTTCAAATATCGAACCTAAAGGAGGAATCTTTTTTTGTTAGATCTAAAATAAAATAAAAACAAATAAATAACTTGCTTAATTTAAAATATTGAGTAAATAAAAACTAATTAAGCAAGAATTAAATAAAATAAAAACTAAATTGAGATTCAAAGATTAGTGTTGCAAAATAAAATAAAATTAACAATTAATTAAATTTGAGGAGATATATATTAAAACAACTCTTGGATTTTAAAACATGTATATATACTTTATTAAGAACTTGAAATAATTAATTAAATTTAATCTAAACATAATTTTTTAAAAGCCAGGTTCTCTTTCAGAGTGTTGTGATCATCTCTCGATCTCACACAACTAACCATTTTGTATGACTGGTTATATCTCTAGTCTCCTAACACCTACAATTGGGTGATGCAACCTAAAAACCTAGTTCAGACTTCACGAGGTCATGGTCGTAGCGCACTACTCATTCAACCTAGTGATATTATTATATTTCGGAAATAGGTTTTACCTCTCGGTCTCAACCTAGATCTAACATCAATCAATTGAACCCGTAAGAAATTGAAGGCATTACAATCAATAATAATACTAAAAATAATTATATAAAGAATATATTAAAATTAAAATTAAAAATTAATCCTTAAAAAAATATAGAGGTTTTAAAACCTAGAACAAAAAAAATTAGTTCATGCTAATCATGCTCATCGTTTTAACAATTAGAGAAAAGAAAAGAAAATCAGAGAAAAAGAAAAGAAAAGTAGGATTTTGTATTGACGGCCACCCGGCTCTCCTTCATTAGGGTTTTATTTATAGATAGAGTTATGAGCTTTTTTTATTGACCCTAATCTTCTAAAAATAAACAACATCGAGAGTATAATTATAATATTAAATAAAATAAAATAATTAATTAATTTTTTAAAATTATATAGTATAGCATTATAATGAGAAAAGTACCAGTAAATACCTTATCAACTATTTAATTACCTAGTGGTACCCATTTTTTGGATAGTGTAATTTGGTACCTCGAATTGAAATTTGGACAAAAATACCCCCGACCATATATACCCGCTAGTACCTCGAGGTGTTTGCAATTCTATGGATTGTAACTCAGAATTTCCTGAACAACTCTTAGGATATCATGAGAGTTGTTTGCAACTCTCAGCATTTCCTGAACAGTTCTTAGGATATCCTCAGAGTTGTTTGCAACTCAGGATTTCTTGAACAATTCTCATGATATTCTGAGAGACAAAAGGGTGAGTGGGAGACAAAAGTAAATATCAAGGACTACTGTAATACAAGGGCTATTAGATTCTAAAGAATTTAATATTATCTCTCTAAAAACTTTATCTCTCAAAATTAACTCTCTATACATTCTAGTGAGCCAAACCCAAACTCATCAAACATAAATCCTACATTTTGACTTAGATTAAATATTGAAAATCATCAAAGCATTAAACTTCAAGCTAAATAAAAACAATACTCATTCTCTTTAATATCTCGTAATTGTTTGAGCTTCCCTTTTCTAGTGGAACAACATCAGAACAAGTCGAACATAACTTGAAGCTCCATAAGATATGTCCTCTAAAAAACATATATAGGAAAAGTCCAACACTTGATATAAAATATAACAAAAATGAACATATTTGCTTCAAATTCTTATGACAAGTGCCTTTATGTTTTTCAACGTATCAAGATACACGAAAAAAACTCGAGTGGGGTTGTCAACGGTTTTAAAGAACCGTGAAATAGACTGGAACCGAATCGGTAAGAACCAGACCGAGAATCAGACCAAAACGATAAAATCGATAAACCAGTAGAACCAATTTGAAAACGAATGATAAAACCAATAAACTGGTAGAACCGATTTGGAACCAAACCCTTATAACATCTCCGAATTTTACATTTAGATACTTATTGCCATGTTTAAGGGGTTCCTACTGATATGATCTTTATTCTTGCACAATCAAACTTTCATTCTAGAATTTATCGCAAATCCCTTAGAATTGGACCTAAAATATCTTCTCTTCTTGATTGAATAATTATATCCTGGCTTGCCCCTCACACTTACCTTCAGATTCACCCTTCATAATTGTCTTCATTTGATGATCATTCAAGTTCAATGAACTATTTACTTCGATCATCCTAAGGGACTAATTATCGTTGAATTTATTATCAACAAAGTACTTGTACACCTTTGACAGAGAACCAATGAGGATTATGGCACAATCCTCATATTCTACCTTAAACCCAACTACATTCAAATTAAGAAAAAAAATACTGAAATCATCAAGGTATCTCAGATTTTTTTGCTACCATTCATTGACATTGTTCACAATTTTTTCTTGATATACAATCTATAGGCCAAAGACATATTCATGTAAATGACTTCCAAATGATTTCATATCCCAAATATCGTAGGTTCTTCAAATACCTCTCGCCGAACTTCATCCCCCAAACTCAAGATTATGGCAGAATAAGCTTTAGAAAGTAATTTTACGTCAATATTTTATGTTCATTTCTCATCGATGACAATAACCAACCTTTTATATACTAGAAAATCCCAAACCTTAATTCTACAGAAATTAAAATCATTATCTTATTTAAATTTTTCTAGGTTAAAATTCATTGAGTTCATCTTGGTGTATTTTCTTGATTTTTCATTGAGAACCTTCTCTCTAACCTCAAAATCTAAAAATAATATTCGTCCATCGAACTTTGTAACATTCGTATAAACGATATTGCTCTAGATTATCCATGCATACTACATCACTTATTATGAGTTTAACTGATCATTGTAGAATAATAAACAATATGAATTTTCAATAAAAGGCAAACGAAGGACATTGTTAGCTGAATCCAAACTGTTATCCAATGGATACCCGTTTGTTTGTTGAGTAGATCATACAACAAGAAATATGGAGCCACACCACTTTGGCTCGTACTAATAGCTTAACTATTAACCCAAAATAAAAAAGTAGTATATAAGAACGAGAATGATAAACGAAGAGCACTAAAGATGAAATTAATATGGTCTAAATTATAAAGAAATCCGACATCCATGAGAAACGGACACATATTTTACATATATGAGGTTACAAGAATAATCTCTCAAACACTCAAATCAATCACTCATATTTTTTTTATAAAGCACTCACAACTTACAAAATAAAGTATGAATCGTAGGATATCTCAAAGTGTTTATCTTCTACCTCTTAATATCTAATTTTTTTATCTTTCTCTCACTCTAGTAATTTTTAGATTGAAAATCTTGTAATGAATTCATACCCTTCTCTCATAATTTATATAGGACAAAAGATATACATATGGTTCTCCGTGGTCAATACCGCATGAAAATCGTTTTTCTCAATTGGCCAAGAAAAAAGATACAAAGAACATCTGTACCATAGATAGTTGCGCCACCTTGTACTATCATGCCAAAAGATAAGTACGCAAAGATCAACATATCTTTGATGACTCGATAAAACTAAACATTTATTCAGTCTCATACTGACTCATATTTTTCTAGGAACAAAGTAGTTATTTTTTAAATTATTTCCTAAACATGTTATGCACTTTCGACTTCATACGTGATCAACTCGCACCTTTGGCTTCAACAGAAACATTCTTCTTGGATTTTATGGAACTCACCCTTAGATTTTAGAAAACATCTTTATATCTAAGTTTTTGCTCAAGTCCTACCATAAAAGAGATTCAATAGTTCATGTTTTACAAGTCTTCGGTTGTCCATCTCCAGCCACTTATAATATTCGTTATTACATATATTATTTTTAGCATACAACTAACATGTTACTCTTGAAATTCATATGATAACTAGTGGGACATATTGTAAGATTACACCATCACGGAGTATCACGCTCGAAGGTTTTTTAAATTTTTAGAGTCAAAAGTTTGTTTCAAGTGCTAAATACATATATAATAAGCTAAAAAGAGTAAAGTTAATTTTTTTCTTAGATAAAGAAATAATTAAATGAGCCTAATAAAAAATATTTTCTCAATTTTAATCCATACATGTTTCACGTTGGAACAAATTTAAAACATAAACATTTATGAGAGAATTAAGCGTTTTCTTTTTATTTTATCTTTATATGATATTGTATTTTTATATTAGATTTATAGAATCTATTGAATATTGATCTATTATACATAAACAATGAATTACTCATTATATTTTTCGATTATATTACTAGAAGTAAGATGGATAACTAACTTACTAGTCAAGTTGTTCATCTTATCAACGATTAATTGTAACAACCACTTTATGTTCTTCGTGTTCTTGATCTCGATTGTTTGAGTCTGTTGGATGTACTAATAGATAGATTTCATTTAATTTTAGAATATATTTTGAATTGATCTATAGTATCGTGGTTATATGGTTGATCGATTTAGAAGTGAAACTTACAGAAAAGAGAAAAAAAGAGTAACTAGGGGTTTCTATGTTAAATCAACCAAGAAATGGCAGATAAGATATTGTGCATAGATGAAGGAATCCTATTAAACTTCTTAATTATATAGATAATGTGATTACGTTTAATGTTTAACCTAATCACATTAGACCATTTTCTTCCGCTTTATGGTCGCAGACAACAACCTACTAAACTGATTTCTATCAATCTAGTCGATGAACTTAATTTTTTAGTCTCAAATGTTAATATTTGGGCTAGCTTCTTACTAGACTCAACTTTAACATGGTATCAACACGTATACCTCCATCATAAATTCTCACAAATTAGTCCAATTTCTAATTGTATAAATAACACGATTACTTGTTATTTGGATCATCGAATGGCAATGACTAAATACATCATTATCATACCGATCAATAAATTTCTAATAATGTCCTACTTGGATAATCATATGCTACTCAAAGATGTATTTATTTAATGAATTTTATGTTTCTATTGTCGACAAATGAATTGAATAATCTCTTACATGACAATGAACGATAAAAGACTAAATATCTCTTCCTCACAACCTGAAAAACTAGTTGCAACAATAATCACGTTATCGTAATTAACTAATTACATTGATCAATTATGGTGTGTAGCATAAGAATAATATGAAATGAAAACGCATAAATCTATTCTTAACTAGTCCTACTTAAATCAAGATCTACTTAATGAATTATATAAGTCAATGAACTTCAATTGAGCCATATATTGCAATAAGCCAAACTGTATACAAACAAATCTTAATTGTCAATAAAAAAACAATTCTCTAAACATACAACATCCATCATAATGGTACTCCGTAGATGGTATAATTAAAAATATAATATCTTACAAAATATTCACAAAATTACGATATGAATTTCATAAGTAACATGTTAGGTGTATGCTGAAAATGGTTGAGAACATATGTATTACCAAAGAATATAAATGGTTGGAGATAGACAGCCGAAGACCTATAAAACATGAATTGTTGAATCTCCCTTATGGTAGGAGTTGCGCCAAAACATATATATAAATATATTTTCTAGGAACCTAATTGTGAGCTCCACCAGAGGCAAGAATAACGTTTCTGCTGAAGCCGAAGGTTAAGGGTGATCATCTGAAGATAACTATTTTTCCTAGAAACATATGAGTCACTAAGGGGCCTGAATAGATGGGTAGTCTCATCGATTTATCAAAGGTATATTTTGGCATGATAGTCTCATCCATTTATCAAAGGTACATATGTCTTTTATGTTTGTTTTCTTGGCCAATTGAGCACGAAGAATAATATGCACATATTTGGTCCCATATAAATAGTGAGAGAAGGGTATGAATTCATCACCAAAATTTTAAGTTAAGAATTACTAGAGAGAGAGAAAGCTGAAAGTTTCAGATATTGAGAGGTGTGATATAAATACTTGGAGATACTCTAAAATTCATACGTCATTTTGTAATTGTTAAGTGCTTTGTAACAAAAGATGAGTAATTGAGTTTAGTGTTTGAGAGAGTCTTCTTATAACCTCATATATATATATAATATGTGTTCGTTTCTCGTGGATGTGGGATTTCTTTACGATTTAGACTATGTTAATTTTATATTATATGCTATTGGTTTATCATTCTCGTTGTCATATATTGATTTGTTATGTTGGGTTAATATCTAAGCTTTGAGTACAAGCCAAAGTTGTGTGGCTCTATATTTCTTGTTGTAGAATTCACTCTACGAACAAGCGATTTCCCGTAGATAACAGTTTAGATTCGACTAACAATGTCCTTAGTTTGGCTTTTATTGGAAGTTCATATTGTTTATTATTCCAAAATAATGAGTTTAACTATCAATAAGTGATCGGTGAGCATGTATAATCTAGAGTAATATAGTTTGTATGATTATTACATAGTTGGATAGAGGAAGATCATTTTAGATTTTGAGGTTAGAGAGAAGGTTCTCACTGAGAAACCAAGAAAATGAACCAAGATGATTTCCATGAAGTTCAACCTAGAAACCTTTAAAGGAGATAATATTTTTAAACTCTGGAGAATTAATGTTGAAGATTTACTTGTGTAGATGAATGAAATAATTAAATGAGAATAACAATTTTTTTCCTCAATTCGTTCCATACATGTTTCACATCAGGAAGAAATTTAAAACACAAACATTTAAAAAGCAATCAAGCATTTCATTTTTTATATATTTATATGATAATATATATTTTTATATTGCATTGATAGAATCTATTGAATCACTCAATGGATCTATTATACATAAATACTGAATTTCTCATTGTATTTTTATATTATATTACTAGGAATAAGATTGATATATAACTTATATAACTTACGAGTCAAGTTGTTCATCTTATCAACAATTAGTTGTAACAACCACTTTATGTTCTTTTTGTTCTTGATCCCAATTATTTGACTTTGTTAGATGTATTAATAGATAGAGTCCCTTTAATTTTATCCTGCATTCTGAATTGATCTACAATCCTGTGGTTATATGGTTTATGGATCTAGATACTTAAATAAAAGAGAAGAAGAGAGTAACTAGGGGTTGCTACGGTAAATCCAACCAACAAAAAGTTAGAAAAAGTATTGTGCGTATGTGAAAGAAGTTTATCGAACTTCTTACCTATATAAATAATGAAATTAAGTGTAATCTTTAGCTTAATTGTATTATACCATTTTATTCTGCTTTATGGTTGGAGAACACAACCCACTAAATTGATTTATATCAATTTAGTCCATAAATTTATTAGTTTAGTCTTAAATGTTAATATTTGGGCTCACTCCTCAGTAGACCCAAATGTAACCTCGTATCGACATTTATACCTCGATAATAGATTTTCACCAATTAATTCAATTCCTAATTGTATAAATAACATGGTTACTTATTATTTGGATCGTTTAATAACAATGACTAAATATACATTATCATATTGATCTACAAATTTCTTATAACCTCCCACTTGGATCATCATATGCCAATCGGGTCGGATCATGAACGTCATGCCCATCATCCTCCAAGCCCATTAACATTATTTTACTTAACATATTTCATAAACATATATATGCCTAGTACACAACTTATTCATTTCTAATATATGGCTAGCACACAACTTAGTTAGTATTATTTTTATTATGGGTCTAAAATGTCCCCTAAGATAAATTCGACTCACTTTATGTCTACTGCCATTAAGGAATTCTAACCTCATCATCTAACCTCCTTAGCTCTCTCAAAGGTATTTCAGGAGAGCTAACTGACTCATACCGGACTGTGTCTGATTGAATCATTTGAAAATAGTTAATATGCAAAGGTGTAGCTTTTAATCAGTTTTTTTGAGACATGTGTCGGATCTTTATTGGATCCACAAACTCGTTTTACCTAGGTAAAACTATCCAATCAAAAGAGAGAAACAATTACACTCCTTTAAAGCCCCCTAGCTACGACTGTCGATTCCAACCCCCCAATAAGCCACTTAAACATATAGTCTGTATATAAACTTCTTATGATTGTTTCACTATAGATATTTTTAGAGAGAGAAATAGTTTCTATTCTAATTATAGACAGAGAAAATATTCTCCATCAATATCAAATTTCTTTCCGACGATAATTTCCTTTCCCCCCATCACATTAGTCACCATTGATCACTTTTTTTATATGATTTTAGGGTTTGTATGTTTACTGCTAAATATGTATTAACCAAAGGCGACTGGTTAAACTTATCCGAACTAGAAGAGGAGGAGAAAAAACAAAAGCTGGTACTCGGTTTCCTGTCTCCTCGGATACGGCTGTTGTAACTCAATCTATCGATTACGGAAGAATTCCTCCATATAACAAGCTGAACATTCCCTTAGAACCATCCCCAAATTCTCAATCATTTACATCTCACATTCATTCTCCTAAGTCTTTCAAAACATCCAAATCTCAAGGGGCCACCAACCATCGAAACACTTATTCTTTCAAAGTTATGGGGTCAAATACAAAGAAAAATATTATGCATAGAATTATTAGAATCTCTAAAGAAAAAAACAAACCTACTATCGAACAAGAGATTTCAGAACAACAAGCAACTATTAGTAATCCCTCTCCACGAATTTCGAACAGGGTAAAAGACCCAGTAACCCTTCTAACCGAGCTTCCCCCCGGATTGGAATATAGAAAAAATCCTACAACACAGACAACTAAATCTTCTCATTACGAGGAAGAAAACATTGGAGCTCAGCCTACCAGGTCTTCAGGATCTAGTCCCAAAATTATAGATAAAAGTGTAGAAAATGATAGTGAAGACTCTCCCATCGAGACATCTGGTCAAACTAGGTAAAATCCAATGCTATCAAGGAAAACAAATCCAAAGGCCCCACAAGTTGGTGATGACAATGACAAAAACAAAACCCTCTCAACATAATCTAAACCTCTTACTTTGTCTCTCTTCAGACGTATTGGACCTAACTTTACCAAAGTTAATGTCACATAACTTTTAGCCTTGGAAAAAATCTCTTACATTTATTTCCATGACTCCAAATTGAAAGGCATTCGTGCCAAATGGGGATTCTATGATACAGTTAGAGTTAGACTACCCTAACTCGTAAAGACCCTGATGAACTACGGAGTTAGGGAGTTGGTAGTTTACACCGATGTGCTCAACTAGGGCCTTCAGTCTCCCTTAAACCTCGATATAATGAGGTACTTTAGCTTGGTCAGGTTGCGTCGAAGCCATGGTAGCCCAAATGTTTGATTCTTACTACTGGCGTGCATCACAACCTCAATGATATTTAAGACTTCGATGTCAATGGAGCAGTTGGATACGGTAGCGGGTCTATCTCGCAATGCCTACATCCCATTTTATTATTTCAATATGGGGAATATATAAAAAAATTGTGGATGACCTTTTAGAGGCATACACAATTTGGAAAACCCAAATTAGACAAATTGAACAAATTGGTAGTCTCCGTTGGGGCAGGCCCATAAAAAGCAATTGGAATCCCTTAGCGTATTAAGGCAAAGCCCAACCTATTGGACTTTCCCAATTTCCTAATTATTCTGTCTCACCATTAGTACTTGCTTTAATAAGGGGCGAGTTTAGGAACCATAAGTGCTCGGTCATAATCATGAGAATTTAAGAACATCTCAATCTATATTTTCTATTGGTTAAAGTATGACACATCCAATATGAGAGGTTTATTCCCCATGAGATCGTAAACTTTTAACTACATAACATTTAAACATACAACACATAAGATAAACACTGATTGACATATAATACTTAATCAAACGTTGCATAATACATGCAAAAGATAACATACGATGATAATAAGATACCTTCAGGTAAACATAATAACATGTATTTGTGAGTTTGAAAAAATTATTATTAATCTAATTTTTAATTGTTGAAGTACCATAAAATTCCTCATTTGGGTTGATTCCCCCTACTTCAATAAAAACTAAAGGATTAAATTTACGTTGATTTTTTACTAGTTCATGATTAATTAAGCCAAGTATTGACCTTCCTTTGAGCCCAAAAAACTTGCAATAAACTTAATCCATAAACTATTTAGACGCCAGGATTTACAATCCACCATCTAACTTTCCTTTGGGTCGATTAATTGATTTCATGATTTTCCTAACGTAATCTGACAACCTTAATATAGCATACAAGCAAGTATGCCAAAACATATATCAGTGACTACATGTCATAAAATAAAGGAAAATTCAAGCCTAAAAACCATCATGGGTTTGTTTCCACAATGAATAACTTATTCGCTACAACAATCCGTGCTCGCTGCAACCAGCTGATGGTGATCGGGGGGAGCATGAAAACTTTTCCGCGGTCACAGTCGGCGTGATTGCAACGAAGATGCCGAGATAGTCATTCGTTGTTTCATTTTTACCTTTCGATCTAGGGTTTTTTTCCTGTACAAATTCATATTCTTTCCATATACAAATTAATCTTAAATTGAGGGGCACAATTTTGATTCAGTTCGCTAAGAATATCAAACATGAAAATATGAAATCTTAAACATGCCTTTACGATTCAATCAATCGAAACATGCTTTCATATAACCTAAATCCATGCATCTAACCAACTCAATCAACACATAATCCTAAAAGTAAGAATTCTATACAAAAATTAGATTAATATGTAACAAATGATAATTGAAACAATCATACAATCCTACATCGATTCAAAAGGGAGCCTTAGCTCTAATACCAATAGATGTAATCTGATTCAACGGATCGATTATACATAAAAAAATGAATCATCTCTTGTGTCGATCGATTATATTACTAGAAATAAAATGGAGAAGTAACTTACTAATCAATTCATCATCGCAACATTTAATTGAACAACCTTTTTTACGTTCCTTTTATTTTTTATCCTACTTGTTTGCGTTTGATGGATTTATTAAAAGATTTACTCCCTCCAACCTTGTTGGTTGGATAGGAAATTCCAACTAAATTTAACTCGTTATCCACGACTAACTTAAAAGAGTCAATCTTATAGTAAATCTATCAAAACAACAATTCAAATAATAATTGACTAAGCTGAGAAGATCGACTGCTTCGATCCAAACTTAACCCACTCTACATACTTGGAGCTCTTTATTAGATTTTCACTCATGGGTCTAATTTCTGATTATATACATAACCAAATTATTTATTAATTACACGTCTAATAACAATAATTATTTATATAAAATTAAAATGTAAATACTCGAAAATTTGAACTATTTTCATTATTTTTCTATATATGTATACAGTATTTAATAGACTTTGAAAGGCCCTACTTGGTTAAATTCTATTTTCGGGTAGCTAATAGGAGGCCATCAATTTAGGTTGTTTATAGTTAAGTTGAACTAAATAAATTTATATTTTATAGATTACTTAGATATTAAACTAGATTACGATCAATCAATTGGCAAATGTAAATTTTAAATATCATTCTCACCTTTCGATTGTGTGATTGACAAATTTAATTAAGAAGAAAAAACAGACAAAGAACTGGAATGGGCATGAACTTGGTACAAAATAATATGTTACTCACAAGCAAAATCCGAGAATTAGACAAGGGCTTAGCTAAATACAAAATCTGGGTTTTTTTGAACCCATAAACCCTAGCCAAACCCTTAGGAACATTAATTAATAAGTAAAAGATAATAGCTTAAAGCATAAATAACCAAAATAACATAATAAATTCTGTTTCTTTTTGTTAGATAAGCTCTATTCCTTGGATCCCAAGTTTCTCAATTATTCCACATGAATACCCCACCTGGATTTGATTCCTCAACGGAATCACCTGACCAACCACCGTACCCGCCACCCTGCATGTCGTAATCAACTTTAACTATTGGAAACTCTTCTGTGGCGCCCAGTCCACTTGCGCCAGTAGAATTAGTTCCCATCCCAATGCCAGCATTGCCCAGAAACCCTCCGGTGCTATAGTTCGCACTCGAACTTCCATTATTGCTGCTCTCCACCATGCCGTGTAACAATCCTGAGTTATTCTGAAAATAATTATTGTAAAACTGCGAGCTTTGGCTCGACTGCTGCAAGTAGTTAGCAGCCGCAGCTGCAGCCGCTGTCTGCTGGTGGAGGTGGAGCTGGGTTTGAAAATAATTATTGTTGAAAGAAGAATCTTGAGTGTAATGAGAGAGATCAGTAGTGTTTTGTAGGGTTAAAAGAGGCTGATTATTATTATTGGTATGATCATGACCTTCAAACGGGCTTTGGACATTTAGAGGGTAGTTTTGTAACTGTAACCTACTAGAGCTTGAACCACCGTAAGGGAAAGTCGAGCCTAGAGCCATCATTTCTTCGCGCTTACGTGACGACTCTATGGCTTGAGCTTCTTTAAGGCGCTTGGCGGCTCCTCCTCCAATTGGAAGAGTGTTGCTCTCAAGTATAGCTTTTACATCGTAACGATTTATCTCAAAGTTTGTCACCGCATTTAGGCCTCGGAATTTAATTGCTGCTATGTCATATGCTTCCGCAGCTTCCTCCTCAGTGCCTAAATGTAAAGGAGGGCATACACATAAGTTTATCGACTTATAAAGAAGTTGTAGTTAGTTTACATAATTTGTTATATAAGTAATTTTGTTTTACTACTGAAGATTACGTAAACTTATTTTAAAGACAAAAAATGTAACTCACTGAAAGTTCCCAAGTAAAGATCTTTGTTTCCAGCAACTCTTCCGATCCTAGCTTGCCACCTTCCATGCTGGTGATGCCTGTTCTTCAACAACTTACTATTAGAGAATGAGAGAGGGAATAGAGGGAAGAGATATGAGATACATAGGAGAGACAAATATAGAGATCTGAATTACCTAGTAACACCACGGTACATTGATGCACCTCTAGAGAATCCACTACTCTTCCTAAAATTGAACAAAAATATGATTCAAAATTTTGGAGTTATTTAGTTAGATATTTTCTCGAAATAAAATAAGCAAAATGTATATAACTGCAAGATATTCTTACCTTCTTATAGCAGCAACAAATTCTTGTCTGGTCATGTTCTTCATGTCATCAACTTCCTTCTCATAGTTTGTGATCTAAATAAAATGATAAATAAAACTCATCACATTTCAAACATCTATGAATTGTAAATATCGATACAATAATAATGATAAAAAAGAGAGTCAGTTTAATCGAATTACAGGAAAATTGGTAGTAGTGGATGCCCCCCAATACTTCAGAGCAGCAAGATCATAAGCCCTAGCTGCTTTCTCTTCTTTGTCATAGCCACCTAAAAGTACAAAAAGATAAAATCACATGTTAAAAATATTTTCCAGTGAAAAAAAATTGAACCTAAACAACATGAGTTAAATAAAATAAAAATATGTATATATTTACTCACCCAAGTAAACTACCATTGCCAATGAAAGGATCCAAGTTTATATCCATGAAAATCAAGGAAAATATATAGTTAGAACTATAATACAACTTAACTAATGAAATTTGAGAGATAAGTAGAAGAAAACTAGCATTTTTTTTATGAGATAGTAATTTATACAAATTGGTTAACAAAATGAAACACCTTGTCTTCCTTTTCTAGATTGTCCTTCTCTTCTACAACTATTGTCCCAAAGGTGAGCTTCATATCTTCCTGTCCACCTATGCCTATATAGAAATACATTAAAAATATCAATATATATATACATATACACAAATTAAACAAAAAAAAAGCTAAAAATAAAAGACCTTGTAACACCACGATAAATCGAAGTTCTTTGGCCAAAAGTATCCAAAGTCCTTCTTGGAGCAGCTTCAATGGCAGTACTAGTAGTACCATTAGTGACATTTTCAACACTTGTCTCACACGCTGCCGAGTTTTTGTTATTAGCAGTCGTAGCCATCGACAAAGTCAGTGATTGCAAATTATTCGAGCTTTCGTGAAGCTCAAACCCAGAGTTGAGGTTCGAATTATTGGGTAATAATTCACTGTGTTGAGCTAACGGGACCATACTGTTGTTATGAAACATGTAGTGTTCAGATTCATGATGTGCTTGGTGAATCTCATTGAAAGGAATAAGATCGTTTTGGTTGTTCTCCGACTTGCTAACGCCAAGAAAATCTGCTACCTTTGGAACATCTTCATTGTGGGTATTCATCAAATTCCATTCTGTTGAAGTTATCTCAAATATTTAATAATATATATAATTTGTTTTCGCTCATCAAGCAATTCGACAAAGATGTGATTTTGTAGAGTTTTGCAATTTTGGAACTACTAAAGTTACTAAAGAAGTTACCAAAATTTTAAAAGGGGACAAAGCTCTATGCTATTAGAAATCAATATCAAACCTATAAAGCCTTTTTGCATCACATATATATATTTTTTTTACTTATATATCATGTTTTACAAATCACAAACCCTGTAAACAGGATTCAATTACTTTGATCTGTTTTAAAATTATAAAAATAACTTAGCAGACTCATCTATTAGATGTGAAAGTTAGAGATATGTACCTTGGTGTTGAAATGGATTGTCCATGTTATCATTAACCAACCCTAGGTTGAACTGAGTAGACTCATGAGAAGATTGAAGATGAAGAGGTAAATGAGCATTAGTAGGAGATAGAGGAAAGGAAAGCCAGTTGTTTGAGTTCATAACTTAGTTGTAACTTTTGAAAAACTCCTGCAAAGAAAAAAGAAGGTGTAAGAACAAAATTATATGTACATGTAAACAAATAAAAATAACAAGATCATCATCATCACTTACCAAAAGTATGAGAAAGCTAACTATATATAAGTAGTATTGTCTTAGAATAGAACCAAGGAAGAAAAGTGTTGCTTAAGTAGAGAGTGAATATAGATAGATAAGCACAAAGGAAGGTAAAAGAAGATGAAGTCTTTTAAGTTAAGTTGTTCTTTCTCTCTCTACATAGATTTTCCTCTCTCTCTCTCTCTTTCTCAAAGTGACACATTAAAATGAGATTTTCCTTAGGGCACACCCTTTTTTCTGTGGTCATAGAAGCCAAGACCATTTTTCAACCCATAATACTATAATCCGATCAATACCTATAATAAAGTATAAGTAATGTAGTAGCACCATTATCTATATGCACAAATGATACTACTAAAAATAGGGACACGAGTGCCATTTTATTATATTATTCTATACCTTCTTCTTCAGTCTTTTTAAACAAAGACAAACTCTAAAATTCCAACTGCAAAAATCCAAACCTAAAATCTATCTCTCTCTTTTCCTATAGATCTATTTGTCTCTTTTGGTACTAAGAATAACGAGACACCCTTTAATACTTTCTTCAACTTATATCACTACCTTAACATTTTGGTTAGAATCCAAATAACAACAAGTCAAAAACATGTTTGTTACATATTCCAAATAGAACTGTATGCTACCTACCGAAACCGACCAGCCAAAACTGCTACGAAATAATAACCAAAATATTTATATGGATTCGTAAAATGTAATACAATATTAAGCTTTGTATTGATATGTCAAAACTACATGTAAACTGATATAAAATAATAAATTTTAAAAGAAGATGTATTATTGAGTAATGTTACGATCGAAATAACTATTTCGACATAAATTTAAGACATGAATCGAACTAGACCAATTTTTTAGTAAATGAAGTTACAACATTGTAGTATGATACTTTATAATTTTTTCTTCTCACTCCTAAAGGAAATTTAATCTCTCACTAAAATTTTGTCCATCTATACCCACTTGTGTTATTGGGAGTCACGTCCTCGTTTGAAGCGAATGATGACTCCCCAAAGCCCAGCATTCCCACACTCCACAAATCATCTCTCTTAATCTTAACTATTGACCATTCCACGTAAGGTAACTCATAAATATCTCTAAATATTTATGAGTATAATATGACTACTACGACTTAGACATCTATACAACAAGTATGAAGAAAACATAGAAGAATGGAACCTAAAACGTTATTATGATTTATGAACCAAAAAAGATGGGTAAACAAAATTTGTAGATCCCCGAGTCCATGCATGTGTTGAAGATGAATCTGTGTACGGACATGCATTATTATATTTTCAAAAATAGACATATTAAACATTAAAAGTACCCAGAAGAAAAGTAGAACTCACTCTTGCTTCAATAACCCACCTAACGTTGTCTAGAATTATTACTATTATAAGTAAATACTCTTAAGAAATTTCTTCAAGGATATATAGTAAATTGGAAGGATATTTCTTTTGTTGGTTTACCCAAGTAGAAATCTGTTGACCGCCTATTGAATTTCGCACCCGTCAAAGGGTAAACAATAAATTATAAATTTAGCTTAATATAATAATATAATTATTTATGTACTTATGCACACTAGAAGCATGTAGTGTTATGAGCTAAATCTTTGTTTAAACTTTAAATACATGCCTTTGTGTCATCCAATTAGAATATTAACTATAAATTATTAGGTTTAAGATACACATCACATCACAATAGCCACCGGCCCAGCACACATAATAAATTCTTTGATAGTCAAAAAGTTACAGAAAAATGTTACAGTACTGGTACTAGTTAGTAAGATAAGATACTATATGCTACAAATTATTTAAATTTTTAAAAAAAAATTGGGTAAAATGTTATTTGTAAATTACTGTTTATGTTTACATATTATAATTATAAAATTCAATGAAACTAATTAAAACATATACTTTTGGCAGACATGGGTTCACTTCAAGTATGTGCAAACCCAATAAAACCCATATTCCAAACAGGCTATGACCCAAATATAATGACCCGATGGATACCTACTAGTTAGGTCTGTCCGATAGAAAGTTCTTTTTCAACTTATATTCAGATCTGTCATGATGCATCAGAATCCAAGAATAATAGCATGAAGATTCAAATAATCGAAATTTTAAGTATTGTATATAGAAAAGGTCCCTTTTTATCTTCCATGCAAGTCTGAAACAGTACAGAGGTTCAGACTGAGACTGTTCTTACAAAAAAAATCTAAAAAAAAAACAGAAGAATAATCAAGTAATAACTTAGTATATTAAAAATATACTCCTCGATGGCTACATATATGCATACTTGTATTATAAAGAAAAACCAGAAATCACCTGCTGTTGTTGATGAAAATTCTTCCCGCCAAAACTGTCATACAAAAATAAAAAGGGTTAAAAATTACAACTTTGACTGTATTGCACCACAATAAGGGCACAAAACCCACGTCTCTCGCTTTCTACAAACTTAATTTTTCCTGTTCGAAACCCTGGTTTTTATATTTTTATTCAAAAACCCGAAAATTATAAGGAATGATATATATATATATAGCCTAAGTGTAAACAACACCATGGTAAGGAATAAGGATAATAGAAAACAAAGTGAATATATAAAACTGAAGAAGGTAAAATAAAAAAGGGTGTCATATATAAACAACATGAACTAAGGATAAATAAAGTGAAGAATCGCTAACTATGGTAACAGAGCAATTGTATAAAATTATAAACTTACTCTGAAATACAATAGCATTAGTATAAAACCAAGAAACTAAAAAAGAATCTATCTCTTTTTATGTTTCTCTCTTTAGAATTAGAAATCCTTTGTTGGGAAACGAGGAGAGGAAATAATAATAGTACTAGTAAAGTAGGTGGCCACCGGCCTGAAGAAGTAAAAGGACATTTAATTAAGTCGACTTCACGTCGTTTCAGAAATTTGTGACCAAATGCGTAGAATGTGACTGACACGTGTCGGTTTAGTTTGTTTCGATTCAATCGAACTGATTTAAAGACCAAGAAAAAATGGAGAACACCGCACAATCAAAGTGATTAACATTTTCAAAATCTATACATGGAGAAATGTCTATACAAAATTTAAGGCAAAGAGGTTTGGGGATCTTGAAATTAAGAAAGACGTCATTTTTAAATTGAGTTTTGTTTATACATATTATTTTGTATAAACAAAATATTGTAGGTAAACCATGTACTTCATAAATATAAATTACGGTTTTATAAAATATTTTGACATCTTTTTTGTTTGGTAGAAACATATTTTTGTATAAGTCCGATAAAAACAGAATATAACATAGCATATAAAATCGCCTTAAAATTCAATAGTGTTTTTAACTTATTTAACAAAATTATATATATATATATATATATATATATATATATATATATTTTATGCTTTCCCAACTATTAATTTTTTTTAGTAAAAAAGAAATTCTTATTAATAAAAAAGGAAATACATGCGACTTTTCAGAGCACTACAAATTATGACAATTCAAACGAGAGTCAAAACACCAGTTTAATTAGTGAAAAAAAATGCTTCAAACTCTTTTAACTACTCCAACAAAGAACCACGAGCTTTACCTTTGAAACTCTATTGAGAAGCAACTACCAACCCTAATCAGATTTATAAAGGAGAAAGCCAGCAAGAGACAGACATGCCCAGAGACAACTATATCAAAATATAAGTTGGAAGAAAACTCTAATCAAAAGAGGATTTAAGCAAGTCGGAATTGAAGAAATCAGCTTCAAAATTAGGCGAGAAGCAATTCTAAAGCACTGGATTTCCATAAAAACTAAATATGCAAGGCAAACTAAAGAGCTTTAGCTGATACAAACTCATCGGCCAATTTAGGGTTTGAGTCGAGAAATCATATCCAAGTCAAGCCTGAAACCAATTTTAAGCTCATGCGAACATGAAATTACTCGATTAGCAAGGGCTTAGATCCAGAAGATAACAAAAATCGAGCAGGTCCAAGAGCTTCTGACAGAGATGATGCTCAACGAACCACCATAATATATCAGATAAAGATAAGGAGACAACGACTTCAAAGGAAATAATCAACCAGAAAATCAAGTGTTCAGAGAAAGATATCCAGAAGAAATCTCAGAATCTGCAAAAGGAAGAAAGTAGTCAAGAACAAATTTGTTAATTAAGGGTAACATAATGTGCAAGGCCTAAAAGAAAACAAAGTCAATGAAATTTCAACGATAGTTAAGAATCATTGCTTAAATAGCCAAGACCTAAGCTCTCAAGCAGAGTAATTGCTCGTAAGTGAGAGGGAGCTTGAGATTTCGTGAACTCCAGCTTCATCTTGAATGAATTAGCTTCCTGAAATAGTTAAGAGTAGGAGCTAAAGGCCAAAGAAAATTTCCATGAGCAATAAGATTGACTATAATTGAAAATTAAAGCTCTCTATCGACACTAATCCAACCCTTTATGTACAGATAATGAGACCATTAAGAAGTGCTTTGGACTCTGCCATGATGGAAAAAAGTTTCACATAAAGATAGATGGAACTATATACAATATTACTTAATTTATCTTTGAAAATAATAACTCCACTGGATTCACCATTGCGAAAGCAGGAGCAGTCGGTGTTCATTTTGAGTCTGTCCGGATTGGGGGTGGACCATTTAAGGTAAGTAGGAATCCTTTTCTTCTTATAAAAGATAAACATCCTATATCGATAACAACTTTAGTTTCATTGAACGAGTGTTTAGGTTTAAACATATTAGCATTGTCAAGACTACAAATCCTAGTTTTAATATAGTTAATAAAAGACTAAGAAGAGAAATGATTTCCTTTTAACTTAGCATAGTTTATGTTTCTTTAAATTATCCATAAAATAATAGGTGGAAGAATATTTTTGGCATGGACGTTGTGGTTAGTATACCAGAACTAGTTTCTAGTCATATGAGCCACACTCATAAATTTATAAATTTTCATATTGAATAAATCATCGAAATATGTCCATATATTCCAAGCATAGTTACAAGAAATGAATAAATGGTTTATATCTTCGTGAAACTGAAAAAAATAACATTTAGAAACAATATAGAAATGTCTCTTAATCAGGATAGAGTCAATAGGAATAAAGTTGTGTGAGATTTTCCAAAGTAGAAAAGAACATTTAATGGGAGTGATTATATTCCATAGCTTGTTGTACATGTTGGATTTACTGTAGTAACGCCTTAGAAAATTCAATGTTTCCTTAGTACTGAATTTGAAGTCTTTAGAGATTCTCCATATCATAGTATATGTCTTGTTGTTTCTTATTGTGGTAGTATTAATGAGATTTAGTCTAGCTGTAGATAGTAAACCATTAAAGATTTTAAGATTCCAAGAATTGTTTAACCATAAAAAATTGACCTTAGTTAACTGAAACCAACTGTTATTTTTCTTATCATCTAAGATGATAAAAGGAGAATGGTTATGAAAATTATCGAACCAGAAGTCCATGTCATCTTTGCCCAGGTTCCATAAAATATTAGGCTCAACAATAGCTTTGATATTGGCCAGTATCTTCCAAGTTTGAGAACTCTTTTTGGTATAATTAGCTTGAAGACGGTGAAAGTTTATGAAGTAAATATTGTGCATTAGGTTGCCCCAATAACTCTTATTTTCCCTGAAGATGAACCAAAGCTTGCAAGACAAGGTGTCTTGTATATCAGAGAGTTTCCTAATGCCCAAGCCACCTTCAGCAAAAGGCTTACACAAAACAGATCATTTAGACCAGTAGATACTACGCTCATTAGTTTTAGAACACTACAAAAACTTGTTAAAATAATTTACAATTCTGTTAATGATGCACTTAGGTGTAAAGAAACTCTGCATCTAGTAAGAAAGAATATATATTAGCACTGAGTTGATAAGTATTAACCTTCCACCATAGGATAGATTATTGTTATACCAATCTTGAATCTTACTATTGATCTTGTTAAGTGAAGGAGTATAGTTACTTGATTTGTTGTTAGCATTAAGAGTAATGCCTAAGTATTCGGTAGGTAGATTACCACTGGTGAAGCCAGTTTGACCAATGAGATTAGAGAGCCTGGTATAGTTGAATCTGTTTGAGACAATAATCTTTATTTTGTCCCTGTTAATAACTTGACCAGAAACTTTCTGGTACTTCTGAAGAAAGTTGCTCAACTTGTCAATAGTAGAGTAATTACTATTGGTAAAAACTAAGATATCATATGCAAATTATAAACAAGGAATCATAAAATTATTCCTAGAAGCATAAGTCATATATTTAGTAGATGAGAATAAATTATACAACCCTCTAAGCAAAACCTCTTCATAAATAATAAAGAGACTATAGGGGAGATGATCTTTTTGTCTCATGCCTCTCTTAGTCTTGAAATACCCAATAATACTACCATTAATTAACATAGACATATTGATAGAACTAATGAGACTATATATGAGATTGACAAATTTAATAGAAGAGCCAAAAGAAAGAACTTTGGCAATGAAAGGGTGAGCTATACTGTCAAAGGCTGTGGACATATCAAGCTGAATCATAATATTTTCAGCCTTAAATTTCCTATTAAGACACCATTTCTTTAGAAATCAAAATATTATAATAATAGATCTATTAGTGACATAACCTCGCTGAACATTGGAGATGAGTTTGGGAAAAATATTAATTAGTGTATTACTAATAATCATAGACATAATTATGTTAAGTAAAGTACAAATACTAATAGGTTTGTAGTTCTTCTATGTCGTAGGATTAAAGTATTAGGAATTAGACACAAACCCGTGGCCATAATTCCTTTAGGAATATTATGGCCAAGAATAAAGCAAGACATGGCTTGATAAAGGTTTGTTTTCAACGATAACTTGTTAAAATCAGAAAATATTGAGATTAATTTTTTCTTATAATAATAAAATTAAAAATGATATGTTAAACACCACATAAATAACAACGAGATAAAAATATTATTCTTTTATTTTTTAATTTTGAACTCTAAGACTTTAGTTTGTTGTAGATTTAAGTTACGACATCATCTTAAAATACTTGTTTTCTCTCAACATTTACTTCAGCTCTTTTTATATCTATCTTTGAAGGAAGGTCTAGAATATTTTTGGTTACTTTTCATCGAAGAACGCAAGATCTTTTTTTTTATTTATGTGGAAATAATAACTTAGAAGGTCAAGAAGGTCAAAGTAGAAACATCAGGATTCATCATATGGTCAGATTTAGGTCACACAAATGAATAATCTTAGTCAAGAAGTTCATACAATGGAGGAAGAGGATGAACAATAGAAGAACAAATATTCAACTTCACAAAATTCTACAAGGAGAAATCATAACCCACATGTGCAGACCAATACTCACCAAAGATATAAGGAAATAAATACAAACAATTTGTCAGAAGAATATGAAATAGAATTTCCATCTCTTAAGATAAATAAAAAAGATAGACAATAAGGGGCTGCCAAAAATCAACAAAATATATCAAGGACCTTTAAGGAAGCACTCAAACCTAAAGTTGACACAAAGGAGATTAGTCATGAGAAAATTCAAACTTCAACCAAATGGGACTACAAATGAATTCATTTTTCACAGAAAGATAAGTCATTTTGACTTGAAAACTCTAGATTTACATTGGTAGAAAAATTCACCTTAGGAATACCATAAATGCAAGTTATTAATACTTTTATGAATAAATTTAATCTTTTTGGTGAATTCAACCTAATTATATGGGATCAAAGACACATTTTTTTTATAGAACTTGAATTAATATAGGATCTTAACATTTTATAAAAATGAAATATTTGGATAATTGGCTAACATTACATTAGACTTTTAAACTAGGAACCTGACTTTAATTTTAAAAACAAATCACGTAACCTCTGTGTGGGTTACTTGTCCAAAAATACACGAATATTTCTATAATATGGACACAATAAATATAATATAAAAAATTTAGAGAAACCCTTAAACATATGGTTATTTAATAGGAATATAGCAAAATACAACTATAGTCAGGCTTGGATATAACTAAATGTATCCAAGCCTCGTAGTGAAATTTTTTGGATAGATTTTGAAGGATTTGATGGGTTTTTTATAAAGATTATAAATGGAAACAAACCATTCTATTCTCCATAATTTTATTCTTGGACATTATAAAAATCACTGTAAAAAGGGTAAGAATCTCACTAAAACAAAAAACTTTAATAGCAAGGAAAACATTAGTAAAACTAGTAAACAACTTGTTGAAAATGGATACATAAACTAAAATCAGTTATAATAAGTGATAAAATGGATATTGTACAAAATCTAACTAAATTAATATTAATACTACCAGTAGATTTAATTAAAATAGACATCATGAGTCTATAAAGTTAAATATGAACCAAACCTTTTTAACAATTCCCTCATTGTCAATAGGGGAAACAAATTCTTAAATTACTGAAACTCTTCATGCAATAGAGCTTGGAAATAGGTTTAATTCTTTAAATGATTCTTATGATGAAGATCAAATGGATAGCTCTCCAAAACATACTCTGACTGGTAGGATGCTAGTTACTTCTACACATAGATATTTTTAAAAAAATGGAATTCAAAAAAGTAATTAAAAAAACCTAACATAGAAAAATATAATATAAAAAACTAATGAATAACCCCTTAAAAGGTCAAAAACTAATCCACCTCTAACATCAAATGACCATAAAAATTCTAAATTAGAATGCTATAGGTGTTGGAAATAAAATTACAACAAGGAGAGTTAAATCAATTGTAAAAATTGAGAACATAAACTTCATGGCCTTCTAGGAAACTATGATTGCTGAAAACAATCTAATTGATACTTTAAAATCTCTTGATTTCCATCATGGTGTTGCTAATTTGAATATCAAGTTTTGGGATATTTGGAAAGATACCTTTAATGTGAATGTTGACTGCAATCATGAACAACTCATCCATCTAAAAATGAACCATGCTAACAATCAAATTGAGTAGATAGTTATGAGAGACTTTAATTGTATAACTAAATCATGTGAACAAATTTCATGCTCCACCTTGTGTTTAAGAAGTCTGGATGACTTCAATAACACGATTTTAGATTGTAATTTAGATGATGGTGGTTTTATTGGAACCTTATACACCTGGTCCAAGAAAAACAAATTGGAAAAGGCTTGATCGGGTCTTCATAAACAACTCGATGAGGAGTATTTTTGAAACTATTCACGTCAAACATTGGGCCAGAACATGTTCTGACCACTGTCAAATAACAATAACATTATCAAGCAACTCAATTAAACCGAAGTCCTCTTTTAAATTCTTAAGCATGTGGAACCTTCACCTAGATTTCCACCAGATCATTTAAGAGTCTTACAGGACTCCTATATATGATCAACCACTTCACGTGTTTTGGAAAAAGCTCAAAAGATTAAAAACAAAACTAAAATAAGGAACAAAGAAACTTTTTGCAGTATATTCAATGTTATTGTCAATGCCGAGGAATAAACTGCCTACCTTGAAAATAAATATCAAGAAACCCATTGTCTTGAAGACAAAGCTAACTTACCCAAATCCAGTGCAAACCTTCCTCTTCTCTTGCCAAGAAAACAAAATCTTATTGGGAGAAACAAAATAGTCTAAATTGGATTAAGAAAGGTGATAAAAACACCTCATTGTTTCAAAATTTTGTTAAGAAAAAGCAGAAATAACATAATTAAAAGCATTCTTCAAGATGGTATATGGATAGATGATCATATCAAAATTAATGGGTCAACTTTTGATTATTATAAGAATTTGTTATAAAAAAACAATACATATTATGCAATTTGAAAACACTTGCAATATAATTCCAAATCTTATATCAGAATCTGATAACAGTTATATATTGACTCCTCCATCTTATATTGAAATCCATGATGTTGTAAAAGACTTTAAAACAAATACTATTGTGGCCTTGGATGGGTTTAATGTATATTTTTACCGAACTTTTTGGTTTATCATTAACCATGATCTTTCCCTTGCTATTAAGGACTATTTCTCTGGAAAGTCTACTCCAAATGGAATATATACAACAACCATATGTTTAATTTCAAAATCAAAATATCCAAAACTGTGGAAAGACGATAGATCATATCCCTTTATCTCAAGAACTACTCTATAATCTTAATAAGAATTCTATAAGTGGTAATATTTTGTTGAAAGTTAATATGGCAAAAGCATTTGACAAATTATCACACACTTTCATTTTAAATGTATTAAAAGCCTTTGGTTTCTATAAGAACTTCATAAATCTTATAGTTGCAAAAACTACATTTTAGTCTTTAAAGTTTAAATAATAAGATTTTAAACTAAAAAGTTTTGAATTACAATTTAGTCTATAAAGTTCTAAAAATTATATTACGGTCCTTTAAATTTGGAAAATTAAATGTTTGTCCATATAGTTTTAAATATATCATTTTAATCCCTAAAATTTCAAAATATTGCATGTTAATCTCTAAAGCTTTGAAAATAAAATTTTAGTCATAAAATTTGAAAAGTTATATTTTAATTGTTTAACATTTAAAAATAATATTTGTTATTAAATTTTTTAAAATAATATTTAGTCTATAAAATTTCCAAAATTAAATTCTAATACGTAATATTTTCAAATTAAATTTACTTATCTATATATCAAAGAGTGGTATGAAAAATATGTTATTTTATCATATATATACATATAATTTTACTTATTGAAATAAGGATATAAATGTAATTTTAAATAATATTACAAAAATACTTCAACATCAACAAAACACTTTCATCTAGTAGACCGTTTAGTATTTATTGTATCTTATATTACATATATTGATGAATCAAACAAAGTAAACTAAGATTAATGGGATCTTAGAAGACGTCCAACATTCACAAATTAAACACGCCATAAAAACTATGGATAATCACTTTTTCAAAAACTTATGAAGAGTTACAACCTTATTTCTTATAGATCGTAGGGTAATTATGGATATTAGCATAATGGATGCCTATAAAACTGTTATGTGGTATTAGTCTTTAATGTGTTGGCTGTCATAAAATTTCCATCTTAAATGATTATGTAGATCGCTCAATCTACCTTCATGTACATGTGAGGTAATCATTAATAATTAGACTCACTTTTTTTTATAGTGGTATAAATATATTAAGATTAAATGATCCAATTTCCTCTCCATTTTTTATCTTTATTATGCACGTCCTCTAATAGGTCTTCGATAAAAAAGTTAGATTTGTGTATTTCATCGCTACTAAATATTAAAAACCTAAATCTTTTAGTTTGCATATGAAATGACGTTCTTCTGTTACATGAACACAAACTCTCCTCACCTCATCAAATAGAGACTGGACAAATCTTATAGTTTCAACGGTCTCAAAGTTATTTAAGTCAAAAGTAATATAGTTTTCTTCATAATCAAACTTTCAACAAGCTATAAAGGGGAAACCCTTGATACTTATTACCTTAGAAATCTTTTGATATCCACCAAACTAACTTATATGAATCATCTTTCTTTGGTAAATAAGATACTAAAATAATTAACTATTAAACTAGTAAGTTTTTATATTATATCGTTAAATTCAATTGCGTAAATTGTTGACTTTTCCGACTAAGTTTATTGGAGGTTGATTTTCATTATTTATTTAAAGTAATAAATGAGCTTTCGAGTACCCTCTCTAAATTATTTTGAAATGGACATGAAATAAAAATCTATAACATAAAGTAACAAAAAAACAAAATTACCTCATCTAACGGAATATGGTGTTATTAGAAACCTTAACATCAAGGTGTCAAGAAATACCAAAATATTTAGACTTATTTGATCCATTATAATTAATGACCAACAATTCATTTAGCTATTAAGATTCATCTTATATAAACTAAAGATAAATATTTGTTTGACCAATAAAAATGAACAAATTTATTAATGATGAAGAAAGTGCTTGATTTAATATAACACAGAACACGAAAAGGTTGTGATGAGACTAATTTTTTTTACTAACCTTAAGCTGCGGAAAACCTACTAACGGATGATTTTGACTAAATATTACATGTGCTACATTTATACGAGGTAATACCATGGTTAATGGAGTAACTATCGAAAATTCTTGGGGTTGACTTATATAAAAACAAATATACGAAGAATGAGAAACGAGGATATCTAGAACCTCCACTAAATTGCTAGTGCTTACATCAAACCTCTACTAGAGAGTAGGTGGGTACATTTTTTCTGAAGAAGACTATATCATTCGAACACTGGTAAAAAAATATTATCTTATAGAATTAAACTAGTCATACTTTCTAAAACTACTTATATTTCATTAAAACCATAATTTCTGGATCAAGTAGTACATATCTAAACATGCATCCATCATGTTATTGACCATAACGAATAACCTGGTTATTGAAACAAAATTATATATTTGAGAGCTGAAAAATAACGCTATTTTTTATAAACAAGATTGCTACGAAGAATCAAATCTTTACTACATATACCTATAACATTCATGTCTTCAACTACGTCTAACCTTGTTATGGTTGAAATAATTGGTCTATAATATTTGAGACCATAATATCATGACTACATTCTTTTTTCATGAAGACCTTTCATAGAATTATGTAAACACACATTCAACACCATTATTTATAATACTTGACTAGAATGAAGATATTTTTATTTTTGAAATTAAAAATAGTGAAACTCACTTTTTCACACAATATATTATAAATGATTTTACATATATGATTGTAGGTACCAATTTTTATACTTTTATCTAATGTCACTTGTTTTTTTTATTATTATTAGTTGTTACTGTGTACTTGTTTTGTGTACTTGTTTTATGTAGATGTTTTTATATATTGTTTTGACACAAAATTATTAGATTAGAAAATAATCGTTTAGAGTTTCAACGAAAATATGATTCAAGCTAGTATTTAATATTACGTGTACTACATCAATTTTAGGATTTTTATTTTATACATTTTATAACTTTATAAAAAAGGTCTTTCTTATTTTATTTTTTCAGTAGTTTTAGTTATATTTCTGAAGTGTATCTTTATTTTATTTGTTTATGTATTCATCAAATATTTGCATTGATGAAGATATGCTTATTCTATCTTTTTAGATTCATGTTACTAAAATTGCTAACAAAATATATTTATCATGAAAAAACCAACTTAAAATCAAATTTTGTTTATTTTATCAAATTTAAAAAATGAATTAATAAAATATTTTGTTTATATAATAAAGATAAAAAATAATTTGATGGTCGTAAATAAAATTATTATTATAAATTTAATTAATAAAATTACAACATAAATCATTAGATTGAATTTTTATTTTTAATAAGTACAAAATTATTTTATAGAATTTGTTGAGATGTCGTTATAGATATTGATAAATATATAGTTGATAAAGGCCATATTATCTAATCCATATAACTATTTAGTACAACTTATTATAATATACTATTAAATCAAAGTCTATGTAATAATATCATTGTATAAATTTTATTTGTTAGACCATGAAGTTTATCTGGACTATTATAGATAAATTATCAAATATTTGTTTTAATTGTTTTATTTATTTATTTTGATTTTTATCCAGTATTCACATGAATCCCTAATCTCACATAAAACTCAAATAAATATTTAAAATCTGTTTAATCTTAATTAACCTCACCAAATTTGTATCGTATGTGGGAATATTCAGTTTTCGGAAAGCACAGTTCTTCCAAAAACCCTAATAAAGTAACGTATTTACCAAGTGAGTAAGATGACATATTTGACGATTGAAGGTGAAAGCATTGGTATGCTCGAAAATGGTGTACATGTTAATCCCATGAACCTCTAATATGATAAAATACACACGTAATGACAAAAATTAGAACATATGAGGTGTGAACATTTGAAGAAGATGATTGCTCTCTAACGGAGAGTAAATAAGCTCGATCAAAATGGAATCTTAGTCTACAATTAGATAAATTGATTAAGATTATCGGTCACTACTCACCAAATTGAACAACGACCACGAAAGTCATTGGCCATGTTGGTTCTTGCTTTCTTTGTGAATCAGGCTGTACAATAACTTACCCCGCCCTTAAGCATCCGAAATAATTTTTAGCAGACGTTCTGGATGCACGACTAATATGCCTCACTTATATGACATGTATATCACAATATCCTCATAGCATGACCCAACAATGGGAGGGTGTTGTTGTGAATTGTTTTGCACCAAATGAGTTAAATGGGGCATAATATAACAGTACAATTGGGGGCAGGCAGTCTCAACATTCGTTTATGCACCAATCACAGGGCGGTACACACCATTAGGATGACCCATACTAGAGTGTGAATCAACATGACTAAATTACCAAATTGTCCCCCCTTATCGAGAAAATAATTACCAAGCCACTCCCTCAACTTACCATTTTTTACTTTGGAGGAGAGAGAGCTTTCACTTCTCTTTGTTTATGTTTTTGTCGCTTCGCATAATGGTAACCCTACTAAATTGGTCCCCAATGAATGCACCCAGATTGGTCGTCGTTGAAATTTTTTGATTTTATAGTTGTTATGAGCCATAAGATTGTGGAATTTTTCTCCCATACGGTTTATGAGTATTGCACCAATAAAGCGAAATGTTGTTCGACGTGCTCTGTCAATGAATATGCACCTCTTTGACCCGATCAGTCGAAAACTGATAGGTGGTAAACTTTAAAAGTTCTTTAAACAATATAATTTCTTATGTGGAAGTAGTTCTCTATTTATAAATTGAGGTGTGACTTTTCATATTTAATTGAATTACAATAATACATTTTTATTGAGAAGAATGTTAGACTAATAATGTGAATAATTAGAGAACACCTCTAACTTTTCAACACTTAGTTGTTCTACACAGAAAAATCCACGTTGCAATGATGACTGGCACACCAGACATGCTCTTATTATGTTTGTGATTTCAAACATGTCTTTCATCTTCCAACAGATGAAAAAGATAATCCATACATACCACACAAAGGTTCAAACATACCCATTACTTTCTTACCGATTGAATGAACTATGGCTGCATATACATTTTATTTTATGTAAGACAATATATCCAACATCATACGTAAAACCAGGCATTACCTTGATTTATATTCTATAATAGATTTTCTTTCGTGCGTGTGCTTAGTCTCACTAGTCGTGAAGCATGATCCTTTATAGGCTCGCACGATAGGACCAGCGAGGCTACACTACTATAGTGCTTAGTTTTGGAATATGGTCAACTATGATGCTTCCTAAAGATATACAATTCAAAACATGAGATATTTTTGCCACAATGATGTTGGGGCTTGCCTACAATTAGAGTAGCGACTGACCCAAATCGGTATGAGCACTCGGCTCTTTGGTTCAATTAAGGTTAGTTCTTTCGGTTCATAAAAATTGGTAACCATTTGAGAATTAAATAAAATTTGGTTTGTTTCAGTTCAGTTATTTTTTGTTCGGTTTAGTAAGGATATTTAACATGACACCCGAAAATATCCAAATGTTTTTTTTCTTTTGGTTTCTTTTTAAAAAAATGATGAAAATTGTTTTAAAAAACGCTTTTGACAGTTGAAATAAAAATTTAAAATGATGAACATTTACAACAAACATTTACATAAAAACTAAAATGCACTATAAAGATCTATCAAATCGAACAATCACGATGATAAGTGAGTATTCCCAAACATTAATGTATATCAAACATAAAAGTTGCATAATTAGAATGGATGCAATATAAGTGGTAGATACCAAACCCATGTATTTTCAATCAATGAGAGTTTCAGATAAATTCATTAAAATAGAACCCATAAACAAGAATTATAACATCATGAACTATGTAAAAAGAGATATTTTTACTCAAATCTAATGATACTTAAACTAAAATTACACATGCAATCACCAAATTAATGAGAGTCTATCAATTGAATCAAAAATAAAATCGAGCATGAGGGCTATAAAACCTACAACTACAACAAAGTAGAATATCGTGTTATAAAATCCATAAACCTTAAGACGATTGTTTGAGTATAAATAGATACACTACCAAACAAATAAATAACGATATATATTTACAAACAAAAAGATTAGTCTTCGACTTCTATCTTAACTCGTGAACCTTTATTGTGACGTTCCATTTCAATTTTCAAATGAACTAAACTAATAATCATGCAACTAGAAAACATAAAAAAAACAAAAATATGAAATTCTGAGTTGTGTGATGGATAAATTGTTACTTATAAATCCTAGAAAACGTGGGAATGGAATCCATAATTAAGCCTCAATCCACAATATCAATTATGTTTTTATTCTTTTGGTTCCTTATCGGTTCGCGGTTCAGTTTGGTTGAGAATCGAAAACCACGGATAACTAGAATTGAAATTGTTCAGATACTTACGAAATAACCAAAAGTAAGCTAAATCTTTTATTTCGGTGGTTTGATTTGTGTTTTTGGTTCTATTAAAAATGTCCATGTATAGACCTAAAATGTCAAACATTCGAGTTACATATTGTTTGACTTAGGATGCGCAACAAGTAGACAATCCGATAAAAAGTTGGCCAATTGCTTGTTTATTTTACTCTTATCTCGTCATACATAGAATGACTAAGAAAACTATTGAAAATAGAATATCCAACACATAAAATCATTTAGCATATAATATTATAATGTATTATAAGGCCCACCGTTTATGTAATATTTGTCTTGTGTAAATTAGTATAATTATTCCATGAAACTCATATTAATTGGTATAAATAAAAAATTAACTTCGAGTTTTGAGAGTCCATTTTTATTTTATTTTATTTTTTCTATCATATTTTTATCTAGTATTTAAGTAAAACATTAATCACGCACAAAAATCTAAATAAATATTTAAATATGAATAATCCAACACCAATAATCTTATTATATATATATATAATTTTTAAATATTAAAAGTATTAATAAGAAAATATTTTTATTTTTACCAATTAGAAGAAGTTTTTATTAAACAAACATATTTGAAGTTCGAAGGTCTTATTACATATACAATTAAAAATATTTTATAATTTATTTATTTTTATGTTAATTTTTTTTATAAATTATATATGATAATGATAGAATTTTTATTGTTGAAATCTATTGTAAATATGTTACATATAATTTATAGTTTAGGTAATAGTTTCACAGTGTATGCTTTAAGGTATATGACCTATTATGTAACATTATTTATGGACCAAATATCCGCATATAAATAAATAAAAATTTCGATCATAATCATGGAATCGTTGATATAAACGACAAGAAGCGTGCTAAGGAATATTTCTCTTTATATAAACAAAAAATAACCCTAATTTTTAACTGTCATTTTTGTCTCATCACCGTCGTTAATGGTATTTTATATGCGTCATGTTCATATTGGCTACCAATATCGATTACTGATGGTGGTGGTCTCCGGGGTTTTTTTTTGTAAACTTGGATAGTGTTTATAGTTATATTATAGTCATTCTTCGGTGTCTTGTTAGTTCTGAGCGTATCTTTTCTGGTTTTGTCTAGATATTGTGGTTCAGATGTATATATATTTTTTTTCTCCAGGGTTGTCTAAAAATTAGAGATACGTTGTATCTGAGATATTTTCTTCAGTGTTGTCTGTGTATCTTTTTTTTATTCAAAAAATCAAGTGGTAAATCATACGGTTAAGGTCTTTAAAATAAAAAATAGTAATATAACAAAAATAAAAGAGAGATTGGAGATTTCAATAGGAAATCATAAAGTATCGAGTGCAAAAAAACTTTCAAAAATTAAGGGTTTAGGTCTTTAGTTGGGTTTGTTGGGCTTTATTAAGGGTTGGATCTGTAAAACGGGTAATAACTTGGGTCGAATGTTCTTTTTCCACTCATTGGGTTAGTAGGGTAATAAGGTGGATTCAGTTGGTTTAGGCCTTTTTCTGGATCCTTTGCTGGATCAACTGGGTATTGGTTTGGAAATGAAGGCTGATTCTAAAGTTTTGTTGTTATCACATTAAGATGATACGCTCGTCGTGAAAGAACATATCATTTATTTTTCTCCTAATGTTGTAGCAGAAGTGAGACACATTTTGGAATTAAATTAAATTATGTTCATAAAAGAGTTTCAAAAACCAATAATTTTATAACTGACAAAGTAAATTTATCGTCCAATCCATCGACTGTGCTCGCTGTAATTTTTTAATAGATATAAGCTACTTCTAGAATATTTATGGGTTAAACAATCTAGTTACGGAAAGAAAATCACTAAATTTATTATTAGTATTAATATATCTATAATGAACCTAATAGAAACTAGAGTTTGTCTGAACGAAGTTGATCTCATAATTATATCTTTGTGTTATTTTACATTATGCAACTAATCATGGCTCTCACCCCTAGGTAGGATATGGATTATGTGGAAGCAAAGTTTTATCTCTATATAATTTATCGCTTCATCCCTGCAATACGTCAACTGTAAAACTAAATGTTTTAATTTCCCATTTTTTCATCTCACGCCATATATGCTTTAAACGACACTCCTAATCGTATTTCCCTTTGGTCGGATCTAGAGACCTTTTCACCATCATATCAGGGATAACCTATGGTTTCATTCTTTATTTTAACGTTTCTCGTAAGCCGGAGGAACGCATCGGTTCCACAGAGAGTTGGAATACACATTTGACTCCTACTGCTATCAATGTGAGCTTGGTACCTTTGTTCTTTAGGATTCAAATTATCATAGACTTACAAGCAACCTCTCAACCTTATATTATATAAAATAAGTCGCGTCTTAGTCAATAATGGTTGGGGCGAGTCTTCTCAAATGTTGTTTTGCAAATTATGGTTTTTATCCTACTTCATATCACACTTCTATCACCTTAAGTTTAGGCATCCCTCGCTCGCGTATCTGAAAAACCATTCAAATTTTCAATATGTGGTAATATAATCCAAAATTCAAAGAAATTATTACTAATAGTTGGAATAATCTGATCTCTGTTGAGGGTATGAGCATTGTTTCACAAGAGCTCATTCATATTTAATTCACCATTCGGGCTCTCGCTGGTACGAAATATAATGCTATTAGTTCACATGTATCAAATTCCCAAAATGACCTACTCAAAGTATAATCCCACTTTTCTCAAGACCCTTCAACCTCATTCTTATCTCAAGGGAAATCTAGGCTTATTATTTCTTTATATTCCTCAATATAGCCGAAAAATCTCAAGAAAAAACCAAAAGAGACATGGCTCAAACAAATAGATCAAAATAAAAAATTATGTCACGATTGTATCAAAACTTGCACCTTATGTAATAAAATACCATAAATCTCCAATAATTGATGAGACTTGATAACCTCTACTTCGAGGATTGCGAATGTCTTCATGAATTATTAATCTAATCTCCTTACCATCATACATTCTACTGGTTTTCTAGGTCTTTAGAGCATCTATGTTCTCATTTCTACAAATGTCAAGTCTCCAAATAAGACATTCATGATTCACATTGCAACATGTGAGGAGATAAAAAATACCTTATTTGGTAATAATAATAACAAATCATTGAGGACTGATTGACTACAAAACTAATTTTTTCTATCATTAATTGAATATTATGGATAAGGGTACTTGTAATTGATTCATCGCATTATTTAATTCTGGATTATGAAAACTTCTTAGAAATTACGTTATATTGCCCTTATTCCTAAAAAATGACTATTATTCGTATGTCGTTAATTCCAGGCCAATTGTTTGTTGCAATGTATTGTATAAGATTATCTCCATGATTATGATTAACATAATCAAATACTTTTTCCTTAATTATTGATAAATTTCAATCATCTTTCATTTAAGAGCGTAACATTTGAGACAACATATTTTTCTCTTAAGAACTCCTCAGAGGTTATCAATTCAACTGTTAAACCCCGGAGGGTCGTACTAAAAATTGACCTTATGAAATCTTTTAACAAAGTTCTTTGGCACCTTATTATGCACATATGTATTACTATGAACTTCTGAAAGGTGGTTCTTGGGTAATCTAGTGTATATCCACTCTCCTGTGCATTGTTAATATATTCCCTAATAATAATTTCCAAGGTATCCTTAATCGAATGAAATACGATATCAAGAAAACGTTTCACTTCTCAACTATTGATCAGAGCACCTCTCTTTATAATATTTCCAAACAGCTCAACTATCTCCGAACAACTCACCCAAAATTTAATTTTTTCATCTCTTATTTTACTGAATTACCCTGTGAATATCCTTGAATTTATCACTGACGACCATAGTGAAAGCCTACAGAGATACCCATATAACAACATCCAAATCCTTAGATGTCTAAGTTTTTATTTAGAATATACCAAAGGATCCATCTTAAGATACAGATGGTTCGTGCTAAGCTAACTGAGGTAGTCATAGCTGGAGAGGGGTCGAATAAAATATTGTGTGTGAATGCCGAGAAGCGGGAATGTATACTCATTCAAGAAGAATGTGATTAATTGAAAGGAGAGATTGAAGCATTGAGATCCCCAAATGAAGAAATAATAATACCACTGGGTAAGGCCCAGTATGAACTCTGAAAATACGAAGAACAAAGGGTCTCTGATTGAGAAGTTGTTGACTCAAATGCTTAGCAAAATCAAGAAAAATACCAAATAGGTCGATCACGTAAAATTCACAATTCTTTGAAAAACAAAACGTAGGAATGGTTATTGGTAAATTCCTTCGGAGTCTAATGAATACTCTGTGTCTACGTCCGATTAACCTTCATCTTCTCCAAATAAATATCACTATCGTAAAAAGAGAAGAAATAATGACAATATTCATAATTTAAAAAGGTATTCACATCGGCATCGAAACCGAGAGCATGAGTAAAGGTCAAGCAAACAACATGCTTCCTTAGATAAGATTGGAATTCAAAAGAGTATTGAAAGAGTAAAAATTAATGGATGGATCGGAGGTTCGGGAACCATAGTGTTGATTATCAAGTGAACCATAAATTTGCAATTCAATCCAAATATTAAATTTATAAGATAACTAATAAGGGTCACAAATATAATGAGAGATATAATTGGAGACAGTCTCCTATTTATGCAGAAATTCTCTCTTGATATTCGCCCATGCAGTTTGAAATCTCTAAGATGGAAATAGTTGATGGGACTAAAGATCTGGATAACCACATCGAATAGTTCAAGAACTTGATAATGTATTACAACGACAACGATTTGATGGGACTGAAGATCCGAATGGATCTATGAATTTTTTTGATATGTTCAGTATTGCTTTCCTAAGACAGTTTATGGAAAGCAAAGAAATAAGATAAAATTAAGACAAAATAATTCAGTGCCACCAATCGATCTGAAAAGTTTAAAAGATTATACTAAATTATTCATACAAACTAAGAATGGTTTGGAAGATTACTTTGAGCAAGCGACTATAGCTTCTTTCAAGTAGAGGCTTCTTCCCAGAAAATTAGGTGATAACGTAACAGGGAAATAACCATGTCCTTTGAAGGTTTATGATCACAAGTAGAGAAACAGATCAAGGTGGGAGAATATAAGAGATTAAAATTGATCCCTCTACAGAGGTAGGCTCCACAAATTACTGCTTCAGGCTCTCAACAGCAACAAGCCCAAACAGCCACCAATTACCATCTAAAGGAAACCAATCAAAATCATGCGAGACCTTGAGTAGGTCAACACCCACAAGGTAAGCAATTTAGTTCCAGAGTAAATCAATAGGTTCGATCAGACCAATTTTCAGAGATAACTGAGAGGGTTTCTACTAACTTTAACAAGGCAATGAATTTTGTTCAGTTTAGAAAGCCACTACGAGTCAAGAGTTTGAGGAAGAGTCGAAATACCTAGTTTTTTAAGTATCACAATGATGCATGATATGATACGTATCATTGCATTGCATTGAAACAAAAAATCTAAACCTTAATTGAAAAAAAAAAAAATGACTACATTTTTCAAAGCACAATCTAAAGGTCTATTGCAAGCTGCACTTGCCGGACCTTATAATAAGTTTGATACACATCTAGAATATCTTGACCCCAATCATGACCAAAGTAGTAGCATGGTGAGTGATGAGCCTAAAAAGGTAGGAAATATTAAGGATTTGTGTGACATTTTTTGGTCACTAACTATGTTTTATGGGGATACAATATCATGCTTTTCAGATTGCTTGTGAAAGAGGCATAATATGAGTTTGTAACTAAGTTAGAAGGGAGAATATATTCCCATCTTTACCACGATCGATGTCGTTTATTATGTTCGACGGTGATAATTTGAGAAATTTTACTGGGCCACATGAGGATAATGTGGTGATTGGAGCGGTAGTTGAGGGTACCGAAATGCGAAGGATCCTAATTGATACATGTAGTTTAGTAAATATTTTATACATGTATACCTACAAAAAAATAAAAAACCATCCAATTTAAATATAGTCAAATAGAACTATGGTAGGATTTAGAGGGATGACTACTAATATAATCGACGATTTCCAAGGTGATACTCTTCTCGAGAAAGAAACCTTAAAAAGGACTCTACTTCAAATAATAAACTCTTATCGTTCATGTAAACGTTTTTGGTTAGAACCAAAATATAGAGGGATCATATTGATCAAGACAACACCACATTCATAACAAGTAAAGGCCTCAATTACTATAAAATAATGCCATTCGATTTAAAGAATGCTAGGGCCACTAATCAGTGTTTGGTAAATAAGGCATTTTCTAACCAGATCAGAAGAAATGTTGAAATTTATATTTACGATGTGTTGGTAAAAAGTATGGCAGATTCCGATCATTTCTCTCATATGGAAGAAATATTTTCTAATCCGAAAGCCATCAACTTGAAATTGAACCTAGAAAAGTGTACATTTGCCCCCAAGGGGGTAGCCGAGTTGGTTGAGTATGGAATTCTTATGACCAGAAGGTCATGAGTTCGAGTCCCTCTACATACCATTTCTCGGCTGAGCCTGTCACCTTGTGTGGTTTACCTTCTGGCGTTGGTTTGCAGGCTATCGCGTCAGAGTGAGGGTTTACCCTGTGCCCACTCATTGCACTCTGAGTAGCGGCTGCGGGTTCCCTCCGGAAAAAAAAGTGCACATTTGAGGTACGATCCGAAATTGTTTTTCGGATATATTGGGAGTGAAAAAGGCATTCAAGCTTACCCGATACTATTGAATACTCTAATTGTCATGGATCCTCCAAGGTCGATCGAGGAGGTAAAAAATAGCTTGAAGGTTAGTAGCTTTAAACAAATTTATATTAAGGTCTTCGGATAAGTGTGCACGATTTTTCAAAATACTAAAAAATACAAACTGGGTTGATTGTACTTTGGAGTGTGATGAGGACTTTACAAAGATAAAGGAGCATATATCCTGTCTGGAGACATTAACCAAACCAATTGTAGGAAAACAATTATATATCTTCTTAGCAGTGTCAAACTTATTAGGCTCATGACTGAATCATGATCGAAGTAAGTGCGGTATTGGTTAGAGAAGTTGAAGGATATTCGCGCCTTATTTACCATATAATTAAAAACTTATTGGATGCCAAAAAATGATATATAAGGTCAGAAAATTGGCTTTGTCTCTAGTGGTTGCAGCTCGAAAACTGAGGCCATATTTTCAAGCTCATTCAAATACTGATCGAACTTCTTTTTGCTTAAGAATGTACTATATAAACTAGACGTATCAGTTCGGATGACTAAATGGTCATTGAAGTTAGGAGATTATGATATGAAATTTTCTCCTCGAACAATAATTAAGACACAAGCTTTGGTAAAAGTTTTAGTTGAGTTTCATTTCTGAATGACTAGAGCCTAGGCAAGATATTGATAAAACTTTAAAGGGATGGACAACTCAAACTAATAGGGGTTCAAGTATTCCGAGATGTGGACCAAGTCTTTATTTGGTATCTCTCTTTAGAGATTCAATGTAACAAGCAATACGATTTGGTTTTAAAGGGTCAAATAACGAGGCCGCATTGGTAGGTTTAAGTCTTGCACAAAATTGTAGTGTTAAAATAGTTCGTCTAATAAGTGATTCAAAACTTCTCATTAATCATACCTCAGGAAAATATGAAGCAAGAAAAGATTATGAAAGCATTAAGAGGGGCAATAACATTTTTAAAACATATTGAGTATAAGCACGTTCTCTGAACCAGAACTTTGATGGTTGATTCATAAGCTACCAGTATATATACTGATGGATATCTATGGATTGTGACATAAGAATACCCATCGATAATGAAAATTTCTGGACATAGGTTAGGCACCAAAGAAGCACTCCAAATCTAAACTACTACAAAGAAGGTTTGAAGGTATGGGATTAAAGATTTTATAAGTAAATGGACTATTTTAATAGATAAATCATTGGCAAAAAAAACTAAGGTTTAAAGCACGTGGCTTCACAATCCTTTGAATATTCCCTATAAGAAGTCTCTAAGTTTGGTGAGGTTAGTTTGGGCCGAGGGTAATTTTGTAAAGTGTTTTGGGTATTAAATGTCTGGGTGTTTAGTAGTGAGAGATTTGAGCAGCCTGGTTGTATTAAATGTTAATTACCCTCATTAATAAAAGCGGTTGGGGTATTTATACCCTTAATTAAGGATTCATGGGCTTTCGGGTCAAGTTATGAAACCGGGTCGAGTTTAAGGATCCATTTATTTATTAAGCTGATTAGCACATAGCTTAGTCAAAAGGTGTTTAGGTGTTTCTTTACTTTTGTCCTGTCCGGATAGTTCAGTGGTACGTTTATGTCCAAATTACCCCTGTCTGGACATCTCAGTAGGTTGTGACTGAATAATCCGAACTCATCAGTAGCCCCTTTTTTAGGCCTTGTCAAATATCTTTGGCATGATTAAAAAAATTTCTTAGCCAGTGATGATTTTATCCGAGCTGCCTGTGTATCTAACTCGAAGTCTGTCTGAACTGAATTTTTCCCAGACTTCTAAGAGTCTTCTTTTGGATCGTGGAACACGTGTCACAATCTGATTCGACCTACCAACCATTTTTTACCTAGATTGGCGTTCGCACTAAACCTAGAAAGTAACCTATGCATTTAATTTTCCCCACGTTTGCGTCGTCACTAATCATTGCAAAACCTATTCAACTCCTCCTAGGTATCAGTTACCTTTTCCCACTAATATATAAATAATTTTTTCACTGTTCCATTTTCTTCATCGTTCAAAAACCTTCTAGAGAGCTTTCCACCCTCACTCTCAAACTTGTTCTTGGATAGTTTTATGTTCACGGCTAGAAATGGTCTCGTAAAAGGCGGATGGTTGAACTTATCCGAGTTAGAGAAAGCAAGAAAGGTCGAAAGAGAGAAACGTATCGCTGCTGGTCTCCCAGGCTCCCCAAGCGAGAAGTTTGATGAACCACCCAAGAAACTGACTAAGGGTCATCTTCCACCAGGAACCCAAAACCTAAACAGCTGTTCAAACCGAGCTTCTCACCAATTTCATCAGGTTCTTCTGTTCAGGATTCCCAACCCTTCATTGCTAAGGAAAAAATAGTATCGAGTGTTAGGAAACCCTCCCCTTTCTTATCCATGGGCTCAGATATTGAAAATTCTCTTGAAAAATCAACTTCGTGTTGGACGACTCGTTTGGTGAAAGCCCAAGCAACTACCTCAATGTCAAAGCTCTCCAAATCAGAGGTTTCTAAGGGAACATCCAAAGACAAGCCCTCCGGATCGGAGGTGTCTAACAGATCCCCACAAGATAAGCCCTCCGGATTAGAGGCATCCAAGGTAGCTCTAAAAGTAAAGTCCTCCGTAACTCAACCTCAACCGGATCCCAAGACTTTGGAAACAACAGGCGCTCATTCATTCGGAAAGCCTTTGGTATCTGAAAACTGTTCCCCTCCCATCCACAAAAACTGATAGACCTTCCACAGTGATGGAAGAAGTGATGGAGGACAGCATCGAAGAGTCCCCCTTCGAAATTGAAGCCTCTTGAAAAACTGGGATGCCGCTTCTGATAGGAAGGGAAAAGGCAAGGTTAAAGTTGGTGTGGCTCATCCGGATCTCCCGGAGTGCTTGGAGTGCAAGTTAGGGCCTTGCTTTAAAAAGGTTAATGTTAAATATCTGTTGGCCTTGCAGAATATAAACTGTCTACACTCATACCGCTGAGTTAGGGCGGATCCGGACAAAGTGGGGGATCCCAGAATTAGTGGAGGTGAAGATACCAACACACCAGAGACTCCGATTGACTGTAAACTCAATGAGGTGGTCATTTTTATGAAGGTGCTGAATTGGGGACTTCGGTTCCCATTAGACCCAGAAATTGTCAGGTACTTCCACCTGGTGAAACTTTGTCCAAACCAACTGAGCCCGAACGCTTGGTTCTCTCTCCTTGTCTGTATAATGGTATTGAGGTTATCTAAAATCCCCCTTCCCATGGAACAATTTTCCGTTGTACCAAGTCTATGCAGAAATCACCACATCCCATTTTATCATCATAACATGGGGAATAACTTCAAAGTAGTGGATGATTTATTAGAGTCTGAGAAGAACTGGAGGACACAGTTCTTGTTCATCAGTGAGTCATGGGAGAATGGCAAGAAGATCAAATCCGATACCAACCCAAGCATGTTGACTAGCAGGTAGAAGAGTACAGGTAAGTCTTTGTCCTTGTATCTTATGTTTTTTTAACAAGTACTTCTCTCCTGATTCAGCTGTTACTTTTGTTTTTTAGTGCTGCCGAAGGAGTTTTCCGGACACCTGGAGGAGGGGCAAACAACTTGTCCCAAGTTGAATGCATGGGTTGTAGAGAGTTGGGGAAATTCCTTCCACAACTTCTTTACCTTTGGCAACCTAGTAAGGTCCCATCTGTGGAATACCACAGGTCGGAGGGATCTTTCATGGAAAGAACTAACCACACCCCCTCCTCCTGGTATCATTCTAAAGCGAACAGAAGAAAGGGATGGTAAACTAGTCTTGCCCTCTAGAGCCAATGCTCCCAACAAGATGAAAGGGAAGAAAAAGAAGGCTGCAACAGAGGAGTTCCAACTAACACAGAGGGGACCAGTTCTGGGAACCAGGGGGAATCGATGCTACCTTGCTCAAAGTAGTAGAAGTTGAGACGGTTAGGGAGGTATGAGAGTCATAAGACCCACCAAGGCCTCCCAAAAAAGACTAAAAAGGAGATCAAGCAGTGATGAAAATACTAACAAGAAGAAAAAGGTAACCTTAGGGGAAGAACTAATTTTTTGCCCTTCGGAGCTTCTACCTCCCCCAACCCATATTGACCCCATTCTGCCAGAGAAAGCTTCAACATGCCCCCAGTCCGGAGAGGGTACCAGAGGAGGGATTGATGGAGTGGACATCAGTGCTCTTCAAGATATCAATCTTTATTTCAACGAATCTGAGAAGGACGATGGTCCCTCTCGTCTTACAAGCTCTTCGAACATGGTGACTTATAATGGTAAGTCATTCTCCGTCTCCGGAGAACAAAACATTATGGCCCACTCCCTTCTTGGTCACATCCAACCAGTGCTTGACCTAGAGAGATAAGTGAAGAGTCAAGCTGCACTCATCAAACACTCTTACTACTGATAAAGAGTCTATGTCATCCAATTTTCTTAATGCTAATCAGAGCATAGAAGAACTGAAAAAGAGATCAAAGCACTGAGAAAGGACAAAGAAAATATGTCAACCAAACTTGCCACTTCGGAGACGACCAGTACAGAGGTTCAAGCTAAGTGCTGTGGTTTGGAAAAATATCTCACAGCAATAAAGGGAGACTTGAAGTTTAAAGATGGCACCATTTAAACCTTATCCGGAGAGAAAACTACCCTGGAAGATTCCGTGTCTAAGGTGATCAAGGAGAAAGAAGACTTGATCAAGGAGCAAGAAAATTCTATCCAGGCTAGCATTGATAAAAACACCAATGAGGTCATCGACTCCTTGGAAGCAAGGTATACTGAGGTCAAGTCTAACATGGTGTTGCTTTTTCATGAAACATTTCTGAAGAGGACCCTTGGTCCCTTATGGAAATTCGTAAACTATGATGAGATCCCCTTTCACACTATGCCCACTAGTGACAAGTATAATTATAGCAGTGGAGTAGATTCCAACACTGATGAAGAAGAAGGAACCGGGGAGAGTTTAAGTGCTGAACTCAAATGTCCCAAGAAAGGAGACGATAAAGGACAATCCGAAGGGAGCAAGCCCTAAGGTTTTAAGCATTTTTTTATTGTTTTATTTTTCTGAACTACTAAAGTCCTTGGATGGCCAAGGCATTTTTGTAACGCTATCCGGTTTGAGTCCGGTTATATCTTTCAAAACCACTAAAGTCCTTGGATGGCCAAGGCATATTTTGTATTTTGGTAACGTTATCCGGTTTATGCCCGGACATGCTTATTTATCAAATTTCCCTTTGTTTCATGTTTTCTTTCAATTTTAACAGCTAATGTTTAAATAGCCCAATTATTTCAAAAGTATTTAAAGTGAGAGTGTTTATTATCTTTGATGACATGTATTTAATGGTCATCATTCAATCAGATTAATCCGATCTGTCAAATATCCATAGAATTAAATCAAAGACTTGTACTTAAAAAGAAATGTAGTCAAACCACATCGAACATTTTAAGAGGGCATCGTATTTTATTGAAAAAACTGGACACCTCATTAAAACCTCCCTGCGCCACCAAGGTAGGAAAGAGTATGCCCCCTAATATTTACATTGACCTTTAACAAGTAAATATTTACACAACTTTTATTCTAGATATAACCTCAGATCTTCAATATTTCATGGGTGCTTCAAAATTATTCCATCTTTGTCTTTAAGCCTATATGTCATAGGTTTAAGCTTTTCGGAGACCTCATAAGGGCCTTTCCAGTTTGGAGCCAGCTTGCCGAACTTCTTTTCCTTAGTATGCAAGAAAACTTTTCTCAAAACTTTATCTCATGGTTGAAAATATCTTCTCTTGATCTTAGAAGCAAATCTGCTTCTCATGAAGCCTTGGTAATGGACTGTTCTAAGATGAGCTTTAACCTTTCTTTCTTCTATTAAGTCCAACTGGTTCCTAATTTCCATTTCATTGGCTTGTTAGGAATAGTTATGGACCCTGTATGATGGTAGGGTAACTTCTGTAGGGGTAATCGCATCCATCCCATACACCAAGGCAAAAGGAGATTCCTGTGTAGCAGCTCTAGGAGTAGTTCGGTATGCCTACAACACTTCTTGCAAATAGCTTGGCCACTTTCCTGCAGCCCCTTCTAAATTCTTTTTTAATCCGGACAAAATAGTTCTATTCGCCACTTCAACCTGGCCATTTTCTTGTGGATGGAAAGGAGAAGAGAAGCAACGCTAAATGCCCCGGCGGCACATAAATTCTCCATATCCCTGTTATCAAATTGTGGTCCATTATTAGTGGTAATCTTCTAAGGAATCCCAAATCTGCAACATATATTAGACAAGATAAACTTTATGACAACTTTCGAAGTGGTTCCTGCCAAAGAAGCTGCTTCTATCCACTTGGAAAAGTATTCAATAGCCACAATGATAGTCCTACACCCTCTGGACGCCATTGGTAGAGGCCCAACTAAATCCAATCCCCAACGAGCAAAATGTATTGGCTCATAAATAGGCTCCATAGGTACCGTTGGGATATGAATTTCGTTACCATACCTTTGACATGGATCACACTTTTTAACCAATTCCTTAGCATCTTCCATTATTGATGGCCAATAGTATCCGGCCAAAAAGACCCTCCAGGTTAGAGCCTTGTAACCACAGTGTGCTGACCCTTCTCCATCGTGTAGTTCGGATAAAACGGTTTGGGATTCTTCAACCCCCAAACATCGCAGAAGAGGTCTGGTGAAGGATGTTTTTATAAAAAACTTATTTTCTGATAAAGAAACCACGAGCTTTGTGCTTAATGTTTCTTGACATAGCTTTATCTGAAGGGCAAAACCCCATCAGAGATGTATTGCAGGATGGGAAATCTCCAATTTTGGACTGAACTACTTGTATGCTTAAGTTTTCCTCATCTTCCTTGTTCTGATTCGACAGTATAGATGGGAATTCTTGTATATGAATCCAAGGTTAGGACTCAGAGTATGCTATGGTTGCCAAAGAATCTGCCAGTGTATTTTTTGATTTAGGAATGTGCTTATAGCAAACATTTTAAAAAATAGCTGCCACCTCTTTAAGGATGAATACGTATTTGATCAGTTGTTCCTTCTTTGCTTCAGACTGACCTTGAACGTGGGGGATAAGTAGCTGAGAATCACTCATCAGCCTAACTCTTTTGGCCCCACACATGTAAGCTAACTTAATTCCAGCTATAGCTGCTTCGTATTCAGACTCGTTGTTAGAGGCCCTGAACGCAAAGCATATAGCCTAATATAGTTTATCACCATACAGAGAGGTTAAAAACATTCCAGCCCCACAACCCAGTGTGCTTGATCCACCGTCAGTCCGGACTATCCATTGTTTTTTAGTTTTCTCCTCTGAAGCTTGTTTAGGACTTCTATTCAAATGGAATTCTACTAAGATATCAGCAACATATTGAGCCTTGATAACAGTTCGTGGGGAAAAATCAATGTCAATATCACCCAAATCTACTATCACTTGGTCATTCTGCTTGATATGTCTGCTTTCTGAAGAACGTTCTTTAATGGAAAATATGTTCGGACAATAATGGAATGAGACTGAAAATATGGCCTCATTTTCCTTGCAGCAATTACTAAGGCTAGTGCCAGTTTTTCTAGCTCCAGGCACCTCTTCTCAGCATCTATCAGGCTTTTACTGATGTAGTACACCAGACGAGGATAATTGTCCACCTCTCTAACCAACACTGCACTTATAGCACAGTCTGACACATCCAAGTATACATAAAACGTTTCTCCTTCTAAAGACTTAAAAAGGGTTTTTAGTGAAAACAAATGCTTATTTATTTCATCAAAAGCTTGGCTGCGTTATGGAGACCAATTAAAGTCTTTAGCACCCTTCAAGGTCTGAAAAAACAGAGCACACTTGTCTGAAGACCTTGAAATAAAACGATTTAAGGCAGCCAATCTGCCTGTTAGCCTCTGAATTCGTTAATATTTCGAGGGGGGGGGGGGGTCCATCCTCAACAAAGCATCAAGCTAATCTGGATCAGGCTGTATCCTTTCTTCAATTATTACATACCCTAAAGACACATTTCTCTGGATTCAGCATCAAGTTTACCTTATTTAAGTTGGCAAAAGTTTCTAGAAGATCAATTATGTGCAAATCCTCTTCTAAGCTTTTAACCATCATATCATCGATATATACTTCCATATTTCGGCCAATCTGATCAGCAAATATTTTATTTACCAACCTCTGATAAGTAGCCTCATCATTCTTCAACCCAAAAGGCATCACTCTGTAGCAATGGAGACCCTTATCTGTAACGAATGTAGTGTGGTCCTAGTCCTTCAGATCCACCTGTGTATGATTATACCTAGAGAAGGCATCCATGAAGGACAATAATTTGTTTCTTGATGTCGAGTCCACCAATTGGTCTATCTAGGGGACTGGATAAAGATCTTTTTGGTAAGCTTTGTTGAGGTCAGTAGAATCGATACACATGCGCCATTTTCCATTCTTTTTCTTAACTAACATTGGAGAGGCAGTCAATAAGGGATACCAGGACTCTTTTATGTGCCCCATCTTGGTAAGTCGATCGACTTCTTGGACTATTACATCAGCTTTCTCCTTTGAAAAAGCACTCATTTTTTGCACCATAGGTGCAACATCACTCCGGATGCACAGTTTGTATGATATAACACTTGCAGGCACTCTAGTCACATCAGCATTACACCAAGCGAAAACATGCAGGTGATCTGCCAAAAAGGATAACAATCTCACTTTCAATTCTGGCGCCATCTTGGAGCCAACTTTAACACTTCTACATTCTGCCAAATAGTGGGTTTCAACTTCCTCGACCAGTATTAAAACACCAGGGGCCTCCCTGAGGTCATCAATTTCATTTTCCCCCTCAGAAGGCCCCAATAACTGCTAATCTTCATTAACCCAGATTGCTCCCAAAGTTTTAAGAGCAAGTGTAGTTGAAGAACACTCCCTTGCTATCTTCTAGCTACTCCAGACAACTCCTATTTGCCCTTGAACCGCATAATTTAAACATTGATGGACTGTAGAGGCCACAACATGCATCCTAGAGAGCCAGGACCTCCCAAAGATCGCATTGTAGCATGTGGGGTAGTCTACCACAACGAATAACACCCTGACCAGCTTTTTGAAAGGCCCCTTGCCCAACAACACTCCTTCTTCAAATTCTCTGATTACATCTGCAGAGCTCTCTGTAAAGCCCACAATAGTTGTGTTGGACCTTTGAATCACGGCCGGATTTTTCATCTGCTTGTAAGAACTTAAAAAGAGAATGTTGGTTGAGCTGCTAGTATCAATCAAGATTCTTCTGATATCGTTGCCCCCAAGGGATGTTCTTATCACCACAGCATCCTCATGAGGCCCAGCAACGTCCCTCAAATCATCCTCATCAAAGACTATAAATGGAAAAGAAGTTTGGGACTGGTAAGAAGACATGCCCCCTTCCAACTGAGTAGCTAGATTATGAACATGCCTCTTTTTTTATGAAGGAGCGGGTGTCGTCATGGTGTCCCCTCCAAAAATGGTAAGTAACTCAAAGAATCTAATGAGTCCGGAAACCGTTTTGACCTGTTCTGTTATGACCCCCACCTTATTCCGAGTTGGGTCATGTTCCAAATACTATGAATCCACATCAAATCTTTCATGGCTCACCATTGCCCCCTCCAGAGCCGATGTTCCTGCGTTGTTTATCGGGTCAGTTCGATGAGCATTGTCAGGCCTGTTCCCACTTCTTCTTTTAACATAGGCACCCGACTTTCCTCTTTCAATGAGATTCTACACTTCTTACTTTAAAGCGATGCAATCTTGGGTATTATGGCCAATATCATGATGATACTGGCAAAAACAAGTATTACAACTCTCTCTTGGAGATTACAATGCTGCTGGTTTCCGGAAATGCACCTCATCTTTAGTTTTGTCATAAATGGTTGCCACACTCTCTTTTAATTCGGAAAACCACTCCGGTTGAACCCAAAGACCTCTTTTATTCCTTGACTGCTGGCTCTGAGCTGGATTTGGGTTGGACTGTGTCTGCTTAGCCCTGTTGGGCCCTTGTCTGGTTTCTTTAGCTTTGTATCCGGACTGGTTTTGATTTTGAGCTACTGGGACAGACCTCACCTGACGATGCACCCTAATTTTCTTAGTCTCATCCATGTTGATTTGCTTTCCCACTTGGTTTGACAAACCACCCCAGGTCATGGCCTTCTTCCTTGTCACTGAATCAGCTATATTCCCAAGGTTTAACCCTTTTCTCAATGAAGTTATTGCCACTTGTTCAAAGCAATCAGCTAGCCCGTTCTTGGTATTTACGAACCGACTTATATAGTATTTTAATGACGTATTTGGTTCTTGGGCACAATGGATGATAGTATCTTCATTGCCCTTCACCTCGTTACTTCCCACAAACTACCTTTGGAAGGCAACCCAAAATGTATTAAAGTTTCTGATACAACCCTGAGTCAAACTGTTGTACCATTTCAGAGCACTTCCCGTAAAAGATTGGGAGAAGGCCCTACACAGAAGTTTTTCATCGTCGTCAAAATTCACCATGAAGTTTTTTAACTGCTCCAGATGATTTTCCGGATCTTTACTCCCATCGTACTTCTCCATTTTGGTACTGTCAAACCTCTTGGGTAGGTTTGCAGACATGATCTTAGCAGACAGTGGTGACTGTCTCCAATTCATACCGCGACTAAAGACTGTGTTTTCATTTGGTGTTCCAAAAATACCTGGTTCATCATGAAAAGCAAAAGAATTCATCAGTAGCTGATCTACATGCCTGTGGATGTGGCTATGAGATGACCCTTTGCCCAAATCCCATTTAAGTCTCCCATGCTTATCTCTCTTCCTTAAATATTTTTTAACTAGCTTCTATTTTTTTCTGGACCTCCCCTCATCACTACTTGATGACAAAGACTCTTCAGGCTCAGCCTCGTTCGAAGAGCTACTGGAGGACTCAGAATCTGAGCTTTCCACCGGCTTAGAACGGTGAGAATTCTTAGAACTGACATAGATCTTTTTTTTTACTTAAATGAGTCTTTGCTGATGAATCATTCTCCCTCGGATTGTCAGTATGGTGGACGGCTGACGCTTTTGACCTATCATTTAAACCCATCTTCCTTTTTAATGGCCCTCAACGCTTCTATTTCAGCTTTCAATTTATCTCGTTCCTCGGTGGTATATTCATTGTTTTCCCCAAACACCTCCACCATAGGTGGTGGAATTGTTTGCTTGTTTGGATCCATCAGAACAGGTCTTTTTGCTGGTTTTAAATGCTAGATACATACACTTTCTCCTCCCACTGTGGTCGCCAGTTTGGTGAGGTTTATTTTGGGCTGTGGGTAATTTTGTAAAGTGTTTTGGGTATTAAATGTCTTGGTGTTACGTAGTGAGAGATTTGAGCAACCTGGTTGTATTAAATGGTCATTACCCTTATTAATGAAAGTCGTTGGGGGTATTTATACCCTTAATTAAGGACCCATGGGCTTTTGGGTCAAGTTATAAAATCGGGTCGAGTTTAAGGACCCATTATTTATTAAGATGATTAGTACATAGCCTAGTCAAAAGGTGTTTAGGTGTTTCTTTAATTTTTTCTTGTTCGGATAGTTCGGTGGTACGTTTATGTCCGAATTACCCTCGTCCGAACATCTCAGTAGGTTGTGACTGAATAATCCGAACTCATCAAAGTTAACTGTTATGGTTCCTCAAATATAATGAATCATGAATGATGTTATATGAGTTACACGATAGGGAGGATCTATCCATTGTGGCTATAAGATATTAACCAAAAAGGTTTTATAAGCTGACTATTGTTGGCCTTCTATCATAGAAGATGCCAAATAAATAGTTTAAAGGTGTGACTCCTGCCAGCGGTTTTTCAATACAATACACGTGCCACCTATACCACTTAAGTCAATATCTGAAGCATTTCATTTTGATAGATGTGTGATGGATTTGGTTGGGCATCCACGTATGGCATCTGAAGGTTGTCAAACTATTATCGTTGCTATTAATTATTCTGAATGGGTGGAAACAGAGCCTCTATCCGGAACTAGGTCTAAAGCAGTTATGGATTATATAATTTCTAATATATACCGCAGATTCGAAATCCTAAGAGCCATAACTATAGATAATGGCCCTCAATTTGAAAATAAGGACATAGAAGCATTTTGTATTTCGTGAGGAATTCAACATTGTTTCTCATCACCATTTCACCATCAACCCAATGGATAAGTATAAGTAATCAACAAAACCATCCTCTACTGCTTGAAAATAAATTAGAATAAGCAGAAGATGGTCAAGCTATTTACAAGAAGTATTATGGGTTTACTATACTACACCCCAAACAACAACGCATAAATCCTCTTTTGCATTGGTTTATGGGATGGATGCGGTAAGACCATCTGAATCGATCATCCTATCTTTTCGAATTATAAATTATTTTGAGGAGGATAATCATATCGGAAGAAGAGTTTAGCTACATTTTATTGAAGAAAATAGAATAAAAACTTATAAGAAGCGGATGAGAAGCAGATATGCGTCCCGGGTCCTAATGAGGGACTTCAAAGTAAAAGATAGATTTTTAAAAAAGAGTTAGTTACACTAAAGATAAAGTGCTAGGAAAACTATCACCAAATTGGGAAGGCCCTATTAAGTTATTGAAAGAATTAAACCTGTAACGTATCGAGAGGAAGATCCACAAGATAACCTTTTTCACCATCTCTGGAATATTGAGCACTTAAGAATCTACCTGGAATAATTTTAAATAATAAATAATTTTTATTTTTTCTTTATTTTTTATGCAAATAAACGAGGACACACTCTTTTCTACCCTAGTGGCTCTAGGAGGTTTTTATGAAGTGTTCGACTCATTTAAATGTTTTATGACTCATTTTGCCTTTTATGATTCTTGTCTTATTTTTTGGTATCATAATTAAAAGGTTTAAACACTAATTAGTTAAAAGGTTCAAACACTCGGTGGTCAAGTGTAAAGGTTTCAACACTAGTTAGTCACAATAAAAGCTTCCATCACTGGTTAGTCACAATCAAAAGGTTCCAACACTAGTTTTTAACGATCAAAAGTTTTCAACACTAGTTGGTCACAATTACAAGGTTCCAACACTAGTTGGTCACATTTACAAGGTTCCAATACTATTTTGTCAAGTATAGAGGTTCCAACACTATTTTGTCATATTTAAAATGTTCCAACACTAGTTCGTCAAAGTTACAAGGTTCCCATACTAGTTGATTATAATTAAAAGGTTCCAACACTAGTTGGTCACAGTTAAAAGGTTCCAATATTAGTTGGTAAAGTTGATCAGATTAGAAGGAATGGTGGTCCAGATTAAAGTAATTGGTTTGATATATAGTTGGGGATTTATTACTTTCAACTAAGGAGAATCCGATTAGGTTATTTGAAAAATAATAAATTGGTGTAAAACTGAGGAATAAAAGAGAAGGTTATTCATTCATAGATTCTGAATATAGCTAAAAAACACATTGTCCATACCAATGAATTATACACGAAGACTCGAACAATATTACAAAATTCCTTGGTCATACCAATGACGTACGAAAAAGGACGGTAAAATAAAAAACTTGTAAAATAAAAATATATTCAACTGTTTCTGAATTCATTCCCTTCAGCATTGATGATCTTCATGAGAGCTCCCATATTCAAGTTACGTTCTTCTTTGGTCCGCCAGAGGTAACTATGAACTAGGTTGTTCAAAGTAAAGCAATTGTGCAAAGTATTAGACCAATTCTTCGTGGCCTATTGGTTTAAATACTTGAAGGTTACTTCAGCGGCTTCCAATTATTTTTGTTGGGACTTCTCAATAGCTGCAAAAAGAATAAAAGTAAGTTACCAATATTGAATAATAAAAGAAGTTAAAGTTAAAAATAAGACTCAAGAAGTTACCTATATTTTTCCCCAACCTTTGTACGCGGCTCAGATAACTCTTCGTGAAGATATTTTGATCATTCTCCCAACAGCCACTAATGAAGAAGATTGCATCTTACATATTTTATCCGCCTCGATCAAGTCACTAACCACTTTATACTCATTCGTAAAAGTAAGGAAGTAGAAGGGAATCTCAGGATTCTTGACAATCCAATAAGAACCATGATTTGCTACATCAGTATTTTAAGTTTTGATAGCCTCAATTTCATGATACACGACATCAAGTTGAACAAAGAATTCGGTATGTCTTGGGTGGAACACAGGCTAACTATATCGAGGTACCTCACTATTTCAGGATCCAATGGAAACAACAGCCCCTAGTTCACCACGTCAAGATAAATGACCAATTCCTTTAATGAGCAATTCATTGGTGTCTCTCTGCCTTTCAGTAATCTTGTAAGTACCACATTAGATATTTTTCACCTAGCTCGAAGTGAGCCTAATTCAGTCTCCGAGTAGTAATTATAAATGTTTTTGGAGAGAGAAATCAAGTATAAATTGCTGAAATTTTGGAAATTAGGCCCCACACGCTCGGCCAACAAAAGGGTAGTTCAACTTCATATGCTTCTTTTTCTTTGCATTTGCTACCCTTGTATTTTTTACCTTTCCCCATATATTCCTTTGGGACTTTGTCATCACCATCGGACTTGCTACCCTTCTTTTTCAATTTACTCACGTGGGGTCACGTTCGGATTCAAATTTCAGCATCATCAACTAACTTCAGCGGATTGGATCCGGACGAAAGTGGTTTACATTAAGTTTTTTGCTTGGGAAATCTGTAGCATGTCTGGCCTATTCTTTCTTCTTGGCCTTAAGATCAGAAGAGATTTGGTCATTTGCAACCATAGTAGTGGTATGGTTCTCGATAGGTGACTAATCTTTGTATCTGAACCCATTGTTATGAATTGTGATTAATGCTTATTGCTAGTTACTCTTTGGAACCGTTTTGTCTTGGAAGAATAATTTCTCGAGCCAACATACTATACGGTTAAGGAGGGGTATCTGTTGATATAGAATGTTATTATAGAGATATATGTCATGTAGTAAAAGGTTTGACAAATAATTGTTGGCCATCGGTCTCTCGTAACGCAACATCTATTCTAGACTTTTTCTCTAATTTGGCTTTATTCGACAAGCATAACCAATCGGTCAAAATAGTTTTGGTTGTGAGTATACAAATACAAAGGAATCAGCAGAAATTTTTTTTATAACGGTAGTAGAATTACATAGCTATTCTCTCTACAATTTTTTTCACTAGTTAAATGATGTTAAAGAGAATAAGAAATCATTTATGGAAAACTATATAAAAGCGCAATAACTATTTCTCACAAGCTCAACATATATAAGTCTCGGGAAGTTAAAGAGTCTCTAACAACTATTATTTATAGACAAGTGGAATCTTCTCAAAATGTTATCACGCTCGACCACTCAAAGAGAAGGTCGTGGACCTAACAGTTCCATGACACGTGTATATGAGTATATGTGAATGACCATATCCGAAGCACGTATACAAGTCAATCTCAATAACATCATAGGTCAGTCTAAGATTATCTCTCCAATATATGTTGAATCAACCAAACCTAAGGGGTTCCAAGCTCAAAATCCAGAAATATTTCATACATCTTTCTTCTGGATAAGATCTTCACGGGTACTAAAGTGGCTATCAATGAGGACCAAGTCATGTGAAAGACAAATCCAACAAATGGGTTATTGAGATAAAATTTATTTTATATATGTAATAAATTCTAATACTTACAGATGTTTTTCATAGTAATACACTTTATTTTATTTATACTTGGATTACCGAAATATACCCATACACCATGTAAGCCACTAGGCATTTTTCACTATAATTAGGCTTAATGGCATTAAATAAGATATAAGGATAACGTTTCACTTCTCAGCTACTTGTTAGAGCGTCTCTCTCTAAAATATTTATAAGAAGCTTAATTATCTCTCTATAGCTCACCCAAACTTTAATTATTTCCTATTTGTTTATTGAATTACCCTCCAAATATCCTTGACTCTATTAGGTCCAATGTAACATTTCCACATTGGAAGATGGCCTTTGGATTCTTGATAAAAAAAACCTTGAATATAAGAATTGTCCTTAAACATCATTGGTTCATACTTAGTAGAAATAATAACTCAATCTAGTGTGACTGGATTAATCTCGAAAATATTAAAAATAAAAAACTTTAGTCTTTAAATCTTAGCTCATCTCTCTCATGGACATAGAGAAAATAAAAATTAAGTTTTAGGACTTTGTCTACAAAAATATATATGGTATCGATCGGTAACGAGGATACTAACTTTCTATCCTCTGATCTGTGGCTACTTGATACCTCTATAGTAACTCATTATGGGAAAACTATTATTTCCGACTCAAAGTTTGACAAAATTCTTAAGATATCATACATAAGTATGGATGGACTCTCGCAGACCCAATGCAAGTGCTAGAAATTATCGCAATCTTTATGAGGTTAAAACATTATTGTCTCTTTCTCTCCTCGTAGCATTAACTATAACGACCTACATCGTCGGACCGCCAATAGTGAAAACGTAAACTTTCCGATCAAATACACGTACATTCATTTGTACGTCGATCTCTTGTGTCGGGTTGGATGAATTAGTATGTCACAAGTACAATATATTTTACCATTTATTTATTCTTTTTATTTTTATCTAAGAAAAATTGTTAAAACGAGATTAATTTACAAGAAGAGGCCTAAATTCCCCTCGGAAAGGTGTGTTTTGAAATTTATGTATCGAATCTATCAATCATATTCTTTATAATTATTTATAAATTCAGATTATATGAGTCGCAAAGAGTTCCAAGCTCGAGTTCACTCTAATTCATATTAATTAGTCTTTTTGGATTAGTGAGGTTGGAATTGGACCCCCTCTCGCATCATCAATCTTTAGCGCTTATAATTTGGCTCGGTAATATACTACGTGTGGCGAAATTATAATGCAAGAAATTTTTTGTCCCTTGCTGTACTCACCTCTATTGTTTCATACCTTATGCTTTCTAACCTACAGTTCAGATTCTTTAGAACCATTATTGACTGACCATTGTACTAATTGACCTATTTTCTTACTAATTTTGGAGTAGTTCCTCTTATGATGACTACATGAGGTGCATCAGGACATTCTATTGGTTCTCTAACATTTTATTTTTTTGTTGTTTGTATCTTTTTGTACAATGGCCTAATCTTAGGTCCGACTATTCACCTTTATACAGTTTTCTTTTAGGGCTTAATGTTGATCTCTAGGGTAATTCATGAGTACTTACAAAAGTGATTTTGTATTTATTTATTGTTTTTTTACCAAAAACATATTTTCGTTATGAGAATCATTTAAATCTGTTAACAAATAAGATTATCTTCTTTACTCTTACACTATCTCTAATCTAAAATTTATTCTCCTCCAAACATGTTATTGTCTCTCTAACAACCACAACATCATTCATATTTCTTTATAAGGTCGTTATCTTACTTTACATCTTGTTCCAAACTACAAATAGTATTCACAAGGTTGTTATCTCACTCTATTGTGATATATATGGTCTTAATTTAAGGGCAGACTTCACTGCAAACTCCACCAAATTCAGAATTACTATTGTATCGAAACATTTTATCTTGAACATAAGTAGATAATCAACAACACTTTGGTATTAATCATCTTGATCCAAGATATGCTTCCAATAAAACTTATTGATCTTTGAATAGAGGAACCACTTTGCTTTGAACATAAGAATATAAACCTACATATAGAACTTAAATCAATCTTGTGAGTAATTCTAACCATTGAATTCCTAAATAGATAATCGATTTTGACTAAAAATTATGAGTTATCAATAATCAATTCTAAGATAACCAAACCCCAAACTTTCCAACATAATTATAGATCTTTGAGAGTTAGGAATTAGATTGTTATTTAAATCTAATCTCATTTTACATTTCATGGTCCATCTAGATAACCAATCAGCCGCTTGATTTTGATTCCTAGAAATATGTTTGATAGACATTGTTGATCTAATTAAAGTTCTACAACAATTTATTAAATGTTTTAGATACCAAGGGCCATTGTTCTTATCAAGCATGTCAATAAGAATAAAGAAATCCATTTCTATATCGAATTGTGTGAAACCTTTTTGCAAACATAAAATGATACCATCAATTAATGTCACACATTTAAAGATCAATTGAGGGTCTACTTTCCATATAATATATTTTTAGAAGTTACAGTTAGGTTATTATGTTTGGCCTTAAATCTATAATGCCAATTGGACCAACATGTTATTGATGCTAGAATTGTTTTTATGTGGGTTGCCTTAGGTGTGAACCAAATCAACATCTAACGAGGTGCTTAATTGTCATAAATTTACCTATATTTATGTTAAATAAGCTAGCTAAATTATTTCAAACATTCGAAGAGATTGTGCAGTTTATAAAAAAAATGACATAAAACCGGAATTTGATGCAAGGTTAAAAGACCTCTTTTGTAAGTTAGTATCCACTGATATCCAACCCTTCGTAGTCTTCCACGAGAAGAACAGATATTTGGTAGAGATTATATTATTCCAAATTTTAACATAAAGGTTTGAGACATTTTTTTTATTTCTCAGATTTCATTGAAGTGTTTAAATAGTATCTTAGGGTACGGCTATATATACCCAAATGTGATTTAAGTATACCCAAAAAACGCAGTTGACTTTTATTTGACTTTTTTAGGACGAAAAAACCCTTGAAATTTCATTTAATATCCGAATTGCCACTAAGTAAAAAAAAACACTAAGTATATCCTAGATACACCCAATTCACAAAACAATCTATTTGGTTATGTATACCCAAAAAAACACAACTCTCTACTAGATCAAACCCCATATTACTACAATTTTGTGAAATTTTTCAAATTGTTCTTTAACATTCAAAGTTGCCTCAAGAACATTCAAACTTTTTTTAATTTTTTTAAACTTCTTCTAATAAAAACACAAAATCAAAACTTGTTTTTTTGAAGTTTTTTTTAAAAAAAAATTAAAAATTTAATTACTAAAAAATTCATAATTTTCGGGTGTTTGGAAGCCATTTTCCGGCCGAAATTCGGCCGGAAAATGACCATTTGCGATGGCTGAGGGTACCATAGGTACAGAGGGGGTGAACCGACCGGTACACCCCCTCTGTACCTATGGTACACTCTGTACCGACCGGTACAGAGGGGGTGTACCGGTCGGTACAGACCCTCTGTACCGACCGTACAGGGGGTACACGGTACAGAGGGTCTGTACCGACTGGTACACCCCCTCTGTACCGGTCGGTACAGGGGGGGCGTACCGGTCGGTACACCCCCTGTACCGACCGGTACGCTCAGCCTTCGCAAATGACCATTTTCCGGTCGAATTTCGGCCGGAAAATGGCCTCCAAACACCCTAAAATTCTGATTTTTTTTACCTAATTCAACCATAACCCTAAATTTTGATACTAAGACTAAGTTTTTATATTTTAGTTCGCCGGATTTTAGTTCGCCGGATTTTAGTTCGCCGGATAAATTAGAGCGAACTTGAAGGTTTTAGAGAGAAGTTAGAGAGTGTAATTGAAAAAATGAGGTGGATAAGATTAGTAAAAAAAAACCTTATATACCTAGAAAAGGGTATTTTTGTCAAAATTTGAGTATACTTAGATCATCTTTGGGTATACTCAAAATTGGGTATACTTAAACCGGAATTGGGTATATATAGCTTGACCCTAGTATCTTATTTATAAAAACTTATTGGATCCAAAACTTTAAAAAATAACTCTTTCAAATTTGATAACAAATTCTTCTTTATATTAGATCTATTTGTAAAATTTGCTTCCGAACACTAAAACAAAAGTAATTGTTTTCAACAAAATAAAAAATATCTCTATATAAAAACTTATTTTCAGATTTTAAGATATTTTTATATTTTTGAAATATTCTCAAACAATTGTTCAAACGACATAAATACTAATAAAATACAAATAATCAAATTTTATAAATAAAATAAGTTGTTTTATTTTATAAATGAAACTAAAAATATTATTTAAACAAATTCCGTCACTACTATTACTTTCGATATATATAATTTAAAGAATATATATAAAAAATTATTTTTAAAAATTAAAAGTGGTATTTGTGAGATAAATATGAAATTTTGTTTTTTTAATTAAAAGATTATATGGCCGGAGTTAAAATACTCAGAAATTACAAAGTACTACAATTTATTCATGTATCCAAGTTAAATAACGTCACATCAAAACTTGCAGGGGATTACTCTAAACTACCTTTATTAATAATTTATTGAAAATTGCAGCTTGCTAGACCAATAATCTCATGTGCATGCTTGCACAAAAAAACACAAACCTAGAAGCAGAGATTGACCAAGAAACGAGCTCCCCTATGCTTTTGTTAAAGTATAAAATTATAGCCCTTATTTCTTATTTTTATACTTTTAGTGTTGATATACACTTCAAATACAAGTAGAAGTAAACCCAATGTGGTATCTTGACCAGGATCCAAACGAAAAAACGATTTTCCTTCAAAGTAACATAAAAATATTTTGTAACTCTATGCGTTAGCATAGACAACTCTTTTGAAGTGGACCATAATGAATACAAGAGAGTAATGTTTATGATACTAATGGTTTATATTTACAAATGTGAGCAAATGTTTGTAATGATTTCAGTGGTTTGAGAAAAATAACCTAAATTGTATTGTCATTTATTCTATTTCTACTTGCAAGTAAATAAATAAATTTTAATAATAGTAGAATATATTAATTATTTCATTGTTATTAAATTAATATAAAAACATTTTGAATTTTTATTACTTAAGTTACCATCAAATTTTAAACCAAACAGTAGAAGTTAAATTATTAGAAGAGTAACCTTTTAGTCATGACACATAATTAGGACCACCATAACCAAAGATATTAATGGTACACTTTTTTAATATTTCAAAATATATTTCACGCATTCATATTTAGTAAACATAGAAATTACTAATCTAAAAATAACCATACACAAATATATTTGTGTGAGCAATGGTTGTGTTGAAATTCATCGTGTCGATACAGTATTAATGTAAAACAATTGAATACTAGAGACATTTCATGGAAAATATTTTGTGTGTTTCCACAAAGGAGATGGTAACCGTGAAGTGCCAACTCAAAAAAATCATATGCAACTTTTATGACTAATAAACTTTTGTTTTATTTCATTGGTTTGGATAGTTGGTCATACAAAATTATAAATTTTACCGGTCATATATATCTTCTTCAGAATTTATATTACATTATTAATATTATTAATGTATTTTTCTTAAACTACAAACTAACTTATAATAAGTTATCAACGCATCCACAATCCAAATAATCTCCATTTTCTGAAGGCATCAACTTTATTGATGCATTATTAAATTATTTAGTTATTAAATATCAAATAAAAGTATTGATGATCTGAAATACATCTCCTAGCATGCTAACACAATTTGAAAAATATTATAAATATTATTTATACTATTATCTTTTATAAATAAATCACTCAAATTAAAAAGAAATTAGAATTCAATGAATAATAATAGGATTATCATTATAATTTTTATTATTATTAAATAATAAAAAAATTATTTACATAGTATATCAAGATATTTTTTGTTTAAAAAAACAAAGGTCGTACATAATCTATTGAGTGTTTTTCGGCTTCAAACATAAAAAGAGAGAGATTTAAGTAGAGTTAAAACAACATTTTCAGCGAACATTCCCGACATATGATAGAAAAAAAAAGAGTGGTTCAAATGAATAATAAAATATCGAGTACATAACACATAGTAATACACATGGTACGAAGCAGAGTGAACTACAACAATATCGACCATAAAAAATTGAACAAAAGATACGTTAGAAAAAGTTAACTTGGCCAAATAAATTTTTAGCCCAAAAATATATAGCAGAAGTTGGAGAGGGTGTGATAAAATACTGTGACACAAGAGAGTTAGTGTTCGTGAAAATATGGTGTTTGTCTATTGCAATATATTATAAACAACTTAGCAGAAACATGAACACCAAAGACACGTGGGGTGGACGGAGGGAACCATAGGGTGGTAGTTTGTAGCCATCCTGACAAATCCCGAGGAAAGGAGGAGTGAAGTTTATCATATGGTCTCTCAAATTAAAATGGGTAAAAGAGTAGGTATCCAACCAATATATAACAAATTGACTATGAAGCTTGTCTTTAGTAAAGAGCTTACCCAGAGTAGCAAACCAAGTAATAAAAGAGTGTCTAGAAATGTTATACTTATTCCACACAACATTAACCCAAAGATATTTAGGCGCAATGGGATGGGAAAAGTCATATGTGATCTTAATAGTGAAAGAATTACTACTCTAGTTTGGAATCTAGAGTTTTACGTCGTCCCTCCGATATTAAGGAGATGCAATTTTTGAAATCTACTCGCTAAACAACTTTGTAAATGGCAGCTCGAAACACCATTAAAGATAAACTCAACCACTTTTCTATTAGTGTACATTTTTATATGATGAATGATATTAGGATCATGACAATCAATAAAGATTTAGAAAAGCACAAAAGATCATACCAAAAAGAGGTAAATATTTAATAACCGGCTTCTGATTTATAGAGGTTGAGGGTGATGGTTCTCAATTTAAGAATTTTCTTTCATCTCCAATTAGGAGCGGAACTAGTAGAAACGTTTTAGGTGTGTTTGTATTTACCGTATCGCAGTTTATATAGTAATTTTAAATATTTTATATTAATTTTAATACAAAATAACAAAAAATAAACATGCAATTTAACATATAACTATTATTTTATTATCACCTTATACAATATTTGTATTATATTTTTAATTATATATAATTAATATTATACTATATATGTTTATCTTTTATTATTTTATTATTTAATATGGTCAGAGATATAGTTTAACCAAATTTAAATAGGAGAGACTAATAAAAAAATAACCGAATTTGTATAAAAATAAAAAATAGATTTTTTATATTTAACCTAAAAATAAAAGATATGATTGAAAATTTTATTGTATATTTAAAAATAGTTTTGTAATAAAATAATATAAATAAAACCTCTAACACATAAATAAATTACTTCAATTTTCATAACTAGAGTTTTTATATAATTTTGTATTAATTTTGTTTTAACTTTCTCTCACTTTTTAATTACTAAAAATCTTAATTAAAAATACTTTCGGTGATTTTACTCTAGCCATATATCAACATTTCATGTATAATAACTCAGATCATTGATATTTTATGTAAGAAATAACATTCTCTAAAAATTATAATTCTTCAAAATATCTCGTATTTTAAAAATATTAAGTCGTATCATGTCAAAATTATTAGCGCGTGAAGACCATATTTCAATGGTAGAAGATCTTATCGATCTGATCATCGATATACATCAAAAAGTGGATGATATGCACTGCATTTACCTAAATAAACTCTTAACGATTAGACACACAACGTCAACACGCGCCCAAAGTGGATATAAAGTTTACAATCACAATTTTTTCACATTTTCAACCGAATAATTATGACGAAGAAGGCAATTATGCACCAAATTTATCAATATCACGATATCACAATTCCCTTCAATATTTTTCGAAGAAATATCAACAAATATATTGCTCACGCGTTAAACATAGTTTAGATAATTACCAAAAGGTTTTGGCTTATATTTCCTACGGATATTGAACCTTTTTTGTTATTTTGGTCAAAACACTTATGAAACAAAAGACCTTGATCTTTGGCGATGTCTTAGCCCAAGTCGAGAAACAAACTAAATTCGAAAAAACTATACAAATGAGGTTGTCAGTTGGCCTAAACGTATATCTCTTTTAGCTTCAAGTATATAATGGTACTGAAGCATTAACCATTCCTCTAACCCAAACGGTTAAAAGTTCTTCCAACTCATCAGAATGATAAAAGCAAAAATAAAGGTGAAACTAAAAAGGGCATCAAGGGTTCAAAATTCCATTATGTCAAACTTGGCGCAAATATACCAACAATTTACAAAAAGACAAGAGAGATGGTCTACTTTTTCAATCCTAAAAAAATGGACCCCTAAAGAACCTCACCAAATAGTGATGCATCTGAACGATAAAAAACATAATATCTTCATGACTAAGATTAAACTACATTCTTAAAATGTCGTGCCATTTCTGCCTCAAGAATACATGAGAAACTTTCTACCTAGTTCAAAACTACAAGCATACATTGATGATATGTTAGTGAAAATACTATATGATATTAACCACCTGGTCTACCGCTCTTAAACCTTCAAGAATCTTCAGACGTAAAACTTACAGCTAAATCCAGAAAAGTTCATGTATGGAGTCCGATCAGTGAATTTTATGGGATACTTGGTCAGCAAAAAAATAATCAAGACATATCCCACATAATTTTTTAGTTTAATGGCTTTGAAACCTCAATGCAACATAAAAACGTTAAGTTCATGGCAAGAAGGTTGGTTGTACTAAGCATGTTCATCTCATGATTCTTAGAGAAATATTTCCCACTTTTTTAAATTCTCAAAGGGGTCTGAAGGTTCAGTTACATTCCAAAATATGAAATGAAATTCATAAAAACTAATGAGCATCTAGCCTCCCCCCGAGATCCTATCAAATTCGAATCTAAAAAAACAATTATACTTGTATCTAACGATTTTTGAATATTATTTCTAGTGAAATTCTAGTTTGAGACGAAACAACCACTCCATAGTCGTTTATGTCAATGGAAAAACCCGGTAGTTACAACTAGAAAAACATTCATTAACAATAATGGTGGTTGTTAGAAAAATGAGGTCATACTTTTAGTCCTACTAAAATCCAAACTTTGGTACTCAGAACCATCCTTCTCAAAAACATTATATAGGATCCTAATATATTTAGACAACTAACACGATGGTCAGTAAAGCGTGGGTACTTTGATATAAATATTTAACCTAAGAATGCCATCAAAGCCCATACTATCGTAGACCTCCCCATCAGTTTTAAATGAATAGGTTAGTTGATTCGGAGGATAATACCAAAGCCACATGGGTAATCTAAAGAAATTGAGGCTCCAAATCTCTTTGCCCCGGAGCTGGATTACAACTAATATCTCTTTCATAAGTATCTTTGTACCAATCACTCAAGTTTGAATTCAAAATTTCAAATAAAAAATTAAATAGTAAGGCCACAATGGACCATCTACTTGATCAAATCTATGGAGCCTATCATGTGAAAATCCTTACGTACTTACAACTGGTCGTCAACCATGCACTAGTTCAAGTTGAAGGTAAGAAGAAAACTATTATACACGACCTCAATAATTTTTCTAAAAGAAGCCGCTAAATTTGAATAATTCAAGTATGAACAAGTACGTTAGGAAGAAAACACGGTGGTTGATGCACTTACTTCTTCATGATGTGTGAAATTCAAAAATCTCTCAAATAAAATCTTATGGGCCATATTCATGCATTCTACATATTGTCATAATCTTCATCAATTGATTACTCAAAAGAAATCTAACAACTCTAGACAATGAAACAAAATGCTCGAAACAAGAAAGAAAGCTAATCACCTTTTGGGAGCTTGGTCATGGTGAAATCGATTTCTAGTTTGACGTTTGGTCAAGAATTTCTGGACATAAAATAACTGGAACTAGGAAAAGTTTTCTAGAAGTTTTTTTCCTTCTGATATAATCAAAATCAAGAAGCTATCTATCAAGGATTCTATGGAGGACTCTATTCAATGGACTCTATCAAATCATGAGACTTTCAATACCAAGATAACATGGGATAATATTAGAAACAAAGGAACAAAATCTAACATATTCAACAAAATATGGAATCCTATCACTCCAAAGAAGTGGCCTTTCCTTCTTTGAAGAGTTTTGAATCATTGTATTCCTGTTGAAAAGACTCTTCAACAAATGAAATTCTCTCTAGCTTCTAAATACCAATTTTACGAAAATTATGAAACTATATCTCACCTATTTGTTCAATGCAGGATATCTTGGAAAGTCTAGTCATATTTCAGCAGTCTATTCAGTATCAACATAGGCAAATACATGACTATTCAATATATCACAATAATGTAATTTTGGTCAACTACTAAGGACACTCAAATAATAACAATCCTCTCAGCCATCATCTGCTGGAACTTATAGCAATCAGAAACAAAGCCAAGCACCATAATCAGTTAATTTGAGCTACAATCAACAATCTCTCAAATAAAAACTCTTATTCAAAAGTTGGACATGGCTAACATCATTGCAAAGAAGCATTGTGACAACGATCAAGGCATAGTCATCGAGCTTGGATATTTCAACCATCTAAACAGTCCAAATAAGTCATGCTATATCGAATGGAATCCACCAATAATAAACAAATATAAGCTAAATCTTAATGGCTCTTGTGCCATTAATGGTGAAGTTAGTGGAGGTTCTATCATTAGAGATTCCAAAGCTGAAATCATTTATACTTCAAAAAGGTTGTACGGTAAAAAATTCCTTTTAAATGTTAAATGTTTATCTTTACTCGATGGTCTTATTTTATACTCTAAACTTAATATATCTAATATCGACATAGGAACTGACTCCAATATCCTTACTGCTATGATAAAAATCCATATTACTCCCTGGTATCTAACTCCGTTAATCAACTGTTGTAAGATTGTTTTTACTCATAATATGAAAATCACCCATATCTATAGAGGGACAAATATGCTTTTGGACGGGTTAGCTAGAAGGACTCACAAATGGAAAATTAAACTAGATTTTAAAATTGAACAAATTCCTAATTAACTTAAGAGTTATCGCTTTTATTGATAGTCTAGAAATTGGTATTTTCAGAGATATTAACTAGTTAATCTTCTTTGCTTCTTTCATAAATTTGATCAATCATCTATTCTCTGTAAACTAATTATACCAATGCATGTAAGTTTTACCTGACAAATTTGTTTTTGTAAATTCTATTTTCAATTTGATTACTCCTCAATAACTGGTTTGTGTGTAATAACAGAATCTTATTAGTACCCAAAACATTTATTGCAGCAGCAGTTGCATCGTCATTACAGAAACTCTCTAAATCCCATCATTCATTATCCATCACCTCTTGTTCTATCGAGATCCTTCTTTGTGTATGATTCTTGTTTTAGTCACTCTCTAGCTCAAGTTCATCAAAATCAAAAGAGGTCAATTCTTTTATCCCTAAATCACAAATCGCCTGAGCTAGATATAGTATCATCTTTGCGGACGTCTATCGAGATATACACCTAAAAGCTCTTTGAATTTGCTTCTGATCCTGGCTTCATTCTCATTATCGTCTTGCTAAATGAAATATCTTGAAATCCTAGAACATTAGTCGATATAGTTGTCTGATTTTCTATCTTGGTGCCTCTCACTTTTTCATCCATTTATTTGGCGGGTTCTTTCTATATAACCAGTAAATTAAATTCTGCTGAGACCTATGTAATCTAGTTTGGGGTCCTTCCCTTATTTTAATAATAATCTTATTTTTTCGTTAAAAAAAGCTTTGTCTGATATATTTGGCTAGCTGATACATTATATCAACATTGGTTAACCATGCCGATTCTCAGGTGCTTCGGTTCCAAAGAGTCAATCATTGTTATTGAAGAACTCTATGAAGAAGAATGAGATTTCTAGCTTGGATACAATACTTTTCATATACGTATCTTACTACTATGATAATTATTTTCCAACTATATAATAAAATGTTCAATCATTATACCAAAATTGTAAAACTCCTCGAAGCTATTCATTTTGATAAATGAGGCTTTGACTTGGTAGACCATTTTCAAAAATATCAAAGTATCAACTATACATTTTTGTGTGAGTAGATCACTTCTCCAAATTGGTAAAAGAAGACACTTTGCCAAAAAATATGAGGAAATAATATTATACACTTCCTGAAGTTAAACGACATGTTAACAATATTATGCAAATCCATTGACAACAAACAAGAGTTCTAGTGTGCATAGGTAATACTATTCTGGCAAACAAGAAGAATCAAACAATATTTCTTGGCATTATTTCTACCAAAGCTAATGCGTAGGTTGAAATCACTAACCAGACGCTTTTGGAATTAATAAACAACATCATTGAAAGACAACAATAAAGTAAACTAAAAAACTCCAAAATATCTTACGGTCATACCAAAACACATCGCGCATTACAAAAAAGGACACCCTCATTTGCAATAGTATATAGAATAAATGTTGTCGTATTTACATAAATATTTTTTTCCTACTTCCAAATTTTTAACTACAAAGAAGTAACAAACAATAACAAGCGAAAAGAAGAACGAGAACTGATCGAAAATAAAAATAGTTAATGAAGTTTTTCTAATTTTATCACAACATTGGATTTTATTTAATTGAAAAAGGTTAATTTAATGTGCCACAATAATGTTATTTTGAATAATGTTGGTCTTTCCTATTTTAATTTTTAGAAGAGTGCATCGAGTAGTTTTATTTGGTTTTTCATCTTGTTGCACAAAGATAAGATCTAAATTAGAGATGAAATTAATTAAGGGAAAATAATCCGACTATAAAGTAGTGGGGTATCGTAACATATTGAACTCGACTTATAACATTAATTTTTTAACTTCTTTTTATACATATGGATCTAAACACCGGAAAACAAAATTACATGACCCTTCAAATTTGTAAATTTTAGATTTAAGTTCTATAATTTAAAGATAAATTTATTATTATATTATTTTGAAAATAAAAATAAATTATTTTAATTATTTTTCTAAACTACATTAAAAATATAAAAAAATTGAAAAATTTATCTTCTAAAAAACAAGTTAAACAATAAAAACTCCTCATAATATTAATAAAATTGACCTATATTAAATTAAACTAGACACAAAATAATATAATTTAAAAAATAAAAATCAAATTATTAATCTCATCCACTCTTAATTGAAAATTTTGATATGTGAAATAGGAAAAGTTTCCTAGCCAAATATAATTTATTTATATATAAAAGCATTTAATAAGGTCACATCAAAGTTTCACGGGATTAGTGTAAGCTTCATCTAATTCGTTTTTGAAAATTGCAGCTAGCTAGACCAATAATCTCATCTGCATGCTTGCTAAAAAAATACAAAACTAAAAGCATAGATTGACCGGAAACCAAGCTCCCACATGCTTTTGTTAAAAAATACTGTATTTATAGTTTACACAAAATCATATGAAACAGAAGTAAACACCGTGGCAGCTATAGGATCTATCAAAATCAAAGAAATTGCTAATTTCAGAAGAATCATAAAGTTATTTCAAATATATGTATTCTCATAAATGGTTGTGTTGAAATTTATGGTGTTATACTATAAAAATGTAAATGTGGTGATGGAAAAGAAGGGTACCTGTGTAAAATAAATGAAAACTATACATATTTATATTTTGAGAAACAATATTGTTTTGTGAGTTTCCATGAGAAAATGCCGGAAACGCGTCTGTGCAAACTCAAAATAGAGGACATAAAAGCATAAGTAACTAAATAAAGGACATAAAAGAATAGGTAACTTTTGGGACAAATACCTTTTGTTTTATGGTTTTATTGTTTTATTGTTTCACATATTAGGTTCTAAGTACAACAGATATACCTAGGTGAAAGGTCTCTATTTTCAAAATTGTTTATTTTGTTGTTAGATCTATATGATTAAATTATTTATACTTAAAAATTGCATATAAATATATAAATAAAAAAATAAAGGAAACAAAATAGAATTTTGAATTGATATTTAAATATTATATATATATATATATATATATATTTCATATGATATAATACGATAAAAAAATAGAATTTATGATATTATATATAATAATTTTTAGATTTTCATTTAAGATTAGGGGAATATGACCAAAAATACTAAACGATAATTTGTTCTATCATTAGTTTGTATTTAACCTCAACTCGATATTCAATTTTTAATAATATTTGAAATATTTTCGACTAACTGTATAAAAAAAACCAAAACAAATATTTTTGAGAAAAATATGATATTTTTTTTTACAATTCAAAATTTTAATTTTAGAGAGAGAAACATACTTATTTTGGCAACGCTTTTTTTTTCTCCAAACATTTCTACATTATACTTTTTTTTATAGATTTTGTTTGTAAATAGGTTCATCGTAGGAGAATTATACTAATTCGTCATATTCATCGTTGTATACTTATAATATATTTGAGAAACATTTAGTTTCGCTTTGTTTATCGTGGAATTTATTGATTTCGGCTAAAGAGAGAGTTATTGATTTCGACGAACAGATTTGAGATTAAAAAAAAAATAGCTCCTATTTTTTATAATAAGTTACAAACCGATTGAAATTTGTATTTCCTTAAGTTAACGAATTCTTTTTAGGTTGTGTAATATTTGGAGAGTCAATTATATAGTTTGAAGTTATTTTTGTAGAAAATGCGATACAGTGAGACAAGAATATACGAGACATGTGGTGATTTTTAACACAATACATTAAAAATAATATACATATTGCATGCGAGACATACTAAATACGAGAGACATGCATGCATGCATATTAATATTTTTTTATATGCGAAATTGTGACTTTTGTTTTATGAAATACGCGTGACTGTAAAATATGGTATATAATATATGTGAGTTTAGACATGTATATTATGTGAGACACATTGCTAGCTCTTAATTATTTACGAATTGTGCAATACATCTAAGCAATCTCTAGACAATGAGTGTGCATTTTCAAACAGAATGGTCAAACTGCAATTATTTATTTTAGTGAGTTTAAAGACTTTGAAAGTATTCAAAATTAGATGAGATGTGTTGGCTAGAGGAAATTACAGTATGACCTACTATTGCAGTGATAATAAGAATAATTTAGTTACGAATGAGATGAATTTTGTTGGTTTAGTAGTATTTCTCCATGTTCGTCGTTTAAAAAGTGTTAGTTTTCTTATAGGACAAGATACAATTGATAGGGTTTCTGAAGAAATGTCTAGAGAGTCTAGTTTTCGTTTATTTAAAGCCTCCAATAATCAAATAATTAGAAAATATAGTAGTTATGGTTTAATTTTTTTTTATCATAAGAAAAACCAATTTGCTACTAGTGGTTGGGTTGATGTTATTACAATGTTGGGCAAGTTTTCAATCAAGGTGTTGTAGCTCTAATGTTAACTTTATGTCATTATGCCTTAAAGTATGATTTTTGTTTCAAATATATGCATAATACAAGATAAAAAAATTTGCTTATTGTGAAAATAAAGTCTCAAATGGATGTAAACAGAGATTGTATGCATCACTTGACTCAACCACCGGCTCATGATCATCAAGCGGTTTGTTGACCTGCATACTTGCAGCCTAATTTTCTAAAGAACGTAGGAAAATGTTAACATCTGAGTTAATTGTTACATAAATTCATGATTCCATTAGATCATACGATTCAATGATTATAAAAAGTATAGAATTGTTTGTTAAGCATGACTAGAGTCTCGACATTTCTTACCATCTCTCATGAAACGCTTTACAGAAAGCTAGTAGGGGAGTTTTCAGAGATAGTTTTACTTTGTTTAATTTAGTTAAGGTATAATTCAATCGAGTGAAGAGTCGTGATATTAGAGTGGCTGTCATTTGGAATATATTTGTGGAAACAAATCTAAGCGGCGTTTTATAGCATTCAGGTATTGTCTTCAAGTTTTTCACACTTTCCATCCACTTTTATTTATCCATATAATATTTTTGACCAACAAGCATTGAAGAGTATTACTTTCTGTCATAGCAAAAGATGGTAACAATAGTAAGTTTCATGATTTCTGTTTCTTATCATTTCTTCATGCGAGACAACTTTTGTATAGGATGTATGCAAGACTAGATGTATCATATATGCGAGACTGACATATTATATATATGAAATATGCGAGACTTTAATATATCAGCCTTGATTCAAGCAAGACCTATGTGAAACTGGTATACGTTACCAACATGCGCGTTGTATTTTGATTTATGCGAGTCGTGATCAAATATCTTTGCGAGACTTATAAAAAATTTATTTCGAGACCAAATACATATAATAATACTTTAATTTTTAATTTAAAGGTTTTTCCTACTGTATTTCCTATTGTTGGTTATGAAGATGTTGATAATTTTCTATGATTTCTCGAGAGTTTGAAACCTCATTTGTTAGAAAGACAAATCATTTTTATTTTGGATCGTCACTTAGGTAATAATGATGTTGTTTCTGTCTTGTATCCAAATTTTTATCACGCCTACTGTAGTTTCCATATTATTCAGAACTTGAGGTATTCTCTCAATCGTTAAGATCTATGTTTTAAGTCTATGATGATTTTTAGTTTTAAACAATATGCTCATGCTCAAACTGGATACAGGTTTAATGAAAGAATTGAACTGTTTATTAGTGAATGATGTCATAAAGTTGCTAACTTTCTCGATAATTTATTTTGGGACAAATTTTCGCAAACATTTATTAAAGGGAAACTATATGGTGCTATGACATATTCTCCGACCAAATAATTTAACCATCAGAGTAAAAATCTATGTAGTTTACCTATTCTTGAATTAGTTGACAAGATCAGAGTCTTACTTATGAATCAAATTTTACAATATTATTCAAATAGGCTAATTTCGAGCAGCAAATTATACCTTAAACATGAGAATAAATTTTAAGCTCAATTTTGAAGCAACTCGTTTGTAGCGTGTTCGCAAGTCTTCGATAATCATATTTGGATTTATTTTTGAACCTGTTATGATTGTTAATTTACTGGTTTTTAAATGTTCTTGTGGTACTTGGAAACAATATTTCGTTCCTTGTTCTCATGAATTTGTTGTAGTACATTCGAATCCAAGATTATATGACATTAATAGAGTCTTTTTACTATTAAGAATTACATGTCAACTTACGCACCAAAAATTATGCATCCTAACTTGAAAATATGAGTTGGAAGATCTAAGAAGAAAGGTATTTCATCTAGAAGAGAAATAACAACCCCAAAGATTAAGTGTAGTCGATGTTCAAAGTTAAAGCATAATAAAATGACTTACGATGAACTATATTAAATGCAAAGGATACTAGATAAAAATATATATAAAAAATAAGAGTAACTATATTTAGTGTAAGACCAGTTACAATTAAAGAGGTGAGACCAGTTACAATTAAGGAGGTGAGACCATTTACAATGAAAGATGCGAGACCAATTACAAGTAAAGTTGTGACTCCAGTTACAGGTTATTAGGCATGACCAGTTAATAGATATGATGCAAGACCAGTTAAAAATTAATAGGAAATACCAATTTCAAATTAAAAGACGAGATATATAATACTAAGTAAGAACCATACATGGAAGACTTATAAGACTTACCAGTGGTGTAGTCGTGTTTCTTGTTTTGGTTGGTGTGTATTTTCTAGTAGACAACGATGGGGTTATAATTTGTTTCTTCTCCCTTTTCACTATCAATAATCAGTAGTGTTCAATGGTTCATTGTGCATTTCCCAAGGGTGCATACTAGAACCAAAACATAATACGTGGGTTGTGATATATTTGTTATATTGTCCTAATAAGCCATGGAATTCTGCATTAAGACAAAGGATTACAAACAATTTTTATTTGATATATATATATATATATATATATATATATTTATAGTTATACTTACCGTTGTATGACTAGAAAGTGATACCACTTCATATTTATCTGAGTATTTCCCATCAAAACCAGTTGTTAATGCTTCAAAGTTGTTTTCTTTAAGCGTTTTATAAATTTAACCGTCAATAATTTACCAAATTACAAGTGGGAGGCAATGTTATTATGTGTGACAGGAGTTATTAAAGACATACAAGACATTCAGACTTTTACCTTATAGTCCAACTAGCCTTTGTTTGACAGGACTATCAGATCACTTACACAGACATTCATTGGTACTGTAGCATATGATGTTGGGTTTTACCATACTATAAGATCGTTATGTTTTTATCTTTTTTCTATCTTAGCCATTTTGTGGTATTCAAAAACGTCAATCAATTGATTTGTTGCGATATCTATTTCTCAATTAGTCTCAGTCACCTTTTGTGTCTCAAACTGTGATTCATCAAAAAAATTCTTTTCATCTTCCTATTATATTTGTGATTTTCCTTTTCAAAATATACAAGACATGGGGCCAAGTAAGATAGAAGACGTGTTATTTTAAAATTGCCAGATATGGGTCAAGTAAATATGTGAATCCGTGTATATAATATGGATATACGCGAGACAACGGTACGTCTCATTGAAATTAATATGTGATATGTTATACACTAAGGAGCTATGCAAAAAACTACTTGTTAACATCAAAATATGCAATTCAAATGGAAAAAAAGAAGGCGAGATAGCAGGAAACAAAACATGCAATCCAAATGAAAATAAATAGACGAGACAACTAAGAAACAAGTACATGAAGTAAAATGCGAACTCAAGTATACGAGAATGATATATGCGAGACATCGACATGTTTTATTGGATCAATGCGTGACCCTTTATACACCAATGATCTCTACGAGACTACTTATTTGAAACAAAATGTTGTAGTCAAATTGAAAAAAGGTGAGACGACTGTAAAATAAAACACGTTAGTCAAATAGAAACAAAAGAAGCGAAACAGCTGGAAAAAAAACATACAGTATATGACAATCTAGTGTTTAAGAACCATACAATATATGACAATATAGTGTTTGACAACCCTACAATATATGAAAAGGTAAATAAAAATATATTTAGATTTGAATATTAATCTACATAATATCCACTTACATGTTTACAAATTTGTACCACTGATGTTGTCTCTATCTCGTTTACTAAACATTAAGTGGTATCATCTAAGAAAACAACATTTGTTGTGTCTCGGGCAATAACAACCTCAATATACATCACGACTAATTTATAAGTATTTTTCATCGTGTGATAAATCTCAATATCCATCACGAATAATTTCTAAGTAGTTGCCACGATCGCATCAACCTCAATCTTATCAATCTCCTCCTAAAAGGATTGTGAAGGTGTTGTCAACCAGACATCAGTTTATTCTAAAGTACGATGTCTTTTGGATGGTGTATTATCTAAGGTTTCTCTTTTGCCCTTTAGTGGTGCTAGTTTTTGTAGTTGTCTTGGTTGAGGTTCTTTTGGTTTTGAGGTCTCTGTTTCTAGTTTTAGTTCTCGGTAGTCTGGGTGATATTCGGGTGTGATTGGGTAAACTATTTAGTTTTCTAGTGAGATTGGGTAGTCTGGTTAGTATTTTGTTAGTTCTGATGAGACTCGTGGGAGTTCTAGTGAGATAAGTGGGAGTTCTGATGTGTCAGGTGAGATTTATGGTGAGACGAATGGGTTTTCTACTGAGAATTGTTGGAGGTCTGGTTGGTCTTTTGTTGAGACTAGTTGAATTCAATGGTCTTGTTGGTTGGCTAGTGGGACTAGTGGGACTAGTTAGATTGGTGGTACTGGTGGTACTACTTTCTTGAGTGATAATGACGGTACTGATTTAGTTGGTTTTGAATCACAAATAGGAATAGATAATGCTCTTTTAAGTTATTAAAAATTTAAAATGCTGACGCAGCTTGGCTATCGATTTATCTTTCTCTACCGCATGCAACAACAATGCAAGAGTAGTTGATAATTATATTCATAAATTTCTACTTTATCTTTCAAGCGAACGCTCTATGCGTTTGAACTCAATTAACCACATGTACATCTTGCTACATTTTTTATGTTTCAGGATCTTAGAAATAGAACTCCTCTTATCATTGGTTCAACCTTTCGTGGTTGTTGTTGCAGTGTTGTAGCAGAGGATTGGAGTATTCATTTTGTTGTTAATGAATTCACCTATGGTGCAATCACCATCAAATTCATCTCTCAAACGGATGGTTTCTATTGGGGGTCTTCTTATTGGGTTTTTAATGAGGGTTGGTGTGTTTGATTTGGTTTTGTTGGGGTTGTAATAATTTTGGGCTGGTGTGTTCGTGTTGGTGTATTTGAGGTTAGGGATGTACCGATTTTAGCATGGCGTGTTCCTGTTGTAGGCTAGTGCGTTCAGATTGGTCTGGTAGGGGTTGGGGTTGTACTTATGCTAGACTGATGTATTCTTGTTGGTGGGGGATCTAAAACCTTTCTTCTTGGTTTTGTTGCTATAAATTTTGTCTTGTTCCTAGGCCTTGGCTGTGGTACAGGATCTGGATTTCCAACATCTTCATCCTCACAAAATGAACTTATTTCCTCATATGTTATGATTATTTTACCTTCCAAAACCTATACAATGATAATAATAAAAAATAATAAAGAATGCGAGAGTATTAAAATTAGATATGTGTTCCTGGTATAAAAACTACATGTCAGTTTGGGATTAAATAAAATACGTGAGACGTGTGTAAATTAAGCATACGATCATGGTGTAAAAACTACATTCCATTCTGGATCAAATAAAATATGTAAGACGTGTGCGACTTAAACATGTGAGCCTGATGTCAAAACTATATGTCAATCGGGATATAATAAAATATGCGAGATGTGTGAAATATAATATGCGAGGATGTTGTAAAAACTACACGCCAATGTGGATCAAATAAAATACATGAGATGATTGTAATTAAACATGCAAGAATAGTGCAAATAATAGTACATATGATATTAGTGCAATTAAGAATTATGTTGGCCATTCTCCTTGCATAATGGTTGTATTCCCCATGATGAATGGCTACATAAAAAACTATATTAGCACCAACGTTATGTTTTACTTGTTTATTTATGTAGCATTATGCTAAGCATTAAAAGTCCAACTCATCTGATAACTCTATCAGGTTTGTCAAAGACACACGTTTGAATTGACACAAGTAACTTCTCATTGATTGCTTCAAACGAATCATTTTTTTAAGGTCTTTGACATAAAATACTGATGTTGTAGCTAGTACATCTCCTGATACTAAGTAGAATAGTGTAGAGCACATAAACATGATAAAAATAATCACATCCTTAATAGATTGATCCCCCTCCGTACGAATAGCTTTGTCTACTACATCATGTAAAACACAACATAATGATAATCATAGTGGTACTACTTCAGATAAACCATGTGTGACTACTACAAACACAATGGAATGAGTAATGAAAACATACCATGCGAGACCACTGCAAACATATCACGCGAGACTTGAGAAAAATAATATAACGCACTACTATATTTGATTAAACATACAACTACTGATACAATATCATGCGTTACGTGACCAAACTTATCCAGAATTGAAACATGCGATATCGATGATAAATTATATATTTATCAAATTATTTGATATTTGTTTTAATTTTATTTTTCCCACCTTTATTGAATTTACATCTAGAAAGTATGTTTTAATGATCCTCAACTATATATCTTGATCACACGTGTACTGAATTTTGAAAACTCATTTTGATTTTAAAGAAATTTCCTTGTTACGATGATTCAAACCAAATATAATCTTTATATCTTTGGTGGTTAGTTTTAAAACTTATGACCAAATGCAAAAATTGTCTTCTTCTACCGAGTATGTTTTTATGATCTTGGTTATTATCTGATAATGCTTTTTTACTTGTAGACTCTTATTGTGAAAAATTATACAAAGATTCCGATATTATTTAGACAAAATGTTTCCTTTGCAGATGCGATGTATTCATTGGTAAGACTGCCACTCTTTTCTTTCATAAAATTTAGTATACTAACTAGAATAGATTTGGAAAAAACATGATTTAAGAGCCATTTTATTCTGTAACAAAATGTGAGACCAGTTATAAGAATTAGGCGAGACCACGTGTACCAAAAAATACGAGACACGTTGATGATCATACGAGACCATCCATAATCAATATTATAATAATGAAATACTTATTTGATAAAAACATGTCATGCACAACCCCACATGCGAATATGTAATTCAAGTGTAAAATCGAACCACAACATGCAAAACAATGTGAGATGTGTGAAGGACAAACAAAGAATATGCTCGACGAGGTGATATTTCACATTTTCACTGAATGAAACCGAAAATAAAATCATAAAAAATCAAACAATAGGATATCATACAATACATTATAACCAAATTACTAAAATGAACACATCAAATGCAAAAACTATGACATTCGCATAATCTCAAACTCTGGTTTACGAAATATGACACTACAATAGTATGTTTTAGTACTGAACCCTAACTAACAACATATTTATCATTTTTCAAGACTTCCAAACTAAACCTAAAACATCCTACCTACAAAAAATCAAACAAACGGTACCTATTTCTTACATATTAATTTCCTAATTTTGGACAGTCGTGCTTCAAATAGGGATTGAAGCCTCAAAACCGTCTTCCAACCCTGAATCGCATTTCAAATCAGAGTTCGTAGAGTCTGGTTTTTGGTTCTTACGTTTTTTTTCTTGTTTCTAGGTTTAAAAGAGATATAGAGAGTACAAAAAGAAAGTATGTAATTTTGTTTTATTCAAATGAAAGAGAAAAAAAGATTCAGTTTGTCTAAAACAATATATTTATAGTAATTTAGGGTATACTTTTCCAATATTATTCTATTGGTAATTTACTAATTTTTTATATTAAGTGGTACTAACTTATTTGGTTGTATATTTATAGACAGTTCAGCCATAAAATTATAGACATATGTTTTTTAAATGAATCTTCAGCTTTTTTTGGTTGAATTTAAGCTAGAACCACTTAATCTTTTTTTATTTATTCAAATATTTAAAACATATATAATTACAAAAAGAAATCAATTTTAATACGTTGATGGTTTTGAATTATTTTCCAAATATAAAAGACTTTTACTATTTTTAGATTTGTAAATTGTTTTTTATTATGATCCACAAATATAATCATTGTTATTTTGTATTATTTTGGATGAGTTACTTCTTAAAATCCAATTATAAAATCAATTACTATTTGATATCTTAAAAAATCAAGCTAGTGATTGATACCAAGGCTACATGAATTATTTTGAAAATTTTCACCCATGAAAGAAAATAACACGTGTATTTTTTTTAAAAAAACTTTTAAAATTTTGTATAATTCAAATCCTATTTCGGAAGGAATAAAATAAAAAATATCACTGGTTTGTTGAGACAAACAAAACTAGATCAATGAATGATATTTTTAAATTATTTTGTATTTTGTTTTCACGAGACGAGTTAACCCATGATTCATGATTCGTATGTAACCAACGACTCTCAGTTTGAATTTAAGTCATGATTCCGAGTTCACATTTAACACATGATTCTCAGTTCACAATTAACCTATGATTCTCAGTTTATTACTAACCCATAACTCACGATTTGAATGTCTCAGTTCACATTTAACCCATGATTTGCGATTCACATTTAACTTTTGATTTTCAATTTGGATTTAACCCATGATTTTTAGTTTGTATATAACCTATGATTCCCAATCCATATTTAAATCGATGGTTTTCAGTTTTCCATTTACATTATATATATTTCAAATTCATGTTTTTCACACACACACACACACACACACACACACACACACACACACATATTGTCAGTTAATATACCTATAATTCTCAGTCCACATTAAACCTATGATTCTCAGTTCACATTTAACTCATGGTTCTTATTTTGAATTTAACATATGCTTATATGTTCACATTTAACTCGTTATTCTCTATTAGGTTTTAATGCATGATTTTAAATTTGCATTTAACCTATAATTCTCAGTTCGCATGTAATACATGATTCTTAGTTCGGATTTAACATATGATTCTTAGTTCATATTTAACCAATGATTCTCACCTTGCCTTTAACCTATGATTCTTAGTTTGTCTTTAGTGTGGATTATTTATGATCAAATGGTATTTTCATTCTTGTGTTTAGTAAGGTTTTCACTTCTGATATATAAGATAGAAAGATAAAATAGGTGTGTACCCGTAGTTAAGATTATTAGAAAATGTCCAACCTATTAAATGTGGTTGGTTGGGTTTTTTATACTCTTGGTTTGTGACCTATGGGTCGTTCGGGTCAGATCTTGGACTCGGATCCGCCTTAAGGTTTTCAAAGCCCAAGACCATAAAGGTGTAGCACACAACTGAGTCATAGTCCACTGAGGTCTATTGTCCATCGAAACTTTAGTGTAGAGTATATCCGAATTACCCCTTCAGGTTTTGTCCCAATGGTATTCCAAAAATATCCGAACCTATGAGTAGCCCCTTTAGTTCTTTCAAAAATATTTTGGAAGAGCTAATTTTAAAGAGAAGACCTAGGTCTGAATGTTTTGGAATGCCTAATTATCTAAGAAAAGACCTGGATCGGATCTGAAGGGTTTTTCTCTTGGTAAAAAAGAGTCCAAAAATCGGTATTAATGAAGAGCTTCGAATTACACGTGTCAGTTTCTGGTTTTGCCTCTCAGCCGTTTTTCTCTAGGTACTTGCATCTATCTTGTGGAAAAGTAATTTACCTAGGTTACTAGTCCCTAATCATTTCTTAGATGATTCATCTCCCATAGTGAAGTACTAAAGTGTTTTCTCACCTATATATACAACTTTACTGTTTGTATTTCTAGAGTGAGAAAAAGATTCAAATTTTAGTTCCGAGAGAGATAAAGCTTGAATCTTTGATTCGTTCATCATTAGAGAGACTTTTATCTTCACAACTAGAACTACTCTGATCAAAGGAGGTTGGTTGAATTTATCTGAGTTAGAAAAATAAAGAAAGCAAAAATCATTGTTGGGCTCCGTGCTTCTCCTGGTGGAGTGATTTTCCAAACCGTACTGAAGCCGAACAAGAGTTCATCTTCCTCCAGAACCTCGGTCTTTAAAAAAACTTCATTTATTCCAACTTTACCTACCCTAGATTCCGAATCATCTGTTCAAATACCTACAAAGTCTTTTTTCACAGATAAAACAATTTCAAGTGTCAAGAAACCTTCGCCCTTTATTGCTATTGGGTTAGATGATGAGAGCGCTACACCCCGAAGAGTTACTCGACTCTTCAAAGCCAAAATTACTCCCACCATACTCAAAAAATGTTAGCTCAGGGGATATGGAAACGTTTCCCGACTCTCTTTGGATCTAAATCCATCACTTCTCCATAATAAACCTACTTAAAAAGAGAAAGAAGCTAAAGGTACTAAATTGGCCGATCAACGACCAAGAATCATGGAGGAAAAAATGGAAGAATATGGGGAAGATAAGCCAATGGAGACCTCTGGACTACTAACGGAAAATTGGGGATGCCTAAAACCGAAGCACTTCCGAAGTTCCTAGAGGGGAAATAGGGCCCAACTTTTGCAAGATTAGTTTGAATTACTTATTGGCCCTTCATAAAAAAACTTATGTGTATATATATAATGCCGAATTGGATAGAATTATGAGAAAATGGGGCTTTATAGAGTCTGTTAAGGTGGGGATTCCCATCCCTCCGGAAACTCCGATGGACTATAAAGTCGGGGAGATAATAGTATACATTGAGGTGTTGAACTGGGGTCTTCGTTTCCCTTTAGATCCATAAGTTGTAAGCTATTTTCATTTGATAAAGTTATCCCTAAGACGACTGAGTCCCAATGCCTGGTATACTCCGTTGTCCATCATTATTGCTTCGACACTATCAAAGTTCCAATACCCATGGAGCAGTTTGCTGTCGTCTCTAGCTTGTGTAGAAACTACCACATTCCCTTCTATCATTACAATATGGGGAACGATTATAAAGTTGTTAACGATCTGTTGGAACATGGGGTCTTGGCTTCCGCAACTGTTTCACTACTAAAAACATAGTTAGAGCCCACTTATGGAACACAAGTGAAACAGGGAGCTCACTTGGGAACAACTTATTATTCCCCATTCAACGGAAATAATCCTCATAAAAACTGAGGTAAAGGACGGTAAACTATACTTGCCAGCCTGGATTAAAGGCCCTAGCCATCTGGACAAAATAAAAAAGAAGGAGGATGTTAACCCATCACATCGGATTCCTGAAGCGGGTCGGTCGGATAATCCTGAAGGGATCAATGTTTCCCTGTTAGAGACAATTGTTGTAACAGTGGGTTAAACCAAAATATGAGATCATCCACCTCAATTTAAGAAAAAAAGTCATAAGAGACACAAAGAGGGTAGTGACCGAAGAACTGGGAAAAAGAAGAAGGTCACCTTAGGATCAGAGATAATACTCTGACCTACAACTATTCCTCCTACTCTTCCAACTGAAGTTCCTTCATACGAAGACGTTCAAGGTGACTATGGTTCTCCAGTGCTTCTTACAACCAATCAGCCTACCATCAATGGTGAAGTTAATCTGGAAGACTTTGGTAACATGTATTTTAGTGAGTTCGATAAGGAGGATTTTGACCGAACCTTCCCCCAAAAAACAGCCATAGATAATGGAGTGATTTACGAAGGTGAATGTTTTGAAGTATCAAGTGAGCAGGATACCTTGGGTCTTGCACTCTTGAGCTACATCAAGCCAATAGTTTATGTGGAAAGACAAGTTAGGGCTCACGCTAAAAACATTATTTCTCTTGGCGCAACCAACCAAGATTTAAAGAATTCCCTTTCAGCCGAATAACAAAAAATGGAGGATTTAGACAAAAAAAAACCATCAACTAAGTACTGATTTGGAAAGAGCCAGGACTGCCGAAGGAGACCTGCAGATCAAATATTCTGAAATGGAAACTACTACTTCTAAAAAGATTAAATATTTAAAATATTAGCACACCACTGATGCAAGCACCATTAGCTCTTTATCCAAAGAGAAAGGAAAGTTAGAGAAAATTTTTATAGAGAAAGAAAAAGAAATTACTTCTCTAAAGCAGAACCAAACTCAAGAGATAACTGCAGCAGTGGAGAAATATGTTGCTAGTGTGGTGGATTCTATGGAAAAGAGGGATGAGGGTATTAAAAAGATATGGTCTTTTTATTCCATGAGACCTTTCCAAAGAAGAACCTTGGATCCCTGTGGAAGTTCGTACCATACGATGAGATACCTTTCCATACCCTACCCAATGGTGATAAACATGACGTTTCTTCACCGAGTGGGTTTGAATCCGATGAGGGGTCTGATGAAAGTTCAAGTATTGATGGCAAGAGTTCTGAACAAAAGGAAGAGGAAGGAAAAAATCAAGAGAATAATGAATGTAAGGAAAAGACCGAAGGGAACGAGCCCTAAGGTTGCTTTATTTTTAGTTTTGTGTTTGAAAATAAAGTCTTTGGATGGCAAAGGCATTTTGTGTAGTGGTGATCATATGCATTTATCTCTCTTGCATTTTTATATATTTAAAAGTGGTATAAATGGATTATCCCAATCCGGTAGTCTAAATTTTTTAAAGTTTAACCATTATTTAACATGTCCAATCTATTCACAAGTATTTCATTTCAGGGCTAAAGATATTTAATGGGTATAATGTTTCCGATGTATTTAACCAGTATCTAATCCACCAGATTAGTTCAACGATGTTTCATTTGAAAACCGAAGGTGTTTAATAGGCGTTTAATTCATCCGATCACTTCAAAGATATTTTATTTTGAAGGTTGAAGTTGTTTAATAGGTGTTTAATTTTTCCAATCTGTTCGTATCTACTACAATTCTTAAAAAAAGCATAAGATAATATTCATTTAAAACCGGACACCTTATTAAAACCTCCCCGTGCCACCAGAGTAAGAAAGAATATGCCCCCAGATATTTACATTGAAGTACGCCAAAGTAAATATTACAAGATGATTTTATTCTAAGTACAACCTGAGATGCTTAATGTTCCATGGGTGTTTCAACATGCTAACGTGTTTGTCTTGAATTCTGTATGTTCCTTACTTGATTCTTTCACACAACGTGTATGAACCTTCCCAATTCGGAGCCAGTTTCCCAATTGTTTTCTCCTTAGTATGTAAAAGGACTTTTCTTAACACTTTTCCCCTACTTGGAAATCTGTTCTTTTTTACTTTGGATGCAACCCTATTCCTCATAAAACCCTGATAGTGTGTTGTTCTCAAATGTGCCTTTACTCTTCTTTCATCAATCAAATCCAGCTAATTCCTTACCACCATATCATTAGCTTGTTCGGAATAGTTTTGTATCCGGAATAAGGGATCATAGCTTCTATAGGTATCATTACATCCATCCCATAAGCAAGAGCAAACAGAGACTCTTGAGTAGCTATACAAGGAGTAATTCAGTAGGCCCATAATATTTGTTTCAAATAGCTCGGCCATTTCCCTGCAGCTAATTCCATATTTTTTCAACCCTGTTAAAATTGTCTGATTAGCAACTTCAACTTGCCCATTTTCTTGAGGATGGAAAGGATAAGAAAAGCAATGTTGAATTCTTCTTGAAGTACAAAATGTTTTAATGTCTTTATTGTCAAACTGTGGCCCATTGTCTCTAGTAATATGTCGGGGAACACCGAATCAACAACATATATTAAATAGTATAAACTTTATAACTAGCTTAGAAGTGGTTCCAACTAGTGGAGCAGCTTCAACCCACTTAAAGAAATAGTCTATTGCCAAAATCATTGTTCAATATCCTTCGGAGGCCATATGTAGAGGTCCAATTAAATCCAAACCCCATCTATCAAAAGGTATGGGTTCAGATATTAACTCTATGGGAACTAGTGGCACGTTTATTTCATTTCCATATTTCTGGCAAGGATCACAACTTCTGACCATATTCTTAGCATTTGCCATTATAGTAAGCTTGTAGTATCCAACTAATACGACTATATTGGTTAAAACTTTATAACCACAATGTGCTGACCCATCTCCATCGTGTACTTTAGATAGAACATTTTGGGAATCTTCAAACCCTAGAAAACGTAGGAGAGGTCTGGTAAAATATTTTTTTATAAAGAATATCTCTCAATACCAGGAAACCACGAGCTTTGTACTTCATCTATTTAGCCAAAACTTTATCCAAAGGTAGAACTCCATTCGTAATAAATTTTTGTATTTCATACCTATAATATTTGGATTGTGTGATATATATATGTTCATATTTTCTTCAGCTTCACCATCTTTTCCTTGAACTGAACCTATAGATGGACATTCTTGCATAAGAATCCATGGATACACTTCAGAGTAGGCTATGGTAGTGAAAGAATCTGCCGTAATATTGTCCAATCTAGGGATATGAGCATACCGGACGCTTTTAAAAGTTACAGCTACTTCCTTAAGGACTTATAGATACTTTACCAACTGATCTTTTTTGTTTCAACTTGTCTCTGATCCTAATGGATAAGTAACTAAGAATCACTTTTTAATCGGACACTCTTTGCTCCATATAATTGAGCTAACCTTAAACCAATTATAGCCGCCTTGTATTCTGATTTATTTTTGGATGCCCTAAAAGCAAACAATATGGATTGGTACATAGTTTCACCATAAGGAGAGGTTAAGGAAACTTTATCTCCATACCCTATCGTGCTAGATCAACCATTTGTTTGGATTACCCATTCTTTCTTAAACTTGTCTTCTTGAGCTCCCTTGTAGGGCCTTTCAAGATGCAATTCTACCAAGAAATCCACTATAGCTTGAGCTTTGATTGCAGTTCGAGGTGCAAAATCAATATCATAGTCTCCAAGATCGACTGAACACTTAGTCATTCTTCTCGACATGTTAGATTTTTTTAGAACATTTTTTAAATGAAAATATGTTCGAACTGCGATTGAATGTGATTGAAAGTAAAACCTTATTTTTCTGGTTGCAGTTACTATAATTAGAGCTAGCTTCTCTAATTTCAAATATTTTTTCTCCGCTTCCAACAAACTCTTGCTTATGTAATACACCGGACGGAGGTAATTATCCACTTCCCTTACTAACACAACACTTAATGCATATTTCGATATAGCTAAATATATATAAAACTTCTCTCCTTGAATGGGTTTGAACAGGGTCTTGGGCAAAGATAAGTGCTTTTTATTTCAAGAAAGGTTTGATCACAACTGTGGAGAGAAATTAAAATCCTTAGCATTCCTCAAAACTTGGAAGAAGTGGCCACATTTGTCCGATGATCTTGAAATAAACCGATTCAAGACAGCTGAACGCCCGATCACTCTCTGGACAAGTGTATGAGATCCATGGTCAATAAAGCATTTAACTGATCCAGATCGGCTTGAATCCCTTTTTCACTTATGACATATCCCAACAAAACGTACCAGATTAGACATCGAAAGTACATTTCTCAAGGTTTCACTTCAAGTTAATTGCACCTAAGTTAGAATAAGTTTCTTGAATATCATATATGTGATCTTCTTCCTTGATGCTCTTCACCATCATGTCATCTATATATACTTTCATATTTCTACCAATTTGGCTAACCATCATAAATTGCTCGGATTCAAACCTTTCCTTAAATAGGCAATTGCCACTTGTTCAAAACAATCAGCAAGCCCATTCTTGGTGTTCACAAACCTACTAATATACTATTTCAAAGATTCGTTTAGCTCTTAGGAACCATGAATAATAGTATCACCATTCCCTTTAAGCTCATTGCTTCTAACAAATTGTCTCCGAAACGCCACCCAGAACATGTCAAAATTCTTAATAGATCCCCGAGGGAGACTATTATACCATTTAAGGGAAATTTCCTTAAAGATTTGCGACAAAGCCCTGCATAACAATTTATCAACATCGTTAAAGTTCATCATAATTTTTTTGAATTGCTCGAGATGGTTGTCCAGATCTTTACTTCCATTGTACTTTTCCATCTTAGAGCTATCATACCCTTTGGAAAGATGTCCGGAGAGTATTTTCGAGAAAAATGGTTATTGTTTCCAATTGTGGCTACGACTAAATAAAATATCTTAATCAGGTGTGGCAAAGATACCAGGTTTGGATTGAATAACAAAGGGATCAAGTAGTAGATGAGCAATGTGTTGATCAGCCGAACTATTCAATTTTCCCTTGTAATTGTTCTTTTTTATTCTACCCTTAATGTCCCTTATTCTTGAATGTTTTTGGTGAGCCTTAATTTTTTCTTCAGACGGCCCATATCGCTACTGGATCAAAGTGACTCCTTAAGGTTTGAGTCATTTGACGAATTGTCAGAAGACTCTGAAGTTGAACTCACGACTCGTTCAGGCTGATGTATTTTTTAGAGCCGACATGAATCTTTGTGGACAGCTCATTGTCAGCAGGGTCTTAACTTCTGATATAGAAGATAGAAAGATAAAAAAGGTGTGTGCTTATAGTTAAGATTATTAGAAAAATTCCAATCTATTAAATGTCGTTGGTTGGGTATTTATACTCTTAGTTTGTGACTCATGGGCTATTCGGGTCGAATCTTGGACTCAGATCCACCTCAAGGTTTTCAAAGCCCAAAACCATAAAGGTGTAACACACAGCTGAGTCATAGTCCACTCAGGCCTTTTGTCCATAAAAAATTTAGTGTAAAGTATGTCGGAACTACCACTTCGGATTTTGTCCCAATGACCTTCCAAAATATCGGAACCTATCAATATTTAATAAATGATTCTTGTTTCACATTTAACAGTGACTCTCAGTTTGTACTTACATCGTCTTCTTCACGCAAACACACTCTGGTTTTTTGTGTGTGAAAATTATGGGTCAATAACACCATAATCATAAAACGAATTAAATTAAGTATATGCATAAAGATAAAAGTCAATATGCAAATAAAAATTAAAATGTTTATTATTGAAAGAGATAGAAATAATTTAGTCTTCGACCTCGACTTCTGAGATGGAAATGAAATTAATTAACAGGGAAACACGGAACAACATATGCTGTGTAAACCTCAACTTCTTAGTGATACGCAACATAACTAAATTAGTTAGCATGGCAACAATATACCAAATGCTAAATTATCGTAACTAGCGGTTTAGAAACGAGTTGTTTTTGTTTCAACAAATCCCCTAGGTGAAAAGCAAAGGAAACATGGAGAGAAGAGAGGTGAAAAAGAGTATTATTATGAGATTAGTTAGAGGAGACATTAGGGTTATTCACATGTTATTCTTGTGAGTGAGGTGAATTAAAGTGAAGGGTTGGGAGGATATTTTGAATGTGTTTTAGAGTTAACGAAGGTATTTAAGAAGATCGAAGATTAAGTGGTAATCGGTAAAATTGGACCCCTTTTTTTTTGTACTAAGAGGTAAATGAAAATTTGGTTTTGATTATTAAAGGTTACTTCACCCTATTATTTTATTGTTATTTCGGCTCATAAAAAAAATGTCAAATGGGTTGTATCCAAAATATTGAAGAAAATAAGAAAAAAAGAAATACATGTTTCACCATTAAGTGCCACAAGATCTAGGAATTAATATAAGGTGATGCTTATAATAATATATGTTATCTCATATCTTCCCTTGATGCCCTATCTTATAAGCAATTTATTATATTATTCTCTATCTTATAAGCAATTTATTATATTATTTTATTTTCTAATTATTCGCAGATCAGAAATTCGGATAATGTTAATTAGAATTTTTCATACCAGATTATCATCATCCGTGGAAGCGAATTGCTATTTCTAAAAAAAAAATTAAATATCAAACGTGGTTATAAATAGTGTTAATGCATATATTGATCCAATTGTCGGTAATAATGTAACTCTAAAAATTGTAAATATTCAACTACCGACTCCGACAACCCCAACTACTTTGCCCGTTCGATGACTCTAAGAATGGATTTCCAACCGTTGGCGTTGAACTTGAGCAAATATAATATCAATAATTTCAAACTTTTACGAGTTATGTTTTCAGGTCAAACACCATGAATAAAATCAGTGATCCAACATCTAGAGAGCCATGTGAAGGAGGATGGAGATGATGCTACGAACTTGATGTTAAGGAAGGGATACGAGATAAAACTAACAGGCACATGAACCCCTCATCAGGCAAAAAATATGAACACGATGGAGATATTCAAGACGAGGATCTTTTGGCCATAATGAAAGAAGTCGATGTAAGATAATGAGAAAGTGAAGGAGAAAAAATTCTAATTTTAAGCCCATTAGTGAAGGAAGAGAGGAGCATTTCCATGAGTAACAACACTAAACCATGGGCTATGTGAAAGGCTTGTCGAACCAATAAAAAACCTCTAATTTATCCAAACGACCAGTAGCTTCCACTAATACAATATGGACTATAACAGAATTTCTAACAGGCTAGGTCAACTTTACAGTTGAAACTTCAACAACTTCGTACACCCTTCCAGCCGAATGCGCCACATAACAATGCATGGAACACACTGAACCTCCAACACCAACCAACAGTGCTCCATGCAAATGGTCATAATCACGCGAGGATGCAGTTGAATGTCCACTAAAAAACATCTCAAACATATCAACTAAGTGGTATGTAGGTTTCTTCATTTCAAAGAGTACATCTGAACCTCAAACATACATCTACTGTAATTATAATGAGCTACCGACGATGATATTAATACTCTTAAGGGTAACCAAACCTTTAACATTCTCGACCGTGGATCTAAGACGCTTATTAACATGCTTTAACACTGCTGCAAGAGTATATCATGTCCAATTCATAAATAACCCACCATTATAATAGGCTGACTATAACTTCAAACTAGAGTACATGGACATGAACTAGTGATACACGCATGCCCTAACCGCTATGGAGGGAGGCTAGCTGAATGTGCCAGATCAAGCCTAACGAGGATAGTCGAACCTACTAGAAGCAACCCGATAATTATGCCGAGTCCATACTATGGTAGTACCCATACATGATCCACCGAATTTCACCAATAATAGTGGTGTAAGAGCTTTGGCTGAACAATGGCAGGGTCAAGGGTGTCAACAGGCTTATTCCTTTCTTCGAAACAAAAAAAAAATAATGTTGAGATATGTTTTATGATAACAAGGATTCGTGGGATAAAAATTTGCATATGTCTATGCACATCCTGTAAGAAGATCTACCACCCAACTTCCTCAATCACAGGATTGACAAGTATAACGGGAAGGGATATCCAGAGCCCCACATCGAGCAGTTCAGAAGTGAGATGATGTGCTTTAGGGTGAATGACAACCTAAAGTGTCAGACATTCTTAATGACCTTTCAGGGTTATACATTGACTTGTAGAACAACATCCCCAAGGCATTATTAAGACTACGAGGATGGCATTTGTAACCAATTCATACGTTCCTATGTGATCAAAAGGAGATCGAGACTAAATTATCCATTGAAAATAGAAACCGAATAAGAGATTGCAAGAATATACTCAGAGGTTCGTAGATACAAAAAATGATTTGCAAGATTGTCATGACCCGATAGTAGTTACAGATTATCCCCAATGTATAGTAAAATGACCTCTCTTGAAGCCTATCATTAAAAAAAGACACTCAAATTGAGATACTCGTTAAAATAGGTGAAACGTCATATAAACATGAAGGATATCTCCATAGCATGAACCGATGAAGATACAAAGCTTCCAAATATGCACCCTTCACCCCACCCAAATATATGTTGAACTAACAATGGATCAAGTGAGCCTAAAACCACATATATGTTGTGAAGAGAAACAAAGAAAGATTGTTGAGACCATGCAACATCCAGAATTTGTAAAGGGAGGTCAAATAACAATTTTAACACTAACAAGAATGTCGACTAGTCAAAACATCCGACCAATCAACATTTTAAGGAGAAACCCGAAAACTTGGGCGTCATGTACGACTGTACAGAAGATGTAATCACATATACGAAGGTCATATATGAGACTGTCCTCAAACACGCACATAAATAAACAAAAATACTGATAGTTTCATAATGATTTTGGACATCATACTAGAGATTAATGGGCACTCAACCATGTCAGAAATATGATCGATGAGGTAAAACGCTTGCACTTTGTCAAGAAGGTAAAAAAGAATGCACAATCATACCATTCAGTCGAATGATATCCTCCACAAAGACATGAAAGATAGGTTGGGACTGAAACTATTGAACTTAGACTTGTAGACACAAATACAATCTTCGAGCTAGAAGAGGAGAAATATATCGACTGGGATCCCAATAGAAAAACCATTGAAGTCATCATTGATGATGATCCTTCCTCTAAAATAGCTAGTAATGTAAAGAAGCAACATGTGTATGATCTAGAGGTCCAGTACTAGGGATACACCTCCATAACCTATATCGCAATCGATACCAAATATTAGGATTTGCAATGATGATTTACGAGGAGTAAGAATACCTCATAATCACGTACTCCTTATTCTAGTAGAGATGACAAAAGCAACAATCAAATAAGTTATGATCGATATCATAAGATCTTCTAACATTTTCTACAATATCATGTACAAAAAGATGAGGAGAGTACCAGTCATCATATTTTCTCAAATAATATTGACTGATTTTACAAGTGCGGTTGCCAATATCTTCGAAAACCTCATGTTGGATTTAGCGCTTGGAAATGCCAAATTTCGGAAGACAGTTTGATGTTTATTTATGATAGTGAATACCTCATTATGCTATGACGTGATTTTAGGTAGATCATTTCTTGATCAAATGCATGATGACGTCTCCATAAGTGTATTTGATATACGATTAACCGCAACATATGAGTTATCAAATGGAACCAGAATACTTCTGGAAATGTTATCCAGCTTCCCTCACACTCAAGAAATATCAATTAACGGGGGGATCCAATCGTCATAGATGATATGGATGATCCAATAGAAGCTTCCCACATCATGGGAACCAGGACACAAAGTCGAACGTATCACAATGGAAGGAACCAAAACATTGAGAATTGGACCAACTTAACAAACAAACCAACATACAAACTACTCAACTTTCTACAACATAATTTGGATATCTTCACCTACAATTCCCAATACTTCATTCGAGTCCCTTCCAAAGTTATATGTCACAAGTTGTCTATCAACAAAAAATTTATAGCCAATCAAGTAGAAGCGACAACGTGACTTGCAATAAAATATATAATCCATCACTGTAGAGGTGGATAAACTAACGACCTTCAGGCATGTTTGGGAATCCGATTATTCAGCCTGTACAACCAATCCAGCCTTGGTAAATATGAAAAATGAAAAGCAGCGTATGTGCTTCGACAAAGATTGTTTAATAGACTATTTCCCTCTGTCACAAATTGATCAACTCACAGATGCAACCTTTGAAAGAAATATGTTACCTTTCATGAACTCTTAATCCAACTACAATTATATATATATATATATATATATATATATATATATATATACGCACGAGGAGGATTAGGAACACACAACTTTTGACATATGAATAAGACTACATTGTTAAAAGGTGATGCCCTTTGGACTGAATAGCGCATTATTCCCTTATTATTCCATGCAACTGGGTCGTAACCTACAAGCTTACATCAATGAGATGTTGGTCACTAACATTCAAGAAGAGGAGCACATGTTGGTCCAAATTCAGCGTCATAGACCCCCACGTATCATTAAATAACATATTGGATGAAATATTTGATAGCTTTGAACATATTCATTTTGCGATCCTCCAACAAATGTCAACCATTTTCCATGTTTTGCGGAACATTGGAATTTTCCTAGTGGACTTTGGTTGTAAGAAAGCATTCTACAACATCAAGAAGTTTATGACCTCATGAGAAGTGTTGACCAAATCAAGACAAGTATAATTATTATATATGTACCTTCTGGTCTCTGGCTACACACTAAGTACGGTGCTACTTAGAGAGAAATATACTATATAAGTAAATTCATATTTAATGTTGAAACTTAATACTTACAGCTCAAAAAGCTTTCCCTCGCATTAGTATATGCAACACTAAAGATAATTCTGTATTTCCAAGCTCATACATAAATTTCTAAACATCATTCCCTCTATGAAGCGTCCTACAAAAGTTGGACATATCTGGGAGATTGAACATATGTTCTTTAGAGCTTGGAGATTACAACAACATTTAGTTTGAACCATAAATGGCGATAAAAATGCAAACTTTAGCAGAATTTTTACCAGAGTTCCAATTCGAACGACTACCTGCAATAAAGCAGGCTAAATATACGTGGAAAAACAAAGAATTTGCCAAGTAGAAAAACTATTATTGCGAGAAAAGAGAAGTTACATCTATTTAGGGCTTTCTCACCTATTTATATCTTTTTCCCGTTCATGGGCGGTTACAATGACCATTATTTCCACTAATTACACTCGTAACTCCATTTACATCATGAAGCCTAAATTTATGACTGAATTGTTGAGTGGTTTGACTAAGACTTATAGTGGCATTAAGTCATGATTCAAACCGTTTCTCTTTAGGATGCGCTCAGTCTGCTTTGACCGCATGCTTGACCAAGCACAGTTCAATAGCTTTCTTACTCGATTTTCTTGCTCGGCTTTGGAAGCTCGCTAGTCTGAGCGATACCTGCTTGGCTATTCTTGTTCAGCTCTACTTTAACCTGTTCGGACCATCAACGTGTTCGTCCAACTTGTTCATTGTTACCTTCCTTTACCGGTTCAGCCTCGCGTTCCAGCTCTACTCTCAAATATGCTCGACTGCTCCCTTGTTGTGTGTTTATATTACTTTCCAGCTCAGGCTCGTCCTTTGCTCTCTCGCCATATTCATCTGCTCGGTGTTTCCTTTTTCCTATCCGGGGAATTCCCCCTCATCAGGGCACGCCCACTAGTTTATGAATTTAGCATTTAACTAAATGAGAAATCGATAAATTCAAATTTTATGTTACAGAAGATGAATCGGTGCCGTGTGAAATTCAAATGCAACCCTAAAGGATTATTGGTGGTTTAATTTTTTATCATTGTTTTATGTTTGGACGACACGTGGATGAAGTGTAAATATTTTGGTGAGTGACGGTTCTGACACAACCGTTTTTCGAAAATAGCGCCTGACACTTGGGTTTTGAAGAAACATACTGATTACTGCTGACAATTTGCACATATCATATCAGGTGGATAACTGGTAAATTACCTCTATCTTTCCTTGATTATTAACCATAGTATCCCTTAATCACTTGTTCTCTTTCTGCTGATATTTTTCTGTCCTTTTCTCAAAGGGGTTTCTGTCGATTTTCAAAATGCAACTCAGGTACATGATTTTGCCTTTGATGTTGTAGCATTTGGTCTTTTGGGAAACCCTAGGTCTTGGATTTATGATGCTCTGGTTATGGTGACATCCAAAAGAAATTGGTATGCACTGGGTGCGACACCAATCGCCCATCTTTTGTTCTAATCATGCTTATTCGTGGTATTGACTTATTGCAGTCCAAGTAGAAACAATGGCACCAAAAAGGGCGACAAAGAAGAAAATAGAGAAAACTCCAAAATCTGAATTCGAAGACCCCATATTCCTAGAAAGTTATTTTCCTGAATATCTCACAAGTTTGGGTATTTGGATGATGTCGGGCTACTTTGTTTTAGGGTGAGGTATGTGATACCTGAGGATGTTACAGTGAGGGCTTGGCTTTAAGTGCCTTAGGCCCGCAAAGGAAAAGAAGTAGTCGGGTCATCCTCATTTCCTTGTCAGTATATGATGGACAATGGGGAGTGCTCGCTATTCAGGGAGTAAAATAGGTAAATGAGGGGGAGATAGATGTTGCTGAAGGGAAAGTGAATGTTGACAGTGCTCGTGTACGACGCAAGCGCGATGATGATAGAGATAATAAGGATTCTACTTCATTAATAAAACCTTGTCAAAGAAACCCAAATTGGTGCTGGATTATATTCCTCTTGCAACGAGAAAACTATAATTAAAAGATGAAGAGAGTGGTACTGGAGAAGCCATGCGGGAAAAATCGTCTGATCCTCCTGTTCCCCAGCTAATAATAAAAAAGCAAGGGAAACGTCCCAAGGTTGCCGCCGAGCCGATCGATCGGGTAAATGAGAGTGATGACGAAGGAAATGAACCCAATTAGGTGATTCCAAAAGATGTAGCAGAGCGGATGAAGAATTTTGTAAGATCATCCATTATTTATCCACCAGCCTCAGTTGGGCGTGGGATGAGCTCACTGTCCCCTTTTGTCAATATTGTGAGGCCCGAACTCCCTATAATTGGGAACAAAAGTGTTGGGACCAGTTAGAAAAATGTTACTATGTATGAGCAACTTCCCAAGAGAGTCGTTATGCCTTGCCCATCAATGCTGATGTTTGAACAACTCAAAGTATTCCCTAGTTGTCATACTATGATGGGATACTTATAAGCGATATCTTTCAGCGGCAGGTCAAACTCGCCATTGAGATAAGAATAAACTATATTGAATAAATTACCAAAGAAGGTCCCTAGTGTAACTAAGCATATATGTTTGGCAGTTCCACCATAACTTAGCCGTACTTTCCTATCGGTGAATGTTTGCTGCTGATTTTGAGGAAATGAAGAAGTGGAAACCAGAGCCAATGTTGTTCGGGTCAGCTAAATCATCGGTTGTAGAGGTTGTGCGATTAAGGCATGCCTATGGGTTGACCAAATCCTCCAAAGAGAAAGCTATTGAGGCGAGCGAGACGCTTTAAGCCACAATGACGACCCTAACGGAAGCCTTAATTTGTAACGATAAACAATGCAAGGCATTATCCACCAGCAAGACTCCTCTATCGACTCAAAATAATATTTTAATTCAAAGGAACAAGGAGCTCATTTCACAGAGCTCGAATTTGCTAAACCAAAACATGGCGCAAGCCAAAAGAGTTGAAGAACAAGCTGATCGGTTAGTTGAGACATCCTTCGAGAAGGATGACCTGGAAGAAAAAATAAAGAATGCGCAGAGGGAGTTCGATCTTGAACGGAAGCAATGGAAGGAAATCCTTAAGGAGGCTCAGGATGAGCAAGAAGCCCAAATGATGAGCACTACAATGGATATGATAGCGCGGGAGAAGAAACAAGCTGTTTCTGAGCTACTGGCGCTAAATCCTGGGATGAAGCTTGGGTCGTTGGGTCGTTTAATTGAGGCACCTGCACGCCCTCAAATTATCTCGGCGCAGGTAAAAGAGGGTGTTAGTATAGGAAGGAAAAGGAAAAGAGAATTAAACCTCGCCCAAACGTACTGGTCCCTGACCCAGCCAATTCAATAGTGTCTAAGGTCATCGAACTGTTGTGGCCCCTATCTTGGTTGACCGAGTAAGTGTAAAAGGTGTTGAGGCTCAGACAAGTGAAGTAATTCCACCCTCGACTGACCCCACCAAACTTCCCCCTTCTGTAAATTCTTGAGATTTAGTGTATAATGCCGATGTAAAACTTTAAACATATGATTTGGCTGTATTTAATTATGTTGCATGACATGACTCTGATTTTATTGAACTTGATTGCCATAACGATGTGAGAATATTGTTCATAAGTTATTTTTTTTTATGTTAAAGTGGAGGGCGCCCATTTAGGCGATGATTATGCTCTTAATTGTATACATAATCTAGAGGTGCGTTGATTACTTGTCATGGTTATACCGGCGAATCCTTACAAGGTTGAGCTTAGTAGGGCTCATTACGTAGCTTAGGAAAAAATGTGTCATTCTAGCTGAGTCACGGGGAGGTCGTAAAGGCCCTATTGCGTGGTTTGCTATAGACTTGGTTTGTAACCGGTTCGCCAATATACCCAGTACGAGGTATGAGGCTCAGTATGGCCTTTACGTAGCCTGTAGACGTGGCCAATTAGCCCGATCGTGTTTATAAACACTTAGCCTAGACTCAGTGTGGTCCCCTGCGTAGCCTTTAAGCGTGGTCATTGACCCGTTTGCTAATTGTAAACATGTAGAATACGTAATAAACACACGGTAGCGAAAGCATAAATTATATTTAGAAGAAAAACGATTATTCAGATGGCCTATTAAAAAAAACCCCTCGCGTCATCAGGGGGTAAAAGGAGCGCATCATTAACCTTTGAACAGATCGGCGATAAAATTTAAGATGATTTACATTCCACGGGTGCTTCAGGGCGCAACCCTAACTTTCGGCTAGTCGATAGGTTCCACTATATCTAGTGGAAATGACTATGTATGGCCCCTCCCAGTTAGGTCCTAATTTACCGGTTGCTCAGTCTTCTGACCCTTGAAACTTCACGGATTTAACCGAGCATTATATTGCCCCCTCATCAGACTTTGCTAGTGCTCTGCTCTGACACATGCTTGGTCGCGTGGCAAGAGGTTGATGCTTTCTACTCGAGTTACCAAGTTTATTTTTTCCTTGTAGTTCTCGACGCGGTGGTTTGGTATGATGATCTTTGTCGGTACTAGTGCTTCACTTTCATAGATGAGGGAGAACACTGTGTCTTCCGTTGTTGCCCGAGGTGTAGTCTTGTATGCCCATAGAACCTCATCCAGCTTTTCTGGCCATCTTTATTTAGCTCCCTCGAGTTTCTTCATAATAACTTCTTGTATTGTTTTGTTAGGCACTTCTACCTAAACATTAGCATGTAGATATTATGGCATGGAGAAATGCTGCTCGATCCCAAATCTTTTGAAAAATATGTTGAGCACTGAATTATGCTGTGGGCCATTGTCTGTCATCAAAATTTGTGGTGTGCCATACCGAGCCAAAAATTGATTATGAATGAAATCAGATACCTTATGCGCACGGGTCCAAAATAAGGCTTTAGCATCTACCCATTTGGAGAAGTAGTCTATCACACGATCACGAACTGGCTCTCTCTAGTTTCCATTGGCAGCGGGCCAACCAAGTCGATGCCCCGTTTTTTAAAAAGGCAAGGGACATGAACAACTTGCATAGGTTCTTTTGGCATAGGCTGGGTGTTAGCATATTGTTGGCATTGATGACATTGCTACACCAAAGTCTCTGCGTCAGCCGCTAATTGTGGCCAATAGTATCCAGCCAACAGAAACCTTCGAATCAAATTTTTGTGTCCACAGTGAGCACCTGCTTCTCCAGAGTGCAAGTCGCGTAGGATTGAGCTCGCCTAAGCCTGATCAAGGTAGCAAAGTAGGGGTCGGGTGGCACTTTTCTTATACAAAAAATTGTCTAGCACATAATATTTTGATGTCTTATGTTGCAGGGCTCTAGGTGTCACTTTTATTAACTGGCAACACATCCGAGGTCAAATATTTTAAATAAGATTTCCGCCAATCGGTGGTGCTACGAATTGTATGTATGACTTCCTCTCTAGCAATGAGTTTTGTTGCTTGAGTATTCCTTGAGTATGACGAGGTAGTTCCGGATTTCTTTCTGTTTAAAATCATAGGTACCGACAACATGGTTAACGACTAGTTGTGAATCCGATTTAATCCTAAGAATGCGTACCGACAACCTGGCCTCGTACCGACAACCTGGCCTCGTACTCTACAACATTATTTATGAATGGGAAGTTTAATTTGAATTTTTTCTTAATTTCATCTCCAGTTAGCAAGTGTAGCACAATCCCAACCCCTCTGCCTGATGTACTTGAGGCTTCGTCTGCCTCGACAAACCATTCGATATGTTCGGTCTCAACAAGCTGTTGCTCTACGGTGGGTATGTGTCTGGACGACGAGAACTCAACTATAAAATCAGCTACGACTTGGCCTTTCATAGCCGTGCGACACTCAAACCCTATGTCATATTCTCCAAGGTTGACACTCCACTTAGTTAGGCGCCTTGATGCGTCAGGATTTTGTAACACAACTCGCAAGGGAAAAGCTGTTCGCACACTTATTACGTGTTCTTAGAAGTATGGTCGCATTTTTCAACAGAAGTGGCTAATCCAAAAACAATTTTTTCAAGGTTGAGGTACCTCGTTTCAGCTTCAATTAGTGTTTTACTTGTATAATACACTGGTATTTGTATTCCATTGAACTCGTGGATGAAAATTGAACTGACGGAAAATGGAGATACCAATAAATATAAAAACAATGGCTCGCCAGCCACTAGTACAGATAAGATTTCAGGCGAGGTGAGATATAGTTTCAGGTCGGTAAAGGTTTTGTCACAGTCATCCGTCCAATTGAACTTCTTTGCTCCTCTCAAGATTTCAAAAAAGGGATGGCTTTTATCCGAGGCTCAAAAAATGAATCGTGATAGTGCTGTAAGGAGCCCTATAAGGCATTGCACCTTTTTGATAGTATTTGAGGGTGCCATTTGTAAAATTTCATTTAACTGGACGGGGTCGGCTTCTATTCCCCGTGAATCACCACATATCCTAGGAATTTACCGCCAGCGACCCCAAAGGAACATTGAATCGGGTTAAGTTTGAGGTTGAACTGATAGAGTAAGTTGAACACGATCTGTAGAGTTTCTAAGTGTTGCTCTTCCGTGTGTGTTTTAAAAACCATGTCGTCGGTATATGCTTCTAGGTGATTTCCTAGGTAACCCTAGAAGATGTGGTTTATTAAACACTGGCATGTGGACTCGACATTCTTCAAAGCAAAATGCATGACCATGTAATAGTATAGGCCTCGTTCTGTTTGGAAAGCTGTATGATCTTGAACTGATGGAGGAGAATTTGGTTGTACCCCGAATAGGCATCCATGAATGATAGATATTTACAGCCACATGCTGAATCTACTAGTTGATCGATACAAGGTAGTGCAAAATCATCCTTAAGGCAGGCTTGATTGAGATCAGTAAAATCTATGCACATCTGCCACTGACCGCCTTTCTTGTTAACTAACGCAGGGTTGGCGACCCAAACTGAGTATCTTGCTTGTCTGATGTGTCCTAAACGAGACAACTTTGCCATCTCTTCCAGTATACCCTCCTTCTTTTGACGTATTTGTTTAGCACATGGATCAGATTCCCATTCATGGCATATGATAGAAGGATTAACCGTGAAACGTCGCTCGACTCCAACGCAAACACATCCCAATTATTGGCTAACAGTTTGATTAAACATTTCTTAAATTGAGGTGATAACTTACCACCCATCCGCACCACGCGTCCCTCAACTACTTGTTCCTCTGTTGCCTCCGAAATTATATCGTTTGATTGCTCCAGCTCGCGTGGGTCGTCGACGGGGTCGGTCGAGGATGGCACTAAGATTTTTATCCCACGAAACCCGTCGTCGTTTGATTGCTATTAGAGATGTTTGGATGGGTCGACTATTACCGCATAGCACGTTCTTGTTGTACGTTGGCTTTCTCTGATTATACCGACCGAATTTCCAACTGGATACTTCACCCATTGTCTAAATGTACACAGATTCGCCTCCATTTTATTCAGCTATGGTCGTCAAATAATGGCATGGTATGGACTCAACGTGTCAGAAATTGTGAACAACATTTTGAGCTCCTTCTTAGTTATCCCGTGCCCAACTCTTACCATCAAATTTACTTCACGCACACATTGTGAAGTCTTGCCCTCATAGCCGACCAAGGTGCGTTGAGTGGGCTAGTAAGATGGCACATTTAGCATTTGGTTGAAGCTATATTTGAAGATTATATTAGCTAAGCTACCCTCATCTACCAACACACGAGTTACCATGACGCCACCAATATCCATATGTATGGTAAATGTATCTTCATGGGATGTGCTGACGTCTCTAAGATCTTCGTCATTAAAGGTGAGGTTGGTCACAGGGTCCCTGTAACTTCTGTATGACTTGGCGTCAATTTCGTAAACATCAAATTTGTTTCTTGATCGCTTATTAGCGGTGGATCCTTGGGATGCCAGAGGGTTTCCTCTGGAAATGTTGAAAAAGGATGGTGTTGTACATTGTTCGGATATAATGTTGCTGGCAACCTCTGACTCGTTGCCATTAACTTTGCTGGGCGACGTCATCAGCTTCATATGTAAACACCGAATGTCCTCCCGCAATATTAAGAAGCCATTGTTGTTTACTTTCGTCTACCTCTCCCTCATTCTTTGGCTTATTCTCGATGGCTGGGCATGCATCTTCTCGACGATCATGATGTGAGAAATGCTCGTGTTGCTTGATGAATCGTACTAACTCACTGTTGTCAATGAGTCTTTACATTTTCTCTCGAAGTTTCCAACACTCATCAGTTGGATGCCCATGATTGGTGTGTATTATTTTCAACTGAGGGTTATTTTGTCTAAAGTTTTGTGATGTTTCAAAGGTATTTGATACTTGAGTAGTTTGTAGTGAGAGATTTGAGCTGCTGGTTGTATTAAATGTTCATTACCCTCATTAATGAAAGTGGTTGGGTATTTATACCCTTAATTACGGGCCACATGGGCTTTCGTGTCGAGTTCAAAAACTCATTAGTTATTAAGCAGGTAGGTAATTAGCTTAGTCATGACGTGTTTTAGTTTTTAATACATTTGTCCTGTTCGGATGGTTCAGTGGGTGGACTTTGTCCGAATTGCCCCTGTCCGGTTCCCACAGTGATTGGTGAGAAAAAACCGCACTCATCAGTAGCCCCATTTTTAGGTTATGTTCAAAGGCCTTTGACAAGACCTAAACAATAATTCATGTGTACCCGTACTTACGTCCCGACAGATTTCGAATTGTGTAACGGCCTTATCCGGACCCATGAAACTCTTAGAACCTGAACGGTTTAACCAGAGATCGTAGGATACGTGTCCTTCTCTGATTCGCCTCACCGGTCATTTTTCTCTTACAATGGCGCTCCCACTCACATAAAAAAGAAACCTTTTCAATTAATGTTGGTGACATCAGCGTCGTCTTTAATCATTACTCCTATCTTTTCGTCTTCTCCTAGGTATAAAGGCATCTTTTGTCCTTTTAGTATAAAATAGTCCAATTTTCACTGTTTTACCATCTTCATTATCTCTACTCTGTTAATCTTCAAAGCTTTTACCTCTCAAAAAACCCTTTTCTCGGTGTAAGTTTATGTTCACAGCAAGAAACGCACTTGTAGAAGGTGGGTGGCTCAACTTGTCGGAGTTAGAGAAAGCTCAAAAAGTCGAACGAGAAAGGCACATTGCTGCTGGCATCCCTGTTTCCTCTATCGACAAATCTGAAACACCAAGTTCAGAGCCTGATCGTGGTTCGTCTTCTGCCAAAAGTTCTAAACCCAGAAGGTTATTCCAGCCCAATCTTTCACAAATCGTTTTAGGCTCATCGGTCCAGGAATCAGAGCCTGTTGTTGAACCAGAGCAGGGAGTTACAAGCACTAAGAGACCTTCCCCCTTCATCGCCATGGGATCAGATGCTGACATCTCCCCGGAGAAACTGGTAGATCGACGAAGGGGTCGTTTGGTGAAAGAGCAGGCTGCCACTGCACAACCTAAGTCTTCAAAATCCACGCCTTCTAAGTCTGGGGCTAGGAATAAAACTACTGGGTCAGAAGCACCCATAAAAGTCCCCAAGAACAAGTTGTCCGATCCGGAGGCAACCAGTTCAAGCCTTCGGAAATAAACTTCCGCATCTGAGCCCCAGTCGGACTCCAGACCACAAGAGGAAAGTAATGCCCAACCATCCGGAGGGCCTACTGAGCCAAGCACTAGCTCTTCTCTCCCAAAAATAACTGATAATCCTTCCATGGTAATGGAAGATGTAATGGAGGATAACATTGAAAAAGCCCCTTTTGATACCGTTGTCTCCGGGCAGACAAGTGAGACTGCTATCATCAAGAATAGCAAAGGAAAAGAGAAGTTGTGTTTAAAGCACCCGGATCTGCCGGAGTGTCTTGTAGGAAAAGTGGGGCCTTGTTTCCACAAAGTAAGCATAAAGTACCTGCTAGCCATGCAGATGATTAATTACACTTTTATTCATACAGCTGAACTTGGCCGGATGAGGACGAAGTGGGGGATTCCGGAAAATGTTAAAGTGAGGATACCAGTCGATCCGGAGACGCCCATGGATTACAAACTCAGTGAGATAGTCTTCTACACTGAGTTATTTAATTGGGGGCTTAGGTTTTCCTTGGACCCAAAGATAGTCAGATATTTCCATCTGATAAAGCTCTGCCCAAGCCAACTGAGCCCTAATGCCTGGTTCACCCTTATGGCCTGTATCATGGCTTCCAGGCTCTCCGGAATTCCTCTTCCGATGGAGTAATTTGCTACTGTAGCCAGCCTTTGCAGAAACCATATCATTCCCTTCTATCACTACAACATGGGTGATAATTACAAAGTGGTGGACGACCTGCTTGAGTCGGAAAAAAAACTGGAAGACTCAATTCCTGTTCATCAGTGGTGCCTGGGAGAACGGGGAGAAAATTATGGCTGGTGTCAACCCAAACATGCTTACCAGCAGACGGCAAAGCGCTGGTAAAAATCTTATCACATACTTCCACCTTTACTTATAACAAGTTTGTTTGTCTAATTTCTCTTTTTTGTTTTTTGGTAGTGTTGCCTAAGGAGTTCAACGATTACTTAGAGGCTGTGCAGACTACTTGTACCAAGCTAAATACTTGGGCTGTTGAGAAATGGGGAAACCGTTTCCATAACTGTTGTACCTGAGGTAACTTGACAAGATCCCATCTCTGGAATACCACCGGCCGGAGGGATTTGTCTTGGGAGGAATTAACCACTCCACCCCTCCGGGGGTGATTCTTCAGAAGACCGATGGAAAAGATGGAAAGCTGGCCTTGCTGGGCAGAGCTAAAGCCCCAAGCAAAATGAAGGGAAAGAAAGGCAAGGCTAAGCAAGGTGGGGCTGAAGTCAACCCAGGTGAGGTCGAGGAAAATGCCCCTGTAAGCCCGAAGAAGCAAGAACGAGGAAGGATCGATGCTGCTTTGTTACAAGTGGTAGAGAATGAATGTACCAAAGAGGTGGCTGGATCTCCAAAGCCCCCAAAGGCTCCCGAAAAAGACATAAAACGGGGAGCTGAAGGTGGAGATAGGGAGGCCAAGAAGAAGAAAACCTCCAAAGGAGATGAAGTTGCTCTCCGGGCTCCGGAGCCTTTTCCTTCGGTCGATCCAACAGACCTAACCCAAGCAGAGGAAATTCCAAGTGATTTCCACACCGGAGAGGGCGCCAGAGGGGATACCAATATCGATGGAGTTGAGATCAGTGGGCTTCAAGCGATTGGTCTTTACTTCAATGACCTTGAGAAGGATGACGTCGCTAGCCCTTACCTTCCCCCAAGCTCCTCGAACATGGTGACCTTCAACGGTAACTCTTTTTCTGTTTCAGAGGAGAAAGATATGGTGACCCATTGTTTGTTAAGCAACATTCAACCAGTGCTCAACTTAGAGAAGCAAGTGCGAAACCGGTCAGCCATCATCAACACGCTCAATTCTGACAAGGAGAGATTGTCCAACGACCTCCTTACAATCAAGCAGAGTCTCGAGGAATTAAAGAAAGAAAATGAAGAGTTGATAAAGGGGAAGGAGGACTTGGCCACCAAACTGGCCACTTCAGAAGGGGTTGTCACAGAACTTCAATCTAAGTGTTCTGACATGGAGAAAAATCTTTCCGCTTCGAAAGAGGAGGTAAAAGCCAAAGACGAAGTCATTTAGACCCTAACAACTGACAAGACATCGCTTGAAGATGTTGTGTCCCAAGCTAAGCAAGAGAAAAGTGACTTGCTGAAGGAGCAGGAAAGGATAATCCAAGCTAGGATTGATGCGTATACCAACGAGGTGATAGACTCCTAAGAGCAAACATATGCTAAGGTCAAATCAGACATGGTCCTACTCTTTCATGAGAAATTTCCGAAGAGGACACTAGGAGATTTATGGAGTTTTATAGAGTATGAGGATATCCCATTCAATACAATGGTGGATGGTAATAAGAAGAACTATTCCAGTGGTTGGGATCATCCGACCGATGAAGATGAACGGATCGGGGAGAGTCCAGATGAGAAAAACAATGATCCTAAAAAGAAGCCAAGTGAGGTTGGGCCATCTGAGAAATCTCAGTCTTAAAATATTAATTATCTTTTAATTTTTTATGTTTGAACCAAAGTCCTTGGATGGCGAAGGTACGTTTTTTAATCGTGTCCGACCCTTGTCCGGATAAAACCTTTTTGTTTGAAAATTCAAAGTTCTTGGATGGCCATGGCATTTCGCATATTTCAATGGGTAGTTTTATTTTACACAACTCTTGCATTGTTTCATAGTTTTTCAACTTTGATGGCTAACATTCAAACAACCCTTAGTTATTTTACAAGTATTTTAAAGTGAGAGTGTTTAAATTCTCCGATGACAAATGTTTAAGTAGTCATCACTCTACCAGTTCAATCCGGTCTGCCATAAAAAATTTCAAAGAAACTATCAATCGAAACACTCCGATTTTTTTAAGAAGGCATCGAATTTTATTAAAAAGCCCGGACACCTCATTAAAACCTTGCCCGAGCCACTATGGTAGGAAATAGTATGCCCCCAAATATTTACATGAACTTTTAAACAAGTAAATATTTACATAGTTTTCATTCCAAGTATAACCTGAGGTGTTCAATGTTCCAGGGGTGATTCAAAATCCTTTCATCCTTATCTTGGAGCCGGTATATCCAGGCTTAAGCTTTTCACTGACCACATAGGGTCCTTCCCAAGTCGGAGCTAACTTGCCGAACTGTTTCTCCATGGTATGTAGGAAGACTTTCCTCAGTACTTTATCCCCTGGTTGAAATCCCTTCTCTTAATTTTAGAAGCAAACCTGCTTCTCATCAAACCTTGATAGTGTGTGACTCTGAGGTGAGCCTTAACTCTTCTTTCTTCCATCAAGCCAAGCTGGCCTCTGACTGCCACTTCGTTAGCGTGTTCGGAAAAATTATGAACTCGAAAGGAAGGAAGAGTAGCTTCTATGGGAGTTATGACATCCATCCCATATACTAATGCAAAGGGAGACTCTTGTGTTGCACCCCTGGAGTGGTCCAGTAGGCCCATAAGACTTCTTGTAGATAACTTGGCCATTTTCCAGCAGCTCCCTCTAAATTCTTTTTAAGACCGGACAAGATGGTCCTCTTAGACATTTCAACTTGATCATTTGCCTGTGGGTGGAAATGAGAAGAGAAGAAATGTTGGATGCCTCTAGAGGCGCATAAATTTTCCATTTCCTTGTTGTCGAATTGTGGCCCATTGTTTGTGGTTATCTTTTGTGGAACCCCAAATCTGCAACAAATGTTAGATACGATGAATGTTTTAACAACTTTCGAAGTGGTACCTGCCAATGAAGCTGCTTCTATCCACTTGGAGAAGTAATCGATAGCAATAATTATAGTTCTACATCCTCCGGATGCCATGGGTAGAGGCCCCACTAAATCCAGCCCCCAACGAGCAAAAGGTATTGGTTCAGAAATTGACTCTAAAGGGACAGTTGGAGTATGAATTTAATTGCAGTATCTTTGGCATGGATCACACTTTTACACTAACTTCTTGGCATATTGCATTATGGAGGGCCAGTAGTACCCAGCTAACAGAACTCTTCTAGTTAGAGCCCTGAACCCACAGTTTGTTAATCCCTCACCATCATGCAATTCGGAGAGCACTATTTGAGACTCCTCGATCCCCAAACATCGTAGAGGGGTTTACTATAGGATTTGTTTTATAAAGAACATATCTTAGGATGACAAAACCACGAGCCTTGTATTTTATTTTTCTTGCTACTGCTTTTTTCGGAGGCAATATGCCATATGAGAGATATTGAAGGAGAGGAAATCTCCAATCTTGGGGTTGTTTCATTTGTATATTCAAACTTTCTTCTTCCTTATCCGGATTGATTTGAATGGATGGGCACTCTTGCACATGAATCCAAGGGTAGGACTCTGAGTAAGCTATGGTTGCCAAGGAGTCTGCTAGCGTATTTTCCGTTCGGGGTATGTGCTCATAGGTGACGCTTTTGAAATTGAGTGCCACTTCTTTGAGAACAAATAAGTATTTAACCACCTGCTCTCTTTTTTGCTGCGGATTGACCTTGTGCATGATAGATAAGAAGTTGAGAATCGCTTATTAACCTAACCCTTTTGGCTCCACAGATGAGAGCTAACTTCAAACCAGCTATATCAGCTTCATACTCTGGCCCTAATTGGGCATTCTACTTGAAATGTCTGCCTTTTGGAGAACGTTTTTCGTGGGAAAAGACGTCCGGACAATGATAGAATGAGCCTGAAAGTAGGGCCTCATTTTCCTCGCAGCAATCACCAGGGCTAGTGCTAACTTTTCAAGCTTTAAATACCGTTTTTCTACATCTATCAAGCTTTTGCTGATATAATACACCGGACGAGGATAGTTATCCACCTCCCTTACCAACACTGCACTTATAGCGCAGTCAGAAACTGCTAAGTACACGTAGAGGGTCTCTCCATCAATAGGTTTAAACAACGTTTTGGGGGAAGATAAATGTTTCTTAATTTCATTGAAAGCCTCACCACACTGTGGAGACCAGTTGAAGTCTTTTGCACCTTTCAAATTTTGAAAAAACGGGGTGCACCTGTATGAAGACCTTGAGATAAAACGGTTTAATGCAGCCAACCTCCCTGTCAATCGTTGTACTTTTTTAATATTCTGAGGAGGCTCCATCTGTAGTAAAGCATTAAGTTGGTCTGGATCAGGCTGTATCCCTTTCTCACTTATCACATACCCCAATAATTTCCCGGACTGCACTCCAAAGACACATTTTTCTGGATTCAATTTTAAATTTACTTTCACCAAGTTGGCAAAAGTTTCCTGGAGATCTGCCAAGTGTAGTTCTTCGTCGATACTTTTTACCATCATGTCATCAATGTAAACTTCCATGTTTCTTCCAATCTGATCAGCAAAAGCCTTGTTCACCAACCTCTGATAAGTAGCCCCAGCATTTTAAACCCAAACGACATCCCCTTGTAACAATGGAGGCCCCTATCAGTGATAAATATAGTATGTTCCTGATCCTTCAGATTTACTTGAATCTAATTATACCCTGAGAGAGCATCCATAAAGGACAACAGCTTCTTGCCAGATGTGGAGTCCACCAACTGATCAATTCGGGGGACCGGATATATATATTTTGGGCAAGCTCTATTGAGATCTGTGAAATCGATGCACATACGCCACTTACCATTTTTCTTTTTTACCAACACCGGATTGGTTGTCCATAAAGGGTATTGAGATTCCTTTATGTGCCCCATTTTAGTTAGCCGGTCAACCTCTTGAACTATGACATCAACTTTCTCTTTAGAAAAGGCTCTCATCTTTTGTACAACAGGTGTTATGTCCATTCGGATGGATAACTGGTGTGATATAATGTCTGCTGGTACTCTGGTTACATCAGCATTGCACCAAGCAAATACATGCTGATGGTCTTTCAAGAAACCTAACATTTTACCCTTTAATTCCGATGTCATCTTGGATCCTATCTTGACACTTTTTCCTTCAGCCAGAGAGTGAAATTCAACTTCTTCAATTGGTATTAGAACACCAAGGGTCTCTCTCGGGTCATCAATTTCACCCTCTCCCCCAGAGGGCCCCTCAAACTGCTATTCCTCATTGATCTGGACTACCCCCAACGTCTGAGGGGCCAGTGCTGTTGCATAACACTCTTTTGCTACCTTTTGGCTGCTTCGAACAACTCCCACTTGTCCTTGCACAACATACTTCAAACATTGGTGGACTGTTGAAGCCACATCATGCATCCTGGAGAGCCAAGATCTCCCCAGAATGGTGTTATAACAAGTGGGACAATCCACCACAATAAAAAGTATTCAAACCATATTTCTAAAAGGGCCTTTGCCCAACAAAACCTCTTCTTCGAACTCCCCGATCACGTCTGCTGAGCTTCCAGTGAAACCCACAATTGACTTGTTCGAACGCTGAATTACTGCTGAATTTCCGGTGTCCACCAAAATTCGTCTTATGTCATTGCCCCCAATGAATGCTCCTTTGACAACATTATCTTCATGAGGGCCACCAATGTCCCTCAAGTCATCCTCATCGAAAACAATGAAGAGAAATGGAATTTGTGATTGATAGGAAGTCATGCCTCCTTCCAGTTGGGTAGCTAAAGTATGAAGGTGCCTCTTTCTTGAAGAAGCAGTTGGTGCAGTCATGGTGTCTCCCCCGAATATTGTAAGTGACTCAAAAAAGCTAATAAGTTCGGACACTGTCTTGCAATGCTCTGTGATAACACCCACTTTATTCCGGGTTGGATAAGGATCTAAATATTCTGATTCTACATCAAACCTTTCGATTATTACCATAGCCCCATCCGGAGCCGATGTGCATGCATTGTTTGGACCAGCCCGATGAGCATTATCAGGCCTATTTCCAATTCTTCTTTTAACATACGCTCACAACTTTCCTCTTTCAATCAAATTCTGCACTCCTTGTTTCAACGCAATAAAATCTTCAGTGTTATGGCCAATATCATGGTGATACTGGCAGAAACAATTATTACGGCTCTCCCTGGGAGATTGTAATGCAGTCGGCCTTCTGTAATGTACTTTGTCTTTTGTTTTGTCGTAAATGGTGGCTATGCTTTCTTTCAACTCAGCAAACCACTCCGGTTGAACCCAAGGCCCCCGCTTATTTCTAGATTGCTGGCTCTGGGCTGGTACAGCTGGATGGGATTGAGCCTTAGCTCTGTTATGACCCTGTCCGGCTTCCTTGGCCTTGTTCCCGGGCTGGTTCTGGTTTTGATTTGGTGCAGCTGGAGCAGACCTCACCTGTCTGTGCACCCTGGTTTTCTTTGTTTCATCCACATTAATCTGTCTACCAACCTGATTCAGTAGACCTCCCCATGTCATGGCCTTTTTCCTAGTTACTGAATCAACCAAGTTTCTAGGGTTTAAGCTCTGCCTCAGAAAAGCTATTGCTACTTGTTCAAAGCAATCAGCCAATCCATTCTTGGTATTTACAAAACAACTTATGTATTCTTTTAAGGATTCGTTTGGTTCTTGGGCACAATGGATAATTGTGTCTCCATTGCTCTTTACTTCTTTACTTCCAACAAACTGCCTTCGAAAGGCCACCCAAAAAGTATCAAAATTTCTGATGCAGTCTTGTGGCAAACTGTTGTACCACTTCATAGCACTGCGCGTAAAATATTGGGAGAATTCTCTACAAAGTAATTTTTCGTCATCATCAAAATTCATCATAAATTTTTTGAATTGTTCCAAGTGGTTATCCAGATCTTTACTGCCATCATATTTTTCCATTTTGGTACTGTCAAATCTCTTGCGCAGGTTTCCGGACAGTATCTTGGAGGATAATGGAGATTGTCTCCAATTCCGGCCACGACTAAATACAGTATCTTTGTTGAGAATTGCAAAGATACCCGGCTCATCAAGGAAGACAAAAGGATCCATTAACAAGCGGTGTACGTGTCTCCGGCCATGACCATGATTGTGAGACGATCCTTTACCCAACTTCCTCTTCAACCTTCCATGCTTGTCCCTCTTTCTTGAGTACTTTTTAACCAACTTTTGTTTCTTTTTAGAACGACCTTCATCGCTGCTGGATGACAAGGACTCTTCAACTCCATCTTCATTCGAGGAGGAGCTGCTGACACCTTAGACTTCTCTTTTGTGCCTATCTCTTCCCTTTTGGTAGCCCTCAAATCTTCTATTTCAACTTTCAGCCTATCTCGCTCCTCAATCGTATATTCATAATTTTCTCCCACTACTTCTGCCAAAGCTGGTGGCACTTCCTGCACGTTCGGATTCATCTAAACTGGTTTTTCTTGATGGTTTTGAATGCTAGATTCAGGCACCTTCTTCTCCCACTGTGGATTATTTTCAACTGGTTTTGAACTGGCTTTGGTCGCCAATTTGGTATGGATTATTTTCAACTAAGGGTAATTTTGTCTAAAGTTTTGTGATGTTTCAAAGGTATTTAATACTTGAGTAGTTTGTAGTAAGAGATTTGAGCTGCCTGGTTGTATTAAATGTTCATTACCCTCATTAATAAAAGTGTTTGGGTATTTATACCCTTAATTATGGGCCACATGGGCTTTCGGGTCATACTTATGAGTTCGGGTCGAGTTCAAAAACTCATTAGTTATTAAGCAGGTAGGTAATTAGCTTAGTCATGACGTGTTTTAGTTTCTAATATATTTGTCCTGTTCGGATGGTTCAGTGGGTGGACTTTGTCCGAATTTCCCCTATTTGGTTCCCACGGTGAGTGGTGAGAAAAAACCGGACTTATCAATGATAAGCACATAAATAACGGTTAGATTGCTTGAATCCAAGGGCGCTCATCACGCGCGACGTTTGGTACTTAGTTCTCCCTCTTATTCGGTCATATATAACATAAATAACCATGGTTAAAAGAGTGAATCGCATGGAAGGATTTTCAAAATGTTGAGAGCGTCGACTGGTTTCTCTCTGGGGCTGTTCTTCAACTCTCTTTTGCTCTAGTACCCCGTCCTTGAACTCTGACCCATGCCTGGCCGGTGAGTCCCCCCCTTCGGGCATCATCTACCCTGATAAACGTATCCGCTCGGGCAAGAAGATCTTGCATGCTATCCATTGGAAATTTGATGAGGTCAGAGTAGAGGTACCCTTTTTGGTCAAGTCCCCGCTTGAGTGAGGCTACCGCCATATTTTATGCTAAATATGGGAGAGAATTCCTAGCATAAACAAAACGTCTAACATAAATTTTAAAAGACTCACCTCCTCTTTGGTAATGATCCATGATCGAATCTCGCTCACGCTTAAGTTCTTTGTTTCCAACGAATTTTTCCCTAAATGCTTTCCAAAGACCATCGAAATCATTGATGGATCCTTTTGGCAGAGTGTTGAACCAATCCATCGTGTTACCTTTGAGGGTCATATATTGAGATCAGTACAACATCGCATCGTCTGGATTGAATTCTATCATCATGTTACGGAACTGTTGGAGGTGCCTGTCCGGATCGTTCGTTTCATCAAGGGCCACCATATAAAAGGGGTCAAATTTCATCGGTAGCTGAGCCTCGAGAATCTTTTTCGAGAATGATGATTCCTTAAAGATATAAGGTGACAGCCTAGGGTGCACCTGATTGTAGCGAACGTCCTCATCCTCACGTGCTTGTTTGGAAGTTGTGCGGCCAACCTCTTTCCTATGCTCCATTCCTTTAGATCGATTCTTGCCTCCGCTCTCTCCCTCGCCTTTTTGTTTGTCATCGTGTTTGGACGACCTTTCCACCCGGTTAGCTCGGCTAGCTTCTCGACCGGATTGATGATTTGCTCGAATTGTTGCCCTGACCTTAGCGGAGAGAGCGTGGAGAGTGACATTCAATCCTGCAATAGTTGCATGCATGGCTTATTCCCTGGCATCATGCTCGCACACCACTCTTAGTTGCTCCTGCTAAAGATGTTGAATCTGCTTCTCTAATTTCTGGAAAGTTGGGTTAGTTGCTGCATTGATTCACGTTGCATCACAAATCATGGGAGCATTTACCAACCTATGAGATGGGACATTAGTCTCGTTAGCGGCTGGTGGTGGTAACGCTTGACTCGTGGGCTCTCCCGGCCTAACAGGTGCCACTATCTCGGTCTCCTGGATAGCAACATGGACTGGGTACAAATTGCCTATCCTGAGCGATGAGATTGTTACAAACCTTCGACTCCCCACTACATTACTTCATTCCGGGATTTTTCTCTCCATTCTTGACCTAATAACTACCATGGTTAATATGACTGATAACTGTTTCCCACAGACGGCTCCAAATTTGTTAAGGAAAATAACAAAGAATTTCCCAAGTAGAAAAACTATTACTGTCAGAAAAGAGAAGTTACATCTATTTACAGTTTCTCCCTTATTTATATCTTTTTTCCCGTTCACAGGAGGTTACAATGACCATTATTTCCACTAATTACACTCGTAACTCCATTTACATCATGGACCCTAAATTTATGACTGAATTGCTGAGTGGTTTGACTAAGACTTATAATGACTAAGTCAAGATTTAAACCGTTTATCTTTTAGGATGCGCTCGGTCTATTTTGAATGCATGCTTAGCTTCCTTGCTCGGTCTTCTTGTTCGGTTTTGGAATCTCGCTAGTCAGAGCGATACCTGCTCGGCTATTCTTTTTCAACTTTAGTTTAACCTGTTTAGATCGTCAACGTGTTCGTCGAAGTTGTTCATTGTTACCTTTCTTTACCGGTCCAACCTCACGTTCCAGCTCTACTCTCAAATATGCTCGACTTCTTCCTTGTTGTATGCTAATATTACTTTCCAGTTCAAGCTTGTCCTTTGCTCTCTCACCATATTCTTCTGCCTTGGTGTTTCTTTTTCCTATCCGGGGAATACCCCCTCATCAGTTGTTGATGTTATAGGTTATGCTTTATCAATTCAAATGCAGGTAGATGTTCTTGAACCTGCGAGCTATCACGATATTATGTAGAGTGGCGATAAAGAGAAATGACTGAAGGATTTCTCATGAATAAGGTCCCTTAGATTCTTTTGAAACAACCAAATGTTAGAAGTTTGTTGGGTGTATAAAGATCTACAAGAGAAAATGAAGCATTCTTAAAGTTGAAGTATCCATATGCAAATTTAGACTAGTAGCTAAGGGATTCATGCAAAATGAGGGTTCTAATTTCAATGAAATTTTCCAATCAATTATGAATTAAACCTCAATAAGGGTGATGATGTCAAATCTTGCTAGATTTGATCTTGATTGAGATCAAATAGATGATGCTAATGCCATATAGCATGAAGAATTGGAAGATACAATTTATATGTCTTAGCCAAACGTCTGAAGATATAAAGAAAACAAATTTGTGTGTATGTGTCTAAAAGACCCCTCTATGGATTGAAATAATCGATAAGGTAGTAAAATAAAATATTTAAGTCTTTTCTGAGGCCCATCAAGTATGTGAGGAGGTTATGAAAGTTGTGTCCATTTTAATAGGTAAACATATATAGAGAGACAAATAATGTTTCTATTCTATATTGATAATATCCTAATGGCTGGAAAGCGCCGGAGGAGAATCGAAAGAGTGACGGTATAGTTGAAGAAAGAGTTTGAGATGAAGGATATAATTGAGGCTAGAAAGATACTTCATATTGAGGTAAAAAATAACATGCTGATATGGTATTTATTCTCATCTCAACAAAAATATATGTACAAATGTTCTAAAGAAGTTTGAAATAACCGGAGCCCGGAAGTTTGGAACTCATATTGGTGCCAATTTTAAACTAAGTACCACTCAAAGACCAATGAACTAAATCATAAGCAGTTCATGCATGTGATATCTTCTACAATACCAATGAAAGCATAATGTATGAAATGATATGCATGAGACCTAATTTTGCTTACTATTTTAGTGCTTTGAGTAGATTTATGTTAAATATGAGGAAGCGTCATTAGCAATCCCTCAAATGGATCATGAGATACTTGAAGAGTTTGACTGAATTTGGATTATGTTAATATCAGAACTAAAAGTCTGATCAGAATTAGCTCGATCGTGTTTATAGACACTTGGTATGGGATCCATATGGTCCCTTGCGTAGCCCGTAGGCGTGGTCATAGACTCGGTTATGATTGTAAGAATGGATAAATCGTAGTAATAAACACATATAATGGTGAAAGCGATAAAATATATGAGTAAGATGAATAAGAGTTTAGATGCCTCATTAAAAACCCCTATTGCGCCATCAGAGAAAAAAAGAGCACATCCAGATAATTATCAAGATTGGCGATACAACTTTAAATGATTTACATTCCATGGGTGCTAGAGATAGGCTCCACTATGACCTTTAGAGATAACGGTATACGGTCCTTCCTAATTGGGGCCTAACATGCCAGCTGCTATTTCACCCTCTCCTTAGAATACCTTCTTCGTTATCGTGTCGTCGACCTGGAAACTATGTGGTTTAAGCTGCGCATTGAATCGTCCCCTCATCAGGATCTTGTAATGCTCTGCTTGAACGCGTGCTTGATCGCGACGTTCTTCTATAAGTTCAATAATTTTTGAACGACTGGTGAGGCAGTATCTTCTTCGTAACTCACAATCCGATAGCTTGGCATAATTATTTATGTTAGTACCATGACTTTACTTCCGTAAACGAGGGAAAATAAGCCGGTTGTAGCTTGAAGGGTAGTTCGGTATGCCCATAGGACCTCCGCCAATTTGTCGGGCCATTTGCTTTGGCTCCTTCAAGCTTCCTTTTGATCCCTTTTAATATTGTTCTGGTGGTGACTTCGATTTGTCAGTTCCCTTAGGGTAATCTTGTGTGTGGAAATACTGGTCGATTCCATACAGTTTACAAAATGTTGTTACCACCGAGTTTTAGAATTAGCGGTTGTTGTCTGTCATTAATACATGGGGTATGTTAAACCTACGTAGTATTTGATGGTCAATGAAGTTATATACCTCTGGGGCTCGGGTTCAGAATAGGGCATTGGCTTTTAGCCCTTTTGAAAAGTAGTCCACGCCGAAAATTAAAAACTGACGTTTGCCAGTCACCATAAGAATCGATCCTATAAGGTCGATGCCCCATTTGTAAAAGGGAAAAGAACAAGGACAACTTGCATAGGCTCGCTCGATAGGTTCCTAGTATTGGAGAAAAATTAGCACTATTGAAATTCATGAACCAGTCGTTTTGCATCGCTTTCCAATTCTGGACAATAATATACTACTAGTAGAAAACGTCGAATGAGGCTTCGATACCCATAGTGCGCCCCTGCTTCTCATATGTGTAAGTCGTGCAGAACTGAGGTAGCTTCCGTTTAGTCAAGTTAATGTAGCAAAGGTCAAATAACATTTTTATGTATAAGAAGTTGTCCAACGCATACTATTTGGCCGCCCGTTGCTTGAGAGTTCAAGCAGCGTTCTTATCGGTCGGTAAAATGACGGAGTTTCGGTATAGTAGGTAAGGCTGTCTTTAATCTTTTGGGGTGTCAACTACATGGATCTTTTTGTTCCTATTGATGGGCTATGTTGTCCGTAGTTACTAGGTGATAACTAGGGGATGCTCCCTCAAGGTTGCAGCCTTTGCAAGTGTATCTGCAGTGGAGTTTTCCTGCCCGGGAGCATGCTCATACGACACCGTTACAAACTTGGACTCACACTCCTTGATTATTGCTAAGTAGATCTGTATCCCCTCTTTTTTTGAATCATAAGTTCCTTTGGCATAGTTAATGACCAACTGCGAGTCTAAACGGATTCGTAGCAGACGAACCCCACATATCAAAGTCAGCTTTGATGAGTCCGAATTTAGAATACTCCCCGGAAGGGCGAATCAGTGTAATTCTCTCCAAAAATCCGGACAGAACTTTTGGACCGGACAGATCACTTCGAACCAGTATGAGCCTAAGGCTGTTCGAACTATGACAAAAGTACTAAAAAACCTAAACACTTCTTGACTAAGCTACCTGTCCTCCTGCTTAGAACTCATGGGTCTTTAAACATGACCCGGGTCCATTAAACTTGACCCGAAAGCCCATAAGGGCCCAAATTTCATACTATAAATACCCAACCACCAGCATTAACTGTGGGTAAGAAAAATTAACTGCTGCCAAGCTGCTTAATTCTCTCTCCACATTAAAAACACTTTGAAACACCCTTAAACACCCTCACACCACCGTAAAACACCCTTACACCGCCTTAAAACTCCACTTGAAATTACCAGCCTACCCTCAGGCTACTTTTATCCACACCAAGCTTCGTGCCACAAATGGTTGTCTCATATTCTGCAATGTTATTTGTAACCGAGAAATTAAATCGGATAGCTTGTTTTATCTCTTCACCCGTAGGTAAACGGATTACGACCACTGTACCACTACCAGATATGCTCGAAGCCCCATCGGTTTGGACCACCCATTCCATGCGCTCGGTTTTCGTAGCCGCACTCTCTGGATGAGATACTTCTCTAGATGAGGAGAACTCGGTTATGAAATCAGCTATGGCTTGTCCCTTTATAGCGGTACATGGTTCAAACTGGATTTCATATTCCCCCCAGGTCAATCCTCCATTTCGTTAGTTGATCTAATGCATCAGGTTTTTGCAGCATAGCTTTTAAAGGAATGTTATTCGTACTCAGATCATATGTCTTTGAAAAGAAGGTCGTATTTTACGAGCGGCTGTGACTAGGCCGAACATGAGTTTTCCCAGGTTGAGGTACCTTGTTTCGGCATCGACCAGGGTTTTGCTTGGGTAGTCGATAGGTCGTTGAATTTTTCCTAGTTCACGTACCAGAACTGCACTAATCGAAAAGGGAGAAACTGGCAAGTGTAAAAATAGCGGCTCACTATCAAGGGTGCATATATGATCTTTAGAGAAGTAAGGTAATTTTTTAACTCAGTGAATGGCTAGTCGTATTCCTCCATCGAGTCAGCCCTTGTGCGCGTCTTCACAATCATATCATCAATATACGCTTCCATGTGTTTCACCAAATGGTCTCTAAAAATATGGTTGATTATGAGTTGATATAGGGATCCCACATTCTTCAACCCAAACGGCATCTCCGTGTAACAATATAAACCACAATCATTTTGAAAGGCCGTGTGTTCTTCGTCTGACGGGTTGAGACGGATCTGATTGTATCCTGAGTAAGCATCCATGAATGACAGGGATTCGATTCCTAATGCGGAATCTATGAGCTGGTCAATATGGGGCAAGAGAAAAGCATCTTTGGGGCATGTTTGATTAAGGTCAGTGAAGTCTATGCACATGCGCCACTCACTTCCTTCATTCTTAACCAGGATCGGGTTTGCTACCGAGACCGGATACTTGGCTCCCCTGATGTGACCTACTCGGGATAACTTCGTTACCTCGGCCAATATAGTTTCCTGCTTCTCGGTGGAGAAAGATCGTCGCTCTGCCGTACGGATTTTGCATATGAATCGATTGCTAACTCGTGACAGATAACTGAAGGCCAACACCTGAGACATTGCTTGCCTTCCACGGAAACACATCCAAAGTTTTTGCTAATAATTCAATCAAATATTGCTTGAAAAGAAAAGATAATTTATTACCCAATCATAGCATGTGCCCCCCTGCTATTGCCTCCTCCATCGAATCCGAAAGACTGTCTTCGGGCTACTCTACTTCGCATAGGTCATCGTCTGGGACATGCGGGGGGGGGGGGGGGGGGGGGGGGGGGAGGGTATTAACTCCCTCTTCGTGAACCTACTCGCCAGCTAGTAGTTATCTGAGGGGTTTGGCGGGGTCGACGGTGACTCCGTAACACGTTGTCACCGTACGTTGGATCCCTTGAATAATAATGACCTTGCTTCCGACCGAGTACTTTATATGCTGTGTGAATGTACATGGGGTCACCTACATCCTGTGCAACCAAGGGCGACAGATTATCGTGTGATAAGGTTTGGGCGCATCAGAGATCATAAACATTGGTTTAAGCTCGCACTTAGTGGCCCCATAACCTACTTTGACCATCTGTTCTACCTCCCCAACGCACTGAGATGTTTTCCCCTCATACCCGATCAAGGTCGGCTGGGTAGTCTTGTAGGGCGGAACCTTTTGTATATAATCGTAACTCTCTTTGAATATAATGTTGGTCGAGCTGCTCTCATCTACCAGTATTCGGGTGATCATGACACCTCCAATGTCTAAATTTATTGCACGTATCTTTATAAGGTGTACTGACACCTCTTAGGTCATTGTTTTTGAATATAAGGTCTGTCACAGGGTCTCGATAATTTAGGTAGGATGAGGAGTCAACATCATACACGTCGATATCAGACCCCGTCCTTTTACCATAATTTGTTCCTTGTGACACTGCATAATTTCCCCCAACGATGGTGAAAAGAGATGGGTTGATGTCTTGCCTCACGGAAACGACATTACTAGCTACCTTGGATCTCTATCCACTGATAAATATGGGAAGAAATGGGATTTTGGAACCCCCCCCCCCCTCCAAGTTGTCTATTATAGTGGAGTGTCCCCCTACAATGGTGAGCAGCCACTGCTGCTTGGCAGCGTTGGCCTGCTCCTTGTTACTAGGCATGTCTTCTGCAGCAGGGCACGTAGCATCCCTTCGATCGAGTTGGAGATGTCGATCTTGTTGCTTGATAAACTATATGAGCTCATCGTTGTCTATAAGTTGTTGGATCTCCTACATAAGTTTCCAACATTCGTCAGTAGAGTGCTCATGGTCATTGCGGTAAGAACAAAAATATATATTCCATCGTTTGAAACCAGGGGCGCTCGTTACTCGTGGAGTTTGATACTTCATATTGCCCTTCGTTCAAATATATACGACTGATATGGAACTCCCTTAGCAAGCTGAACTACGTGGAAGGATTTTCATAATGTTGAGGCCTTCGAGTAATGTCCCTTCGAGGTGCATCGTGAGTCTTTTTTTGGTCAGGCAGTACCTGCTTAGATATAAAAATGTGTGTGCCATGTGAATCCCCTCTCCGAGCATCTTCCACCCTGATAAATATATCTGCGCAGGTGAGAAGATCTCCCATCATTTTTGTCGGGAAATTGATCCGGTCGGCATACAGTTCCCCCCGCCGATCGAGGCCTCTCTTGAGGGAGGCCACCCCATGTTCTCCTCTAGATATGGCAAAGCGTTCATGGCGTGAACAAAACGTCGGACATAACTTTTAAGTGAGTCATGTCGCTTCTGGTAAAGGTTCATGATCGAGTCTCTCTCATGCCTGAGCTCCTTATTGCCGATGAACCTTTCCATGAAGGCCTTCTATTAGCTGGCAAAATCGTAAATGAATCCTTTAGGCAGACTGCTGAACAAGTCCATCGCATTTCCCTTGAGTGCCATAGATATGGCTCAGCACATCATAGTGTTATCTGGATTGAACGCCATCATCATGTTATAGAATTGTTCAAGGTGTCTCTACAGGTCGCCCATCCTATCGTAGCCCTTCATCCTGAAGGGGTCAAATTTCCTTGATAGCTGTGCTTCGAGGATCTTCTCCGAAAAAGTGACTCTTTGAGGATGTAACTGGACATTCTGGGTCGCACGTGGTTGTAGTGAACGTCCTCGTCCTCTCGGGAGTTTTTCGATGTGGTGGCGCGCGCCTCTTACCTAGGCTATTGCTCATTGGAGCCTTTCTTAACCCCGGTTTTTTCTTCTTCCTCCTTTTTGTCATCACGCTTGGAGGACCGGTCTCTACAATTTTCCCGGCTGGTCTCGGGTCCCGTTTAGTGATTAACTCGGCTAGCTCCCCATACCTTGGCAGTCAGAGCATGAAGAGCGTCATTTATCCCCGCTATGGTAGCATGCATGGCTTCTTCGCTGGCATGTCGCTGGCGTGCCAATTCGATTTGCTGCTACAGCAGAGGCTGAAGCTGCTGTTCTAGTTGCTGGTATGTTGGTGTTATCGCCGAGTTATCTACCGGTATGTCATGCATAGCGGGAGCTACTACATACCCTAGCAGAAAGACTTCTGGTCTGGTCCCTACCACTGGTTGCAACACCTGTGCCGCCGGCTCTACAAGTTCAACGGGGACTGCTGCCACGACCTCCATATTAGTGGCGGTGATAGGACGTAATATGTCATGCCTCAATGTTAGATTCAAGATCGATCGATGATTCCCCGTTGCTTCACTCGAATATGAGACGTTTCTCTCAATCCCTGACCTATTAACTACATCGTTAACGTATCTTAGTGCTTTGTTCTTTCCCACAAATGATGCCAAATATTTTATGAGGAAATAACAAAAGACAATGCCAAGTATAAACTTTTTATGATAAGAGAATAGAACTTACATTTCTTTAGGGTTCTATCCCATATTTATATCTTTATTATCGTTTATCGTTAGTTACTATAGTATTTAATTCCACTAACTACGCGTGAGACTGCATTTACATCATGGGACCTGAATTTATAACTAATGCATTAGTGGTTTGACTGGTTCCATTAAAGTAGCATTAAAATGTTACTCTGGTCATTTTCTTTTTGTAGATCAGGCTCGATCAGTATCATCCACGCGAGAGGTCGAGCGCACTTGCCATCGATCCCCTTCTGCTCAGCCATATGTCTTGCCTAGATTTTTCCTTAAGACAAGTCATCTATCAGCCTCTTTGGTCAATGAAATTTTTTCTCGGTGTGAGATCCATCAATCTATCTTGCTTTGGTCAAGCATGCGTTATTTCCTTATACAGACCTTGGTTATGCTCGATACCTTTATTCTCTTTGTTCGCTGCTTAGATTTATACCGTATTTATGGTCGCTTTATACTTCAAGTGACTTTGTAAACTCGGATACCTTCTTACTTAATTTCAGAGGATACCCTCCCCCCCTCTCCCTCGTCAATACTCTTGTCTTCATTACCAGATAGTTAGAATGATATTGTCACGAAAGTTAGTACGTCGTCAGGTAGCAATAAGTTGAAATTTGAAAGAATCAGGTGAGTCATCAATATTTTCATTCTAAAATACAGAGTCGAGACGAAGAAATTTATCCAAAGAGTATGGACGCGGTAAATATTACCGAGGTAGATAAGAGACTGGAGGTCTAAGTACAGGAATCTTAAAAATTCCTAGGCCTAAAAAATATCAAATGTTGGAATTGTGGGAAGATATGGAATTATAAATATCGTTGCAAAAGAGAACCAAAGGACCATGAGAAGAAGACAAAGGAAAATGTCACTTCAGAAGGAGACGATGCGTTATATGGTCCTTAGAAAGCAGAGAAAAGTCTTGGGTGTTAGACTTCGGAACATCGTTTCACGCTACTTTGAAAAACGAATTCTTCGAGAGGTATGTCCATGGTAACTTTGAAAATGTATATCTTGGTGATGATCATTCTTGTGATATTATGGGTAGAGTACTATGAAGATTAAGTTGAATGGGTCTGTCTGGGAACTGAAAGATGTTAGACATATCCCCGATCTCTGAAAGATTTTTATCTCAAAAGGGAAGTTGGCTAGGGAAGACTACACTACTATCTTCAATGGTGACTATTGGAAGATTTTAAAAGGAGCAACGATAGTTTCTCACGAAAAAATAATGGTACTCTTTACAAGAGAATAAAAACTAGTTCTTCCATTGCAATAACAGCAGGAAGCAAAAATCCAAACTTGTGGCACTAAAAGCTTGGACACGTGAGTGAAAAAGTGTATAAAAATTATATACTCGAAGAGGAAGCTTACAGGTCTTAAGTCAATTGATATAAACATGTGTGAAGATCACATACTTGAAAAACAGAAAAACAGTCACTGTTTAGAAGAGTGGCAGAACCCTAAACAAACAAAGGATAGAGCTTGTTCACTCTGATGTTTGGGGGTCAACAACTGTTTCATCAATAAGAGGGAAACACTACTTCGTGACTTTTATTGATGTTCATTCTCGAAAGGTATGGACTTATTTTCTAAACCATAAATCTGAAGTGCTTGATATTTTTAGGAGATGGAAATCTATAGTAGAGAATGAGACAGGACTGAAGATTAAAAAGCTCACAACTTATAATTATGGTGAATATGAGGACACCAGATTCAATACGTTTTGCTATAAGTACAGAATCAAGATGAAGAAAACAGTTCTAGGTACGCCTCAACACAATGATATTGTCGAATGTATAAACATAACATTAACAGAAAGAGCCAGACGAATTTGTATACAGTTTGGTATATCAAAGCAGTTCTAGGCAGAAGCAGTCAACACAACGGCTTATCAGGTTAATCGAGGCCCATCAGTTCTCTTAGAACATAGAATACCTGATGACATATGGAGTGTTAAGGATATAATGTTATCAAATCTAATAGTTTTTTTTATGTAGAGTATATGTTCATATAAGTGATCAAGACAGGAAACAACTTTACCCCAAATTGAAGAAATGTTTCTAATCGGCTATGGCAAATATGAGTTCGAATATCGTGTTTGGGATGAAGAAAACATGAATATGATACGAAATTAGTGATATACAAGGACAAAGATAAAACCGAAGAAAATAACTCAAAGTCGTACGGATTAGTATTTGCACATATCGAGGGGGGCCTATATAGTCAAGAAATAGAGCCGCTCGGATTACCCCCTCGGCAAGGACAGTTGGTTGGACAGACCGATCAGCAGTAGTCTGATACCCTACAACGGACCGAGGCAGTTCCTGTTTTGAGAAGATCTTCCCGACCTCATGTCCCCAATTTGAGATACTTGAGTTATCTGTTACTGACCGATGAAGGGGAGCTTGAATGCTACGTGTCAATTTCTCAGGCTTCACATGTGCGGGGGACTAAATTTACAAATTTTTAAAATGAAGGGGATGAGTGGAAGACAAAAGTGAATGAAAGGGATTAGGTTGATACAAGTGGTAAACATGAGGGACTAACAAGGATTTTTAGTCGTCTTTATTGCCGAAGAGGTTTCTCTTGCTCTTGAACCCTTTGTCAATCTTAATGTTGCAGTACACAAATTAACCCAAGAAATCGAATATGCTTTAAGTCAATTTAAGCATATAGCAAATGAGAGAGTTCGCTATAAGAAAATTGTTGCTGCTGAAAAAAGATGAGGGACATCTTTGGTGGCCTCGTGGAAAATATATTTCATGGATTTCAATTTGCAGATCTGAATTGATCAAAGGAATCACCTCAGATCCGTGCATAAAAAAGAAACGGAATAGCTTAATACTTCTCACCAAAATAAGACAGAACAGCTCAAATCTAAGCACTCTAAAGAATTAGCTTCAACGAAAAGAAAAATTGATAATCTTCAACTTTCACTCAACAAGATTGAGGATGAGAAGAAAAAATTGGTAGAGGATATGGATGTTCTCAAAACTCAATTCAACAAAGAGAAAAGGCTTGCTGTCATTGTTCTTCAGAATGAATCTGGAAAGATCATGTTAGCAACCATAAAAAATATCGAAGAACAAACATCTGTTAATCTTCTTCGCCAGACTCATGCCACATTTCCTAAGATTGACCTCTCCAATGTTTGGGAGAAGATTCATATCGAAAGTCGCCCCATCGAACAAGCAAAATCAGAAGAAAGTACTTTTGAACAAGGAGAATCTTCTGAAGAAAGCTTTGAGGACAAATAACTAAACTATCTCCTCTTTTTTTTGTCTGTCATTCAATTGTTTTGGAATGACTTGTTTTTTTATAGATGTATTCTTACTTGGCATTTAAAAACTTATTTTTTTAACATCAAATTAAATTGAATGCAGAAAGGCTTTTTTTGTCATATATTCTTATTATGTTTTTTATTTAAAACTTACAAGTCATGTTCACCTCGAAATATAACTTATATCATAACTAAACATACAATTTTTGAAGTGAGAATACTTGAACTTCATTAGTGTGTTTACAGAAGGTTGACACTTTAAATACAAATAACGCACTTATAAAATGTGATACTTCAAATAATGTCGAGCGTTTAGGGAACATATCACATCAAATATTATAATACGTTTAAATAATGTAGCATTTCGAACATTATAGTGTATTTAGAGAACGTAGCACTTCGAATATTATAGTGCTTTTAGATAACGTAACACTTCGAATATGGTTGTCTCTTCAAAAAGTGTATTCAACACTTTAGAATAATTACTCTTGGTCAACTTCAAAGATGATCAGTCTTTGACTAGTTACCAAAATAATTTAAACAAGCATACGTAAACAACCATTGGCCAAAAAATATTTTTTTTATTACTAATATTTGCATAGCACGTCATTAAAACCTCCATGGGCCAACAAGTTAGGAAAGAGTGTGCCAAATAATTGAAAAAAAAATTAAAAGACAGTTACTCCGAGTATAGTTTTAGATGTTGTATATTCTAAGGATGCTGAAGCATCTTCCCCTACTCGTTACAAAGGCGATAAGAATCTTGCTTTATATTTTCCACAACCATATAAGGACCCTCCCAATTAGGGTCATCCTTTTGGGGCTCTTTTACTTAGTATGGAGGAATAACTGCCTTAGAAATTCATTACCCACCTTGAAATCCCTCCTTCTTACCTTTGAATTATATCTACTCCTCGTAAGAGTCTGATAATGAATCATTTTCAAGTGAGCTTTGACTTTATTTTCCTCAATCAAATCCAAAATCTGCGATTTTGCTTTGCCATTCAGGTCTTCGGAATATTGAGCTACTCTAAAAGAAGGAAATGTAGACTCTACAGGACTAACAACATTCATACCATATGATAAAGGAAAAGGAGTTTCTTTAGTAGCTTCCTTAGGAGTTGGTAGATAAGCCCATAACACCTCCTGCAAATAGTTTGGTCATTTCCCTACAACTCATGTCAAATTATTCTTTAAACCTTCCAAAATAGATCTTATTGTCACTTCTACCTGGCCATTTTCTTGGGATGAAAATGTGTGGAAAACATTGCTTTATCCTCATCAAAGCACAAAAAGAAGCTATTTCTTTTTTATTAAATTAAGGACCGTTATCCGTGGTAATTTTTCAAGGTACCCCAAAGCGGCAACAAATACTATGTACTGTGAAATTAATTACATCCTTGGCCTTTGCCCCGGAAAACAGTTCAGCTTTTGCCCACTTCGTAAAATAATTCACTGCCACAATAATCATTTGGCTTCCTTCAGAAGCCATTGGCAATGGTCTCACGAATTCGGTTCCCCATTTGGTCAAAATGGATGGCTTCGGTAATGGACATGAGTAGAACTGCAGGTTTATGAATCAAGTTGGCAAACCATTGACAAGTATCATAACCTCGAACCAAACTATTATTGTCGCTCATAACCGAAGGCCAATAATACCCTGCCAACAAAACTCGACGTGTCAATGCCTTGAACCCGCAATGTGCTGAACCCACTCCATCATGTAGCTCTGACGAAATTTCATGTGATTCATGTTTGCTCAAGCATTGCAATAATAGCTTACTTAACGCTTTCTTGTATAAAACCTCATCTAAAACCATATAGCCACATGTTTTACCTTTCAACTTCTTTGTTAGTTGCATATCTTGAGGCAACGTTCCTTTTAACAAGAAATCTAGAATATCAATTCTCAAATCGCTTCAGATTACATCTGAAGTGACAAACATTTCCTCTGCATATTGGCATTGTTCTGAATTAGTTAAAATCGAAGAACACGCTTGCAACAAAATCCAAAGATATCCTTATGTGTACGCCACGGTTGCCAAAGAATCAGCAACTATATTGTCTCTTCGGCTGATATGCTCTACGGTAACATGATCGAACAGAAGAGTCAAATTTCAAAGCTTGCGAAGATATAAAATTAGATTATTCTTTTTTACTTCAGAAATTCTGGCCACTTGATTTGTTACTAACTGAGAATCTGTTTCGAAACGAACTGAAGTTTCCCCACAGAATCTCGCAAGCCTTAAATTAGACAATACGGCTTCATATTCAACTTCGTTATTCGATGCATGGAAACTAAATTTAATGGATTGAAACATTGTTTCACCAATTGGAGCAATCAGTTGAACTCTAGGACTGCGTCCTAAAATGCTAGAACCCTCATCAGTTCGAGCTATCCACATTGAACCCCTTGGCAAGACTTCTTTATTCAATTCTTTGTCTGATCTGCTTGAATAGAATTCAACAAGAAAATTTGATAAGGCTTGGGCCTTGATAGCCATCAGAGGTGAAAAGACGATATCAAAATATCACAACTCAACTTGCCATTTGGTTATTTTCCTAGAGTTATCGGGGCGTTGTAAAACAAATTTCAATGGGAATGAAGTTTGAACCTCAATAGTGTAAGCTTGAAAATAAGGGCGCAATTTTTTGGCAGCCACTACTTAAGCCAAAGCCAATTTTTCAAGCTTCATGTACCTTTTTTCTGTTGCTACCAGATCTTTACTGACATAATGAACGGGCTTTGAAATTCCTGAATCTTCACTTATCAACAAAGCACTTACCACAAAATCTGATACTACAATATACAAAGAGAGTTGTTCTCCAGTCCGAGGGTTGAGCAGTATTTTAATAATTTTTTAATGCTTGAAAATGATGCTTCACATTCCGAGGTCCACTCAAACTCTTTTGGTCTTCGAAATACTTGGAAGAAAGAGAAATATTTATCAGAAAATCTAGAAATAAACTATTAAGAGTAGCTAACGTCCCTGTTAAAATTTTCACTTCTTTGATAGTTCGAGGTGATGTCATTGATGCCAAAGGTTTTAGTTTTTCTCGGTCAGCTTCCATTCCCTTTTCACTAATAACATAACCCAAAATATTTCCTAATCGAACTCCAAAGGTGCATTTCTCAGGATTTAACTTTAGTCTAATAGCCCTCAAATTCAAAAAAGTCTCCTCCAAATATTCCAAGTGTGGATCGTCTTCTAAACTCTTAACCATCATATCATTAATATACACCTCCATATTACTTCCGATTTGAGAAGCGAAGGCTTTATTTATTAATCTCTGATATGTGGCTCTAACATTCTTTAACCCAATGGGGATAACCCTATAACAATGCAAGCCTTGATCCATGATGAAAGTGGTACTATCTTGATCTTTTGGATCCATCTAAATTTGATTATACCCTGCAAACACATCCATAAAGGTCAAAAATTTACTTCCCGAAGTGGAATCAATCAATTGGTCTATTTGAGGAACGGAGAATGGATCTTTAGGACAGGCTCGATTCAGATCTGTGAAGTCGGCGCACATTATATATTTTATATTCTTATTTTTAACCACCAATGGGTTTGTTATCCATAAAGGATATTATGACTCCCTTATATATCCGACCTTTGATAAATTATCCACCTCGGAAACGATTGATTCTGCTTTCTCAAAAGAAAATTCACGCCTTTTTTATATAATATGTTTGATCTTCAAATTAATTGGTAGGCTATGACATAACACAACAACTTGAACTCCTACCATATCTTCTATTTTCCATGTGAAAACATCCAAACTATGAACAAAAACTGTAATGGCTGCTGACGTAAAACTGGGGTCAGTAAGGTTCCTATTCGAAGTAATTTTTTCACAAAAAACATATTCCTCTATATTTTCACTTACTGTTAAATAAATCAGGGTTTCCCTCGGATCATCAACCCCCTCCTTGAGATCTCAGGTTAACCCCCCTGGTTGTTATTCAACCATTTTATCACCACTCATTGACCCTCGAATCCGAAGAACTGTGGCATAACATTCTCTAGCAACCTTCTGATCACTTCGGACGACCCTCACACGATCTATGATGAAATAATGAAAGCACTGGTGGACCATTGATATAACTCCATACATCCTCGACAGCCAAGATCTTCCAAAAATGGCATTGTAACTCATTGGACAATCCATCACCATGAACAACACCTGAACCTTCTTTCTAAAAGGTCATTTTCCCAAACTCGCCTCTCTCTTGAATTCTCCAATTACTTGTGCTGTTATTCCTGTAAAACCAATGATTGTAAGTTCTGGCTGGGAAATCCGAGGAGGATTACACATTCTTTCATAAGTTGATCTGAAAAGAACATTTGCAGAGCTCTCTCTATCTATCAGTACACATTGGATTTCAACTCCAACTATCTCTGCTCCAATAACCACTGCATCTTCATGAGGACCTGCATTGCCTCTCAGATCATATTTTTCAAAAAGAATAAAGGGAACATATCTCTTACCATACAGATAAGTAGATATTCCTCATTCTATCTGAGTAGCTGAACTTATTACATGTCGTTTTCTAGATTTTGTCATTATTTCCAATCACGGTATCTCCTCTTAAATTTGCTAAAGACTCAAAGTACGCACATAAACTTCGAACAAAGCCTTGTTTCATTGGCTCCTCTACTACCATTAAAACAACCAATCTGAATTTGCATCTAAATATTCTGATGTAGCATCATAATCATCAATATTTGAATCCAGAATCATTAAAAAGTTTGCATGTGCATTCTGATTTGCTGCTTCTGAAGTCGATGCAACAGGGACCTTTAACGCGTTGCTCTGTCCTTTTATATAGGCCAACAATTTTCAATTTTCTACCAATGTATGTACCTCCTTTTTTAACGTAATACGGTTTGCAGTAGCATGTCCGATGTTATTATGATACTTACAAAACCTGTTATTTTGATCCTCCATTGGCCTATTTATCGGGACATGCTTCTTGAAATTCACATACCCCTTTACCCTTTCATAGATTATAGTAACATTCTAAGTTAGCTTATCCACTGATTTTAACTTTTGTTTATGAAACTGGTAACTTTTTGCTTGATTTAAATACCCCCCAGTTCGAGGAGGTAAGTTGTTGTTGTTCCTCAGAAGTGTTGGTTGGGCTGAATTTAAAGATTGCCCTTGATTTTTTGGCACTTGTCCTGAGTTCTTTTGACTAGTTCCAACTACTCCTCAAACTCTAGTCGATTCGTCTACCTTAATCCGGTCCTCCACCTGAGCCATCGGCGATCCAAAAGTCAAATCTCTTCCCTTTGTTTTTTCATTTACTAGATCTCATGGTAATAATCTTTGTCAAAATGTTGCCTTGTTACTAGCTCCTCACAATTGTCTAAACCATCCTTGGTCAACACAAATCGCCTAGTATAGTCCTTCAAATTTTTTTATTCAACCGCATCTCTTTGCTCCCCACAAACCGTATACGAAAAGATGTATAAAAACCTCTAAAGTTGGAAATGGAACCCTTCGAAATTCTATTATACCACTTTCAGGTTGTTCCTTTGAACGTTAGAGAGAAACCTCTACACACCAACATGTCATCGTCCTTGAAATTCATCATGTAATTTTTAAATTATTCGATGTTGTCGTTAGGGTCTTGCATCCCATCGAATTTTACAACATTTGAAATATTAAACCACTTCGCAAGAGAGACAGATCTTATCTCAGTTGTCAAAGGAGAATTTCTCTCGTCAACACCCTGAACATATTTATTCTCATTCCCAGCTCCCATCACAGCGTATAAATTCAAATCATCCACCATGTTGTATTGATTCGATGTGTTCCATTTACACCAATCATCTTCCCTCAAACATCATGGTATACTTTCCTTCCTAGCTTTGCATTCCTTTCATAATTTTCGAAGTCGATTTTTTTCTTCTTTCAAAGATCCTCAATACATTTTAAGCTCATATCTTGAACTTTCGATTTATTCGTCACTAGACGTAATATACCTTTATTTGTATTTTTTATCTTTTCGTGAAGTTTGAAGCTCCTTAGAAGATTCGAAACGCGCTTTTTTCTGCTTACTTCTAACCTGGCGAGCTGTGCAAAATCGATCAGATTGATCGTCAACGTCATTTTTGTCATCCAAGTCTCTCTCCTCTGATTTCAGCGTAGCTGACTGGATTTCTTGTTCTCTTTGGTCATATTATTCATTTAGAGCTGTAATTTTGTCTACTAGTTGATTCATTTGCGCTTCAATGTCCGACTGAGTTTGTCGCAATATAATAGATTCCTCCTACATATCATCACTTCCTTGCAAATCATGTTTTAACATATGGTCGAACTAATGGTTCACTTACATTTCTTGGATTCATTGTTGATCAAAACAGTTCTTTAAACAAAAAAATAAAAAGTAATCGAACGAAAACAATATAGGCACCAATCATGATAATCCCTGGTGAAGTCGCCAATTTGATGAGGGTTTTCTATGGTTTGTGTAATAAAATCGAGCAAGTAAAGAGAAGTATAGAGATTTTGAGAGAAGTAGTTTCTAGAGAGAGAAAGCCAAGAAGTGAAATTGGATTAATTTCAAAGTCAGAGACCTTTCTTAGTTCAATCTTGGTCATTATTTAGAGACACGAGGACTTAGGCATAACATAATCGGTTACAAAAAAAGGTTTAATTTTATATTGGTCCCTCACATATTCATAAAGCTCTAAATCTCTCCTATAACTATATAATTTATCATACAAGGTTTTAAATATTAAAATTTTGATTCCTAATGGTATATTTCCTTATCAATGCACAGCTTCTATACATTTCGACGGTACTTATAGGAGGGCTGAATGATAAAAACGAAGTGTTTGTTGACTAATGATCATAGGGGTACCAAGCACATACTTGTTATGAGCTTATTGTACGGATTCATGGGCTAATCCTTTCGAATGTGAGGGACCGTATGAGGTATGGTTTATTCGGGTAGGGTCCGCGAGAAGGATTCATGATCGTGCCTATTTTGGCTAGCTTGGGCTTAAGCGATCAGCTGGCATTTAAGCCAATCAGACCAGTTTTTGCCATTTTGGCCTTGAGTGACCATGTGGTCGCTGAAGCACGTTAGGTCGTGGTGCTCGGTCGCTTCTTGCACCGTAGTTGAGTTTCTTGGGTTCGGGTTCATTTAGTTTACCTTGGAATTATTTTTTCCCTATCAATAAACATTAACAAACTTCATTGTTTAGTTAAGATTATAATAAAGTAGAATTGTTTTCTTAATGTTTTATATATTGTTCTACTTAGGTGTCAACACTCAGAGTTTTTCATGAACACTATATTTATTTGGGTGTTCATAGTATAAAGGATATTTAGATTAAGTAGGATTTTATTTAGAATCTAGTTAAGGTTCAAATTGTAATGTGCTAACTTTCAATTCACATTCGATTAAGTTAAGACAATAAAATGATTAATTTTACTCTTATATTGCTTGTACAGTTTGTATAATTTAATGAACTCAATCCACTTAATTAATACCAGTTGCAAATGGACACATAATAACTGTAGATTCATGTCATTTCTATGTTTCACTTTATAGGATGTCAAATTTCGTTTACCTGATAGTTGGAAATATGACTATTGTGAGAATTGTTATAAAATATACAAGTCATATCAAGTCTTCCTTAGTTATTTTGTTGAAAATCATATAAACTGATAAGGTGTGTTGTAATATTTATAAAATAACAATCCTAGATTAAGATTATAAATATTTCATAAATTGGAAATATTTCATCCATATGTTTTGAAAGTATCTAAACTGTTGTAAGTATAATTTCAATTAAACAACATTCAATTTATTGGACATATAAGTAACTAAAGGCTCCTTATAGAATATATAATATATATATATATTAATTGGATTGATGTTATATCGCAATGGAGGATCCACTAATCTAACATTATAGATATATGGACCTAAAAGTCTGATAAGGTTATGGTTCATACTGGATAGAAGACCATAACACTGTATCAGCAATAACCCTTTCGGTAAAGTTAGTAGAGAATAATTTTTATTAAGAGTATACAAACAAATATATTATCTTGAGTCCAAATAGATTCACAAACAAATATATTATCTTGAGTCCAAATAGATTCACAAGTACTTGTATATAAATATGGATGATGAAGAAAAAGGATAATATTGTATTCTTCTTCATCACAAATTTTAGAATTTTTTGTATCTCTCAAAATCCTAAATCACATGATACCATCTACTACATATCCATTCAGAGTTCATAGTAATCGCTTGTTCATGTAACTATTGGAACATATTGTTTATACACCCTTGGAAGGCTTCTCGACATCTTTTATTTCGTTGTCAAAATATACACATATGATGCATACATGTACATAAGTTAAAAGTAGTTATGAAGTTAGTTACTTGAACTGAAAATAATTACAACTTTGGTTATTTTAGCTTATGATTAGTTATCTCAACTTTATATAAATATCAAATATAATTTTTTATAATTTATTTTTTAATCATCATTTATTATTTTGTGGTTATATAAGTATTCAATCTGAACTACGTAAAATAGTTGTATTACTGTTCGATATGTTTTTGGTGTTTTGTGTAATATTTCGGTTGAATTTTATAATTTTGAAAAACATATATATGAAAATTTAAACTACATATTAAATTAATTATATTACTAATTAATTACAGTAATATTAAACTTAAAATTATATGTTAAAATGAATACCACATAAAATAACAATTCAAATAAGTAAAACTAAAAAAAACTTATAATTTGTTTGTCAATAAATATAATTTTTTAAATTTATTTTCTTTATCAATTAATTTTTAAAATCATATACATAATCATAATATATGGCAAAGTACTACTTAATATCCGAAACCAAAATTACATAACTTATATCACACAAAACGGACTAAATACAACGTACCTCCAACCAATTTTACCAGTTACCATTTAATATTGAATTTATTATATACCCTAAATACTTTTTACTCGCTATATAAGCTTTACTCTGAGTCTTATTCCCTTCTTTTCTGTCTTCTATTTTTTTCTTTTTATTCATGATTTTCTTATTTCTTATCTAAATATAAATAAATGGAATCCAACCATTTAACCCAAACAATAAACAATAAACTAGCAAAAAAAACGAATCAAAATTAAAACAAAGATAAAAATCAACTTGATAACGGATTTTGATTCTTCTTATTTCATTATCTATGACTGCAAAGATCAAGATATGTTCATTTCTATTCCATAACTTTATTGAAATATTGGTTTTACAGTGAGCTCGCTTATGTAAAGAATCATCAATAAACGAACAAGCGAGATAAATGGCAAATCAAATTGTGACCTCTTTCGTCAGAAAATTATTTGCATATTCTCTCTCTTTCATTGTATATCGTTAAAAAATAATTCACAAATGAATTAAAATCTAAGTATAATTAATTGATCAATAGATAAAACAAATGTATGAAAAGAAAAAAAGATTTTTGGGCAAAAAATGTGATAGTTGTTGTAGGAAGACGACAACTTAAACCCAAAGCGCGAATGTATATACGAAACACAAATTGTGAATCTTTTTTTTTGGCAAAGTGCGAATACAAATTGCGAATAAAAAACCAAGAATTCAAATATTTTATAAACAATTGCAAACTAAGAATCATATGTTAAACCCGAACTGATAACCATGGGTGAAACACAATATCACGAATCATGCGTTAAATCCGAACTAAGAATCAAGTGTTAAATACGAATTGAGAATCATATGTTAAATCTAACCTGAGAATTATCAGTTAAATGCGAGCTAAGAATCATGGGTGAAACTTGAATCGTGAATAATGTGTTAAACCTGAATTGAGAATCAAAGATTATATATGAAACGAGAATCAAAGATTAAATGTGAACTGAGAATCAAAGATTAATGTGAATTGCAAATTATCGGTTAAATTCGAACTGAGAATCAAGTTTAAATGTGAATCCCAAATCATGGGTTAAATATGAACTGAGAATCAAGTGTTAAATGTGAATCGCAAATCATTGGTAAAATCTGAACTGGAAATCAAGTATTATAAGTGAATCGCAATCATGGGTTAGATACAAATTGATAATCATTGGTTAAATGCGAATTTAGAATCATTTGTTAAATGCAAACTAAGAATAAAGTGTTAAATGTAAATTGAGAATCATGGGTTAAATGCAAACTAAGAATCATGGGTTAAACGCGGAATTGTAAATCATGTGTTAAATCGAAACTAAGAATCATGGGTTAAATGCAAACTTAGACTCATGGGTTAAACACAAATCACGGATCATGTGTTAAATCCGAACTGAGAATCAATGGTTAAATCAGAACTAAGAATCGCAGGCTAAATACGAACGGAGAATCGAGGGTTAAATACGAATCGCGAGTCATATAGTAAATACCAATTGAGAATCGAGGGTTAAGTAGAAATCGATACCAACTGAGAATCATAGGTTAAATACGAACAGATAATCATGGTTTAAATACAAATCACGGGTTAAATAGAAATCGTGAATCATATGTTATATATCGACGGAGAATCATAGGTTAAATACACATGAATAATCATGGTTTGAACATGAATCCCATGTTAATTGTAAATCGTGAATTATGGGTTAAAGGGAAATTGAAGATCATGTGTCGATGTGAAACTCATTGATTAAATTTGAAGCGTGAATTATTGTTTAATTTGTCTAGTGAAAATAAAATCTAAAATAACTAAAAAAATAATACCATTTATGAATCTAGTTTTTTTTTTTAAAATCGAAATCAATAATAGTTTCAAATTTTGATTCAAAATTAAATTTAAAAAATACAGAGTTAGAAAAATTAATATATAAAAATACTATTTTTCATATAAATAAAAATTATTATAGATAATTCACGTGATTTAAATATTCATTACACTTTTACTTTTTATTCGACGGACGTTCTAGAGAAAAGGGTCAGCATTCCATTTTAAATGTCGTTTCCAAAAAATAATGTAGTATTAAATGTTATTTTATTAGATTAACAAAATATTTTTATTACATTCCGCCAACTATTTGTTAGTTAAAAAAGCTATTGTGTTATATGTATATATATTTGTGTCTAACTTTGAATGCCTATTGTAGCCGAATAATGTTTTCAAAAACTTGTTTAATGGTAATTTAATTTGTAATTTGGGCTGGAAAGAGTAATTGTCTCTATGCTAACTGCGGCATTGGGGCTATAATTTTACAGTTGGGCTACGTTCATTGTTTGTCACACAGCTTTGTCAGTTTCTCAAAATTGGGCTTTATCTCATTGTTTCACTCAGGAGGAATTATGCTCCATCATTTAGGTTAACCAGAAAAAAATGATTTCCTTTTCATTTTTACATGGAATATTAGTACTAACATTAAATACCGGAGATGATAAGTTTTCTTGAATCAAGCAGTCTTTTCGGATTTAATGGGTTAAGATATGTGAACTATAAAAAAATTTCGTTGGAATAGGTTATGAATTTGAAAACTAATTTCTTGAAGAATTCGGGTTAGTTGTGGATTTAAAAGATTTTATGGATATCAATTCAAACCTGATTCACCCAATAATATCCGACAGGTATATGTTTAATATTATTTAAAATAATATATTATTTATTAAATTCTAAAAGAAAATCTAACATTTTATAAAAAGATTACGATTGAATAAATATTTACTGGATATGTGTGAGTGGATAGAAAAATTTGACCGATTTGGATATGAAAGAAAAATTAAGGTTTGGATTTGGGTTCGACCAAATAAAAACGAATTTTGAATTCAGATTTATATCTGTACCAATCTACTACATACAATTTTAATTCATGATGTTTTTATGGTAAGTATCCCAGTTTTGGAGATCGAAACACAAAAAATTAAATTTGATATACTATATTAAAATAAAATCTAAATAATAATAAAAGGATAAAAATAACTTTTTCCAAATTTATGGCCATCTCCCCTGAAAAATATAACAGTTTTTCCACAGTAGGTCTTATTTGCATGACTATTTTTTGAGCTGTTTGTTCCTGAAAATAATGTACACACACAATAGTATGCAATGTTGAATACAAAATAGAGGCAACTATAATACTTCAAGAGAATGACCGAAGATCAATTTAGTTGGATGTAACTAAAATGCAGTGAAACCATCAACTTATAAAAAATTTGATACAAGATTAACCCTCCACGTAAAATAATATCACACCTGTTTCCTAAAAATTTAGAAACAGTTTAGGAGTTAAATCACCCCAGGAAAAAATAAAATATTTAAAAACAGTTTAGGAGTTAAATCACCCAAGGAAAAAAAAAAACCAGACAGCACAAGTGAAACAAAACATGTTCTAAGATTCCAAGTCTGCTGTCCCAAAACTTATTTCGAGATAAGCTCAATGGGTTATTTCAAAAAAAAAAAAACCAGAATTAAGTTTGAGTGGAATAGATAGAACATCCGAAGTTATATTAACATCCTACGTAGTAATTATCAAAGCTATATTAAAAAGGGTAGCTAGCTATCATTTTATATCTATAATTAAGTTTTATTTCAGAGGTTCATAAATGAAAATTGAACTTGAAGTAGGACAATCCAAAAAAATATTATAGGCAGCTCTAAACAAGTTTTGCAATTATTTTATACAAAATTTTCACGTTTAAAAACAATTTAATTTTCCATTTTGTAATTTATTCTTTTAATATAATTTTCTGAACAAACAATATGAAACGAATAAAAATTCAGATTAAGGAACAAGGGATGAGGTATAATTTTTTTTTTTTGTAAGATGAGGTATAAATTCAGCCAAGAACCTCAAGCTATCAATTAAAATAAGAAACTGATAGAAAAGAAGGATCAGATAGGAGTACTATGAAAAATAAAAGGTAAACAATTGTAGCAAAAATGTTTAGAAAATCTAAACCTGTTTAAAAGAAAAGGTAAACAATTGTAACAAAAATGTTTAAAAAATCTAAAACTCTTTCAGAAGATTTAAATATGTGTGGGTAACTAATTAAAATCTCTTAATTCTATTTATACGAAACGACGGATTCTGTACAAATTAAAAATGAATTATCAATTTTTTTTAATATAAATAAAAAAAATCATCATTGAATTTTATTTAGTCTCATATATTTTATTTGTAGCTAACTTTTTTATTACAAATAAGAAACAAGTAATTTATTTATAATTATTAATAAGCTCATCATTTGTTTAGCTAGTCAATAATTAATATTATATTTTAGATTTTTTTTTATTTTTTGTTTGTTTGTGTGGTGTACTGATAGGCCATATCGTCCTAATTCAACCGAACATCACTAGGCCTACCAACAAGAACACATTCTGATCCAACATCCAAGGTAGCTCAACAATCGATAGAACAATCGTCTTAATCAATGAATCTCCTTAACAAACTCATCAACACCCCTAAACACCTTTTCGTAGCCTAATCAACAAGCTTTTCAACAACCTTCTTCGATGACAAATCGATTTTGTCAAGTTGTTGGAGTGCTCGTTCAGTATTATTTAAACCCTTGTAGTCAACCTCCATACCCCGCGAATCCTTATTATCCAAGTCCTAACCATCCTTATCCGAAAATATACGAGCGTCAAGTTACAATTGTGGACGAAATGATTACGCTAAGGGTGAGTCCTATCTTTGAAGGTCTAAAATGGCCAGGTCACCATTGAAAACTAAAACTTTAGCTCGAGAATTACCTCAAAAGTTTGATCTATATAAGTTGGAAAAGTACGACATCTGAATATCATATCCACCAGATAGAGCAATTCAAGAATGTAGTGATAAGCTTCAGAGGGGACGAACTTTGCAGGACTTCTCAATGGATTTTAAAAGAAATACACTTATATGTTTCAGTCAACAACTATCAGGGTCGATCCAAAACTTTGAGACATTATTGTCAATGCTCATAGACCATTTCGTTGGGATTAAGATCATTAAGGGGATGATGATTACATAATTTACGGCAAGCAAGATTGGAATGAGAGTATCAGTGACTACATTCGGAGTTTTATGAGAATGACAAATAGTCTTGAGAATTATCACGAGGTCGTGACATGTGCTTATTTCAAGAAAATAATAATTTTAAGGTTATATCCAGAAGATGTAATGAAAAAGAAAGCTCTATCGTTTTGGACTCTACTAGCCAGATTGATTAACAAATCAAGGTAGAGAAGATTATGCATTTAAGGGTCATGTTGAACCGCCGCCCCCTTGCCCATTTGAACCTACCTTTGTCATCCATAATGATAACTTATCACATAACTCTTTTCGTTTTCCAGCTACCTTCTTGCCCTCAAGCGATGACTAAATTAAACCCGACAAACCTAGACCTGCCAGGATGAGGCCCATAGGACCACATAGGAGAAACCCTACATCAAGAGGTTAGACTGACTGAAATTACATATGGGGTTGGCCATGGAATTACGTAGAGCATTGAGGGTGTTATAACCCTAATGGGAGGAAAAATCATTTTGTCGAGCTACATATGGTATAACTACAATCTAATAGAAAAAATAAGAAATTTTTACATTCTTGAAATTTATTATTTATGATTGAATCAAAAGAATAAATAATTTCAAATAATTTCTATAAAATCCATAATGACATCGGTTATTATACTCAAGATTACAAGGTTTCTAAGAGAGGGGGTTTAAAACTCTTATTGAAGATGAAAAATTTATTGCATTTGTTAAAGTCAAGGCTTATTAGGTTTGAAAGTAATTTAAGTATTATCCTAAACATGAGAAGGATCGAGATCCTAGCATCAAACCTAAAAAAGAACATGTTATGATTATTCAAGACTTACATGAAATATTAGCTGAACCTTACGAGGAAAGTAACTTATATTTTGATGAAAACCAAATACAGGGTAATGACCATCGTTAAGGGTGAGATACTGTATTGGATCGTTTATTCCTCTATGAAGAGGAAAGAATCCAAAGCTCACTGTCATTGAGCTCTCTATCTGTCGATAATTTTTAATAATGATGATCTATAACGGGTGGTTCGACCTTACTATGATGCTGTGCTAATCACCGCTTGTATCACCAACGTTGAAATAAATAGTATACTAATAAATGTTAGTAGTTTGTCTAACATAATGTTCAAAATCATGATTGATAGAATGAATAAACCACCAATCTACCAAATGTCTAGGAAAATAGATAACTTCACGGGACAAGACACCAAAATCTTATGTGAATTAGAGGCCGATATTTACTTAAGAAGGGGTAGTTACAAAAAAAATATTATATACTTCATTTTTTATGGTTCACAATCCTATTTGTTCTAATAATATTATGTTATGATCATGGCTTGATAAAATACATGGTTTTATTCCACTATACATCAATATATGTGCTCTATAATAGATGGTAGAGTGGGAGTCATAAGGGGAGATCAAACTGCCATTAGAGAATGTTATGTTCCATCTTTTGCCTTAAAACATAAGTAGAAATTATAAAAAGTGTCATCTTTTATGTTGAGGGGGTTAATGACGCTCGTGAGGCCTCAAACTTAATAATCGATGGCGAAGTTACAGAATTATTAGAATTTTGCTAGAGGCAAAAAGTTTAAAGATTGGAAAACTTCTTTAAGGTAGTCTCCAGACTGTCTTATTACTATTATTTTTAACTAATATTTTAGACGTGGTTACTTAAAAGTCATATGATGCTATGAGTTCCCACATATATCATATGTCACAAATATCAATAATTCTGGATGTCTATTCTAGTAGACATATGACCAGAGCCTTATTTATTGAAAAATTAAAGGTAATTTCAGTCCAGGTAGATTGACTATCTAAGGTTGAATACATCTGAGATTCTACATATTGAGTATGGATAACCAACCAAGTGTTATTCCAAAAGAAGAATGACATGTGGTGTATGTGTGAAAACTTTATAGAGTTCAATATAACATGTCCTAACTACCCATTCTTAGTACGAAGGATAAACCAATTGATAAATTCAAATTTGGGTAATAAATTGTTTTTTCATTCATGGATATTTAATCAGGTTACAATCATTTACAGATGCACCAACACGAATATACTACTTTCATTAACGACTGAGGTCTTCATTGTTATAGGGTCATGTCGTTCGAAATAAAGAACATAAGGTTTACTAACCAAAGAATCGTTAACAAAATCTTTACTAGTTAGCTATGTGAGAATATGAGGTATACATTGATGATATGTTGTTTAAGAGTCCTAATGACATGTGGTGTATGTGTATTTGGGTTTTAGTCGGGTACACTCTTAGGTTATCTAGTCAATGACAATGCTTTTGAAGTAGATTCTTTATAATTGTAAACCATACCATCCATGCACCATCATGAGTCAATATATGACCCTTCAACGGGTACACTTATTGTTTTGATATGAAAATCTTACATTATTTCTGAATCTATTATCCTTTATATAATACATTCACAAAACATTACTTTAGTACTTCCTAACAATTCTCTATTTTCTGTTATGTTTGGTCGTGGGTCTGTTCCCAGCTCCCACGTCCTTAATGTTGTCCTTTAGCGTCGATCATGGTATGGTTATGCTTTCACACGGATAACGGTTCTGCTTTCAAACGGGCAACGTCTGGTATTTATATTGATGTCTTTTCCCTTGCACTATACTGTTGAGGGTTCCTCGTCATATTCTCCATAAATAAACCATTGTATAGTATCATTCGATTATCGCTTTGTAATTGAAGGTACCTTCTCCTAGTTGATGGGTATAAGTCGGTGACATGGTTATGCCTTATCAAGACTCCCCCTAGTCATTGTAAAAGGGAGCTATAGTTAGGATTTACCTTTTATAAGAATTAGATCCATATGCCATACGAGGTATCTTTTTATCCACCGTGCCCGTTATTCCCTGTTGGCTTTTTTAATTTCTCTTTTTCTGTTTTCCATACTTTATACTTATCACAAAATTTCCTCACCATATTTTTGGCGCCGTCTGTGGGAAAACGGAAAACAATAATTTCTTATATAACTATTTCAACCGTCTGGCGCACCTCTATAAAAAACTAAGCCCGATGGGATTCTTAGGTTTAGATTAGTGTACAATTTCACCGACTCTGTAATTACTAGACTTCCTAATCATGACGAAGATCCCCACCATGTTAGAGAGAGGGATGCTTATTTATACAAGATATTGTTCAACTGGGGGCTCCAACTACCCTTATCCAAATTAATATATTACTTTTTAGGTATATTTGAATCTGTCCCACGTAGATGATAGCCTGTGGATGCCGTCTTCTTCTTAGAGAGATTAGTATAGCTGAATTGTTTTCCAGCATTGATCTATATAAGCTTTTAATGACCTCATACTACTACATATCCACCCGCAGTGAAATTGTTACGCTTCTCGATTCTGAGAAACACCGGAAGCATTCTCTTACTTATATTTCTAGGAATTGGGAGCATCACATTACCAAACATAATCTTCAATAAGAAAGACAATACATTAAAACACGTTAGCATTGGGTTGGTTTGTTTATTTAATTCTTTTTTCACTGTCTATGTTGCTATATTTGATATTTTTCCATTTCAATTTACTGAAGTTACAGATTTGAGAAAATACCAAGAGTTGTGGAAGAAATCATACGATGACCCGTAAGCAAGCCCGTTATAGCATCTGCCAATTGTTGCCTATTCACAGTGGGAGTATGAATATCCACGCCTATTTACGTTTATTAATTTGATTATAGCTAGGTTTTGGCCATTACTGGAAACACAGATGTCTAATGATGAAGATGTTATGCTTACTTCTACTTGGGCACCCATCACTTCAGAGGTCATTGGGTCCATATTGACTGAAAGGGTGTTTTTGATAACCCTAGGGGTGTTGTATTGGACCTTCCCCCTAGAAGACCCAAACATTCAGAGAATTGTACACATTCTATTTTTGGGGAAAATGAGCATTTGAGGTCGGCTCAATAGGCTCGTAGCATGCTCTTATAAATTTGAATGTTTTAGTTGGTTTGCTTTACTGAGTTATATAGCCCGGGCTCAATAAGGCCCCCAGCGTAGCCTTCAAGGCTTGTGGTATGCACTATTTTGCTTTTATTGACCATTCTTAGTCAGGGCTCAGTATGGACCGTTGTGTAGCAAGGAAGGCATGGATCATTTTAGCCATTTCCCACAGATGGCGCCACGACACTATAGCATAATGGAAAAGACATTGGTAGAAGGACTAGATGTCGTCCGTGTGAAAGCAGAACCGTCATCCGTGTGAAGGGATAACCATACCACGGCCGACCCTGAATGGTGGTTACACGAAATAAGGCAACTAAGAGCAATAACGAAGCAACATTAACGTGGGAAAAGGGCATAAATCCACAACCAAACATAGCTGAAAATGGAGAATTGTTAGAAAGTAATGAAGTAATGTATGATGAATGTATTATATAGAGGAGAGAAGATCCAAATATAAAGTAAGATTTTCCTATCGAAAGAATAAGATAATCGCACTTTTTTCTTCTATTTTCCATATTTTATACCTATCACAATATTCCCTAACCAGATTTTGGCACCGTCTGTGGGAAACGCACAACTTGTAGCTCGTACTTGATCAAGTGATAGTGTTCACTAGGTTAGGAATAAAGAGGGAGAATATGGCAGCCCCTCACGGACAAGGTAGGCAAGGCAACCAAAGAACCATGGATAATCCATCCAACAACGAGGCAATCATTGGAGCTGATCACGCTGACCATCGAGAGGTTTACGTTGCAAACCATAATGATGACCAATCCCATATCAATGTTGAAGAGAACACATGTGTAGCTGCACATGGAGAGAACCCCATGAATCTTGGTATGTCTTCTACTCCTTTTAATGTGTAGATCTTGGAGACTCAGATAGTGGATCAACTAATAGCAGCATCGGGCTGCACAATGGCAGCAAGGGAGAGACGAGTAGGTGAGGAACTGCTTTGACCAAATCATCGATACCCTACGCCATTTGAGCTAGAAATTCCTCCATTGGGATGTAGTGAGGGTAGAAGTCCAACAAGAGGATTGTGGGGATGACCTCACTCACAAGAAAAAAAATCATGCCCATAGTGGTAAGCGTATCGATGAGAGTAAGAGCGAAATGATGGGTAGCATCTTCACTTGGTCAGATCAATCCATCCGAGTCGACGATTCAAAGAAGGTGAATCTCACACCTACTTTTCAACTAAATAACATGGATTTTAAACCGTTTGTCACAGAGAATAAGTGTTATGAGGAGGGACCCAAACCGGATATGCATCAATCCTGCCAGGAAATTTACACCTCTGATAGAGAACGTATCCACTATCTACAAAAATACCAAAAGGAGAGACAAATATCAACCGCCGAGGTGCATGTTAGCAGCACCATATAAAATATCCCAACGATCATGGATACCCAAAAGATGAGTGCTGACAAATAAAAGTGGAAATTCAAAGGTTTATTGACAGTGGGGGCCTCTCCAGTTCGTAAAGCAAAGAGAGAATACGGTATCAAAAGAAAAAGTACCCAATTCAACATCGACGAAGGCATCAGACAAGCCTATAGAAAAACAACAATGGCTATGTATTATGTTTTGTGGGGATACCTTGTTAGGAACTGACCCAATGGTACATAATATATATCGTAAGGACTTAGATATTCATTTCGTTGGCAGTTCTTCATATCATAATTTCTGGAAACCATTAACATATCTGACTTTCATGATGATGATTTGGGGGTATTATTACATTTCACGCAGACACACTCAAAATTAATGTTACTATTTCGAGAGTTATGATGACAAGAATATTAGTAAATAGTAGCAGTTCGGCCAATGTTATATTTAAAGCGAGCTACAAGTAGATGCTGGGAGTACCTCATTTCAAGAAAACAGACAAGCAACTAGTCAGCTACAACGGGAAGTCAACTAAATGGGTGGGCGAGCTCAAATTTCCGATCGTAGTATGGCATGGAAACACCAAGAAATTAATGTACATGTTGTTTATGATCGTAGAGGCCCCCCGATCCTACCACGCAAACATAGGGAGACCATGGCTACATAAGCTCGAGGCCATGACTTGCTCATTCAGGCAATGCATCAAGAACCTGATTGAGAATTTAATGAGAATAGTAAAAGGCAACTAGCGGACAATGAGGCAGTGTTATGTCATAACACTGGATCCCTCTAAAGCAACCCAATAGAAATTAATGAGCTATAAGGTGTGGAACCACCAATGACCGATTGATAAAAAATATTAGAGATGGAAGAGCCCAAAGAGAATGAAAAGAATGATGAAACCCCGCACGAAGAAGAAAATGTCCCATTAGAATATGTAATAATCTTGAACAAGATTTTAAAAATAGTTTCATAGTTTTGCTGTAGAAAAAGGAGAACGTATTTGCATGGATGCGGAGAAAGTAACAGGTGTTGACCCAAGCCTTATTTATTATTCCCTAGACATCGATAGTAGTGTTCGGCCAATAAGACAGAAACGGTGTACCTTCTCCCCAAACACGTTAGAGGCAATATTTAGGGAGGTCGATAAGTCACTCAAGTTGGGCCATATTAGGTAGGCGCAGTACCCTAGACATCCATTGCGCATGTGCGTTGATTTCATCGGTTTCAACTAAGCATGTGTGAATGATGCCTTTTCTCTACCAAGAATTTATCAACTAGTTGATGTCGCTTCCGTAAAGAGTTTCTATCATTCATGGATGTGTATTCATGAACCATGTAGACGACGAGCACATGATAATTTAAAATGAACGAGGCCTTTACTTTAAAAAGTTCATGCCATTTGGAATAAAATATTACAAGTCGATATATCAGAGGCTGATCAACAAGGTATTCAAAGGACAACTGGGCCAGCATATGGAAGCTTACATCAATGATATGATTTTGAAAAACAACTCGGGAGAGAAACAACTTGAATTTTTAGGGACGGTTTTCCAAACATTATGGAGTTATTGATTGAAACTTAACTCCTTTAAATGTTCTTTTGATGTACGTAGTGGAAATGTTTTAGGATTTATTGTTAGAAAGAGGGGAATTAAATATGACCCGTATCAGCTAATGGCAATATTAGCCATGAAACCTTCAAGATATATAAAGATATGCAACGTTTAGTTGGACGCTTAGCCTCCCTCTCCCAATCATCTCCAGAACATTCAATAAAAACCAATCATTCTTTAAAATTTTAAATAGAGCCAAAAAGTTCAAGTGGACTGACAAATGCGATGAGGCCTTTCAAGCATTGAAAGCATATTTAACATTTTTAGAAGTGTTAACGACACTAGACCCGGGAGAACACCTCTACATGTACATGTCAGTGTTAATACAATTAGTGAGTGGTGTGCTCGTACGAGAAATGAAGAGTATACATCAGCCGATGTACTACTTCAATAAAGGATTAGTCGCAAAAACTAGGTATCTTAATCTAGAAAAATTGGCCCTTCGTTTAGTGGTCGCATCTAGGCAAATGCGCTCATACTTCCAGAGTCATAGAATCATCCTACGTACCTCATTCCCGTTGTGTAGCATACTTCAAAATCCATATTTTTTGCAAAGGTTAACAAGTTGGTCGGTGGAATTATGAGCATAAAACATATTTTGTGAGTTAAAATCCACGATAAAAGGCCAAATAGTTGCTGATTTCATCAACAAGTTTGTCGGATGCGAGGGTTCAGACGATGGAATAACTAAATACAACACAGACACCCCTCGGTGGAGAACAGAGGGAGATGGTGCATCAAATGAAACTGGGAATAAGGTGCTGGAGTTATATTAAAGACACCAAATGGAGAGGAAATCAGACAAGCAATATGATTCACATTTAAAGTAAAAAAACAATGCGACTGAGTACGAAGGAGTGTTAGCAAGCCATTGACTCATATATGTGGAGCTTGACGTTTGACAGTCCGGTCAGACTCCTAGCTAGTTATGGTTCGGGCCACAAGCTCATTTGAGGTCATATCGGCAAGTACACAGGGGGTACCTAGAATCATTGTAGGAATGGGAAAGCAAGTTCGATGGGGTCGAATACGAACATATACGTCGTTCTGACAACTTAATCGCAGATTCTTTGGCTAAAGCAGCAACTCACGAAGAAAACCCAACCATCCTTACTCAAGTCTCACTGATAGTGGTAGGAGAAATTGAAAATTTGAGGTACATGCACTTAAAACAACACTCCATTGGAGAGATGTATATATTACATATCTTAGGATCCATACCCTACCACCGGAGAAGCAGAAGCGAGATCATTGCAGGTTTGTGCATGCAAATATACACTTCTAAATGACATCCTATACACAAAGAATGTAACTCGTCGCTATTGTGTTGTGTAAATAAAGAAGAAGCAAATATGATACTCCAAATCATGCTTGACGGGGAAGCAGGTGCTCATTGTGGTTATAAGAGCTTCTTAACGAAATTTCTACTTACAGGGTTTTACTGGTCAAAGCTCGCCTCCGATGCATAGGCTGTAGTACAAAAATGTAACCCTTGCCAAAGGCTTTCCAAGAAGCGACATCTATCCAGTGAGCCAATGAGGATCGTACCAATATGGTATCGCTTCGACAAATGGGGGATAGATTTAGTGGGATCCCTTACAATGGATACTGGTAAACGACAATTCCTCGTGATGGCAGTTGATTATCTCACTAAGTGGGTTAAGGCTGAGATCATAAGAGATATGTGACTTTCTTCAAAGTTAAATCATTTCTCGATTAGGGATTTCAAAGATCCTCATGACTGACAATGGGTCTCAATTTCAAATGAAGTCATTACAACATTATGCCAAATGCAAGAAATCACCCAACATTTTTCTACGCCATAATACCCCTAGGAAAATAGCCAGGTTGAGGTTATAAAAACAGCCATCTTAGCAGGAATTAAGAACAAGCTCAAGGGCTCAAAATGAAAATGGCCAAACAAGCTAGCTGAGGTGTTATAATCATATTACACTATACCTCGCTTAGCAACGAAAGATACACCTTTTTCGTTAGTATATGGAATGGTACCAGCAGAGATAATAATACCAAGCCATCTAATATTCAATTACTTAGAGGAGTTGAATGACCAAGAATGATAATCGTCAATTGACATGATCGAAGGAAAGAGGGATCATGCTAAGGTTCGATCTGAGCATTAGAAGAGTTTAATCATAAGAAGATTTAACTGCAAGCTTAAACATTGAAGCTTCAAACTAGGTGACTTAGTAATGAAATAGGCCTTCCAACGAGTTCAAGACAAGAATGCATGCAAGCTAGCTCCGGATTGGGATGGCCCGTACAGATTCATTTTTAAAAGACATCAGAGGGCATATAAACTGGAAGACATATATGGTAATGTATTAAACCATTTATAATTGTAAAACATTTGAAAATGTATCATCATGCTACTTAAGAGCGGTTGTTCGCTTTTTTCCTTTTGGTGGCGCTTAAGGGTTTTTAATAAGGCATATTGTATGCCAAAGTTGTTAATGAAGTCACCTTTTTTGCCAAGTTATCTTTGCATTTTCATTAATATAGAAAATATGAATCTCCATAATTTATAATTATCAAATCAAAGGGGGTGTCACCAATTATCATAAAAGAAAAAAGGCTAAAATGAGCCACAAATAGTTGGCTACGCAACGAGCCATACTGAGCCCTGACTAAGAACAATCAATAAAAGCAAAATAGTGCATACCACAAGCCTTGAAAGCTACACTAAGGGTCATACTGAGCCCAGACTATATAGCTCAATAAAAAAAACCAACTAAAAAATCGAAGTTTATAATACTACGCTACGGGCGATACTAAGGTTATGCTGATAAATCCTATAAAGCGACCTAGCTTGATATCAACACTCAAGGCTTATCTTCATTTGGTACAGATACCCTAAGCTGACCTAGCTTGATATCAACACTCATATTCCATAGCTCAATGATGGTTTCCTTCCGAACCCGCTCCAGGTTTGGCTTCGATCTCCCTAATGCCTCACGTCAATCATAAGCATGAGCCTTGGTGACCAACTCGTTCAGTCATTTCTCAGTATGCTCGAGCTCCAGTCTCAACCGAGTGGCCTCCAAACATATAGTATTATTTTCAAAATGAACCTAGTTGCAGGTAATAGATGACTCCTCAACCTTGACCAACAAACCAGAATTTTGACAAATACGTTTGGTCCCCCGCTTACAGAGGACTTCGTTTTGAACCGTTAAATCTGGTACAATTTTGGTTAACTCATTCTTGAAATAGGTAAAAACAGACATACAATTTCTTAGATATTCTTTCTTCTTCAACAACTTTTCACAATATGCTTTAGAAGCATTGTATCGCTTTTTGTAGCGTGCAGGGTCGATAGTGAGTGTTTTGACAGAACCAAAAGACAAGGGTTCGGGCTAAAAGTCATCCATAATCTTAGCATCAGCAAGGATCATCCTTCGGTAGAAAAGTACCATTGAGTTATGATAATTTTATATAAAGAAAATGTTAAGAAATTAAAACCAATAAAAATTAAACAAATAACTTGTCATAAAAAAATAACAAAATATATACCTCTATCAATAATCCCAGTTGGTGCTGCAGGAGATCTGACATGCTCATGCTATTATGCAAGGTCATCTCATGATAGTGTTTTAATTGTTGGAACCTAAGAGCAGAGGGATTTGGCATGCTAACCGCAAGGGGTCAATCAGATAGTTAGGGTTGAGAGGAGGACGTTAAAGCAATATGACCGACGGAAGAAACAATTTTTAGAGGGTCAGAGGTGATAATGCCAGCACCAGTTTGACGGTTACTTAAATCCACCGAAGACGAGGCTAAAGGATGGAAGTTCAACTCTTTGGCAAGAGGGGTACTATATAGAGCTTGATTATGGTTGGTTGACAGTTCGATTATGGTTGGTTGAACCAAGTGGAGGGGTCTACTCTTTACTAGCACCAGTAGTACTATTTTGAATCCCAACTTTACCAGAAGTTGCATGATCATGTACAGAGACTGCCGTAACTACATTATCTAATCTAGTAAGAGACTTCTCCTCAGCTCTTTTTTGGTTGCTGCAAACTAGGTTCCCGTTCTTCTTTATCACACTTTTCTTTCTTACAAAACCTCTAGTGGACGGACTACTCTGCCCCGTGCTCTTACCTTTCTTTCTTAACAATGATATTTCAATCCAATCTCCCATTTGGACTACTACATGCTACTCAAGAATACATATTCAACTTTAATAAGATATGTTTATTCATTACCAATGGAAAAATGGTCAACCTCGTACATGACTGATAACCATAAAGAACTGAAGACCTCTTTCTTGTAATGTGAATAATAGGATACAACAGTAATCACTTTACCATTATCAATGAATTAATTGGGCCAATTATGGAGTGTGGCCTAAGATTAATATGAATTATAATCGTACAGTTGTACTCTTAAATGGTTCATATCATTGTTTATTTAACTGAGAGAAGTAAGAATGTAGAGAGAGAAACTGATTTTAGAGAGAGAAAATCAGATTGCTAAAGTGATCAATCTCAAAAAGCCAACCCTATTATTAGATCGGGTTTGGCTTTTATATAGTGGCGCAAGAACTTAGTTTTTAACTAAAATAGTTCCATAAAAGGGATAATTACATGTTAGTCCCCGACCTAAATACAAAGTTCCAATTTCTTCCTCTAACTTTACAATCTGTCATATGAAGTTTTATTCTTTACATTCTAGTCCTCGAAGTTCAATTTCATTATCACTAGCGCCCTTAGTTCTTATAGAAGTAAATAAATGAGAACTAACTAGCCTCGAACATATTCAGAGGTGAATAAAATCCCCTTATCCATAATCTGAAGTACTTCAAATATGTTGTTCCACTTTAATTTATGTCAGACACATCGAATTATTTTAACAAGAAATATTTTCCTTATATCATGATTCGAAGCGGAAGCCAAGTATATTGTGGCACTCTAGATGCCAAGTCTATCTCTTAGCAAATAATGACACCCTAGGCAGTAAGTCTGCCCCTAGACCCATATCGTGACAAGCGTTAGATCCTTATCTATGTAACCGCTTCAAATCTGCCCAATTATTGTCCACATCTTCCACTTCTTGATACGTCTTTTCTCTTCTTATAAATATCGATGCGACCCATTGTTTGTTTCACGGACAAAATTCTCTGAGAGAGAAACTACAAAAGTTCAAAATTCCTTTACTACCTTCAACAACTTCTTCAATCTGTTGGCTACATTCACCGGAAAATTCAAACTTTCCGTTCAATCTTTAACTAGTTTAAGAGAAAGCATCTAAAGACTAGAAGATCTAAATCCATAATTCCCGAAAGACCCAAATCTTCGAAATCGGATAACAACGTCTTCGGAGCTTACGACTACCTCTTTATTAGTGAAAGGGCAGTGAATACAGAAAAACTTGATTAATAAGCAACGCTCCCCTTGGTCTGTCTACAAGACAATATATATGATAACTTCGATCCTTCCAAAACTCATGTTTTTTACCTTCTCCTCTTACAGAAGAAAACCAATCATCAAAAACTCGAAGACCAAAGACACCTCGAATCTCACCCTGCCTTACTGGATCATTATCTCGAATTAGTCGTGGAGTGAGCAAATCATCCTCAAAGAAATCTGCACGGACTCGTTTCTCAACCAACCCTCCAAAACCTCACCATCTTCGAACTCCAAGAAAAAATACTTTCATAGCAATAGGAGATGATGCTGATGTCACCTCCCCCTGAGGGAGATTTTTGAGACAGCAACATCGTCTCAACAAAATGCCTCAAGTGATCTTCCACAACTGATGGATGAAGCATCTGAAGGAGAAATAGATTCTGAAGCTACTCAATTAAATAATGAATTTTAAATTAAAGAAGAAGCTTCAAAAGAGTCAGAAAAATGCTTCAAAAGGAAAGGCTCGTAAGACAATAACAAATAATGTTCCTGTCACCATATTCGAGGAGCTGCGTGCGTCAATAGGTGAGAACTTGAGGCCTCTCGAAGCGCATTACATATTGGCTCTAAAAAATATGTTTATAAATATTACGAGGAGAGACAAGTGGGTGATCTAAAGAAGCAATGGGGAATGGGAGATAATATTATACTTCGTCTTCCCAAAGAAGGGGAAACGCCTTTAGATTGTAGAAAAAACGAACTAGTAGTTTACCCAGAGATCATCAACTCAGGTCTTCGATTTCCACTGGAGCCCATGATAGTTGACTACTTCAAAATTTTGGATCTATGACCAACCCAAGTGATACCAAATCAATAGTTCACACTTCTTTCTGTGATCATGACTTCTCTCTTATCCAGAATTCCGATCTACATCGAGGACTTCATTTCTTCGACCAAACTGTCGAAAGAGTCGGTGCTTCTATTTTATTATCTTACCCTGGATGATGACTTAAAGATAATTTATGATCTACTGGAAGCATACACATTTTAGAAGCATAAATCTACATTTATCTCAGGTTTTTTGGAGAATGGTAAAGAAATATCTGAAGCCAACCCATCTAGATTGAACCTCGTCTGGTGGAGTAATCGTAAGTTCTTTTATTTTGTTTCTTCAAATTATATTTTCAACCGATGTTATCTTTATTTCTTATCAAAATTTTATGTTCTGAACCGATAGGTTGTCAGAAGGTTAGTCCATCCTGATTGCAAAGTATTTTTACCAATTTGCAACAGATCAGATAGTCATCTTCCCAAAAAAAAGAGGCGAAAAAGAATAATAAGGCAGCTAGCACATCTGATGCTAACCCTTCAATAGATCCGAAGCCAAAAAGTTCAAAGAGAAAAACAAAATAAACTTCTCCGCCATTGAAGAAAGAATAGAAGATGAACATCTTCAAAAAAGAAGAAAACAATCGTTCTTTCGAAAAATAAAGGCACCACTAAAACGAATCCCCAAAAGCAAGGGAAAAAGAAAGTTGTGGAGATTATCGAAGTATTGTTTGATGGCGACGAAGTTTCAGTTACAGAGAATCAGCAAAGTCAACAAAAAGAAAATGAGACAAGTGTTAAAGACGCTGCCAATCAGCAGAGGGAAACTGTGTCTATAGAAGATAATCGAGGTGATGACTACTTCGATCCTGATAGCCTTATAAACTTTGAAGAATCACAAGAGCTTGCTGGAGACGAGGATCCTATTATTCAGGAAATTCAAGATCATCTGCATAATCTTCATAGAACACCTGCACTTGCTACATCCGAAGCAGCATCTCCTGAGGTTATTGTTCCTACAACCTCCCTTTCTCTCATACCTTGACCTAGCCGAGTGGTCTTTCCTTTATCCGAATACATTTTAGTCTCTCTTTAACCTTTTACTGATCTCGATGATGCACCACAAAAACTGACTAAAGAAATCGAATCCTCTTGAAGTTAGTTAAAACACATGGCTAAAGAGATGGTTCATTACTAAAGAGATGGTTCATTACAAAAGGGAGATAATATTATACTTCGTCTTCCCAAAGAAGGGGAAACGCCTTTAGATTGTAGAAAAAACGAACTAGTAGTTTACCCAGAGATCATCAACTCAGGTCTTCGATTTCCACTGGAGCCCATGATAGTTGACTACTTCAAAATTTTGGATCTATGACCAACCCAAGTGATACCAAATCAATAGTTCACACTTCTTTCTGTGATCATGACTTCTCTCTTATCCAGAATTCCGATCTACATCGAGGACTTCATTTCTTCGACCAAACTGTCGAAAGAGTCGGTGCTTTTATTTTATTATCTTACCCTGGATGATGACTTAAAGATAATTTATGATCTACTGGAAGCATACACATTTTAGAAGCATAAATCTACATTTATCTCAGGTTTTTTGGAGAATGGTAAAGAAATATCTGAAGCCAACCCATCTAGATTGAACCGCGTCTGGTGGAGTAATCGTAAGTTCTTTTATTTTGTTTCTTCAAATTATATTTTCAACCGATGTTATCTTTATTTCTTATCAAAATTTTATGTTCTGAACCGATAGGTTGTCAGAAGGTTAGTCCATCCTGATTGCAAAGTATTTTTACCAATTTGCAACAGATCAGATAGTCATCTTCCCAAAAAAAAGAGGCGAAAAAGAATAATAAGGCAGCTAGCACATCTGATGCTAACCCTTCAATAGATCCGAAGCCAAAAAGTTCAAAGAGAAAAACAAAATAAACTTCTCCGCCATTGAAGAAAGAATAGAAGATGAACATCTTCAAAAAAGAAGAAAACAATCGTTCTTTCGAAAAATAAAGGCACCACTAAAACGAATCCCCAAAAGCAAGGGAAAAAGAAAGTTGTGGAGATTATCGAAGTATTGTTTGATGGCGACGAAGTTTCAGTTACAGAGAATCAGCAAAGTCAACAAAAAGAAAATGAGACAAGTGTTAAAGACGCTGCCAATCAGCAGAGGGAAACTGTGTCTATAGAAGATAATCGAGGTGATGACTACTTCGATCCTGATAGCCTTATAAACTTTGAAGAATCACAAGAGCTTGCTGGAGACGAGGATCCTATTATTCAGGAAATTCAAGATCATCTGCATAATCTTCATAGAACACCTGCACTTGCTACATCCGAAGCAGCATCTCCTGAGGTTATTGTTCCTACAACCTCCCTTTCTCTCATACCTTGACCTAGCCGAGTGGTCTTTCCTTTATCCGAATACATTTTAGTCTCTCTTTAACCTTTTACTGATCTCGATGATGCACCACAAAAACTGACTAAAGAAATCGAATCCTCTTGAAGTTAGTTAAAACACATGGCTAAAGAGATGGTTCATTACTAAAGAGATGGTTCATTACAAAAGGGAGATAATATTATACTTCGTCTTCCCAAAGAAGGGGAAACGCCTTTAGATTGTAGAAAAAACGAACTAGTAGTTTACCCAGAGATCATCAACTCAGGTCTTCGATTTCCACTGGAGCCCATGATAGTTGACTACTTCAAAATTTTGGATCTATGACCAACCCAAGTGATACCAAATCAATAGTTCACACTTCTTTCTGTGATCATGACTTCTCTCTTATCCAGAATTCCGATCTACATCGAGGACTTCATTTCTTCGACCAAACTGTCGAAAGAGTCGGTGCTTCTATTTTATTATCTTACCCTGGATGATGACTTAAAGATAATTTATGATCTACTGGAAGCATACACATTTTAGAAGCATAAATCTACATTTATCTCAGGTTTTTTGGAGAATGGTAAAGAAATATCTGAAGCCAACCCATCTAGATTGAACCTCGTCTGGTGGAGTAATCGTAAGTTCTTTTATTTTGTTTCTTCAAATTATATTTTCAACCGATGTTATCTTTATTTCTTATCAAAATTTTATGTTCTGAACCGATAGGTTGTCAGAAGGTTAGTCCATCCTGATTGCAAAGTATTTTTACCAATTTGCAACAGATCAGATAGTCATCTTCCCAAAAAAAGAGGCGAAAAAGAATAATAAGGCAGCTAGCACATCTGATGCTAACCCTTCAATAGATCCGAAGCCAAAAAGTTCAAAGATAAAAACAAAATAAACTTCTCCGCCATTGAAGAAAGAATAGAAGATGAACATCTTCAAAAAAGAAGAAAACAATCGTTCTTTCGAAAAATAAAGGCACCACTAAAACGAATCCCCAAAAGCAAGGGAAAAAGAAAGTTGTGGAGATTATCGAAGTATTGTTTGATGGCGACGAAGTTTCAGTTACAGAGAATCAGCAAAGTCAACAAAAAGAAAATGAGACAAGTGTTAAAGACGCTGCCAATCAGCAGAGGGAAACTGTGTCTATAGAAGATAATCGAGGTGATGACTACTTCGATCCTGATAGCCTTATAAACTTTGAAGAATCACAAGAGCTTGCTGGAGACGAGGATCCTATTATTCAGGAAATTCAAGATCATCTGCATAATCTTCATAGAACACCTGCACTTGCTACATCCGAAGCAGCATCTCCTGAGGTTATTGTTCCTACAACCTCCCTTTCTCTCATACCTTGACCTAGCCGAGTGGTCTTTCCTTTATCCGAATACATTTTAGTCTCTCTTTAACCTTTTACTGATCTCGATGATGCACCACAAAAACTAACTAAAGAAATCGAATCCTCTTGAAGTTAGTTAAAACACATGGCTAAAGAGATGGTTCATTACAAAAATCTTACTGCAACTCAGTAAAGCATGAGAGGCATCTTTGGAAATCTCATAAGAGATCAATTTCATGAATTTCAAATGGCCAGGTCTGAATTCCTCATAGGGCTTCTCCATGTCAAGAAGCACCTCAGAGAAGTGCATCGAAAAAAGAGAGAAGATTTCAGCACTTCGCGTCAGAATGAAATAGATCAACTCATGACTAAAGAGTTAGTTCCAGAAAATAAATTATTCGATGATCTTCAAGTTTTTTTTTTGGAAATAATGAGGCAGAGAAGAAACGACTGACATATGACATGACCACCCTCAAAGCCCAATTCGATAAGGAAAAGCAACTTGATGTCATTGCTGTTGAGGATGAATGTGCAAAAGACATGCTAGCAGCTATCAAGAACGGCGAAGAACAAAAAACCATCACACTTCTTCGTGAAATCCATGCCTTATATCCTAAAATCGACATTTCCAACTTTTGGAGCAAAATTCCCATCGAAAGACGTCCTATCAAGGCTTTTGATCCTGTTTCCTAGTTCATCCTCCGAAGAGGAAGATTCAAGGGAAGATTCTTGAAGAGAACTCCGAAGACGAGTAATCTTATTATCTTTTTTGTGTACCTGTCATGCAATGAGTGTAATATTTTGTTTTTAATAGATGCCTTTTCACTTGGTATCTAGGAAATTACATTGTTCTCCTCAAATTAAATTGAATGACAACAAGATTTGTTTATCCTTTATTTTCTTCAAGTTATATTTACATTTGACTGATATTTATATTAGTTATTTGAAGTCAAAATATAACATTATATTTATAATAACATTACAATACGTAGCACCTCGAATATTATAGTGCGTTTAATGAAAGTAGCACTTCGAATATTATAGTGCGTTTAATGGACGTAGCACTTCCAATAATATAGTGTGTTTAATGAACATAACACTTCGAATATGGCTGTTTTTTCGAAAAGTGTATTCAAAACTTCGGAATATTCTACTTTGGTCAACCTCAAAGTTGATCAGTCTTTGATTACTTACCAAAATAGTTTAAACAAGCACTTGTAAACAACAATTGGCCAAAAATGCATTTTATTGATAACTTTAAATATGTACATAGCCCCTCGTTAAAACCTTCCGAGGCCAACAGGTTAGGAAAGAATGCGCTAATTAATCAAAGAATACAATTTCAAAATACAACACAATCACTCCCAATACAATTTTAGATGCTGCATATTACATGGATGTTGAAGGATCCTCCCTCGATTATCATAAAGGTGATTAGAACTACGTTTTATTCTTTTAACAATCATATAAGGTCCTTCCCAATTTGGGGCCATCTTACCTATGCTCTTTTCCTTTGTATGGAGGAATACCTTTCTTAACACTTTTTCACCTACCTTGAACTCCCTCATTTTCACCCTTAAATTAAATCTACTCCTCATAAGAGTTTGATAATGAATTACATTCAAATGAGCTCGAACTCTTTTCTTTTTATCAAATCCAAACTTGCTATATCGTTCAAGTTTCTGGAATATTGGGTTATCCTAAAAGAAGGCAAGGTAGATTCCACAGGACTAACAACATTTATTCCACATGCCAAAGCAAAATGAGTCTCTTTAGTAGCCTCCCTAGGGGTGATTCGATAAGCTTATAGTACCTATTGCGAATAATTAGGCCATTTTCTTGCTGCTCCTGTCAAATTATTCTTCAGTCCTAAAATAGATATGTTTGTCACCTCCACTTGTCTATTTTCTTAGGGATGAAAGGGTGTGGAAAACTATTGTACGATCCCCTTCGAAGCGCAAAACGAAGACATTTCTTTATTATGAAATTGAGGACCGTTGTCTGTAGTAATTCTCCGAGGTACTCCAAAATGAAAACAAATATTGTTACAATGAACTTAATTACATCCTTAGCTTTTGTTCTAGACAATGGTTCTGGTTCCGCCCACTTCGTCAAAATAATCCACCGCAACAATTATCATTTGTCGTTGACCAGAGGCCATCAGCAAAGGTCCCACCAAATCTATTCCCCATCTATCATATGAAACGACTTCGGTAATGGACATAAGTGGAACTGTTGGTTTATGAATAGAGTTAGCAAACCTTTTGACAAGTATCACAACTCCGAACCGAATTCTTGGCATCGTCCATAATTGAAGGCCAATAAAACCCTGCTAACAAAACTCGACGAGATAATTCTTTGAACCCACAATGCACTAAATCTTCTCCATCATGTAATTCTGATAAAAAAAATCATGTGATTCTTGTCTTCTCAAGCATCACAATAATTTCCTACTCAACACTTTCTTATACAAAATCCCATCTACCAGTATATAGCCAAATGCTCTGCCTCAGAATTTCTTGGCTAATCTCACATCTTCAAAATAATCCACCGCAACAATTATCATTTGTCGTTGACCAGAGGCCATCAGCAAAGGTCCCACCAAATCTATTCCCCATCTATCATATGAAACGACTTCGGTAATGGACATAAGTGGAACTGTTGGTTTATGAATAGAGTTAGCAAACCTTTTGACAAGTATCACAACTCCGAACCGAATTCTTGGCATCGTCCATAATTGAAGGCCAATAAAACCCTGCTAACAAAACTCGACGAGATAATTCTTTGAACCCACAATGCACTAAATCTTCTCCATCATGTAATTCTGATAAAAAAATCCTGTGATTCTTGTCTTCTCAAGCATCACAATAATTTCCTACTCAACACTTTCTTATACAAAATCCCATCTACCAGTATATAGCCAAATGCTCTGCCTCAGAATTTCTTGGCTAATCTCACATCTTCAGGCAACTCTCCTCTAATAAACAATTCAAAATTTCAGCTATCCAATCTCCTCAGACTGTATCTGGGGTGACAAGTACTTTCTCGATATGCTCACAGTTCTTTGAATGGGTTAAAATCGATGTACTTTTTTGTAATAAAATCCAAGGATACTCTTATTTGTATGCAACTGTTGCTAAAGAATCAACAACCGTGCTATTTCATCGGTTTATATGTTCCACAAGAACCTTGATCAAATAGAAGAATCAGATTTCGAAGTTCTCGAAGATACAAAATTAAATTATTTGTTTTTTTGCTTTGGAAACTCCAGACACTTCATTTGCTACCAACGGAGAATCTGTCTCTAATCATATTGAAGTTTCACCCCATATCTTTGCTAACCTCAATCTCGCTAATGCAGCTTCATACTCAGCTTCATTATTGAACGCATGAAAACCAAATTTAATAGATTGGAGCATCGTGTTTCCAGATGGAACAACTAATTAAAGTCCAATGCTGCATCCAAAAATTCTAGAACCTCCATCGGTTTGAAAAATCCACATCAAATTGACTCACAAGACATCCTTGCTAACCTCTTCATTTGATCTGCTTGACTGAAACTCGACAAGGAAATCTTCCAACGCTTGTGCTTTAATTACCGTCCGAGGAGAAAAAATGATGACGAAATCTCCCAATTCTACTGACAACTTAGTCATCCTCTCTGAAATATCAAGACGTTGTAAAACATTCTTCAATGGAAATGAATTTTGAACCTCAATAGTATGAGCTTGAAAATAATGACGTATTTTCCTAGCAGCCACCACCAATGCCAATGCCAATTTCTCGAGCTTCAAATACCTTTTTTTTACTGCAACCAAACTCTTGCTGACATAGTATACCGACTTCAGAATTCCTGAATTCTCACTTACAATACTGCGCTTACTGCAAAATTAAATACCACAATGTACAAAAAGCGTTGTTCTCCACTTCGAGGTTTAGATAATATTTCTGGTGATGATAAGAAATCCTTGATACTTGAAAGCGCTGCTTCATAATACAAAGTCTACACAAACTCCTTTGGTCTTTGTAACATTTGAAAGAAAGGGAAACATTGATCAGAAAATCTAGAAATAAATCTGTTAAATGATGATAAACTTATTGTCAAAATTTGCACTTCTTTAATAGTTCGAGGAGATTTCATGGCTATTACATCTTTTACCTACTCTAGATCAGCTTCCATCCCTTTTTCATTGATTGCATAACCCATAAATTTCCTTGATCAAACTTCAAAAGTACATTTTTATCGATTCAACTTCAGCCTTATTGCCCTTACATTCAGAAATGTGTCATCTAAAACTTCCAAGTGTGCATCGTCTGCTAATGTTTTTACCACCATATTATCGATGTATACTTCCATGTTCTTTCAAATCCGAGTAGCAAATGCCTTGTTCATTAATATCTAGTATATGGCCCCAACATTTTTTAATCAAAAAACGATAACTCTATAACAGTGCAAGCCTTTGTCTGTGATGAAAGTGGTACATTCTTGATCCTTTGGATCCATCTGAATTTGATTCTATCCTGCAAAAGAATATATAAAGGTCAAAATTTTATTTTCCAAAGTAAAATCAATCAGTTGGTTTATTCGAGGAACGATAAACGGGTCTTTAGGATAGGCTCGATTCAAGTCTGTAAAATCAACACACATTCTCCGCTTTCCGTACTTCTTCTTGACCATAATTGGGTTCACCGTCTATAAAGGATACTGTGTCTCTTTTATATGTCTGACCTGCGATAATCCATCCACTTCGGAAACAATATTATCTTCTTTCCCAAAATAAACTGACTTTTATATATAACAGGTTTCCCCCTTAGATTAATGGCTAGGTTGTGGCAAATTAATTCAATTGGTACTCCTATCATTTCCTCAGTTTTCCAAGTTAAAATATCCAGATTGTGGGATAAAAATTGTAAGAGTTGTTGACGTAGAACTGGGGTCAGTAAGTTTCCTATTCGAAATACTCTTCCCTCAGGAAAAGTATATTCCTCTATTTCTTTACTTATTGTTAATAAGCCCGGGGTTTCCCTCAAATCATCAACCCTTTCTTCGGAATCCGAGGTCAACCCCCCTTATTGTTGTTCATTCATCATATCACCACTGCTAGATCCTTAGATCCAAAAACCAGTGGCGTAGCATTCTTTAGCTACCTTTCGGTCACTTCGGACGACCCCAACACGATCTCAGATGATATACTTGAAACATTGATGGACTGTTGAAACAACACCGTGCATCCTTGATAACTAAGATCTTCTAAAATGGTATTATAGCTTGTCGGACAGTCCACCACCATAAAAAACACCTGAAGCTTCTTCTTAAAAGGTCCCTTTCCCAGAAGTACCACCCCTTTGAATTCCCCGATTGCTCGTGCAGTCATTCTAGTAAATCCGATGATAGTGCGCTCTGATTGGGAAATCTGAAGAGGATTGTGCATTCTTTCAAACGCTGCTTTAATAAGAATATCCTCAGAACTCCTAGTATCTATCAACACACGTTAAATCTCAACGCCAGCAATCTCTGCCCTAATGACCACTGCATTCTCATGTGGCCCTGCAGTACCCCGTAATAGTCTTCATCGAAAAGGAGAAAAGGAATGTATTTCTTACCGTAGAGATGGGTAGACATGTTTTCCTCTATCTGAGTAGCCAGACTTACTGTGTGCCTTTTTCTTGAACTATCAGTGCTACTAGTCATAGAGTTGCCCCTAAAAATGGTCAGGGACACAAAATACTTGCACAGGATTTGAACGGGACCTTTATTTACTGGTTCCTCCACTGCCATCAAAATTAACCGATCTGGATCCATGTCTAATTATCCCAATGCAGCATCAACATCATCAACCTTCGAATCCAAAATCATTAAATTTTCAGCCTGTGCATTTGGATTGGTTGGTTGTGAAGTCGATGCTATGGGATTTTATGTGTTGCTCTGTACTTTCACATAAGTCAGTAATTTCCCATTTTTAACTAAAGTTTGAACTTCCGTTTTTAAAGCAATGCAATCCGCGGTATCATGACCGATGTCATTGTGATACCTGCAAAACTTGTTGTTTCCCTCCTCTCTAGGCCTATTGATTGGAGCAGGCTTCCTGAAATATGCATACCCTTTCATTTTGTCAAAGCTTTCATCCAGAGTCTCAGTCAGATCTTCATAGTACTCAGGATTTATCCATTTGTTGGGCCATGTCTTATTAAATTGGTATGCTAGAGCTTGGTCTGAATACCCTCCATTTCGATGTGGTAGGTTTTTGTTCCTCGGACGTGCTTGTTGAGCAAAATTCAAAGATTTCCCTTGGTTATTTGGCACCTGCCCATAATTGTTTTGACCAGTAGCTGCTACCGCTCAAACCCCGGTTGATTCTTCCATCTTGATTTGGTATTGAACTTGAATCATCAAAGCTCTAAAAGTTAAGGCCATTTTTGTTGTTGTTTCATTAGCCATATCTCTTAGTAGAAATCCATGACGAAATGCTGCCATTACCACTAGTTCTTCACAGTATCGAGACTCACTTTACTTAAGACAAACGACTTTGTATAATCTTTTCGCTTTTCTCCAACTACATTCTTGCATTCGATGATTGTATCTCCATTTTCCCTCATCTCTTTACTCCCCACAAACTATCTTCGAAAGGTAGTGTAAAAGTATCTGAAATTTGAAATGGACCCCTCAGATTTTAGTTATACCATTTCAAAGATGGTCCCTTGAAAGTTTGAGAAAATTCCCGACACACCAACCTATCGGTATCTTCGAAATTCATCATATAATTCTTGAATTGTTCGATGTGATCATCCGAATCTTGCAACCCATCAAATTTCTCAACTTTTGAGATATCAAAACACTTCAGAAGCGTGATAGATCTTATCTCAGTTTCCAATGGATAATTCCTTCAATCAACAAGTTGAACATATTGGTCTTCGGTTCCCATCACTGCATACAAATTCCAATCATCCCCAATACTATACTGGTTTGATATATTTACTTCACACCAGTTTGCCTCCTCAAACATCGAGGTAAACTTTCTCTTCTAGCTTTATATTCCTTTTTAGATTTGCGAGATTGATCTTTCACTTCTTTCGAAGAGCCTCAATATCTATTAAAATCAGACACAGAACTTTGAACCTCTTCATCACTAGATGTGACATACCTCTGTTTATCTTTCTTGTCCTTTCGAGAAGAATGAATCTCTTTACGCGCTTCAAACAGTGCCTTATTCTGTTTACTTCTGATCTTCCGACCAATGCAAGATCGATCAGATTGATCACCAACGTCATTTTGGTCATTCATTTGTCTCACCTTGGATTTCAGCCTAGATGACTGAATCTCCTGCTCTCTCTGGTTGTATTTCTCGTTCAGAACATTTATTTTGTCTAGAAGCTGCTCCAATCACAACTTTATCTCAGATTGAGTTTGATGAATAGGATTAGATCCTTATTGTCTCTCATATGTCCTCTATAAAACCGTTTTCAGTGTTTCAACAGCCGATCGAACTAACAAATCGTTTTCTGGATTCATTGTCAAACTTAAAATCGTTTTCAAGATTTGCAAAGGTGAAAAATTCAAACTAATAAACTAGGCACCAGTTGATGATTAGGTCCCTAGTGGAGTTGCCAATTTGGTGAGTTGATTACTTGGATTTCCTAATTAAATCAAGAGAAGTCAGAATATATATAGAGAAATTGGTTTTAGAGAGAGAAAATCATATTTCTAAGGTGATCTATCTCAAAACCAACCTCTTTATTAGATCAACCTTGGCCTTTATATAGAGGCGCTAAGACTTAGTTCTTAACTGAAACAGTTACATAAAAGGGATCATTACATGTTAGTCTCCGACTTAAATACAAAGTTTTTATTTCCATATATAACTTTACAATCTGTCTTAAGAAGTTTTATTCTTTATATTTCAGTCCTTATATTATATTTCCTTATCATTACATATATCAATAAATATTTCCAATCATAAATATACATATATATATATTGGAAGAAACTTTAATATCATAATATTGCAAAATATAACATCGTATCATATTACAAACTATCCCACTTAAACTAACATTCCTCTAAATCAACTACACCCATACTAATGGTGTATCCCTAGAAAACTTTAGGAAAAACCTCCTGTGTTATAGGATCTTTTATTGTAAAGTTTGTGTCAATGTGTTATATAATTATCTGCCCCATATGTACTCTTTCGTAAAATTACGGAAACTTTATGTCTCTCTTTTTGGATTTAGATGAGCTTCTGTTGCTGTTAGAGTACAACACTGTGGAATTTGTATCACAATATAACTTAATAGGACCTTCTATCCCTTGCAAAATGCGTAATCCAGTAACAAAATTCTGCAGCCATAGTTCCTGGTTCGATGCCTCAAAGCACGCAACAAGTTATGCTGCTATGATGGACGATGCAATAAGTGTTTGCTTTACAGTTTTTAAGGATATTGCACCGCCAGCCAATAAGAATGTGTTTCCTGATATTCTCTTTAGTGTGTCTACACATCCACCAAAATCTGAGTCAGAATGCCCAATCATCTTTGATTTATACGACTTCACATATGTCAACAAGTGCCCATTTGTTCCTTGCAAGTATCAGAGCACCCTTTTGACTGTTTTCAAGTGATCCATGTTTGGGTTACTAACATATCTCCCCAATATATTTACAGCAAAGGAAATATTCGGTATAGTATAAACTTGAGCATACATTAAACTCCCAACTGCCGAATCATAAGGGGTCATTTTCATTTCCTCCATCTCAAGTTTTGTCTTAGGGCATTGACCTAGACTAAGTGTGTCACCCTTTGCTATAAGGGTACTTAAGGGTTTGCATTATTCCAATCCGTAACTCTGTACCACACTTTCAACATATTCATTTTGTGATAATCAAAGAATACCATGTGAGCGATCCCGATGTATCTAGATTCCTAACATAAAATTGGCACCACCAAGATCTTTCAAATCAAACTGGTTTGATAGAAATAGTTTTTGTAGTGTGTAAACATTCGTTATTGTTTGAGGCAAGCAATATGCCATTCACATATAGTATAATAAATATGAAATCACTCCCACTGAACTTGTGATACACCAAATCCTCAACCGAGTTGATCTCCAAGTCATAACCCACTATCACCTTAAGGAATTTGTGATACCATTGACGAGAGAATTTCTGATGAAACTGTATAGATCGTTTCCTCAATATTACCATTGAGAAAATTGATCTTACCATCCATCTAATGAAACTCAAAGTTAAAATGTGAAACTAATGCCATGATTGTTCTAAAGGAATCCTTCTTCAATACTAGAGCGAAGGTTTCTTCAAAATCAATCGCTTCACGCTGAGTATAACTTTCTGCTACAATACGTGCTTTATGTCTTTCCACCTAACCGAGGGAATCGCGTTTGGTTTTGTAAAACCATTTATAACCAATTTCATTTCTACCTTCAGGTAAGAGGACAAGATCCCATATTGCATTGTCCTGCATTGATTTATACTCTTCCTCCATAGTATTAATCCACTTTCGAGAGTCAGAGCTTGCCATGGCCTGTTTGTAGGATGAGGGGTCATCTACAGTTCTAGCACATAGCTCATCATGCTCTTAAAGATATACTGTAAACTTTAGACCTATAGTACTCATATTATCTCTAGTCGACCTTCTTAAAGCACTATTTTCTCTTGTTGCATTTCTTGAGGAGGTAGTGTTTGATCATTATGAAGGATGCCATTTTAATTCCTTTGTGGAAAATTATCTTGAGGGTCCTCTTGTTCTACCTGGACCATATATGTATCCTAGTTAGAACCCTCAAGTAGAGCATCAATGTTAATTTGAGGATTACCTTCTTCTAATGGGACCAAAATGATTGGCATTACAGCACAATCTTCTGATACCTGAGTGTCCCCATTAAAACCTTCATTAATCTCTATGGATTCTTCCTAAAAATTAACATATGTTCCCTTATTCCTCCCCTAGACTCGACATCTTCTAAAAACTTGGTCGTTCTTGTCTCAAATATTGAACCAGTTAGAGAATCATAAAATTTGAAACCTCTCAAATGTTCGGAATAAACTATATAGAAACAACTAACTGTTTTTGGGTCTAGTTTTTTTTCTTGAGGTTTGTTAGGCCTCGCCTCAGCTGGAAAACCACACATATGTAGATGCTTTAAATTACGTCTACGACCGTTCCAAAGATCATATGGGGTCGCATCGGGAGGAATCCGCCCGCATCCTCACTCGTTAAGCACAAATTGTCCTTTAGCCGTAAGAGGGGTATTTTGGTCTTTTACTTCCCACCTCGGACAATTTGTGCTTAAAAGGCTACAAAGGCTACCAATGCCGCACTAGTATGTGCGACATTCGGTGCTTGCCGGCTAAAACAAGAATAGCCCTAATAGGTACTCAGTTGAGTATATAAGCGGCATATTTGATGGTTTCCCCCATAGAGATAATGGTAGAAATGAGTGACTTATCATGCTTCTAACCATATCTTTTAATGTCCAGTTTCGTCTATCTGGTATACCATTTATACAGGGTGAACCAACATAGTATATCGAGGGACTATTCCATACTTCTCTAGGTACTGTGCAAAGGATCATGGACGTTGTTCACCTGATCAGTCATATCTACCATAGTATTCACAACCATGGTCATATCTAACTCTCGTAATGCTTTTACCGAGTTGTTTCTCAACCTCAGTTCTAAGAGCTATGAAATTTTCCAGGACTCAGACTTTTCATGAAGAAGATAAACGTAACCAAAACGAGAGTATTCGTCGATGAACAATAGAAATTACCGATGCCCGTTCCATGATTCATGTGGAAACAGTCCACAGATTTCGGTATGTATCAACTTTAGGAATTTGCTCGCTCTATATGCCCCTAAATTTTTAACTTTGGTTTGTTTTGCTTTGATGCACTCAACATATATGCCGAAGTCAGAGTAATCAAGCGGACCCAATAAACCTTTCGTAACAAGCTTGTCCATTCTAACTTTGGACATATGACCTAACCGCTTGTGCCATAGTTTAGAGAATATTTCAGATTAAGTAATATTTTTTAGTGTAATTTGTGTATACATAGCCATGTTGTGATTATTAGTAGTATTCAACAAATGAAAATTATCCTCTTTAATCAAATTTCAATTTCTAACAACCATATTATTTAGAGAAAGTGTAGAACGATTGTTTCCCATTAGACAAGAGTGAACTTGCAAGTCTAAATCTAGAAAAGAAACTAAGTTCCTCCAAAAAGTGGGAACATACATTATAGTTTTTAAAATAATACATTTCTAGTGGAAAGTTTTAAAGAAAAGTTACAAATAGCCAAAACATCGTACGAGCTCTGGTCTTCCGTGAAAATAGATCGTTCATCCTCATCTAGCATCTTGCTCTTAACGTACCCTGCAAAGAAATGCAGACATGAGGTGATACAGTCGAATCAACCCACCAAGTATTTATTTTTGCAAAAATTATTTTAATTTTTGAAAAAACCAAATATGTGGGACTACCTTTGCCTAACATGTAAGTTGGGATTTTCTCACAATCATTCTTCTGGTGTGTAATTTCTCCTCGCTAGAAAAAGAATCGACCAATAGTCGATTATTGATGATTTTTCTTGTTAAGTTGACCTTAACTTGGTCATTTACCATCAGTCTTCCGCTTAGGCTCTACCCTTGTTGTAGATGTAATCACATTAACCTCAGATGTTGTGCATTTATGTTTCTCCTCCTCTTGTACAACGTGGGAAATCAACTCATTTATATTCCACCATGTATTCTTCAGAAATAGGTGGACTTGAAATACCTAAACGGTTCTGCCAGCGAATTAAATGTGCGATATGGAAATAGGATTTTGAGGACTAAATTATAAAAAAAAATAAGGATTTAATTATAAATAATGTAAGTTTTGTCCTTAAATTGTAATTGATGCATGTTTTAGAGAGTACTTGTAAGTATGTGTAATTGTTAAGGACTAAACAGTAATTAGTACTCTTTTGTAATAGATTTCAGTTTGAGACTAAGTCTTGGATCCTCTATATAAAGGGCAAGGCTACTCGAATAAAGGGGTTGAACACTTTTTCTTTGGAACTCATTTGTACTTGAACTTTCTCTCTCTAAAAACTCTCTAACTCTTTCTCTCTCTAGATTTCTCTCTTAACAATTTACTAGGTCAGAATATTAACTCATCAAATTGGCGACTCCACTCGGGACCTGAACAAAATAAATCAGTGACTTATTCTGCTCGAAGTTAATACAATCTTGTTGTATTTTTTGTTCAAAATTAGTACGATGAATCCTGAAAACAATCCTACACTTCGATCAGCAATAGAAACTCTGAAATATTATTTTACAGGGAGGTAGACTTGATTGATCATCTTTGATCCAAACTCAATCTGATATTAAGGTTCGAATGAACCAGCTTTTGGACAAGATTAATGCATTGAATGAGAATTATGAACGGATGGAACAAGAGATTAACTCCACGAAGGTTAACTCCGAGGTTAGACAAGAAACAGAAAGACTGAGATAGCAGGTCAATCAGATTGATATTTTGATGATCGGATGGGTTAGATCTGAGCATAAAAAAAATCATGATTTGTGTCTTCTAAAGAGCGATATTCATCTCGTAAAGAGAAAAAAGATAAGTATAAATATGTGACCTCTAGTGACGAGGAGGTAGAAAGTTCAGCTTCGAGCTTTAAGAGATACAGAGGTTCTTCGAGCTTTTAGAGGAAGCATAATGTTCCTCGTTCTACTTGGAACGAAGGAAATCCCTCGAATCAGTATGTTGAAACTGATCGGAATTTATATGTTACAATGGGAACGGATGATTAATTCGTTCAAGGTGTTGATTGGAGAAATTCCCCATTGACGAGTAAAATTTGTTCCATGACGCTTCCGAAGTGTTTTGACATTTCGAAGGTGGAGAAGTTCGATGGGATGCAGGATCTCGACGATCACATCGAACAATTCAAAAACTATATAATGAACTTCGAAGATAACGACCGACTAGTGTGTCAGATTCCACAGACTTTTAAGGGAACAACTCTTAAGTAGTACAATCGAATTCTGATGGGGTCCATTCTAAATTTCAGAGATTTTTATACTGCATTTCGAAGGCAGTTTGTGGGAAGCAAAGAGATGAGAACAAATGGGGATATCGTTATTCAGTGTAAGCAGGAACCTGGAGAAAAGTTAAAATATTATACAAAGAGATTTGTGTTGACCAAGTCTAGTTTGGACAAACGTGAGGAAAATATGGCGATGGCAGCTTTTCGCCAAGGGTTATTGTCACGGGATCTGGCTAATGAGACGACAAATAGAAGAGCCTTAGCTTTTGGAGCTTTGATGGCTCAAGTTGAGGATCAAATCAAAGTGGAGAATTCGACTAGAGTCTGAGGCGGACCAGTCAGCACTTTGAAAAGTTTGGGACAGGCAGCCAATAATCAGGGGCAGCCTTCGAATGGTAATGGAAATGGCAATCAGTAGTCGTGGCAAAAGAACATCAATTTGCCTCCTCGGAGTGGTGGTTATTCAAATAACGCTCCATCTAACAATTACAATAGGCCCAGACCAAATACATGGGTCAAACCATAATACTATGCTCATCTGACAAAGAATGTTACTATAATCTGGGATAAGACCAAGAGCTTTGTAAATTTTAGGAAGCCAGCCCCAATTAGCAGGCCATAGGAGGAAATTAATAATAATTTTTGCAGATATCATGAGGATATTGGGCATGATACAATGAATGCATTGCTTTGAAGAAAAAGATTCAATTTTTGATTGAAAATATGAAGCTCGTGACTTATGTGAAGTCACAAGGGAGCGCATCGAAACATAATGGTGCATCAACTTCGAAGGATGCACTGCCAGCTGAGAATTTAATGATTTTGGATTCACATGCCGAGCCTTTTGATGCTTCTTCTGAGTATGTTAAAAAACATCCGAACATATTGCTTCTCATGACAGTCGAAGAGCCTGCTTAAAAGGGACGTCTTCGGGAGATATGCAAGTTTTTTGAATCGTTGGCTATTTTCGGATACGATTCAATGACTGGAAACTCGAATAGTTCGAGAAAGAGGCATGTTATTTACTTGACAACTCAAATTGAAGGGAAGATGTCTACGCACTTGTATGGGAAGAAAGATAATCCTTTATTTTGTTTGATGAAGACGATCTGCGAGGAACTGCAAGACCACATGAAGATGTTGTGGTGATTGGAGCTGAGGTAGCTGGCGTCAAAATTCGACGTGTGCTAATTGAAACTGGCCGTTCTGCTAGTGTCCTTTTTAAATCCACCTATGATAAAATGACAACTCCACCTCAGATTTCTCAATCAGATCGAACGATTATTAGATTCACGGGTGTAACACCTCGTATTGTTGGAGAGTTCGAGGGTGAGGTAAGTTCGGGAAAAGGACCATTTAAGAAACATGTTCAGGTACTTTTTGTGCTGGTGGACTGTCCCATAAGTTATAATGCTATTTTTGGAAGATAATGGCTTTCAAGAATGTATGGGGTTGTGTCTATAGTTCATTAGTGCTTTAAATATGGGGATGGAGATAAAGTTGGGATCGTTCGAGGCGATCAGAAGGTTGCGAGGGAATTTTATGTCACTGCACTTCAGATTCGAGGGTCCAGTAGTGGAGATTTAATGCGTGAATATCAATTAGAAGGGGCACCCTCGGATTTGGAAGAAAGGGTTGGCGATTCGAGGGAAACCCCGGGGTCTTTAACGGTGAGCAAAAAGATAGATGAGTTTAATTTTTCGGAAGGGAAGGTACTTCGAATTGGAACTTTATTGACCCTTTTTTTACGTCAACAATTGCTTGATTTTTTATCCCAAAATTTGGATGTCTTCACTTGGACGACAAGGAATTTAACAAGAGTACCCATTAAGACAATTCGTTACAGCTTGGCTATAGATCCGAAGTCAAACCGGTTATTCAGAAAAGAAGAGTATTATCCTTGGAGAAAGCAGAAACTATTGTTGCTGAAGTTTATCGGTTATCTAAGGTCGGACACATAAGGGAGTCGCGCTATCCTTTGTGGACGGCAAATCCAGTGGTATTAAAAAAGAAGAATGGGAAATGGAGAATGTGTGTAGATTTTACAGATTTGAATAGAGCGTATCCCAAAGATCCGTTTCCTGTTCCTCGAATAGATCAGTTGATTGACTCTACGTCAGAAAACAAACTTTTAACTTTTATGGATGCTTTTGCAGGATATAATCAAATCCAAATGGATCCAAAAGATCAAGAATTGACAAATTTTATAGCTGATAGGGGCTTGCTTTGTTATAGGGTGATGCCCTTCGGATTCAAAAATGATGGAGCCACTTATCAGAGATTGATGAATAAATATTTTGCTACTCAGATCGGAAGAAATATGGAGGTATATATATGACATGATAGAAATAAGTGCATCTTGATGATTTAGAGGAAGATTTTTTTTAATTTAAGGGCAATCAGGTTGAAATTAAATCTTGAAAAGTTCACCTTCGGAGTTCGATCAAGAAATGTTTTGGGTTTTATCATCAGTGAAAAAGGAATAGAGGCTGACCCACAACAATTGAAAGCTTTGATAACAATGAATTCTCATCGGTCTATCAAAGAAGTGCAAATTCTCACAGGATGGTTAGTAGCACTTAATCGATTTATTTCTAGATTTTCTGACAAATGCTTTCCTTTTTAAGGTGTTACGAGGACCCAGCAGGTTTGAATGGACATCGGAATGTGAAGCAACTTTCACAAATATTAAAATTTGTTGTCATCACCAGAGATTTTGTCAAAGCCTCGAAATGGAGAGAAATTATTTTTGTACATCACGGTATCGTATTTTGCACTCAGCACAGTGTTAATCAGTGAAGATTCAGTATTTCTGAAGCCGATGTATTACATTAGTAAACTTTTGGTGGCAGCAGAAAAGAGATATATGAAATTAGAAATATTGGCATTAACGCTAGTGATTGCTGCTAGGAAGATGCGTCCATATTTTCAAGCTCATACTATTGAAGTCCAAACTTCATTCCCCTTGAAAAATGTTTTACAACGACCTTACATTTTGGGGAGACTGACCAAATGGTTAGTGGAGTTGGGGGACTATGATATTATGTTTACACCTCGAATAGCAATAAAGGCGCAAGCATTGACAGATTTTCTTTGTTGAATTTCACTCAAGCCGATCAGATGAGGAAGAAAGTAAAGAGGTCATACATGTTGATTCGAGGTGGGTTGTCCAAACAGATGGAGGCTCTAGTGTTTCAGCGTGCAATGTTGTAGTTCAGTTAATAGCTCCAATGAGAGAGATAATGATTCAATCTATTAAATTTGGTTTTCATGCTTCAAACAATAAAGCTAAATACGAAGCTACTTTAGCAGGTTTGAGATTGGCAAAAATTTGTGGGGCAACTTTAGTACATTTGGAAATGGATTCTCAATTATTAGCAAATCAGGTATCTGGATTTTCTGAAGCAAGAAATTATCGTTTTATTTTATATCTTCGGGAACTTTAGAATTTAATGCTTCTGTTTGACAATGTTGTTGAGGAATATATTGGGCGAGGAAGTAACATGGTGGCCGATTCTTTAGAAAATGTTGCTTACAAGGAAGAATATCCTTGGATTTTGCTACAAGAAAATCGTTTAATTGTTACTCAATCTAGCCAATGTGAATGTATAGAGGGATTTTTTTACGACTGATGAAATCTGAGGCGACTGGCGATCTGATATCCTTAACTTTTTTACTCAAGGAATACTACCAGATGATTCACAATTTGCCAAAAAGTTGAGAAGTAAAGCCTTCAGATATATAGTATTGGATGGAATTTTGTATAAAAAGGCATTGAGTAGGCCATTGTTACGATGTTTAAGCAAACAAGAATCACAAGAAGTATTATCACAGTTTCATGATGGTGAAGGGTCAGCTCATTGTGGGTTCAAAGCTCTATCACGTCGAGTTTTATTTGTAGGGTTCTATTGGACTACAATCATGAACGATGCTAAGAATTTAGTTCGAAGTTGTGATACTTGTAAGAGATTTTCCAATGCTATTCACAGACCAATGGTACCACTTATGTCTATATCTGAGGCAATACCATTTGATAGATGAGGGATTGATCTGGTGGGACCTTTTTCGATGGCTTCTGGAGGAAGACAGATGATAATTGTAGCGGTTGATTATTTTACAAAGTGGACAAAGGCAGAACCGCTATCAAGAACAAAATCAAAGGATGTTATCAAATTTATTGTGAACAGTATCTATTGTCGTTTTGGAGTTCCTCGGAGGATTACAACAGATAATGACCCTCAGTTTAATAACAGGGAGATGACTTCATTTTGTACTTCGAAAGGAATTCAGTAATGTTTTTCGGCGCCTTTTCATCCTCAAGCCAATGGGCAAGTAGAAGTGACAAATAGAAAAAAATTAGATGGCTTGAAGAAGAATTTGACGGGGCAGCGAGAAAATGGCCAAACTATTTGTAAGAGATACTTTGGGCAAATCGAACAACTCCTAGAGAGGCTACAAAGGAGACTCCTTCGTCTTTGTCATATGGAATGGATGCATTCATCCTCATAGAATTTACGATGTCATCTATTAGAATAGCTCAATATTCCGAAAGGTCTAATGATAAAGTTCGAAGGGCGAATTTGGATTTGATTGAGGAAAAAAAAGTTCGAGCTCATCTGAATGTAATTCACTATCAAACTCTTATGAAAAATAGATATGATTCGAAGGTGAAGAGAAGAGAATTTAAAGAAGGTGGTAAGTTGTTGCGAAAAGTTTTCTTGCACACAAAGGAGAAGAACCTCGGAAAAATGGCTCCGAACTATGAAAGGCCTTATACGGTTGTTGAAAGGATTAAGCCGGGGTCCTATCGTCTTTGTGATTTCAAGGGGAGGATGCTTCAACATCCATGGAATATCCAACAGTTAAAGCTTTATTGGGAGTAGATATGTTTTTGTACTTTGGAATTTTTGTTTTTGAATGCCGCACTCTTTCTTATCTTGTTGGCCCATGAAGGTTTTAACGAGGCGTCGTGTACATATTTAATAGTATCAATAAAGTTCATTTTTTGGCCAATGTTTATTTACACATGTTTGAATAATATCTTAACAAATCTTCAGAGACTGATCATCGTTGAGATTAGTTAAGATTAGAATGTTCCAAAGTGTTTATAACACTTTTCGAAGAAACAACCATGTTTAATAATCACATCATATTTTTATTTCGAAGTGGACGCTTAACAGCACACTCAGAATTTTTCGAAGAGCTTCCAAAGCTTAACAACACTTTGAGAATTTTTCGAAGAGCTACCATATTCACCAATTTCGTCAAGATTTTGAGGTGGTAAGTTTACATTTTGTAATTATGTTCTTAAAATTTACCATCGAATAATATGTAAAGAGAATGATAAAATAAAGAAACCATTTGTCATTTAGATTAATTCGATGAGGGACAAAAAGAAATTTCTTAATCTGATAAAGACAAAAAAAAGTGGTAAAGTTAATAAGATGACTCTTCGTCCTCGGACGATTCATCTTCGGAGCATGATGAATCAAGAATACGGTCGAAAGCTTCACTTGGGCGTTTTTCTTCAGGAATTTCATTCCAAAAACTTGTATGGTCAATTTTTTGGGTAAGTAGCATGAAGGTCTCGAAGAAGGAGGATATTTGTATCTTCTTTTCCGATGTTACTGGCAGTTAACATAACTTTTGAAAGCTCAGCCTCGGCAGCAGCCACAACAGTAGTTTTTTCCATTTTTAAATCCCTCTTTATTTAGTTATCTCCTCGATCGGCTCTTTATTTTTTGTCTCACAAAGAGTAAGAGAGTTTTGAAGCTCAGTAGAGTTGAATTTTTCAATGGCCAATTCAGTAGCATGATCAACCTTGAGCTTATTCATATCTTTTTCATGAGAAGTCTTGAACACTTATTTATCAGCAATATGTGTGGTTATCAGATGATTTTTCATGAAGAGAGAACCCTTTATAAGTTTGGAGTTTGCTACTTCGTACATGTGGAATTGATCAAACATTTTTCCGTGCAAGTCTTCTCTAAAACAATTCTCAACCTCGTACGTTTCTTTTTAATAAACCATATCTTTAGCCAATTGCTTTAGATTATTTTGAGAAGCTTCAACTTCAAAAGCAAGTTCCTTCGCTGCAATATCAAGATCGGCAAATGGTTGAACTGCAACAATGATTGTAGGATTTGGAGAAGGAAGAAGAAATTATGTTTACGAAGCAGGATGACGTTGGATCATGTCTAGGGTAGTGATAGGAACAGGAGGGAAAATAATTTCTGGAGATGTAGCGGCTGGTGTTGGTCTCCCAAAGTTAAGCATATGGTTTTGAATGTCCTAAAGGGCAGGATCGTTTTCTCCAGTAAGTGCTTCAGTGTTTTCAAAATTAATGAACATATCAGGGTTGAAGTTTGCAGCAGCCTGAATTTTGTTGGTAGTGCTATCTTCGATGATGATGACAGGGTTGTCTTTGTTTGGTTGTTCTTCAGTCGAAGGATTTTGTGGGTTTTGTTGGCTTTCAGCAGCAGTATTTTCATCTTCGTCAATGAATGTATACAAAGTGATTCTCATTTGCTTTTTTTTCTTTCCATGGGAACCGGAAGAAGCTTTCTTTTTCTTTGAAGAAAGTTCTTGATCTTTTCCCTCTTCGATGGGTGGGAAAGTTTGTTCTGCAGTTTTCTTTTTTTGAGGCTTTGGCTTCGATGGAGTGGAAGGGCTAGCACCAGATGTCCTAGCTGCTTTTTTACTTTTCTTTTCTTTGATGGATTTTCATTTTTTCTTTTTTGGAAAATGACTCTCTGATCTGTTGCGAATGGGAATGAAGACTTTGCAATCAGGTTGAACTATTCATTTGCAGACTATCTTTATATCCGGCTCTGACATCAGATATTGAGGTTGCAAGGAAACTTCTGAGATTGGAAACATATAACATGTAAGGAAATTGATGGCCTGAGAGGTAGTGTGAAATGTATTGTTCCATTCCTTCTCAGCCCAAGCGACAAGCGTTTGGAAAATCACTTTGGCAGTTCGTCGACTTGATGAGTAACGCCTCGAAATTTCGGAAATAATTAGACAAGCAGGAAATTAAGGAAAAAGAAAGGCAAATATAAATTTGATTTCATAATATAAAAAGTTCGAAGTACTTACGATTGCTTCTCCAGATGATATTTAATTTTAAAGGATTGGCCTCGGATATCACTTTGCCATTTTCCCACGCTCTTGATATAAACATGAATTTCTGCTTCCAGAATTTGTCAGGCTCTAAGAGATCGTCGATGATCTTGAGGTCATCCATCAGGCTGAGGTAGTAAAAGGGAAGCTTCGAACCTTTTGACAATTGAGTCAAGGAGACGAAGTCTTTAATGTTGATGGGAATCTGAGACATTCGAGGTTCCATAATCACTGACATAAGGGTGAACCACTGATTCGATGTCACTTGAGTCGGACATAAGCTGAGCAGTTCGAAGTATTCGACGATCATAGGATCCGGTGGAAACTGAAGACCCCAATTAATGATCTCATGGTAGACTATTAGCTCGTCATCTTTGCAGTCCAAGGGGGTTTCTCCTTCTTTAGGAAGTCAAAGCGTTATATTGTCTCTAATCCCCCATTTCTTTTTTAGAGGCGAAGCTTGGCTATCTTTGTAATATATGTAGCGAAACATTTTTAGTGCAATGATGTATTTACCTTCAAGATTCTTCAAGTTTCTTCCAATCCTCGCTCTTTCTTCTTCGGAAACAAAGCAAGCGTCAGCTTCTTCTTGAGGTTTATGAGTAGTTGTAGATTTCCCATCATCAGATTCAGCCTCGAGATCGGTTTTAGTAGCCTTAGAATCAACTTCGTTGGCTTTCGATGTTTCTTCTCGAGGATTTTGAGATGTTGGGTTAACAACTTCTAATAAATGGTTACTTGTTAGAGGAGCTTCCTCAATTACTTCTCTTTGAGGAGGATTTTCAGTATTTGGATTCGAAGGGGAAGGAGTTTGGATAATTTCTGATTCGTTTCTCATGGCAATAAAAGTTCTTATTTTTTTGGTTATTGAAGAGTGATTCGAAGAGGGAATATTTGAATTTTTTTTAAAGGGGATTTTTCACTAATCAGAGGAGAAATTTTACTTTGAGATGAGATGGCTCGAGGTGTTTTAGGGCCTAGGATTTTAGATGACGAACGTTCATCGACTATGGGAGAAGACGAAAGAGCAGGAACTTTAGTTGGATCAAAATTACCATAATAGATTGTTTTAGTGGTTGTTCCAACTGGAAGGCTGTTGATTAATCTTGCTTTCCTATATTCTTCAGCTCTTTGCGTAATACATAAGTAGTCGTACGACCCGAAGACTAAGTTTCTGTCAGAGTCGGAAGATTCTGGTGTTTTGGGTAGGATAGCCTTTGATTTTTTGGTTTTTGGTTTCTTTCTCATAAACCAAATGAAGGTTGATCAGAGAAGATGAAGATTGATCAGAAAGTTGGGTTTCTTCTGATGAGAACACAAAGAAAAAGGAAGAACACGGTGAGGGTAGCCAAAAGCTTTGACTTCTCTCTAAAATAGTTTGTGTGATGTGAATGAAAAAATGAAAGGCAGGTTGAATTTATACAAAATAAGTAAAGACGTGTCAAGTTTGAAAGACTTGTATGATGATAGGTTGGAATAAAAAGCAGTAAGTTGATCAGATGCTCGACATTTTTCAGGCTAGACATCTAGATATGGATCTAAAAACTATAGGGTTGTGATGGATTGAACGGTTATATGCAACGGTTACTTTCGTATGTTGTATGGATACAATTCGATGAGTATTTTTGAAAGTGTTACTTTCACAAATATTTAAAAAAAGTATTCGAGGATGTTTTGTTTACACAATATTTCGAAACGATTTCTTAGTAATTGTATTTCTAGTATTTTGAAGATATTTTTTTATCTTTGAAAGGTAATCAGATTTTAGCACCATTTTTAATTGGTATTTGTTTTAAGTACATTTCGAATGATTGCTCTTCATGTACGCTTCGAATGATTGTTTCAAATGGTCGCTCCGAATGATTGTTCTTCATGTACGCTTCGAATGATTGTTTCAAATGGTTGGTTTGAATGATTGCTTTGAGTTTATAACAGTTTACATAACATATGGAATTATTCAAAGATATCTGGATTCAAAGATATTTTAGTTCTCATTCATTTACTCACATGAGAACTAGGGGGGCTTCTGATATGAAAATAGGATTTTGAGGACTAAATTGTAAATAATGTAAATTTAAGGATTTAATTATAAGTAATGTAAGTTTTGTCCTTAAATTGTAATTGATGTAAGTTTTAGAGAGTATTTGTTGGTGTGGATTATTTTTTACTAAAGGTAATTTTGTCAGGTGTTTTATGGTGTTTCAAATTTATTTAATGTTTGGGTATTTTGTAGTGAGAGATTAGACCTGCCTTGTTGTATTAAATGTTAATTACCCTCATTAATGAAAGTGGTTGAGTATTTATACCCTTAATTATGGGCCACATGGGCTTTCGGGTCAAACTTATGAAAACGGGTCGAGTTCAAAAACCCATTAGTTTGTTAAGCAGATTAGCAATTAGCTTAGTCAAAAGGTGATTAGATTTTTAAAACTTTTGTCCAGTTCGGATGGTTCAGTTGGTGGTTTTTGTCCGAATTGCCCCTGTCCGGTTTTTGCGGTGAGTGGTGAAAATTTCCGGACTCATCATTTGTAAAAGGTGGGTGGCTTAATCTTTCGGAGTTAGAGAAACCATAAAGATTCAAATGACAAAGGCGCATTGTTGCAGGCCTTCCAGTTTCTCCAATCGAAAAATCCGAAACACCAAGCTCAGAGCCTGATCGAGGTTCGTCTTCTGCCAGAAGCTCAAAACCTAGAAGGTTATTTCAACCTAGTCTTTCACCAATCGTCTCAGGCTTATCGGTTCAGGAGTCACATCCTACAGTCGAACGGGAAAAGGTTGTTACAAGCACAAAGAGACCCTCTTCATTCATAGCCATGGGATCAAACGCTGATAACTCCCCAGAAATGCTAACACTTCGACGAAGAGGCCGCTTAGTAAAAGGTCAGACTAATGCTCCACAGTCTAAGTCTCCGAAGTCAGGGCCCTCTAATTCTGGGGCCAAAGACAAAGCTACAGGGTCAGAGGCACTCGTCAAAGCTCCTAAGGACAAGTCGTCCGGTCCGGAGGCTACCGGAACAAGCCTTCGGAATGAACCCTCCGGATCTGAGCCCCAGCCGGACATCAGACCACAAAGGGAAAGCGATGCTCAGCCATCCAGACAGCTCCCTGAGCCAACTACCAGCACTTCTCCACCAAAGACAACTGACAACCCTTCCATGGTGATGGAAGATGTTATGGAGAACAGTTTTGAAGAAGCCCCTTTTGAGACTGACGTCTCCGGGCAGACGGGGGAGGCTGCCATTATTAAGAAAAGCAAGGGTAAGGGAAGTTGTGTTTAAAACATCCGGACCTGCCGGAGTCCCTCGAAGGTAGAGTGGAACCTTGCTTCCACAAGGTGAGTGTGAAGTATCTGCTAGCCATGCAGAATATTAACTATGTCTTCATTCATACTTCTAAACTAGGCCAGATCCGGACGAAGTGGGGGATCCCAAAATCTGTTAAAGTAAGGATATCGGTCGATCCGGAGACGCCAATGGACTGAAAACTAAGTGAGATAGTCTTTTACACAGAGTTGTTCAACTGGGGGCTTAGATTTCCCTTAGATCCAGAGATCGTCAGATATTTTCATCTGATAAAGTTCTGCCCAAGCCAATTGAATCCCAACACTTGGTACACTCTCATGGCCTGCATCATGGCCTCCAGGCTCTCCAGAATCCCGCTTCCGATGGAACAGTTTGCTATTGTGGCCAGCCTTTGCAACAACCACATCATCCCCTTCTACCATTTCAACATGGGAAATAATTACAAAGTGGTGGATGACCTGCTTGAATCGAAGAAGAATTGGAAGACCCAATTCTTGTTCATCAGTGGTGCTTGGGACAATGGGAAAAAGATTAAGGCTACTGACAACCCAAGCATGCTTACCAGCAGATGGAAAAGCACAGGTTAATACTTCATCATGTTTGTTTTTCTTTCTTTAAAAAGTTTGTTTACTTAAATGCTCCTCTTTTTCTTTGGGTAGTGTTGCCGAAGGAGTACACTGATTACTTGGAGGAGAGGCAGACTACTTGTGCCAAGCTGAATGTTTGGGCTGCTGACAAATGGGGAAATCGCTTCCACTATTGTTTTACTGCTGACAATTTGGTGAGATCCCATCTTTGGAACACAACCGGCTGGAGAGACTTGTCTTGGGAGGAATTAACCACACCGCCTCCTCGGGGTTTCATTCTACAGAGGACAGATGCAAAGGATGGGAAGCTGGCCTTGCCGGGCAGAGCTAAAGCCCCAAGTAAAATGAAGGGCAAGAAAGGCAAGAAAAAACCAGATGTAGCTGAGGTCAACCAAGGTGGTGTTGAGGAGACTGTCCCGGCAAACCAAGAGGTGTAGGACCAATGAAGGATTGATGCTGCTCTGCTCCAAGTGGTGCAAAATGAGAGTACCAAAGAGGAAGTTGGACTTCCAAAACCCTCAAAGGCTCCCAAAAAAGACCGAAAACGGGGAGCAGAAGGTGGAGATAGGCAAGCCAAGAAAAAGAAAACCTCCAAGGAAGATGAAGTTTCTCTTCGGCCTCCGGAGTATCTTCCTCCGGTGGAACCAACAGACCCAACACAGGCAAAGAAAATCCCAAGTGACTTTCACACCGGAGAGGGCGCCGGAGGGGATATCAACATCGATGGAGTAGAAATTAGTGGCCTTCAAGGGATTGGCCTTTACTTTGAAGACCTTGAGAAGGACGACTTTGCTGGCCCTTACCTCTCCCCAAGCTCTTCGAACATTGTCACTTTTAATGGTAAATATTTTTCTGTTTCAGGAGAGAAGGACATGGTGACCCACTTTTTGTTGAGCAATATTCAATTGGTGCTCAACTTGGAGAAGCAAGTGTGAAACCAATCAGCCCTCATCAACACACTCAACTCAGATAAAGAGAGTTTGTCTAACGACCTCCTTACTGCCAACTAGAATGTTGAGGCACTAAAGAGAGAGATCGAGGAGTTGAAGAAGGGGCAAGAGGATTTGGCCACCAAGTTGGCTACTTCGGAGGGGGTTAACAAAGAACTCCAATCCAAGTGCTCTGGCTTGGAGAAAGATCTTTCCACTATAAAAGAGGAGGTGAAAGTCAAAGACAATGTCATTCAAACCCTAACCAGTGACAAAATTTCGCTCGAAGATGTTGTGTCTAGGGCTAACCAAGAAAAATATGACTTGATAAAGGAGCATGAGAAGACAATCCAAGCCAGGATTGATGCATACACCAGCAAGGTGATAGATTCCCAAGAGGAAAGGTATGCTGAAGTCAAATCGGATATGGTCTTGCTTTTTCATGAAATATTTCTGAAGAGGACACTAGGAGATCTATGGTGATTTGTGGAATACGAAGACCTTCCTCACCATACTATGACCGATGGTGATAAGCACCGCTATTCCAGTGGTTGGGATGATACTATCGATGGAGATGAAGGGACCGGGGAGAGCCCCACCGAGGAACCTAAAGACTCCAAGAAGAAACCAGATGAGGCTGGACCATATAAGGAAGCTCAGCCTTGAAGTTTTAACTATCTTTTTATTTTCCTTTAATTTTTGTGTTAGACTAAAGTTCTTGGATGGCCAAGGCATTTTTGTAACCGTGTCCGGCTCTTGTTCGGATAAACCCTTTCTTTTAAAACTTCAAAGTCCTTGGATGGCCAAGGCACTTTACATATTTTAATATCACTCCCCGGTGTTAGCCGGACAATTTTATCTTACACAATTCTTGCATTGTCTTATAGTTACCTAATTTTGATGGCTAATGTTTAAATAGCCCTTAGTTATTTTACAAGCATTTTAAGGTGAGAGTGTTTAAATTCTCCGATGACAAATGTTTAAATGGTGTCATCATTCTACCAATTCAATCCGGTCTGCCAGTAATACTTTTAAAAAAATTCAAAGAAGCCATCAATCGAAACACTCCGATTTTTTCAAGAAGGCATCTAATTTTATTAAAAAGCGCGGACACCTCATTAAGACCTCCCCGCGCCACCAAATATTTACATGGACTTTAAACAAGTAAATATTTACATAATTTCATTCTAGATACAACCGGAGGTGTTCAATGTTCCACGGCTGATTCAAGGTCCTTCCATCTTTATCTTCAAGCCTATATGTGCCAGGCTTAAGCTTTTCACTGACCATATAGGGTATTTCCCAAGTTGGAGCTAGTTTTCCGAACTACTTCTCCTTAGTGTGTATGAAGACTTTTCTCAACACTTTATCCGCTGGTTGAAAATCCTTCCTTCTGACTTTGGAAGCAAACCTGCTTCTCATCAAACCCTGATAGTGTGTGGCTCTAAGATGAGCCTTAACTCTTTTTTCTTCTATCAGATCAAGTTGAATTCTAACTGGCCCTTCATTAGCCTGTTCAGAAAAATTATGGACTCTGAATGAAGGAAGAGTTGCTTCTATAGGAGCTATTGCATCCATACCATATACCAAGGCAAATGGAGATTCCTGTGTAGCAGCCCTAGGAGTAGTCCGGTAGGCCCATAGTACTTCTTGTAGATAACTTGGCCACTTTCCAGTAGCCCCTTCTAAATTATTTTTAAGACCAGACAGGATGGTTCTGTTTGCCACTTCAACCTGACCATTCGCCTGTGGGTGGAAAGGAGAAGAAAAGCAATGTTGAATTCCTCTAGAGGCACAGAAGCTCTCCATATCCTTATTATTGAATTCTGGTCCATTGTCTGTGGTTATCTTTTGTGGAACCCCAAACCTGCAGCAAATATTAGATAAGATAAATTTTATGACAACTTTTGAAGTAGTTCCTGCCAATGGGGCTGCTTCTATCCACTTTGAGAAATAATCGATAGCAACTATGATAGTTCTGCATCCCTCGGACGCCATAGGTAGAGGGCCAGTAGTATCCGGCTTGGATAGTTCTGCATGCCCCAACGAGCAAAAGGTATTAGCTCATAGATTGACTCTAAAGGAACAGCTGGGATATGAATTTGATTACTGTATCTTTGGCTTGGATCACACTTTTTTACCAATTCTTTGGCATCTTCCATTATAGAGGGCAAGTAGTATCCGGCCAACAAGACTCTTCTAGTTAAAGCTCTATAACCACAGTGTTCTGACCCCTCACCATCATGTAGTTCGGACAACACTACTTGGGACTCTTCAATCCCCAAACATCGCAATAGAGGTTTGCTAAAAGACTTCTTGTAAAGAACGTCTCTTAGGCTTCCAAATCCACGAGCCTTATACTTTACTTTCCTTGCCACTTTTTTCTCCGGAGGCAAGACACCATCTGAGATATATTGAAAAAGAGGACACCTCCAATCTTGAGGCTGATTTACTTGTATGTTTAAACTTGCCTCCCCTTCCTTGCTTTGATTGAGGTGAATGGATGGGCATTCTTGCACATGAATCCATGGGTAGGACTCAGAATATGCTATGGTTGCCAAGGAGTCTGCTAGAGTATTTTATGTTCGGGGTATGTGCTCATAAGTAATATCTTTGAAGTTAAGTGCCACTTCTTAAAGAACGAACAAATACTTAATCAGTTGCTCTTTTTGGCTTCGGATTGACCTTGTCCATGATGGATAAGAAGCTGAGAATCACTCATTAACCTGACGCTTTTGGCTCCACAAATTAAGGCTAACTTTAAATCGGCAATGGCAGCTTCATATTCAGACTCATTATTGGAAGCCCTGAATGCAAAACATATAGCCTGGTACATTTTTTCGCCATACGGAGAGGTTAAACATGTCCCAACACCACATCCCATGGTACTTGATCCACCACTAGTCCGGACAACCCATACTTTCTTAGTCTTTTCACCTGATGCTTGCTTAGTATCTTTGTCCGAATGGAATTCAACTAGGAAGTCAGCAACAGACTGAGCCTTGACTACAGTTTGAGGGGCAAAATTAATATCATAGTCTCCCAACTCTACTGACAACTTGGTCATTCTGCTTGATATGTCCGCTTTTTGAAGAACATTTTTCAAGGGAAAAGATGTCCGGACAACGATAGGATGAGACTGAAAATAAGACCTCATCTTTCTAGCAGCAATCACTAATGCTAGTGCTAGTTTTTCAAGCTTTAAATATCTATTTTCAGCATCCATCAGACTTTTGCTGATGTAGTACACAGGACGAGGATAATTGTCCACATCTCTAACTAACACCGCACTTATGGAACAATCAGAAACTGCTAAATATAGGAATATTGTCTCTCTATCAACAGGTTTAAACAAGGTTTTAGGGGAGGATAAGTGTTTTTTAATTTCATCAAAAGCCTGGTCACATTGTGGAGACCAGTTAAATTCTTTTGCACCTTTTAAAGTTTGAAAAACGGGGCACACCTATCCGAAGACCATGAGATAAAACTGTTTAGAGCAGCTAACCTCCCTGTCAATCTTTGCACCTCTTTAATATTCCGAGGAGGCTCCATCTGCAATAAAGCACTAAGCTGGTCTGGATCAGGTTGTATCTCTTTCTCACTTATCACATGCCCCAAGAACTTCCCGGACTGCACTCCGAAAACACACTTTTCTGGATTCAACTTTAAATTTACTTTCATTAAGTTGGCAAAAGTTTCTTGCAGATCTGCCAAGTGTAGTTCCTTTTCCACACTCTTTACCATCATATCATCAATGTAGACTTCCGTGTTTCTTCCGATTTGATTAGCAAAGGCTTTGTTCACCAACCTCTGATAAATAGCCTCAACATTTTTAAACCCAAAAGGCATCACCTTATAACAATGAAGACCCTTATCAGTAACAAAAGTAGTGTGTTCTTGATCTTTTGGATCCACTTGAATCTGATTATACCCGAAGAACGCATCCATAAAGGACAACAACTTATTCCCAGACGTGGAGTCCACCAACTGATCAATCCGAGGGACCGGATATAGGTCTTTTGGGCAAGCCCTATTAAGGTCTGTAAAGTCAATGCACATTCGCCACTTCCCATTTTTCTTTTTTACTAGCACCGAATTGGTTGTCCATAGGGTACTGGGATTCCTTTATGTGCCCCATCTTAGTAAGTCGGTTGACCTCTTGAACTATGACATCAGATTTCTCTTTAGAAAAAACTCTCCTCTTTTGTAGAACAGGTGCTATATCTTTTCGGATGGATAGCTGGTGTGATATGATACTTGCAAGCACTCCGGTCACATCAACATTGCACCAAAAAAAATATGCTGATGGTTTGTTAAAAAAGACAACATTTTACTCTTTAGTTCCGATGTCATCTTAGATCTGATCTTGACATTTCTTCCTTCAGCCAGAGAGTGAGTTTCAACCTCTTCAATTGGTATTAAAACACCAGGGGTCTCTCTGGGGTCATCAATTTCACCCTCTCCCCTAGAGGACCCCTCCAACTGCTAATCTTCACTGATCTGAATTGCCCCCAAAGTTTGAGGGGCCAATGTTGTTACATAACACTCTCTGGATATCTTTTGACTACTTCAGACTACTCTCACTTGTCCTTGCACATCGTATTTTAAACATTGGTGGATTGTTGAAGCCACAACATGCATCTTGGAAAGCCAAGATCTTCCCAAAATGGCATTGTAACAAGTGTGACAATCCTCCACAATAAAAAGTACTCTAAGCATCTTCTTAAAAGGGCCCTTGCCCAACAAAACCTCCTCCTCAAACTCCCTGATCACGTATGTTGAGCTTCCAGTGAAACCCACAATTGACTTGTTCGAACGCTGAATCACTGCTGTATTCTTTATTTGTTTGTATGAAGTCAAAAAGAGGATATTGACTGAACTATCGGTGTTCAGCAAAATTCTTCTGATGTCATTGCCCTCAATAGATGCTCCTAGCACCACAAAATCTTCATGGGGACCAGCTATGTCCCTTAAATCATCCTCATCGAAAACAATGAAAGGGAAAGAAATTTTCGATTGATAGGAAGTCATGCCCCCTTCCAGTTGAGTAGCTAGATTATGAACATGCCTCTTTCTCGAAGAAGCAGTTGGTGCAGTCATGGTGTCTCCCCAAAATATTGTAAGTGACTCAAAAAAGCTAATGACTCCGGACACTGTCTTCCTGTGTTTTGTGATAAAACCCACCTTATTTTGGGTTGGATGAGGATCTAAATATTCTGACTCCACATTAAATCTTTCAATTATCACCATAGCCCCATCCGGAGCTGATGTCCCTGCATTGTTTGGGCCAGTCCGATGAGCATTATCAGGCCTATTTCCACTTCTTCTTTTAACATAAGCCCCCAATTTTCCTCTTTCAATCAAATTCTACAGCTCTTGCTTTAAAGCGATGCAATCTTCTGTGTTATGACCAATATCTTTATGATATTGGCAGAAACAATTATTACGACTTTCCTTAGGAGATTGAAGCGCAGCTGGCTTTGTGAAGTGCACTTCGTCTTTTGTTTTGTCACAGATGGTTGCCACATTCTCTTTTAACTCGGCAAACCACTCCGGTTGAACCCAAGGCCCTCGCTTATTTCTGGATTGCTGACTCAGAGCTGGTGCTGGGTGGGATTGAGCCTTGGCCCTTTTGGGACCCTGTCCGGCTTCTTTAGCCTTATACCCGGACTAATTCTGATTCTGGTTTGGTGCAACTGGGGCCGATCTCACCTGCCTATGCACCCTGGTCTTCTTTGTTTCATCTATATTGATTTGTTTCCCAACCTGATTCAGTAAATCGCCCCACGTCATGGCCTTCTTTCTGGTTACCAAATCAGCCAAATTGTCAGGGTTCAAACCCTGCCTCAAAGAAGCTATTGCTACCTGCTCAAAGCAATCAGCTAATCCATTTTTTGTGTTCACAAAGCGACTTATATATTCTTTCAAGGATTCATTTGGCTCTTGGGAACAATGGATAATAGTATCTACATTCCCCTTCACTTCCTTACTTCCAATGAACTGCCTCCGGAAGGCCACCCAAAAAGTATCAAAATTCTTGATGCAACCCTGTGGCAGACTATTGTACCACTTTAGAGCACTCCCCATAAAATATTGGGAGAACGCTCGACAAAGTAACTTATCATCATCATCAAAATTCATCATAAATTTTTTAAATTTCTCCAAATGATTATCTGGATCCTTACCGTATTTTTCCATCTTTGTGTTGTCAAACCTCTTAGGAAGGATTCCGGACAGTATCTTAGAAGACAATGGAGATTTCTCAAATTTCGGTCACGACTAAACATAGTATCTTCATTGGGAGTCGCAAAAATACCTGGTTCATCATGAAAGGTGAAAGGATACATCAACAATCGGTCTACATGTCTCCGGCCATGGCTGTAACCATGAGATGACCCTTTTCCATGATGCCTTTTCAACCTTCCATGTGTGTCCGTCTTTCTTGAATACTTTTTGACCAACTTATGCTTCTTTTTAGAACGACCTTCATCGCTACTGGATGACAGGGACTCATCTACTCCATCTTCGTTTGAGGAGCTACTAGAGGATCCTGAATCTGAGCTTAAGCTCTCAACCGGTTTGGACCGCTGAGACTTTTTTTAGCTAGCATGAGTCTTTTTAGTACTTATATGGGTTTTTGCTGATGGGTCATGCTCCTTAGGATTGTCAGTGTGGTGAACAGCTGACACTTTTGATTTTTCTTTTAAGCCCATCTCCACCCTTTTAGCAGCCCTCAAGGCTTTTATCTCAGCTTTCAATCTATCTCGCTCTTCAATTGTGTATTCGTCATTTTCTCCCACCACTTCTGCCAAAGTTGGTGGCACTTCCTGCTCGTCCGGATTCATCCGAACTAACTTCCCTTGATGGTTTCGAATGCTAAATTCAGGCACCTTTTTCTCCCACTGTGGTCACCAATTTGGTGTGGATTATTTTTACTGAGGGTAATTTTGTCATGTGTTCTATGGTGTTTCAAAGGTATTTAATGTTTGGGTGTTTTGTAGTGATAGATTAGAGCTTCCTAGTTGTATTAAATGTTCATTACCCTCATTAATGAAAGTGGTTGGGTATTTATACCCTTAATTATGGGCCACATGGGCTTTTGGGTCAAACTTATGAAAACGGGTCGAGTTCAATAACCCATTAGTTTGTTAAGCAGATTAGCAATTAGCTTAGTCAAAAGGTGATTAGCTTTTAATACTTGTGTCCAGTTCGGATGGTTCAGTGGGTGGTTTTTGTCCGAATCGCCCCTGTCCGGTTTTTACGGTGAGTGGTGAAAATTTCCGGACTCATCATTTGTAACTATGTATAATTGTTAAGGACGAAACAACAATTAGTCCTCTTTTGTAAAAGATTTTAGTTTGAGCAATTTTTTACTCTAATAAAGGGGTTGAACCCTTTTTTCTTTGGAACTCATTTTTACTTGAACTTTCTCTCTCTAAAAACTCAGTAACTCTTTCTCTCTTAACAATTTCCTAAGGTAGAATATTAACTCATCAATGTGAACCCCACAATGCATTCCTCAGGAAGTTCTAAACTGATTACCTTTAATTTTGGCCAATCATCGACATTCCCAGAATGTGCTCCCAGATTTTACCCTTGCCAGTATACTTTTTGGTAGCTAGCTCGATGAGCAGACGATGCATCTCTACCTTCTCATTTTTTGCAAACTCTTTTTTGATGTATGCAAGAAAGACCGAGGCAGTGATAACACCTTTAGGGACAACCCCACGCAATGCTAATGGTATCCCCTATAACAAGAGCGTCATGCATAAATTATTTCACTTCTCCCAATTTTCATCTGCCTTAGTTTCCTCCAATGTACTTTTCGGACTAAATGGGGATGGTTTGGGAGTTAATAATACATGGTCATAATCATGTACATACAAGAACATCAGCATATCTTCATTCCACCATTGGAAGTCCGAACAATCCAAAATGGATGGACAATTCCCCATTAGATTTTAACCAGTGAAACTGTCATAAGAACAAACAACACACAAAGCACATTTAACATATTGACATATAACTGAAAATATATGCATGAACATGGAAAATACATGTAAAACATAAAATTCCTTGATAATACATACTAGAGGGAAAATGGTACTGACATACATTATTTTAATTTTTTAAGTACCAATGAGACCTTCCGGAGGGCCGATGTCATTTAGTTAAATGAAAATAACCCTAGTTTGATTTTTTTTTAAGTACCGGTGAGACCTTCCGGATGGCTGATTTCATTACTTAAATCAAAAAATTGCAATTATGAACTTAATTTATCCTAAGTATCGATGAAACGTACCGGAGAGCCGCATTCATCTACTTAAAATAAAAATCAACACAATGACAATTTTCCGTAATTTTCTCTCGTTCGTGATTAATTTAAACTCAAACGCGAACCTTCCGGAGGGCCGGTAATATTTGAATTAAAATTATTCTTCGAACATTTCGAAGCCTAGGATTTATAAGAATATTAACTTTAACCTTTCGGATGGCCGATTAAATTAATTCATTAGTTTCTCCTACCAATCTACGAAACCTTAGTCATGCATCACTATTTAATCATTCAAGCACATACAATTTAATTCACAAATAAACTTAAAATATTTAGTATGTTAAACACATCATATTGTGAAACAAATTAATTCAAATATTTTAAATTAATAACGCATTTAATCTAAAAAAAATTAATTTCCGATTTTTTCTCTCTTACTCCCAACCTGCTGCATGTCCTAGGTGTGCACCCAACTTGCAGAAATACTTCTGCAATTTGCAGAATTTACTGCAGGTCCTAAGCATGCTCCCAACCTGCAGCACTTGCTCCGATGAGTCCTGCGTAGCGCCCAACCGCAACAGCTAATATTAATGGTTATGCTCAGTCAGTAGCCTCCCACTTGTGTTTTGTTTCTTTTCGTTCCTTAGTGATTCTATAGTGGATCTTGAAAAACATGCATAACCAAGTTAGAAAAGAACGAGTTTGGTTTTCTATACGCTATAGGAAGCGACTGATTTTTATTTAGGGTTTAGGATGATGAAATTTCTAAACATACCCCCGTACTTATAGTCTTTACAATGTGAAGCCCAACATTGTAAATCTCATCTTTTAATACTTCCTTGTGTACGGAGGCCGTAACCCGATAAATTGATAATTCACTTTATTCCGTGATTTATTAATTCAGGCTTAAATATTGATGTTTGGGCCACTTTCATCAGAGTGTCCGAATTCAATCCGGTTACCATACTTAAGCTTCATACCGCATTTTCATCCATTGTTCCAATTTGGTTAATTAAATAATTAACTCGATTACTTTTAATTTGGACTTCCTTAAGATAATGACCAAATTTGTTTATTTAGCATGTCGGTCCAAATTATTGTCGGTCTATAAATATATTAAATAAATATATTCCAACATCTAGTTGTAATGAATACATCGAAATACACTCTAAACACACTAGATATCCAGAAATGCATAAACTAGTTGCCATGAAACATCGAAATACATTAAACATTTTAACTAGTACGATGAGTACTTTGAAGGTGTTTCTAAATGAGGTACAAACGAGAAATAAAACTTGAAATAGGTATTCCGGAACGATAACAATGACACGAAATGTTTTGATTGGTTTGTCGGAGTTTGAAGCCGTCATCGGAGTTAGACGTCTTCCATATTTGATCTTTTAGTTTTCATGGATTTACTGGGTGGGTGTGAAAGAGAATGAACACTAAAATGTTTTGGTTCCACCTAAAACACTCTTTTTATACTAATGGAATATTTTTATCTATTAATGAGACAATTAATAAATATTTGTGGATATTATTATTTTTTGAAAAGAATTAAAAAAACTAATTTATTGCATACATAAACGTGACAAATAACAAACGTTTAAAAACTAATTATATTTTTTCTTCCGAGTGTCTGTCCCGTTTGCGAATAATCAACTGCTTGTTTGAAAGTATTTCTCAATATAAGAGGCTTCTTTATGTCTAATATTAAATTAGGTAAATGTTAGATTTATTCTTTCGGAGAAATTGATTTTAAGCTAAGTATAATAAGTAATGCCAACCACCATTTATTTTCTTTCAAATTATCAAATTGATCCACTATATATTTATTATTCAAAACATTTGAGTGGAAGTAAGATACGCATATGAAGTCATATTCTCTATGATGAAAATGCAGACACCACTAGAAAAGTACTATTATGAAAAAAAGGAATGATAATTCCAAAATGACTGTAAATCATTATCATTATTACCATCCATGCGCAATCTGATCATTACTTTGCAATCCTACAATCCTAAATATATGTAGTACTAGTTCAAAAAGAAGAAAATATTAATAATTGCAAATTAAGTTTCTTATTATTTTCACCCGGACAAGAAACATAAATTATATTTTTTATTTGTTGGGTTTTTAGTTTATGACATTTTTGATAATATGAAGTGATGAGGATATTGCAATACTATTGGTTAAATATTTTTAATATCGATTTCTTTTGATTTTTTTTTTATTATATTTTTAATATGTTTTAAAAAATATTAAGAAATATGCGTAATGTCGTTTTTTTTAGCTACATGGCCTGCATATTTGGATTTTTGTCTCACGGAAAAATATTATTTTATATATTTTACGAAAAATATGAAAAATTCACTTGTATAAATACATTATTTATAAATTATGAAATACTTACAAAAATACGTATATTTTATTTACAAAAATAGATTCTATTTGTGAAAAAAAAATCACAGTTATTGTCCATTCATAATAATACATGTATTTTACTTACAAAAATATATGTTTTACTAAAATTTAAACATAAATAAATAAAATACGACGTTCTTACAATTCTATTTTGAAAACACAATATATTTTGTAAGTAGAGTCATAACTCAAAATAAACAACCAACAAGATAGAGTTTATCATATTAATTAATCGAAAATTGTTACTACCCTCGATTAAAACTGTGGTGAGTAGCCACAAATTCCATGATACAAAGAGTTTCCATTGTGGATGGATACTTGGACAGTGTAGCTTGACTTAGAATGCACCAAAGGAGAAACATTGGCTGATTGGATCCGTAAACCGAGAGGCTGAACATGAGTTCAAAATATTTAATAATACCGAAATCCTTGTGGGACGAGAAACATGGATGACATGATGACAAGAAATAACTAGCCGAAGAAACATGTTTGACCGATAGAGGTTTAAGGTTTTTTATATATAATGAGAATTACAAAAGGCGACACATATGTACCTTTTAAAAATCAACAAACAAATTTTGTTTGACCGATTAGTAAGAGGTTTAGGATTTTTCATGTACGGCGAGAAGTACAAAAGGCGACACGTATATATTTTTTAATAGTGTTTTGTTCATATCTTATGTAGTAACAACTTTGTGTGATGTAAACTATACGATGCCACATTATACATTTATGTTCGCATACCCTATTTAATTTTTTTTAAATCATTATACCATTGTTAGTCTTTAAATGTTCGTTTTTGTTATCAATTTGTTTCTCAAATATAATCTTCGGTTATACCATAAGACTATTATTATTTTTTTATAAATATTATGTATTAACTAAAAATATATCATATCTAATGTTTATTACCTGGAACCTTTAGAATGATACATCATTAAAATTTATATTGTGTAACTCTATGCAGATATTCGATTTATTATTCATAAATAATTTCAACTATTTTTTAGTGAGGAATTGATCATACACTTCTAAAAAAAACTGAAACGTTCTCGTGATTAGGAGATCATAAGTTATAAAACTAATTTTTTAATCTCTAAATCAAAACTAATAATTTATTGTGTTTTTTCAAAATTAACGTCATTTTTTTAAATACTCTTCTCAAACTAAATATCATTGAAAATCACTAGATTTGGTTGTGATAGATTTGGTTGTGAGATTGTTTAATTTTTAAAATGATATAAAAAGCTAACTATAATTATTAACTAAACAGGATTTTATATTTCTTTACTAAATGACCATATTTTCTTGATAAATATCCTATAATATACCAATTGTTTTGAAAAACATGAATTTATGTGAAAAAATATCAACATGTAAAACAAATGACGATGTACTCTAAAAAATTCAAATGCTAGAATATTACAACTCGAGACCCGTACAAGACTTTTAATATATGCGCTCCAATTCACCATTTTGTTTTCCCGTGAATAGATAATATTTTCAATATTTTTAATATTCATATATATAGATTTATCATAACTTAAAAATATAAAATTTATGAAAAATATTTTGACTAATAAATGTATTCATATTAACTATATCTTGGATATTTCACCATAAAATGCTTTAACAATCTCTTTTTGGAGTAACATTAAATTCATATGGTTAAACCTTACCTACATTACTATAGAGCTTTCATATTCATATTAGATATTTACAATAAAATGACTCGCGTTGTCCCTTTCATAACTTTATATCCTATCATTTCTACTAATTAAGCATATAATATCGATTATATTTCGTAACACGAGATCTTAAAAGATGACATTATATATTATTTATAAACAATTTAAAAATATATAACACCGCTTCATGATCACCTAAAAAACTATGAGCCTATTTTTTAAAATTATTGAAAATAAATATCACCATTCAATATTAAAATTAAAGTTACGAAAATATACCTTATTTTTATAAATATATCATGCATGTGTATTAAAATATGACGTATGGAAGCATAAACTTTAGTTGTAATGAGTATATATAATTTATCATATACTAAAGAAACAAAATGGACATGAAAGTTTTCATATATATAAATTGAACTAATTAAGATTGTCTTAGAAATATATTTGGTTTGTTATAACATTTATAAAATTCAGATGTTTACATGTGTCACAGCAATAAAACGTTTATAAATTATCATTAGTGTCATAGAAATCCATATTTGTCTTTGTAGAAGTACAAACTCAGATGAAATTTTTTCAATTAAATTTACAAATCGAGAAAAATCATCTTAGATTTTAAAATTACTATAAAATTCAACATATAAATAAAAAAAAACGTGTTATCTAATGTTTTATGTATTTTGATAACGAGTTGAAAAAATAAAATATTTAATGGTTAATAATAAAAAAAGAACTAGTATTTGTTAGTGGTTTTATTTATTTAAGTCATTTAGTAAGTACTTTAATATTTTATAATTATACATTAATAAACTTAATTTAGAAAACAAAATAGTCCATGATTTTGTATAAACTATTTAACATATAAAATTAATTTATTATTATCAAATAATCAAACAAAATTTTAATTCATTAATTGAATTGAACCAATCATTTATCATTCTTAATTTTTTTTAAACTAATAATAAAATAATTTTGCGTAAAATTCATTTTCTTGCATCTTGGTGAATACCCTACCATATAATATTTTTTCAAATAATGTAAAAATATCTAAGTATGCCAATTATTTTGTTTTTAACTGATATAAAAAATATTTTTCTTTTTAAAAAAGATATATTTTTTATTATATTGTATATTTTAAAAAATAGTTAGAGAAGTCAATGAGTTTATTTAAATTAAATTTTATCTTCAATATATTTAATAAAAAATATATACTAATTAACCAACAGAGATAAGTAATTCTTTTGAACTTGGACTAGTTAGTCTATGGATCGCAGAAGATGACACTGTGCTGGTTATCTCATAACCACCTTTCAAGCAAATAAAAGATTATAATTAAAATGTATATTATAAAGCTTCCTCTTCATAACAACAGCTAAAAGTATTAGGGTTTAAATGAGACCCTCTATATCAAGGGGTCTTATTTTAAGAAACATATTTTACTTTGGTGGTCTTATTCTAACAATAGTAGGTTTCATTTTAGCCTATCCAAAATATTCTTGTTATTTATAACCATTAGTGACGTCTTTGAATTAAATAAGACAAATTTTTAATGAATCAAAACTTAATTAACAAAATGTTGAAATGTTATATTAATCCTTTTATGAAAATTGTGTTAGTAGGTATCAATTTAGTACACGTTCGTCTATAAAAACTTTAATATGCAATTTTTTTTATAAACTCAAGGTTTAAAATTCAATATATAATTTTTTATGTATGTTAACTGTCATCAAAATGCTCTTTTCGTTTATTGTTGTATCGAAATAATTCCATTGTAGCACATTGTATCATGCACATTTCTTCAAACCTGAAATTATAAGAGAGCGTCATATGTCAAGATCAACAATAACTTTTTGTCGTACTTACATCCATCAAATATTTTCCTCTTCAATTATTTTTTTCCTTTACGTCTTTCTATTTTCATGTAAATATCTACATCAAATGACACGCAGACCAAGTAATTTCTAATTTTTTACCTTTTACCATTTACTATATTAACTTATCAACTAACCTACTAGGCTAAAACCGGATCAGACCTTATTATCTAAACACAATACTAATCTCCTAGTCATACAAACTATATTAAACTTGAATTTTATCCCTTTAACACAACCAACCCTTATTAAACTTTATTCTTAGTTTGTTGCCCCTAACCTAATTCGATTTCCCCCAAAATAAACCTTAAAAACCATGTAACCGACAAAGGAGGAATCAATGGCAAGTGATGATTGTGGAATAATCGTTGAGCTCGAAGAATAAAATTTTGTTGATTTTAAAGAGATTTATGAACTACATGGATTATAGTTGATTAGTGAAGATGAAAATTGGAAAAAAACAACAACGATAAAGAAACTGAGCAAATTGAAGTTGGTTTCGTTGTTCGATTTTGGATACCGATGGTGAAGATCTCATATTTTTTTAAGGCTTGCTTTATTATCAAATGATGATTTGTATGTATTGAAAATATATACCAGTTCACGAGCCTTGATTATCTTTATGATTCGAATATTTGTAAAGGGCTTGTTTTGATTTCTATGAAATGACATAAATATTATCCGTCTCCGTGTAAGGTATTCAATGAAATTCTTGAGAGAGACCCTCTTATTAAGAGTGAGTACACTTGATCTTTTATCCCACATCGCTTAGATTGAACAAGTACTTACAATATATAAGTGAATGAAATATCTCAACTAATATGAGGCATTTTGGGAGTGAACCAAGAGAAAAACCGTACGGGACTAAGTTCCCAAAGCGGACAATATCACATTAGTTGGTGGAGAGATGTTTCCATCATGGTATCAGAGCAAGGTTGAAACTTATGTTCTAAGCCATGCAATGGGTGTATTGAGCGAGGCCGAATGCATAGAGTATATATGTCATTCCGCGGATCAAGTTTAAGGGAGGGTGTTAAAAGTGAGTACTCACTACTTTCTTATTGTAGTTTTTTATTGTTGGTTGTGCTTAGTACGACTAATAAGATAACATTTTATCAATTCTTATTTAAGATGATCGAGATGATAAGCTATGTGCATATGCTTTTTTTGTGAGATGCCTTATCGAGATGATAAGATATGTGCATATGCTTTTTCTGTGAGATGCCTTATCGAGATGATAAGATATGTTCATATGCTTTTTTGTGAGATGCCTTACTGTGGAAACACTTAAATTGAAATTAAGAAGATAAAGATCTCACTGAAACTGAAGAAGTGCATTAAACGAAAACACGGAAAGTAGAAGCTCAATAATGACAATCATGATGCTTAAGAGAACTAGTCTCCTCCTAATGAAAATTAAACTTCCACTCAAATCTACTTAAGAGATGTATGTAGAGATTTTTCATTCCGATGGGAAACCAAACCATGTGACCTGAAGATGAAATTAAAACATGTGTAAAAAAAATATTTTAAATTGACATTAAGAAGATAAAGATCTGACTGAAACTGAAGAAGTGCATTAAACGAAAACACGAAAAATAGAAGCTCAATAATGACAATCATGAGGACTAGTCTCCTCCTAATGAAAATTAAACTTTCACTCAAATCTACTTAATAGATGTATGTAGAGATTTTTAATTCCGATGGGAAACCAAACCATGTGACCCGAAGATGAAATTAAAACATGTGTAAAAAAAATATTTTAATTTTATTATTTTTACAGATAACTTTGTTACAATAGTTTTGTTAAATTTTGATTAAATATGCGAAATCTTAACTAAACAATGAAGCTAATTATTTTATCTCTATCAACTAGAACAAAAATGAGAAATTGATGTATAATTGTTACAAAGGAAACCGAATTAAATTAGAAGCAATGGGCTCCGAGTAATTTAGTGAAGGTTGCTCGTGTTAATGGACTAAAAATCAATGTTTAAGTATAATGAGTTTAATATGAAATTAATATTAAATCTAAACAATAAATTCCAACCGATTATAGCGAGTCAATTTAATGGATATCTACAAACCAACGGTTATAAAGAATCAAATTGTATATTTGAAACAAAAATGGTAACCACAAATATACATAAAAAAGTTATTACCGTGAAGACGTGACATTTTTAAATCGATCTCAGATACACAAAACTATATATAATAGGACACCAAAAAATACCACTTCAATAAAAAAAAACCTTTAAAAATATTATGTTACATTAAATAAATAAACAATTATATTAATTTTTTATCCTAAACACAAACAATATCTAAAATATGTAAATTAGATATTTACATTTATCTAATGTTAAAATTTATCGTTGTGACAACTAATGCCTCCGTAACTAATTTCTGTAAATAATTTGACTTTATACTTAATATGTTAATCTAACATGCAAAAAGTAAAAGCTTGGCGTAAAAGTATTAACTGGTCCTACTCCTACTCCTACATATGAGAAATTATAATATATAAATTTATAACGAGTTGTGTCAGTTAAAAATAATCACTGAACCTATGGCAAAATATAGTTTGGTGCTTGCGAGTTGCGACGGCTAAAAATTAAAATACAAGCTTTTATAGTTTGTATGTGACAAACTACATGAAGATGGAGTGATCCAAAAGCGATAAACGTCCGAAACTTTAATCTTAAGCCATCACGCTTACTTATCTTCTCACTCTACATTTACAAAATAAATACTAAATTAGTAGAAGAAACCAAACATACCAAAATGGTGAAGAATTTCCCTTTAAGAAATGTTAAATATAATGGCCGACAAAGTCATCATGAAAGTATACTTTTTTTTCTTTATTAGGGCACACCAGATTCTAGTTTGACATGAGTAGGGGGGACTATAGTATTTAAAGCTAACTTTTATACGTGGTTTGAATAAGTTGGACACGAGGGAGAATAGAAGCAGGAACGAAAAAGTACTAAATTCATCTCTTAGCGTCTAATTATGAAAATATATATATTTTCATAAATATGTTTACGTTAGTTATTTCGAACGAAAAAGTAATACTTTTCTTTTTTTTATATTTATATTTTCGTAAATTTTTTAAAAAGATATCTTTTAAAAAAATCGAAAACTTTCGTTTTTTTCTTCTCAAATTGTAACTTTCCTTTTCCCCAAAACCAAAATCCACAAATTTTTCAAAGTACAAATTTTTGCAATAAATTAGAGTAATTTTTTAAAAAAATAGCATAAAGCAACTACTAAATAATTATATGATTGACCAAAAAAAATGTTTGTGTTTGATGATGAGTAACTTTTTCACAAAAAACAATAATTAGTAACCTATAAACTACTTGTGCACATGTTTAAAGGTCATAGATGATTTTATATATTTTTTCACAACTGAGTTGTTCGTATTTATATAACGAGAACTAAGTTAATTTCTCATACATGATAGGGTTTATCTAATCCGCACGTACTGGAAAAATATTAGACTAAAATTTACTTTGTAGCGTAAACCCAACAAGTGTGTAATATTTAAGGTATTTTATGTAATAAGAAATAAATATGTTTATGTTAGTTATTTAATGGGATGTAATAGCCAAATATGGGCTAACTATGTAAGCCCAATCGCCCACTATCATTAATATATAAAATAATGTAAATTTTCTGGGAAAATTAACACTTTTTCCCTTTATTATTTATGGAGTCATCAATGGTGACCATAGTGGGACCCTAGACACCTATCTGGATACAAACATCCAGAACCATGAGCGTGCTAGGCTTGTCTTTGAATTCTATGAGAGATGAATTTTGAGATACAGGTGGATCCTGCACTACTTATCAAAAGTATTACAGTTGGAAAACGTTGCGATCAGTTAGCTTGGAAGTTTCAGCCCCGACATCAGTACGAGGAATAGCAAGAGCAATCTACCCTAGAAGAGTATAACTATCAGTTATGTTGTAAAATCGCATGCTAAAATGTACAGAAAAAATATAATAGTTCGAATGAGGAAGGTCCGTTCGAAAAATCATAAAGGTGGAGAGGAAGAGGTTTCTGAGGGTGATGATGTTGAGTCCGACTCTTTGCGAAACTAGAAAATCTACTAAAAAGTAGTTTCGTTCATATAGAAGCCACTATTCCTCTATAAATTAGCGAAATGCAGGATATCATTATAATCATTTAGAATTAAGTGAATATTCTATTTTTTATTCGAATGACTTTTCTTCTTCTCCGAAGAAAGATCGCCACCATAGGAAGAAAAAAAGTTGTGGTGGTAGGAATTATTTGAAGATGCATTTTAGTCAATAACAAGGTTCAAAGCGAGAGCGACAATCGTCAAATAAGTAGGAACCTTATGATGTTAAGGATAAGGTGACAACTGGAGGTAAGGCTTGACCACATCAAAATTTGGTATAGGTCTACGAAGGTCTGGTTTTGTTGCAATGAGGTTCGGGGAATATGAGTTTTGATTACCAAGTAAACACCCAATTCCCAAAGTTACCTAAAGAGGGTCTTTATACGACAACTAATGTTGTTCATCAGTATAGTCAAAGGCACAACTTTATACTAGATGATATTTGGGCTACTTGTAAATATGATGGGTTGCAATGCAATTAACCCATTTATATAACATAATCAATTATAGAAGTCGACATGTCTGTAAAGAAAGGTTGAGGTGATGATTTAATGGTGACACATTTTTATTACACTGATACTATTTTTTCCCTCTTACTTTCTCTCTAAAAAATTAAACTCTCTCTTGACTTTCTCTCTTAAGAAATAAGATTCACACTTAATAGTCATAACCTAAACTTTCAGTGATTTTGATGTAGACGTTGGATATCTAGAACTTGATTCCAGCCGAATGAGTGTTCTGTTAATTAAAGAAACCAAAGCTGAGGGGAGGGTCACAAATTTGTGCAAATTCTTTGAATTTTTGACTATTTTTTATTGGGATATCGTGTCGGGGATCTTTAATTGTAAGGATAAGTATCAACTAACCTTTACTTAGATATATTGTCCTTTATTTTTTTTTATGATGATCACTTAACGAAGGTTGTTGGACCTTACGAGGATGTTTTGGTAATCAAAGTAGCTATTGAAAAGACCAAAATCCGAAGGTTTCTTATTGATATGCATAGTTCAGAAAAAACATCATGTTTATGCCCACTTACAAGAAAATAGATGACCCTCTGCCATTCTCTGATCCGAGAGACCAATAGTGGAATTCAATGCGTCACTCCTAGTGTCATCGAAAAATTTAAGGGGGATGTTTCACTAGGCCGATGATCTTTTAAGCAAATGGTAAATTTTAATTTTATAGTGGTGGATGGATCAACATCATATAATGCAATTTTTGACATGTCTGGATTGTCAAAAATACATAATGTTATCACAATTTTCCATCAATATTTGAAGTATGTGGTCAGAAATCATGTGGAACTTTTCCATATTAGACAGAAAATGTCAAAATAGTGTTACACTACTATATTGGCTCCAAAGACAATTAAATGTGTTGAAACAAAGCGATAATAACAGCTATATGTAACCATTTCAGAATCAGATGTTGTAGTTGATCTTAGGGAGACCCCTAGTTTGATGACACATGATGAGGACAGTTATATATTCTGTTGCAACAAAAGATTGGTATTCAGGTCGTATTTGTTGTAAGAGAACAACTAATATTCTTCTTGTCAAGAAATTTATATATGTTTTCATGGGCTACCGAGGACGCAACAAACGTACATGTGAGTGTCATTTGTCACAAACTTGTTGTTTGACCTAACTTATGCCCCATCATTAAAAAACAAATAACATTATTTGATGAAAAATCTGAAGCAATTATGGCAGAGATAGATAGGGTAACGTAAGTAGGATATATCAAAAAAAATTAATATACATTGTGGATGGCGAACCCAGTATTCGTGAAAAATAAGAACGGTAAATATGTGCTAATTTTAACGATCTGAACATAACTTATCTTAATGATCATTTTCGTATCCTTAGAATTGATCAGGTGGTAGACTCGACTTCAGGTTATAAACTCTTATCATTTACAAATGCATTTTTTTGGGTATAATCAATTACAAATATATTCGGGACCAAGACAACACCATATGCATAACTAATATGGGCTACATTACTAGAAGATAATGATGTTTGGGTTGAAGAATATTGGGGTTACTTATCAACGACTAGTGAACAAATCTTTCGCTAGCAAGATCGGAAGGAATGTTAAAGTCTATATTGATAACAAGTTAATAAAAAATATTAGAGATGATGATCATTTGTTTCGATTATGGATGAAATGTTTCGTAACCTGAAGGCCATAAACTTGAAATTTAATCCATAAAAAGTCATTATCTAGGTGGGATACAGAAACGTTTTGGGCTATATAGTGAGGGAAAATAAATTAAGGTCGAACCAGTAAAGTTGAATGCGTTAACTGCTATGGATTCCTCGATATCCATAAAATAGGTACAAAATTTATTGGATGCTGAAAAAAAAAATTAATTGTAAAGACTAGCCTTGACTTTAGTTGTGGCAGCGTGAAAAATGAGACCGTATTTCCATGCTCGTCCTATTGTGGTTCGAACATCATTTCCGCTAAAAAATTTGTTACACAATCTTGATGTATTGGATCATATGACTAAATGATCAGTTGAACTAAAAGACTACAGCATCGATTTTGAACTTCGGACAACAATTAAAGCGCACACCTTGGAAGATTTTCTAGTCGAGTTTCATTCTTAACCACCTCATCTAGAACCATATATTGACATATCTCATGATGAGTGTGTAATTCAGACCAATGAGGGTTCAAGACGTTTTGGTTGTGGAGCTGAGGTTAAGTTGGTAGCTCCAACCGGATAATAAATACATCAAGAAATATGTTTTGGCTTTAAAGTATTTAACAACGAGGAAGAATACAACTTGGTAGGATTAAAGCTTGCACAAACTTTTAGTGCCAAAAGTTTTATTTGATAAACGATTCATAGTTTCTTATCGACCATGGATTAGGACAGGCCGAAGTGAGGAAAGATCATATGTAAAGTATCTTATGGTGTTAAGGGAATTGGAAACCTTCTTCTAGTGCGTTAAATATAAAATTATTCACCTAGAAGAAAATTATGTTATCGATTCCCTAGTACCTATAGCTTACACCAAATTTGATCTGTAGATACTTAAGCAATAACATTCATAGATAATACCAACTTCCGAAAAAAATTAAATATAGAAGACTCATTTCAAATTTCGGAAAACCTGAAGAAATATTGGAGTCATGAGCTTAAGGAATTTATGATAAGATGTATTTTCTCAGTCGATAAAGCTTTGGCTAAAAAACTGAGATTGAATGCACATTGTTTTGAGGTCTTTAGCGACATTATTTATAAAAAGATATTTACATCGACCACTATTGCGATGTCTCCGAACTATTAAATCACACATGTTTTTAGCCGAATTACATGATGGAGAAGGGTCAGGTCATTGTGGGTTTAAAATGTTGACAAGAAGTGTTTTATTGGCTGGATATTATTGGCCTTCCAATATGGTTGATGTTAAAGAATTGGTTAGATGATGTGATACTTCCTAACGATTTGCGACAGAAATATATGTGCTAGAAGTACCGCCTGAAATAATATTTGAAGCATCGCCTTTTGATATATGAGGTTTAGATTAGTTAGTTCGTTACCTATGGCCTCCGGGGGACGCCAAACCATCATAGTAAATGTTGATTATTTCTCTAAGTATGTGAAAGCTAAGAATTTGTCTGGAACTAAATCCAAGAAGTTTATTAAATTTATTTTATCCAACATATGTTGCAGATTCGAAGTCCCGAGAACAATCACACGAGATTATAATCCTTAGTTTTATAACAAGAACATGGAAGCTTTATGTTAATCCCAAAGTATTCAATATTACTTTTTAGCATATTTCCATCTGCAAGCTAATGAGAAGTAGAGGTTTTGAAAAAAACTATCATTAGTGGCTTGAGAAATAATTCGGAGAGGTTACCTTATCAATTAGTCGTGTCATTATGGGTGACATTATATTTCCTACCCTGGTGGTGTAAGAAGGTTTTAATAAGGTGTTTCACTAGTTGGCTAGTAAATATAAATCATTTACCCTTTATATGCCCTATTTTTATCTTTAACAAGTCTGGATATGTCGAATCTTAAATATTTAAAAGGTTCCGACACTAGTTGGTCACATTTAAATTATTACAACATTATGTGGTCGCATTTAGAAGGTTCTAATATTAGTTGTTTACATTTAAAGCTTCCAACACTAGTTGGTATATATTGTAGGCTCAATACTTTTTACATATCTTAAAGAGCTTCGGTAATCAATTGGGGACGGATCAAACTCAACTGGGAAAACTATGAAGACATGAACTAAAATATAATTTTTTACGATATATAAAGATGAAAAAAGTTACATTTATAATAACTGAATTAGAAAAACAACATGACCACATAGAAAGATACAAAAAAGTTACAATATCCGAAAGAAAGGGAAATTATTTCGCACCCTTAGCTTTATCTTCATTGAATTTTTTCTTGGTTGTTTTCTCTTTATCCGTTTTAGTGTCATCCTCACGATTCTCTTGCAATTGAATCTCCTCAGAGAATCCGTTCTCAGACTCCTGATCTTCAGACTCATCCTCAGACTCATCATCTTCCCTCTCTGAATTTGCTGATAGTTCCGGCTCATCTTTGAACAACATGTGAGTAGGACGTTCCTTCTCCGGAAGCTGAAAACCAACACGGATATGACTCTAACATCCCTACGATTTAAAGAGCCTATGCATTCCTCAACATAAGTATCAACCGCTACCGTTTTTGTCTGTTTCAGCTTACTACTTGAAAGAAATGAGAAACTCGAGACTTTGTCTGATATCCTCTTCAACTTTTGGAATAGCCTCCGTTTGTTTGTGAAATGTTGAGAAAAGAAGATCTATGTGAATATAATTTTCTATCACAGTCTTTTAATGTTTTTGAGCCTGCTATTGTAAGATGGATTCCAATGCAACAATCTTAACCTGAATAGTGGATTTTTGGTCAGCGGGCTCTTTTTAAGTAGAGCGTACTTGACACTCTTGTTGTTACGAGATTCATCTTTGATCTGAAGCAGCTTTCCGCAAGTGATAAAATTATCCTCGAAGATACGTTGCGGTCTCTTGAAGTTCCAAATTGGATTGTTCGAGACGTGATATCACCTTTTTTCTAATTTGCAACTTCCTTTTCAAATTTAGCAATGTACTTAACAAGGTCATGTAAACAATGACATAGGGATCCGTTTTAAGAAGCTGAAAGGATCTGAAGCTAGAAGTACTCTTCTGAGCTATCGAATGATCTCTTTAAGTTTGAACGCCTAACCGTTGCGGGTCCTTTGAACCTTGAGTCTTTCGGCCTATTGATTTAGGTTCTTAAAATTATATTTCCCATCTTTCAAGTGTTGTTGTTGGGACTTGGAGATTACTGCAAAATGAACATGAGCATAAGATTTTAAATGCTAAACATGAATAATAGTTTATCACTTTTAGATGGCGAAAAGATGAACTTACCTATACTTTTACACCCCTCAAAAGTGGATTTCAGATGGCGAAAAGATAAACTTACCTATACTTTTACACTCCCTCAGAACTCGGCTCAGATTAGTCTTCCCTCAGATATCCTTTCCATGTTGCCAAAAACCATTCATAAAGAGAAACTGATTCTTACACGTCTTTTCAGCTTTGAGAAGGTCGACTACTTATTTGTACTTGTTCTCTAAAGATATTAAATAAAAGAGAATACAAGTTTTACTCTACAAGGAAGTGATCACCACGAACTTCTTTATCGATATCTCAATTTCACACAGCTTTGATGTAGCAATGCACAATATGAGCGTGAACCAGGTGCTCAGCTCCTTTGACTTGGGCACATCGTCACCAACTCAAAATATTGAACAATAGTGGGGTTTAATAGAAACCGAAGTCCCCATTTATAAAAATGGATATACTACTAACTCTTCATATTTTGCAGACAAACGTATCTCTCATACCTTCATGAAGTGTATATTCACAGACCTTGGGAATCCGCAACGTGTTAGGCGATCTGACCCTTCATTTTCAGAGTAATATTTTTATTTAATTTCATAAAGGCTAATCACGTATCTATTTTTGATGTCGCGAAGAATATGTCTAAGAACCTAGGATATTTTGAAATGCAGTTGGACTTCCATTCCTTTTTTTTTTTTGTAAAAATTCGGACTTCGGGGCCTCCTTCAGAATTTATATCTCATTCTCATCATTCTCAATGCTAATTATTTTCTCGCTTGAGCCTCCAACTTATGAGGAAAAATTGACACAGTTTCTTACAAGTTCTTCTCATTTATTAATCAACCACATATTATTAACTCTAGTACTGGATCCTCTAGTTTGAGTCTCATTCGGAAGTGTAGTTTGAGGTGTAGGAATCCTCTGTGCTATGTTAGAAACCTCAACGCTAAAGCCAACCAATTCCGCTTAGGCTGTAGTTTGGGTTGTTATGGTCGTTTTAGGCATCTTATTTTTATTTTTTTGATGACTGAGAGAGCTTCTTCTTTTCTTCAGGGGTTATCAAAGAATTATTTAAAGAATATGTCTTGTTAGTGTCCGAATATCCCATCAAAATGAAACTTGGTCGATACTCATTTCCTTAAGAGTGGGTCGTTCTAAAGGGCTAGGTGTTTGTTCTTGAAGGCTGAATCGAAGGGCCTGGAGATGGTGGGGGATAAATTTATTCATATTATCTTTTTCTAGAGATGTTGTCGTCGTAATCAAAAACTTAAAAAACGTGAACATGTCGTTTCTCTACAACTTTAGCATCTCTTCTTGCTTCTTTGCTATCCTTGACATGTTAAAGAATGATAACGAGTCTTCATGAACATTGTCAAGTATAACTCCAAAAATAATCTGTAGCATTAGAGAGTGGAAGAAGGCTATGGTTGTTGCAAGAAATGTTTTAATGACGACGATAGGGCTGAAAATTGGGATTTGTAGTTGCTAGAGCATGAGAGTTTATCTTTCGATCTTTAAAATCAGTAAAAGTGAGAATAATAAGAGAAGGGAATGATAGAATTTATACATGAGATTTTGGAATCCCATCAAAAATATTTTGAAGGAACAACAGTCACCTACGTTGGGGAGTGAAAAGGTCCCTCAACTATCTTTTCACAACCCAACAAATATTTACATTTGGAAATGGAAATTGTTTCTTTACTATCTCGTTATGCTTTACCACTAAGGACCTATTGTATGCCCAAGTCAAAGGAGCCGAGCGCCTGCTTCACGCTTATGTTGTGCATTGCTACATCAAAGCTATGTGAAATCGAGATATCGATAAAAAATTCATGGTGATCACTTCCTTTTAGAGTAAACCTTGTATTATGTTTTATTTAATGCCTTTAGAGAACAAGTACAAAAAAGTAGTCGACCTTCTTAAAGCTTGAAAGACATGTAAGAAGCAGTTTCTCTTTATGACTGGTTTTTGGCAACATGGAAAGGATATCTTAGGGAAGACTAATCTGAGCTGGGTTCTGAGGGAGTGTAAAAGTAAAGGTAAGTTTATCTTTTTGCCATCTGAAATTCACTTTTGAGGGGTGTAAAAATATAAGTAAGTTCATCTTTTCGCCATCTAAAAGTGATAAACTATTATTCATGTTTAGCATTTAAAATCTTATGCTCCTGTTCATTTTGCAGTAATCTCCAAGTCCCAACAACAACACTTGAAAGATGGGAAAGATAATTTTAAGAAGTTAAATCAATAGGCCGAAAGACTCAAGGTTCAAAGGACCCGCAACGGTTAGGCGTTCAAACTTAAAGAGACCATTCGACAGCTCCGAAGAGTTCTTTTAGCTTCAGATCCATTCAGCTTCTTAAAACGGATCCCTATGTTATTGTTTACACGAACTTGTTAAGTACATTTCTAACTTTGAAAAGGAAGTTTCAAATTAGAAAAAAAAGGTGATATCACGTCTCGAACAGTCCAATTTGGAACTTCAAGAGACCATAACGTATCTTCAAGGATAAAACCACGCGTAGTATAAATGAGACTGATGATTTTCACAACATTGATAATCAGAAGTTAAGTTTTCTATCGATAAATAATAAGATTATAAGGTTGACCATAATCTAAAGTGAGGGTACCAGAGGAATCTGATGTTGCACCAAAATCAGTCATCCTAGAGATTGTGAGTCCGGAATTATTCACCACCACTCACCGTGAAAACCGGACATGGGTAATCTGGAAATTAATTACCCACCGGACACGGGTAATCTGGACAATAATTACCCACTGAAGTGTCCGGACAGGACAAAAGTATTAAAACACTAAACATCTTTTAACTAAGCTAATTGCTAATGTGCTTAATAAACTAATGAGTCTTTGAACTCGACCCCATTTAAGAATTTGACCCGAAAGCCCATGGGTCCATAATTAATGATATAAATACCCAACCACTTTCTTTAATGAGAGTAATGAACATTTAATACAACCATGCAACTTAAATCTCTGTCTACAAATCATCCAAACATTTAATACTCTTAAAATACCCCAAAACATCTGACAAAATTACCCTCAGTCCAAAATAAACCACACCAAATTGGCAACCACAGTGGGAGAAGAAGGTGCTTGAATCTAGCATTCAAAACCAGCAAGAAAAACCAGTTCGGATGAATCCGGACGAGCAAGCAGTGCCCCAACCTTTGATAGATGTGGTGGGAGAAAACGATGAGTACACGATCGAAGAACGAGACAGGTTGAAAGCTGAAATAGAAGCCTTGAGAGCTGCTAAAAAGATAGAGTTAGGCTTGAAATTAAAATCGAAAGTGTCAGCCATTCACCACACTGACAATCCAAAGGAGCATGACCCATCAGCAAGGACTCACTTGAGTGCTAAAAAGACTCATGTCAACTCAAAGAAGTCTCACCGGTCTAAACCGGTGGAGAGCTTGGAGTCAGAATCCTCTTGTAGCTCCTTGAGCGAGGATGGAATTGAGGAGTCCCTGTCATCCAGTAATGATGAAGGCAGGTCCAAGAAGAAGCAAAACTTGGTTAAAAATATTCAAGAAAGAGGGATAGGCATAGAAGGTTGAAAAGGCATCTGAGTAAAGGGCCATCTTATAGCCATAATCGGAGGCACATAGACCAGCTGTTGATGGATCCTTTCGCTTTTCATGATAAAAAATGTATCTCTGCAACTCCCAATGAAGATACTGTCTTTTGTCGTGGACGGAATTGGAGACAATCTCCATTGTCCTCCAAAATACTATCTGAAAACCTTCCTAAGAGGTTTGACAGTGCTAAGATGGAAACTTATGATGGGAGCAAGGATCCAGATAATCATCTGGAACAGTTTAAAAATTTTATGATGAATTTTGACGATGATGACAAGTTGCTTTGTAGAGCCTTCTCTCAATATTTTACGGGGAGTGCTCTGAAATGGTATAATAGCCTACCACAGGGGTGCATCAGAAACTTTGATACGTTTTGGGTAGCCTTCTGGAGGCAGTTTGTTGGAAGTAAGGAGGTGAAGGGCAATGGAGACACTATTATCCATTGTGCCCAAGAGCCAAATGAATCATTGAAAAAATATATAAGTGAGTTCGTGAACACGAAAAAAGGATTAGCTTATTGCTTTGAGCAAGTAGCAATAACTTCTCTAAGACAGGGTTTGAACCCTGACAATCTGGCCGATTTGGTAACCAGGAAGAAGGCCATGACGTGGGGCGTTTTAGTGAACTAGGTGGGAAAGCAAATCAATGTAGATGAAACAAAAAAGACTAGGGTTCACAGGCAAGTGAGATCTGCCCCAGCTGCACCAAATCAGAATCAGTCCGGATACAACGCTAAGGAGGCCGGACAGGGTCCCAACAGGGCAAAGGCTCAATCTCACCCAGCTTCAACTCAGAGCCAACCGTCCAAAATAAGCGAGGACCTTGGGTCCAACCGGAGTGGTTTTCTGAATTGAAAGACAATGTGGCAACCATCTATGACAAAACAAAAGATGAGGTGCATTTTAGGAAGCCGACAGCACTTCAATCTCCTAGGGAAAGTCGTAATGCTTGTTTTTGTCATATCATCATGATGTTGGCCATAACACAGAAGATCGCATCGCTTTGAAGCAAGAGGTGCAGAATTTGATTGAAAGAGGAAAATTAGGTGATTATGTCAAGAGAAGAAGTGGAAATAGGCCTGATAATGCTCATCGGACTGGCCCAACAAACAATGCAGGGACATCGGCTCTGGATGGGGCTATGGTAATTATTAAAAGATTCGACGTAGAATCAGAGTATTTGGATCCTAATCCAGCCCATAATAAGGTGGGTGTTGTGACAGAACATACGAAGATGGTGTCTGGTCTCATAAGCTTTTTTGAGTCACTTACTATATTTGGAGGAGACACAATGACTGCACCAACTCATTCTTCCAGGAAGAGGCATGTTCACACTCTAGCTACTCAGTTGGAGGGAGGCATGTCCTCCTACCAATCCCAAATTCCTTTTCCCTTCATTTTTTTTGATGAAGATGACTTGAGAGATATAGCTGGTCCTCGTGAAGATGCTGTGGTAATAGGAGCATCAATTGGGGGCAATGATATTAGGCGAATTTTGGTGGACACTGGCAGCTCAGCGAATATCCTCTTTTTGAGTTCCTAAAAATAAATGAAGAATCCGGCAGTGATTCAACGTTCAAACAGGTCCATTGTGGGTTTCATTGGAAGCTCTGTGTATGTAGTCGGCAAGTTTGAGGAGGAGGTTTTGTTGGGCAAGGGCCCTTTCAAGAAAATGGTCAGGGTACTTTTTGTTGTGGTAGATTGTCCCACGTGCTACAATGCCATCTTGGGAAGATCTTAGGCAAGGGTTGTTATGAAACTGCGCTTGCCCCTAGAACTTTGGGGGCAGTTCAGATAAATTAAGATTAACAATTGGTGGGGCCCTCTGGTGGAGAGGGTGAAATTGATGACCCCAGAGATACCCCTGGTGTTTTAATACTAATTGAAGAGGTTGGAACTCACTCTCTGGCTGAAGGAGAAGTGTCAAGATTGGATTTAAGATGACATTAGAACTAAAAGGCAAAGTGTTATCCTTTTTAACAAACCACCAACACGTTTTTGCTTGGTGTAATGCTGATATAACCGAAGTTCCTGCGAATGTTATATCACACCAACTATCCATCCGGAGAGATGTAGCACCTGTTGTGCAGAGAAGAAGAGCTTTCTCGAACGAAAAAGCTGATGTCATAGTTCAAGAGGTTGATCGGCTTACCAAGATGGGGCACATAAAGGAATCTCAGTAGCCTTTATGGACAGCCAATCCAGTGTTAGTAAAAAAGGAAAATGAGAAATGACGTATGTGTATCGACTTTACTGACCTCAACCGAGCTTGCCCAAAATATTTGTATCCAGTCTCCCCAATCAATCAGTTGGTAGACTCCACATCTGGGAACAAGTTGTTGTCCTTCGTGGATGCCTTCTCCTGTTATAATCAGATACAAGTGGATCCGAAGAACCAGGAACACATTACTTTTGTTACTGATATGGGCCTCCATTGTTACAAGGTGATGCCTTTTTGGTTAAAGAATGCTGGGGCTACTTATCAGAGGTTGGTGAATAAAGCATTCGCTGATCAGATTGGGAGAAATATGGAAGTCTATATTGATGAAATGATGGCAAAGAGTGTGGAAGAGGAATTACACTTCGCAGATCTCCAAGAGACTTTTGCCAACTTGGTAAAAGTTAATTTAAAGTTATATCCAGAAAAATGTGTTTTTGGAGTACAGTCCGGGAAGTTTTTTGGGGTATGTGATAAGTGAGAAAGGGATACAGCCTGATTCAGACCAACTTAATGCTTTATTACAGATGGATCCTCCTCAGAATATTAAAGAAGTACAAAGATTGGCAGGAAGGCTGGCTGCTCTAAATCGTTTTATCTCAAGGTCTTCGGATAGGTGTGCCCCATTTTTCCAAACTTTAAAGGGTGCTAAAGACTTTAACTGGTCTCCACAATGCGACCAAACGTTCAATGAAATAAAAAATCATTTATCTTCCCCCAAGACTCTCTAACCTATTGATGGAAAAACATTGTACATATATTTAGCAGTGTCCGAATGTGCTATAAGTGCAGTACTAGTAAGGGAGGTGGATAGTTATCCTCGTCCGGTGTACTACATCAGCAAGAGCCTGATGGATGCTGAAAGGAGGTACTTAAAGCTTTTAAAAACTAACACTGGCTTTAGTAATTGCTGCCAAGAAAATGAGGCCCTATTTTCAGTCTCATTCTATTGTCGTCCGAATGTCTTTTCCCTTGAAAAATGTTCTTCAGAAGGCGGACACATCAAGCAGGATGACCAAATGGTTAGTAGAATTGGGCGACTATCACATTGATTTTGCCCCTCGACCTGCAATTAAAGCTCAATCTGTTGCTGATTTCCTAGTTGAATTCCATTCGGACAGAAGTACTAAGCAAGCTGCAGATGAAAGAGCTAAGAAGGTATGGGTTTTCCGGACAAATGGTGGATCAAGTACCATGGGTTATGATGCTGGGATATTTTTAACCTCTCTGTATGGCGACAAGCTGTACCAGGCTATATGTTTTGCTTTTAGGGCTTCTAACAATGAGTCAGAATATGAAGCTGCTATATCTGGTTTGAAATTAGCCTTTCTACGTGGAGCTAAAAGAGTTAGGTTAATGAGTGATCCTCAGCTTTTTATCCATCATGCCCAAGGTCAATCTGAGGCAAAAAAGGAGCAGTTGATTAAATACTTATTCATTCTTAAAGAAGTGGCAGCCAACTTCAAAGATGTCAGCTATGAGTATATACCCAGATCGGAAAATACATTAGCAGACTCCTTGGCAACCATAGCATACTCTGAGTCGTACCTATGGATGCATGTGCAAGAATGTCCATCCATACAGCCCAATTAGGGTAAGGAAGAAGAGGAAATTTTAAGTATACAAGTGGTTCAACCCAAGGACTGGAGACATCCTCTTCTTCAATACATTTCTAATGACATTTTTCCTCCGGAGAAAGCTGTGGCAAGAAAAATGAAGTACATGGCTCGTGGTTTTTTAGTCATAAGAGATATTTTATACAAGAAGTCATTTAATAGACCTCTCTTGCATTGTTTAGGGATTGAAGAGTCTCAAATTATGCTATCCGAGCTACATGATGGTGAGAGGTCAGCACACTGTGGCTATAGAGCTTTAACCCGAAGGGTTTTATTGGTCGGATACTACTGGCCATCCATAATGGAAGATGCCAAGGAATTGGTAAAGAAATGTGATCCATGCCAAATATATGGTAATGAAATTCATATCCCAGTTGTCCCCTTGGAATCGATTTCTGATCCAATACCTTTTGCTCGTTGGGGACTGGATCTAGTAGGGCCTCTACCGATGGCATCTGGAGGGTGCAGAACTATTATTGTGGCCATTGATTATTTTTCAAAGTGGATAGAGGCAGCCCCCCTGGCAGGAACTACTTCAAAAGCTGTTATAAAATTTATCCTATCTAATATTTGTTGCAGATTTGGGGTTCCACAAAAGATAACCACAGATAATGGGTTACAATTTGATAACAAGGATATGAAGAGTTTTTGTGCCTCTAGGGGCATTCAGCATTGCTTCTCTTCTCCTTTCCACCCACAAGTGAATGGTCAAGTTGAAGTGGCAAACATCACCATGATGTCTGGTCTGAAAAAGAATTTAGAAGGGACTGCTGGAAAGTGACCAAGCTAGTTACAAGAAATACTATGGGCCTACTGGACTACTCTTGGAGCTGCTACACATGAATCTCCATTTTCATTTGTATATGGGATGGATGCAATTGCTCCTATAGAGGAAACTCTTCCATCATATAGAGTCCACAATTTTTCTGAACAGGCTAATGAAGTGGCAGTCAAAGGTCAATTTGACTTAATAGAAGAAAAAAGGGTAAAGGCTCATCTTAGAGCCACCCATTATCAAGGTTTAATGAGAAGCAGGTTTGCTTCCAGATTCAGAAGAATGGATTTTCGACCGGGGGATAAAGTATTGAGAAAAGTATTTCTACATACTAAGGAGAAGCAGATCGGCAAGCTAGCTCCAAATTGGGAAGGGCCCTATGTGGTCATTGAAAAGCTTAAGCCTGGTACATACAGGCTTCAAGACAAAAATGGAAGAATCTTAAACCACCCTTAGAACATTGAACACCTCCGTATGTATCTAAAATAAAAGTTGTGTAAATATTTACTTGTTTAAAGTCCATGTAAATATTATGGGGCATACTCTTTCCTACCCTGGTGGCGCGAGGAGGTTTTAATGAGGTGTCCGGGTTTTTCAATAAAATTTGATGCCTTCTTAATATATTCGAAGTGGTTTGATTTACAGTTTCTTTAAAGCTTTCTAAGTATCTTTGACAGATCACATTTATCTGGTGGAATGATGACCATTTAACATTTGTCATCAGAGAATTTAAACACTCTCATATTAAAATACTTGTAAAATAAATAGGGGCTATTTAAACATCAACCATTAAGATTGAGCGAATATAAAACAAAGCAAAAATTTAGCAAAGTAAAACTACCCTGCTAAAACCGGAGGATGATATTAAAACATAAAGAATGCCTTGGCCATCCAAGGACTTTAAGTTTAAGAGGAAAAGCTTGACCGGACTCAAACCGGACACAGTTACAAAAATGCCTTGGCCAACCAAAGACTTTAGTATGTCATAAGGATAAGAAAAAAACAGAAAATAGTTAAAACTTCAGGGCTCGTTTCCCTTAGATGTTCCTGCATCATCATTTTTCTTCTTCGGATCTTTGGGTTCGTCACTGGAACTCTCTCCGGTCCCTTTTTCCTCATCAGTAGTGTCATCAATACAACTGGAACAGTTATTCTTATCACCATCCACCATCATGTGAAATGGGATATCTTCATATTCAATGTACTGCCACAAAGTACCGAGTATCATCTTCGGGAATGTTTGATGAAAAAGCAAGACCATGTCAGATTTAACTTCAGCATACCTCTTTTCTAGGGAATCTATCACATCGTTGGTATACGCATCGACCTTGGCCTGGATCGTCTTTTCCTTCTCTTTCACAAAATCTTCCTTCTCCTTGGTAACCTTGGACACAACATCTTCAAGAGAAGTCTTGTCACCGGACAGGGTTTGGATAACATTATCATTGGTCTTCACCTCTTCCTTCAAAGTGGAGAGATATATCTCCAAGCCAGAGCACTTAGTTTGGAGCTCTGTGTTAGCCTTCTCCGAAGTGACCAACTTGGTTGCTAGATCTTCTTTCCCTTTCTTTAACTCCTCGAGCTCTTTCCTCAATTCCTCAACATTTTGATTGGCATTAAGAAGGTCAGTGGATAAGCTCTCTTTATCTGTATTGAGGGTATTGATAAGGGCAGACTGATTTTTTACTTGCCTCTCCAAGTTGAGCACTGGCTAAATATGGCCCAACAAAGAGTGAGTCACCGTATCGTTTTCCCCTGAAACAGTGAAGGACTTGCCATTAAAGGTCACCATGTTAGAGGAACTTGGGGGAAGGTAGGGACCAGCGAAGTCATCCTTTTCAAACTCTCTAAAATAAAGGCCAATGTTTTGGAGACCGCTGATGTCTACTCCTTCCAAATCCCCTCTGGTACCCTCTCCGGTGTGTAGATCACTTGGGATTTGCTCTGCCAAGGTGGGGTCTATTGGGTCGGCGGGAGGAAAAGACTCTGAAGGCCGGAGGACAACTTCATCCCCAGGGAGACTTTTTTCTTCTTGGCAGTCCTCTCTTCACTACTTGCTCCCCGTTTCCGGTCCTTCTTAGGAGGTTTTGGAGGACATTGAGGTTCACCTGCCTCCTTTACTCTCATCTTCAACTACTTGAAGTAGATTAGCGTCGATCCCCCCTTGGGCATGCACTCCCTGGCTCACCAGAGCGATCTCATCTGCAACACCCTGAACAGCCTCTGCTGCAGCCAGTTTGCCATCTTTCTCCTCTGTTCTCTTGAGGATAACGGTTGGAGGGGGTGGTGTAGTCAGATCCTCCCAAGTAAGATCTCTTCAGCCTGTTGTGTTTTAGAGGTGGGATCTCACCAATTTTCCTGAGGTGAAGCAGTTGTGGAAAGCGTTTCCCCAACGGTCAGCAACCCAAGCGTTTAACTTGGCGCAAGTGGTCTGCCCCTCCTCAATATAATCGGAGAACTCCTTCGGCAACACTAACCAAAGAAAAATAAAAGTAACTCATAAACAATTTTTTTACAAAGTAAGAAAGACAAACATAGTAAAATATTCACCTGAGCTTTACCATCTACTGGTGAGCATAGTTGGATTGACACAAGCCTTGATTTTCCTCCCATTTTCCCATGTCCCGCTGATAAATAGAAATTGGGTCATCCAATTTTTCTCTGACTCAAGCAAGTCGTCCACCACGTTAAAGTTATCTCCCATATTGAAGTGGTAGAATGGGATATGGTGGTTCTTACAGAGGCTGGCCACTGCAACAAACTGCTTCATTGGAAGTGGTATACCGGAGAGCCTTGATGCCATAATACAGGCGATGAGAGTATACCAAGAGTTGGGACTCAGCTGGCTTGGACACAGTTTTATCAGGTGGAAATACCTGACAATTTCTGGATCCAAGGGAAATGTGAGCCCCCATTTGAACAGCTCGGTGTAGATGACGATTTCGCTGAGCTTGCATTCCATCAGGGTCTCCGGAGTGACTGATATCCTCACCTTAACAGATTCAGGGATCCCCCACTTGATCCGGATCCGGCCTAACTCAACAGTGTGAGTATAGATATAATTGATATTCTACATGGCCATCAGATACTTCACATTAAACTTGTGGAAGCAAGGTCCCACTTTGCCTTGCAGACTCTCCGACAGATCCGGATGGGTCATGCAGACTTTCTCCTTGTCTTTTCCTTTTTTTTCAGAGACAACATCTCCAGTATGCCCGGAAGCTTCAGTCTCGAATAGAGCATCTTCAACACTATCCTCCATCATCTCTTCCATCACCGTGGAAGGTTTATCAGCCGTTGTTGATGGGAGAGTGCTAGTGGGTGGCTCAGCAGGTTGTCTGGACGGTTGAACATCAGCTTCTCTTAAGGATCTGGTGTCCGACTGGGGCTCAGTTCCGGAGGGCTCAGTATGAGAGCTAGTTCTAGTGGCCTTGGGTCCGGAGGGTTGGCCCCAGACTTGGAGGGCCCTGTGTTGGAAGACTTGGTTTGAAAGCCAGTTGCTTGACCCTTTACTAAACGGGTTGTCTGGTGAAGATTCACTTTTTCTCGAGATTTCTCAATATATGTCCACATAGCAATGAACGGAGAGGGTTTTCTTATACTTGATACTGCTTTCTCCTGCACAACATAGGGCTGAGACTCCTGAACCTAGGAGCCTGACAGGATTGACGAGAGGCTTGGTTGGAACAAACGCTTAGGTTTGGCACTTTTTGTTGAGGATGATCCTCGATCAGTTTCTGAAGACGGTGTGTCGGGCTTACTGATTGGAGAAACAGTAAAAGGAAGTAATTTATACTAGTGAGGAAAAAAAGTTACTAATACCTAGGAGAAAATGAAAAAGCAAAGGTAATGATAGAAGGCGGCGCTGACGTAAGAAACATTAAATGGAGGAGTTGCTTTTTGGGATTAGTGAGAGCGCCGTTCTAGGAAGAAAACGGCTGGTAAAACGAATCAAAGTGTGACACGTGTCCCACGATCCAGAGTAAAACTCTTGAAATTCTGAGAAGTATTCAGTCCGGATAAAACCTGAACTGAATACATGAACAAACCGGAGAATGTTGTTATTGCCTAAGAGAGTTTTTTGGTCTTGCCAAAGACCTTTGAGAAAACCTAAAAAAGGGGCTACTGATGAGTCTGGAATTATTCACCACCACTCACTGTGAAAACCGGACAGGGGTAATCCGGACAATAATTACCCACCGGACAGGGGTAATCCGGACAATAATTACCCACTGAAGTGTCCGGACAGGACAAAAGTATTAAAACAATAAACACCTTTTGACTAAGCTAATTGCTAATCTGCTTAATAAACTAATGGGTCTTTGAACTCGATCCAATTTCATAATTTGACCCGAAAGCCCATGGGTCCATAATTAAGGATATACATACCCAACCACTTTCATTAATGAGAGTAATGAACATTTAATACAACTAGGTAGCTTAAATCTCTCACTACAAATCACCAAACATTTAATACTCTTAAAATACCCCACAACATCTGACAAAACTACCTTGAGTCCAAAATAAACCACACCAGAAGGGCTATTGATAATGAGAGGATTTATCCGACCCACACATCGATCAACATAATATTAGACCATAATTTACTTTGTACCATAAACCCAAAAAGTGTGTAATATTGATGATATTTTATGTAATAAATAATAAATATGTTTAATAACCAAAAATGGGTTAACTATGTAAGCCCAAGGGTCCACCACCATTACTATATAAGGCAATGTATGAACTCTGTTTATTTTAAGAACAAATACCCCTTGTAAATAAATTTGAAAGCTTCTCTCTCTAGAATTCTCTTTCGAGTTTCTCTTTCTCACATATGCGTGATTTAATTTGAAATACATTTGATGTTTTTGTCCGTCAAATATTTATGGAGTCATCAGTTGCGACCGTAGTAGGACCATGACGTCAAAACCACTTACTCTTTTTAGTAAGTGGGATGTCATGAGTTCACTTTTAAATATCATTTTTAGATGTTTCTTAGAAAATTCTTCAAGAATCAATCAAGAAGGCAAGTCGTGAATTAGGGTCAAAATCTATAATGTTGTATGTCTCCAAACTACACTATTAATTTTAAGTATTAATTTTATTTTATAGTTTTTTTATATATTATTATCTTACAATTTCAACCATCAATAATGTAATTTTGTAACCAAATAAATAGTAATTTCACAACCCAATAATAATGGTTACATATAAAGCTTAAAAAACAAGATTACAATAAAAAGTTAAACCATAATTGGGCCTTAAAACAAAACAGACTAAAATAGTCCATAGCGAAATAGCTTTTAGAATAAACGTATGAGTGCAAAAAAATGAAGTTTGTCGGCATATCCCGCGGACAATAACTACAGTCAACCTAAAAAGGAGCGATAGCTACAAACAAAACATACTAGAAACGTAAATTAGAAGAAGATAAGGTTACACAAGCCATACAACTTTGGTACAAAGGAACTTGAATTTAAGGTCAGTAAACATACAATGCAAAATTGCAATGACAAATACAGGAAGAGAGGAGCCAAAAATTTGGCATTCAGCATTCGCAAACGCGATAAATAACCACGACAAAACAAGTGATAAAACATTATTCTTTATATAATATCCGAATAAAAATACAATGTATTTATAATTTAATTACGAATTTGTTATTGCACATTTATTATTTATATTCTCTAATTAAAATATAAACAAATAAGTAGAGAAAAAGTTTATGTAATAAATAGAAATAAATAGGGAGATACCAAAATTCCTATATAACTCCTATAAATAGGAGTTGAGCTCGAGAGGTAAAACAGATCATAAAATATACATAATTACTTTTATACTATTTTACTTCTTTTCTCTCTCTTTTTAAATTAAAATGGTTTAGTTAATTTGTTAGGAGTTTTATCTCTAACAACAAAAACGCCAAATATGTCATATACAACACGGAGGCTAGTTTGATGCCTCGCTAATTTAAAAAGGAAAATTAGTTGAATATTTTAAGAATCCAAGCTTGGAACTTGCGAAGTCCCAAATGGTTTGGATGTAGCTACAATCAAAGAGGATATGATTGACACTTTCAAGGTCAGAATTACATAAGGAACAATTTTGAGGAGAATTATTCTTCCAACTCTGAAGCTTGTCATGGGTGGACAATTTTCCCTAGATAGCAAGCCAAGAGATGAAGGATTGGCGAAGAATATTAAATTTATGCCAAACTAACCCCGTCCACCCGACACATAGGTTGGCGTAAGAAAAATATTATAGGTGTTCTTAATAGTGAATTTATTGATTCCTCTCTTAGCAATCGAGTAACGGACATGGTTATGGTTTATGTTGGAGGGAGAGAGGGATGATAAGGTTTTTAATCTACGAGTATGTTGCGGTTTCTAACATTAACAAATATAATATGAGGTGGCAAGTTGCACAACCCATTGCGGATAGTTTCTGAAACTTTTAGGTTATTTTTGGAGCATAAAGTCATTGATGATGCTAATCTCGTAATGGGTAAGTAGAAAGGTAGGGATGAGCCAAGGATCATATCAAAATAAAGTGTTATCTCCATTACCAATCGCCACAATGTACAAATTTACTAGCCAAAGACCTAACACGTAAAATGTTCCTTCAAATCCAAGAAGGACAATAGTCAATATTCAAAACCATAAATTATTATCTTTAATCTTCTTAGTGATAATCGAGTCACACCAGATAGGGTTATAATTTTTACTAATAATGGAGCAAAATTATTTGAAGACGATAGCATGATTTTAAGTTTTTAGGTCTAGAATCCCAAATCCGCCTTTATACAAGGGCAAGTGACAATAGACAAAACCACTTTCGCACCCGTAGCCTTCATTTCGTGACCAGACCAGAGAAAATGACTGAGAGACTAGGAGCTTTCTTTAAGAACTTTAGCAGATTGAATGAAGACCGAAGACCAATAGATATACCCCGCATAAGAACAATGTTTGGAAGTTCATGGGGCAATACGAGTACTAAATTTTGTCAAGAATGTGTCGATATTAGTTATATTAAAGTAGACCAGTGAGAAGAGCGATTCTAAGATATTTAACCGGGAGAAAGCCAACAATGAAACAAATGATATGATCAAATCTGAGCTTAGCGAGAGGTTAACCCAGAGAGGAAGATGTGACTCTTCTGGTGGTTAATTTTAAGACTAGAGAGATAAAGAATTTATTATGAACATCGGTTGAGAAAGTTGATATCACCTTGACAAAAAATCATCAAATCTTCTACAAAGCAGAGATTGATAATCATAATCTTATAACACTTCCAATGAGATTATAAGTTAGCATTATTAATTTTCTCGTTGAGAATACTGGAGAAAACATTTATGATAAAAAAAAATACGAAATTGGTCAAATGATCAAACTGTCTTTGACTCTTTATACCGTAGAAATTCCCGTGAGGTCACCATCAATATTAAAAGTGTAAGAATAGGTGAGGATACATTGAGTGATCCAGTTAAACATATGTTGAAAAAAATTCACGACCAATAATATACGAAGGATAAGATGTCATCGAAAATTATCAAAAACTTTCATCAGATTGATATTAATAGTGACCATTGGGCCTTTACAATTAGTGTGATAACATCTTAGATTATCTGGAGATATGAGGTTGTTATCCATGATATTACGAACAACAACGAGAACCGATTGAGAATTATCAATTAAATAAGAAAAAAATGACTGATCCCATCATATAGGATCTTATAAACCACATTACAGCATAAAATTGGCCTAAGTTCCTCGACGATGGAAGGGGAACCCTACTTTGGGATTAGGGAGATGGAGGTGGAAAAAAATAATTAAGATCCCATCTAAAATATATTTACCGATGATATTCCAAGAGTGCTTGTAGAAACCGATATTAAAGTCATCAGACCCCGAGGATTTATTGTTATCAATACTAAAGATAGACCTTTTAATTTTTGCATAATTAATAAGAAAAACCATCAAACAATTGTGGTAATTACCCATCGCAGAAATAAGAGAATATATTTTAGCTAGTCCAAAGTACTCATAGAGAAACCTAGAGTCAATAAAGTTAGAAAAATTGTTTATTAAGATACTCGCAACTCGTTTGGTGATGTTACAAATTCCCCGTTACAAATAGATATTAAGACTATATTATTTCTCAAGATATTGTTTTATACTTTTGTGAAATAATTTAGTGTTATGGTCCCCAAACTTGAGCCAAGTCTGTCTAGATTCGTTTATAGAAAAATTCATTGGTACGACTGAGAGAGATATAGACGGAAGACGCAGTAATCTCAACAAAGATTAGCAATGGATTTAAAGGGTCAGTTGCTAATTTAAATTTGGCAAAGAGGAGGTGGTTTTGGGCATTAGACATCATGGAGCGGATATAGTTATGTACATTGAGATTAAGGCCCCGAAAGGAAAATTGAAGCCGACTGAGCTTGTGGGAGACCGATCTTATACCATGAGCAAATGCCAGAAGGCTCCATGAATAAAATACCAACTCGTTGTACAAAGTGTGGGACTTCCACATGATAAAAAAGTTGAAAGGTTTTTTAATACATAACTTTGGGTTACCCAAATTTAGAATGAATTTGGAATGGTCTAAATAATTGGGAGGCCTAAAGAGGGAAATAGACTTAGGACATTAATTATCTTGATCATTGTTAACTAGTACTTCATCAATCCTAAAATTAATGAGGTTTAAGGGATTTTATTGAGCCAAGTGAATTGGGAACCAAACAAGCAAATATCACACATTTCAAATTGGTAGTAAAAACGATTTAATTCATAAATACCACCATAACATCAACCCAATGAAGGTTATGTAAAAAATTTGAGACGACTTCCATATCATCCCAAAAAGGACGACGCTTGTGGCCATTGTTGAAGCATAGATAGCCGTGAGGAAGAAATGAACATGAGAATTAAGATTGTAAACTCTACAGTGAATAATTTGAGAGTTGGAAGAAAGAATGAAAATAGAATAAACATTGGTTCAAAAATTCTAAGAAATTTTTATAATGATGGAATCAACATTACACAATCAAACTTTAATCTCTAACATTACCATACTTTTGATAATATTTCTAATGATAAAGTCGGTGACGTCTTTTTGCTTAACTAGGTGGGTTAACTCACAAACATTCTAAAAAGTGATAAATTTAAAAAAAAAATGAAATTGAGTTTAGTCTAGAACCAGAAAACATCAACAAATTTATAAAGTAACTACTCACTTGTCAGGTAACCATAAAATGATGAAAAAATTCTTCTATTTTTCTTGTATACCTAAGGAAGCTGAAATACTGGTCGAGGACCATAAGATCAGCCTGAATAACCGGAACGTCAAGGTTAGTAAAAATGATTATAGAGAGGGAGGAGGGTGAGATAGTCTATAAGGAGGGTTCCGAGCCACAAGAGTTTATTTGCGTTGGATCTCATGAGAAACCTATAATGTGCGGTAAGACATTATCACCGCAGATTTGGACTAATGATCCATGAGTAATGCAACCCTTAAAAACAAGTCCTTTATAAAACTCTTATCCTTAGTAATAGTATTATTTCCCAGGCCTAATATATAGCGCACTGGATATGAGCTCATGATAAAAAAAATTAAAGATAAGGAGATTCGGGTTATGAATGTTGAGGAACGCAATCTGAAGAGAAAAAAAATCGTTTCCATGGATGAGAAGATGTGATAGATGCTTAGTTCCATGAATGATTACAACTGTAATATCACTTCCAAATTCCCTGAGACCAACTGGTCCGACATGATTCGTTGGGAGACCCCATTGGAGAAAATAATGCTTGTAAAAACAAGAAATATAAAAATAAAGTTCCAGAAAGTACCATCTGCATTGTGATCATGAGCCATGAACATCTAACACCAATCTTGAGACTAGATAACTCACAAGGTTGGTCGAAGCATTAATCCAACAATCTTTATAAATACTAGCAATAGAGGAGTCCATTAGAACTTTAATACAACACAACAACAAGGGTAAGCAACCTTTATTAAAATGTCACTGACTTAAGGTAACCGAGGAAGAACGAAAGAAACGAAGCAGCAATCACTACGACTAAAACCTCTCTAAAAGTGGCAGGACATGACTCAAGTAAGAAAGGGAGAAAACCCCAATTTAGGTAAGTCGATGTCTTTGAAAGAGTCTTGGATGGAGATCAGAATTCTTTATAGCGCAACAACACACAGTACAAGTGGATGTTTTGAAAAAATGGCTAGGAGGCCTATAATTAGAGGATACATATTGATCTTTAGAAATATGGTATAAAAATGGTGGATTAATGGTAAAAATTTTATTGTACGATTCAACTTACTAGATCATAACATTTTTTAATAAAGAGCATTAAAAATGATATCAACGCAAATTTTTGGGCGGAGGTGAATCAAAACAATGGTTTTCCTAAACGAAACTAGGAGAGATTTAGATTTAAAGATAATCTTGAACTTGACATCAACCCAAGTTGTAAGATGATGGGAAAGAAAAACATCGGTTCTGCCAAACAAAACCTATAGAAATCGCGAGGAGACGATACGACTTTGCATGAGTAAGCCTTGAACCTTAGGAATAATTAAAGTGTTACATATAAAACTCTTCACGCAGCTCTTTAACTTACTCTAACACATCACTTTTGCTTTGTAGAGAACATTAAAAACTCGGCATTATACGCAATTTGCACGAAGGTAATTTGGGATAACAATGGGTTGGGATGAGTACGAGTATAGCTAAACCTGTACTCCATCCTCTCTTTATTTTTCCATACCGATATTCTGACACGTATCCGCTGGGTAATAAAAAAAAATTCCCACACTCGAACCCACCAGGATCGCGTACCCATTGAAGCTACGATTTTTCTTGGAAATCTACTCGCGGGTTAGTAAACCTTTTTGTAATTTAATTAATAATATTATTATTAGAAAAAATAAAAAAAATTTAAAAAATTAAAGAAATAAATTTAATATTTAAATTTAGAATGATATTTTTCAAAATATACTACATCTACCAATAATTAGCAAATATTTTATATTTTTGTTATGTTATTAATAATTGATATATACTTTTGGTATATATTAGGAAATTTATAGTTTTGGTATATATTAGTGATTTTTTTAATTTAATTAATAATATTATTATTAGACAAAAGGAAAAATTGAAGAATCAAATTTAATGTTCAAATCTAGATTGATGTTTTCTAAATATACCGGGTGTAGTGATAACTAGCAAATATTTTATATTTTTGTTATGTTATTAGTAATTAATATATGGATTTGGTATATGTTAGTTATTTTTTAAATTTAAGTAACAATATTATACAGTATAGTATCATTTTTATAAAAATAGATAAAAAAAGGGAAATGACACCCTAAGTACCTACTGGCCAAACATATTAGTATCTAGTACCCCAAAATGGGTTAATGCTCACTTAATACCCATCTCAATAAAACAATTCCCTTTCCACACCTAATTTTTTTAATACCATAACTACCCTTAACCTAGTATATAAGCCTTATTGTGAGAATTAATAGGTATTTTCACCCAATCACCAATTTCCAATTTTGAATTTTGAATTACGAAACAGCCTCCACTCTCCATTTGTGTTCTCTTATTTTTTTCTCTCTCCTCTTCTTATCTCTCTCCACCTTTGAACCCACTAAAACCTCCGATGATGAGGTTGCTAAAATGCAATAACAAAACCATTGTAGTCTTTGTAGAACACAATGAGTCTGAGTGGTATCGAGTGCAGGCCAGTCATCTTATTTTTGCCGGTCAGACGGGTATTCACGGCGGGGGTGCAACTCGAGTAGGAAGAACAAGTCACCATGACGATAGAGATTGAAGAACAGTACAAGGAAGATTTAAAATGTGTGATCGAGGTGGTGGATTTGACGGTGCCGAAAATAGACGATCCAACTATGCCGTCATTCACATTCGGAATGTGGGTTCTAGGTATGTTGTCGTGTGATTTACTCTCTTTTGTTAACTAGTTATTTTGGTATAGGGCAAATCCTCTTTTGATTTCTTCTATCTCTGCTCAGATTGTTGTCATTACGATCAATCATCTTATGACCACGGTTTTACCCACTCGAATCGCAATTCAAGGAACCATATTTGAGTTTACGATGAACCCAGGTCCGTTTGACGTCAAATAACATGTTCTGATCACGATTTTTGCTAATTCTGTTTATGCTGCTCATATATTGAGTGTTGTGAAGCTGATTTATAAACGATCTATGTCGTTTTTTCCGGTGTTTCTTGTCATGCTCACCACTCAGGTAACAGAGGCTCTCTGTTTTTGTTTCATTTGGATATTAAGATTCGTAACGTTCTTGGATTTAGTATAGTTGTATGTTTAGCGATGGTTTTTATCGAAGTTATATCTATGATGATGGTTAGGGATGATTGATTTTTGATTCAACAGACCCCATGCTAACAATGTTTGTAAGTCTGAACTCTTTAGGTATTAGGGTTTGGTTGGGTTGGGCTCTTTAGAAGATATCTAGTAGAGGCAGGTGAGATGTGGTGGCCTAGCAATCTGATTCAAGTGAGGTACTCGTGACAAACCATTTGTTCTTTGACAATGCTTATCTTTTGCTGGTGAATTAAAAGTAATTTTGGGAGAATGCATGGCTTTACATGACAAATAAGAGAGAAGCAAAGGATCAGTGACTCACAACCAGTTATTTCTAGTCGTCCTGATCAGTAGTTTTGCGTACCTTATGGTTCCAGGTTATCTTTTTGCCATGTTGACATCAATATCATGAGTGTGTTGGATTACCCCACTTCAGTCTTATTACATCAACTTGGTTCTGCGGTTTATAGACTTGGACTTGGATCGTTCGCGCTTGATTGGGCTAACGTTTCATCCTACCTTGACAGTCACTTTGCCAGTCCTGTCTTTTCCACTGTCAATATTGTTATTGGTTTCTTCTTTGTATTGTATTGACCATGTTTGTAAATTTTGCATAATATTTCTCAAATTCTTGTATTTAAGTTAATTTATAAGTTCAAATTTGGTTTAAGCGTGTCTACAGATGTATTTATTGTATAAACAAGGTTTTATACGATTTTCGGTAGCCTGGGCATAGATGCAGTAGCAGGATGGGAGTTTAATTGGACATGATGCATTTTCAGAATTGGAGATATACATTGCGATTTTGCTAAACTATAGACGTTGCTAGATACTCTACTAATTTGTTGAATGTCATTGCGATTTTCGATTGTATATATTGCTAGCTAAGAAATCTTGCTTCATTGGTTTGCTGATATTGATAGATACAGCCGCATATCATTGCTAGATACCTTATAACGATATTGCTAGATACAACATCTGAACATTGCTAGATACAGTACAACGACTTTGATAGATGCAACATCATTTGTAGTTGCATTGAAATTAAGTTTCTGATGCCACATTGCTAGATACAATGTAATACCTCATTGTATATAAACCTACAATGAGATTGCTAGATACGTGTATATGAAGTTGCTAGATACAACATTTTCCAAACATGAACATTCCACTAACATGAAGTACATGGACGTCCTAATCAGCATAAAAAATGGTATATGGGTTGTAACGAGGTTAATAGATACAGCCACATATCATTGCTAGATACCTTATAACGATATTGCTAGATACAACATCTGAACATTGCTAGATACAGTATAACGACTTTGATAGATGGAGCATCAAAATATTTCTAGATTGGTTGTAACGAGGTTGCTAGATACAACATGTGAACATATATAGATACAGTATAACGAGTTTGATAGATTTAGCATCAAAACAATGGTAGATGGGTTGTAACGAGGTTGATAGATACAACCGCATATCATTGCTAGATACCTTATAACGATATTGCTAGATACAACATCTGAACATTGCTAGATACAGTATAACGACTTTGATAGATGCAGCATCATTTGTAGTTGCATTGAAATTAAGTTTCTGATGCCACATTGCTAGATACAGTGTAATACCTCATTGTATATAAACCTACAATGAGATTGCTAGATACGTGTATATAAAGTTGCTAGATACAATATTTTTCAGACATGAACATTACACTAACATGAAGTACATGGACGTCCTAATCAGCATAAAAAATGGTAGATGGGTTGTAACGAGGTTAATAGATACAGCCATATATCATTGCTAGATACCTTATAACGATATAGCTACATACAACATCTGAACATTGCTAGATACAGTATAACGACTTTGATAGATGCAACATCAAAAGATTGCTAGATTGGTTGTAACGAGGTTGCTAGATACAGCATGTGAACATTTATAGATACAGTATAACGAGTTTGATAGATTTAGCATCAAAACAATGGTAGATGGGTTGTAACGAGGTTGATAGATACATCCGCATATCATTGCTAGATACCTTATAATGATATTGCTAGATACAACATCTGAACATTACTAGATATAGTATAACGACTTTGATAGATGGAACATCAAAAGATTGCTAGATTGGTTGTAACGAGGTTGCTAGATACAGCATGTGAACATTTATAGATACAATATAACGAGTTTGATAGATTTAGCATCAAAACAATGTTAGATGGGTTGTAACGAGGTTGATAGATACAGCCGCATATCATTTCTAGATACCTTGTAACGATATTGCTAGATACAACATCTGAATATTGCTAGATACAGTATAACGACTTTGATAGATGCAGAATCATTTGTAGTTGCAGTGAAATTAAGTTTTGGATGCCACATTGCTAGATACAGTGTAATACCTCTGTGATTGTAAGCTTACAATGAGATTGCTAGATACGTGTATATGAAGTTGCTAGATACAGTATTTTCCAGACATGAACATTCCACTAACATGAAGTACATGGACGTCATATTCAGCATCAAACCAGTGGTAGATGGGTTATAACGAGGTTGATAGATACAGCCGCATATCATTGCTAGATACCTTATAACGACATTGGTAGATACAACATCTGAACATTTCTAGATACAACATCTGAACATTGCTAGATACATTATAACGAATTTTATAGATACAGCATCAAAATATTGCTAGATGGGTTGTAACGAGCACATGCGCCGCTTGTTTATGTCAATAGACTCCAAAAAGGTTAGAGAGATGCTATGTCTCACAGTCCTACGAACACATGCGCCGCTTGTTTCTGTTAATAGACTCCAAAATCCTAAACTGAGGTGGAAGAGACAAGCCAGTTTTCTCCCACATATCTATCAACAAAGGGAAATCAAGTCTATCTTTCACTGTTTTCCAAAACTCCAAACAATCACCATTCTCTGTTATCGAATCACTATTATTGCAATTCACATAAACCAAATCCAAAATCGAACCAAACTTATTTTTGTCCAAATATAACCTATGCAAACCCCCTATCCCCTTAGCTAAACACTCATATACAATAATAACACCACCAAGATTTTGAAACTTCAAAACTACAGAAACAACCTTATCAGTACGATCACCTATAAACGCAGGCAGAGTATAGGACACAGACGAAGGCAGCTTATCAAACCGATCAATTCGCTTACCAGAAATGGATCGAAGGGTACGAAACCAAATTCAACTAGAACTACATCAACCCCAGTAATCAAAAGCTTATCTTGGTTACGATCATCAGTCAATTTCTCCCTCAACACCCTCTTCCAGCAAGGAGGCTCATTAACTGCACTACCAACCTTATCCAACACCTCTTCACCGACACCCATTAGGGTTTTGCCTCTCTTGGTTGGTTGAATGACATCAGAATTATTCTCCTCGTTTCCTCCAACCAAGCATACTTTTTTTTTATTTCCTTGTATTCAGGGTGTCATACCTACTCTATAGCCATAGCCTCTCTGGAGACAGCAAACAAACTGGTATCACTGGTTAGTTACATTCACACACACACACACACAATACGGAAGACGGCGAAAAAAACGTACCTGCTCGACGGAGACGGAGACGGTGGATGGTCGACGAAGTTCTAGACGATGGAATGATCGGTATCGGGTCGACAGTTACAGTGGTCGGAACGGTTATGGTCGACGGTTGTGTCGTAGAAGTTTCAGTTTAAAATCGACGTTTCGGTTCACTCTCGTTTTATCTGTTTCTCTCTCCTCAAATTTAGAAATGTGAAAGTAGATGGAATTTGAACCCAAAAGTCAGATTAGAAAGTGAAAAAGTGTGTTTCAACTAAAAAGCCCCCTTTTATACTCTAGAATGTATTTTTGTCCAAAATATGGCTTTAGATATTTTATGGAACTAGTCTAAAAATGGATACCATTTTGGTATTTGAAAGTTTACTAGATATTGATGGGTAGTTTCCTCGATAAAAAATAATAAAAAATAATATATTATTTATATAATATTAATTTAACGTGTATTCGTCTGGTTTATACAGTTGATCGGGTTAGGATGAGATATGCGTGAAGCATTTCTCAATCCTATCTATCATCTCAGATCCACAGCTAATATATTTTCAGATCCCCAATTCAATCGTAAATTTTTTCTAAAATCCATTATATATCGTATTGGATCCGTTCGGATTGGATATCGTGCACTTGAAAAATTTAACATCTCAAAGGGTAATAAGACAAAAACATGGAACGAACTGAACCAAGTGAGGAAAAAAACAGAAAAAACATGTGAAAAAAAGGAAAAAAAAGATAATAACAAAAATTCTAATAAAAGTTCATATCTTAATTTTAGGATTAGAAAGAAACAAAAAGATAGTGAAGAAGGTTTTAAGATAGATGATAAAGTGAGTCGGTGGGATCTCAGTCGGATGACTTCAAACAACTATAAAAACCAATAACCAAGTTGAAAATTGCATTCGAAACAGTGTAAAGAAAATTATAGAGAGATTTTAACATTTTAAACCGAAATTTATGTTAAAAAATATGAAATAATCAGTTGATTATTTAAACTATTAATTTTTATATTTACAATTATTTTTACAAACAACAGTTTTGACAAAAAAACATTATATGAGAGTAAATTAATATTAAATCATATTAAATACATATCAAAATTTATCAGTACTATGTTTTATTTTTAACTTACAATGATGAAAATTTACTTACCAAATTCAATTTTGTATTTATTTTTTGGTTCTTTAATGCAATACGGTTTTGGTTAGAACAAAATCCTTTATATAAATTGTAGCGTTCAAGTATATTGAAATTTCGGCTTCGAGTTAAATGGTCATAAAATAAAAATAAAAATAAAAATAAAAACAAAATTTGGTATGGTTCTTAACTTCAATAATGAAATTTAGCTATGGTCAACTATAATATTAAATATAAGACTTTTGGGAGTTTGTGAATATTATAGCATAGTTGGGCTGTTAATGTTTAGAAAATTGGAGAATATAAGAGTTAAGTATACCAAATATGGAAACTACTATAAAATTAACGTGGATTATTGAGATGAGGCATATGTTATCTTAAATTTGAATTATTAATATGACGTATTTGTTATTTTGTAATACTGGATACTTCGTCGGTGGGCAGTTTGCGTGGACTAATAAATATATATAAAATTGCTTTTGATGGTAGGTTTTGAAATCAGAACGGTATCAGTTATTTATATAAGTACAAACATATGCGCAATATCATCTTCTATTGTTAAATTCAAATTTTTAAGTGAGGTACGTGATGTTATGAATGGTTAGATCGATCGATCGTATTTATGCATGTTACCACAAGTTTAAGTTATTATGAATTTCTTTTACAACGTTAACATTTTCGACATTTTGAGATTCAAGCATGGCTCGAAGAGAACAGTTGAACCCAGTTGAACCATGAAGACGATGTATCATATATTAACATTTTTCATATTTAGATATTCGATCTTTTAGTTCTTTTTTAATAAAATTAAAATATATATATTTTATAAATTTTATTAGATCATTTAGTAGTTCTGTCGTATATATATAAAATGAATTAATTTTTTATGATTTTCGGTTTTCTCAAATTTAGTTGAATAATTATTTATTTGATAGGGTAAAGATGTTATCAATAATTTCTTCAATTAAATCCGTAGGGGAAGAACTAATGACGTTTTTTTGTCCCGAAGCTTTTCTGGTATAGAGTTCCTTCGATTTTGTAGAACTCTCGTCTCCAAAATCACGAAAGTATTTATGTAGAGAAAACATGGAAATAAAAAAGAAAAATGTTTAGCTAGAGTTTTGTGTATCTTCTAGCATAAAAGCAGCATCTAACTTTAAGTAATAGCGAACAAATATATTACCTAGATCACCTGTTTATAGATAATGCAATTACGTCAAAAGCTAGGTCCTATTGCATTAAAATCTCTATAACTCGTTTTATATTAGGGATCATAGCCCTCTTAATTGATTTGTATCAATTAAGCCTATGAACTTACGAGTTTAGTCTAAAGTGTTATATTTTGGACACAATCTTTCACATAGCACAACTTCAACTCACTTTCTACACTTATATCTATATAATGAGTTTGCTACATCACATTTTATGTCTTTCCATATTATCCAAATAATTTCGTTTGGTTTCGTAAACTCACTTACAATTAATCAATCACATCTTTCCTTTCACATACTGAGACAAGCTCTCATGTAGCATTGTCTTGCACTAATTTATATTATTCTTAATGTTAATTCATAAGTAAGAATCGTAACTCTTCATGACATTTTGAAAACACAACAAATCGTTTACAATTACTCGCATGGATCTTTATGTTCTTGAAGATATAATATATTATCCAAAGATATTGTGTTTCTATCTTTATTAGATATACCTAAGGGCATTATTAACATTGCACTTTTTTGAGGAGGTGGAGTTTAAACTTCAGTGAACAATTTCATTTTGTTCCATATGGGGAAGATCATATTCGCCTTGGGTGTCTTAATTTTAGAGATGAAAATTTAACCCGAAATCGTAGGTATGCTAAACGAACCGACACGACACGGTAGGTTACCCAAATTTTAAAAAAGAACAGGGTGAGTTATGATTTGTATTTTTACTACTCGTTTGGGTTCGGTTCGGGTTTCGGTTTTGAATATTAAACCACGAATATCCACCCCGAATCCGTCCCGGTAACCACCTCGTAAAAAATATCTTTTTTTACATAAATATAAATAGTATTTATTTACTCTAGTATAACCCATTAAACGCATCTTTTGTAATAGGTGGACGATTGTTGGAACTTAGAAGACAGAAGATAATGATGACATATTTGTTTGTACTTTTAAATATTTGACGAATATTTATTTTTAAGTTTATATATTTGATGGATATTTAATGGATATTTGTTTTAGAAATAGTTTGATTGAATGTGTAACTTTAAGATATTATGGTACTATTTTGTTCAATTAATTGTTAAATTTTAAGTTTATTTTTCGTTTCGATTTATGTTCAGGTTCGGTTCAGGTATTTACAACGATTTTCATTTGCGTGTAGTTCGTGGGTACTCGTGCAGGTAACCCGAACCCACATATTCAAATTTGGTATGGATAAAAAAATACTCATCGGGGTTCAGGGAGAGTTTGGTATAGATACCCGTCCCCAATCCCCCCCCCCCCCCCGTTGTTATTCCTACTTAATTTTGTAAAAAACGTTCAATGACTGGTATTAAAACTAATAAATACCTCAACATTAATGCACCAACAACCTTCCTTTAGGCCGTTATGTTAATTTTACGACCAATGTATATTTGATCAGCAATCCACCAACAACCTTCTCGTGGGTCAATATGTTGTTTTGATGGCTTACTTATACATGTTATATCTGGTTTGGTTTATTTTGGACTAAGGGTAGTTTTGTAAAGTATTTTAGTAAGTTTGAGGTACTTTGTGTTTAGTGTAAGGAGCAGTGAGATAATTAAGCAACCTTTTTGTATTAAATGTTGATCATTTTCATTAATGAGAGTGGTTAGGGTATTTATACTTTTAATTAATGACTCATGGGCTTACCGGGTCAAGTTGTGAAACCGGGTCGAGTTTAAAGACTCATTAAATTGCTTAGTCAAAAGTTGTTCACATTTGTCCTGTTCAGATTTATAGTGGTGTGATATGGTCCGAATTACCTATGTTCGGATCAATGGGTAGGTTGTGACTCTAATATCTGAACTCGTCAGTAGCCCATTTTTCTAAGCTTTGCAAAGTGTCTTTGGAAGGGTTAAAAAAATTACCAATTCAAAGTCATTATCAATTTCATCCCACCTGCTTACATTGTCCGATCTAAGAAGTTTATTTTCTATCACCAACCCAGTTCGAATTTTTTCAGGACTGGTTTTTCTTCCCAGAATTCTAAGAGTTTCCTCTTGGATCGTGGGACACGTGTCAGTATTTGGTTCGACCTACCAGCCGTTATTTTCTTAGATCGACGCACCCACTAGGTCTAGAAAGTTACCTAGGTTTCAATTTTTCACATGTTTGCGCAGCCCTTAATCATTGCAAAAAACCCATTTTAACTTCTCCTTGGTAACTGCTGCTTTATACTGTTATATATATACTCTTTTACTATTTCATTATCTTCCACACTTAAAGCTTTCCTAGAGATAAATTCATCTTCACCTTCAAATTGTTGTTGAGATATTATATGTTCACAACGAGAAAAGCTTTAGTTAAAGGTGGTTGGTTGAATTTGTCAGAGTTATAGAGAGCAAGGAAGGTAGAGAGAGAGAATCGTATCGCCGCCGGCCTCCTAGTTTCTCCAGGCGAGAAAACTAGTCAGCTAATTCAGGACGCCGATCAAGGGTCATCCTCCTCTGAACACCCTAGACTCAAACATCTTTCATGTAAACCAAACCTTTCATCCCTCCCTTCTGGCTTTTCTGTACAAGAGTCTCAACACCCTGTCTCTAAGGAAGAACCCGTTTCAAGCACTAGAAAACCTTCGCCATTTATAGTTATTGGCTTTGACACAGAAAAGTCACCGGAGAAGATAACCCATTGCCGGACAACTCGCCAAACCAAAACCCAGTCCACACCATCAATGTCAAAACCCTCCGGATCGGAGGTAGCTAAAGCGACTCCGCAAGCCAATCCCTCCGGATCACAGAATTTACCAGACACTAGGCCTTCAGAGGCAACAAGCGCTCAACCACCCGAACAGCTTTCAACGATGGAAACTAAACAACCTTCCTCAAAGGAAAATGACAAACCTTCCACAGTGGTGGAAGAGATTATGGAAGACAGCATTGAAGAGGCCCTATTCGAGACCGAGGCATCAGGTCAAACGGGAGATGCTGCTTCTGATACGAAAGGTAAGAGTAAGGTAAGAGTTTGTAAGACTCATCTAGACTTGCTTCTGGAGTGCTTAGAGGGTAAGGTAGGCCTTTGCTTCAAACATGTCAGTGTCAACTTGATGGCATCAACTACGTCTACACCCATACTGCTGAGTTGGGATGAATTCGAACCAAATGGGGGATTTCAGAGTCTGTAAAGGCAAGGATACCAATTACTCCGGAGACCCCAATGGACTGCAAACTGAATCTGGTGGTAGTGTACACCGAAGTGCTAAACTGGGGACTCCGGTTCCCTCTAGACCCAGAAATCGTTAAGTACTTTCATTTAGTCAAGATTTGTCCAAGCCAGTAAAGCTTCAATGCATGGTACACACTCCTTGCTTGTATCATGGTATCCAGGTTGTCAAAGATCCCTCTTCCGATGGAGCAGTTTGCTGCTGTACCAAGCTTGTGGAAGAACCATCAGATTCCATTCTACCATCACAACATGGGAAATGACTTTAAAGTTGTGGATGGCCTGTTAGAGTCCGAAAAAACTTGGAGGACACAGTTCCTATTCGTTAGTGGAACATCGGACAACGACAGGAAGATCAAATCCAATACCAACCCTAGCTTGCTGACTAGTAGGTGGAAAAGTATAGGTAATTTTCTTTCTTCTCCTTGTCCTACAAGTTTTCCTTCTTAAATTATTATGACTAGTTTGTTACCTCTCTTTAGTTCTACCGAAGGAGTTCACCAGCCATTTGGAAGAATGAAAAAATACATGTTTAAAGCTCAATACATGGGCTTCATAACGGTGGGGGAATGCTTTCCACAATTTTTTTACATCGAGAAATTTTGTGAGGTCTCACTTGTGGAACACCACAGGCCGAAGATACTTTTTCATCGGAATAGCTAATCAACCCTCCTCCTACTGATGTGATTCTCAAAAGGACAGAAGCCAAATATGCCAAGTTGTTCTTACCTTCCAGGGCCAAAGCTCCCAGCAAAATAAAGAACACAAAGAAGAAGGCTGCAACAGAGCTTGCTCAACAGCTGCATAAGGGACGGGTTCGGGGAATCGGGGGGGGGGGGGGGGGGGGCATTGATGCAGCTCTGCTAAAAGCAGTAGAAGTTGAAACTGTGAGAGAATCTTAAGGGTCAAAGAACCCAGCAAAGCCCCCCAAAAACGATAGAAAGCGCAAGGCCAGTAGTGATGAAAAAGTTGCTAAGAAGAAAAAGGTCACCCTGGGGAAGAAATAATTTTTTGTCCATTAGAAATCCAACCACCACCAGCCCCTGCTGACCCTGATTTGCAAGAGGAGATCCCAACAGACCTTCAGTCCGGAGAGATTGCTGGTGGAGGGAATGATGAAGTGGACCTCTGTGCCCTCAAGACATCGGTTTGTACTTTAATGATTTTGAGAAGGATGATTTAGCAGGTCCCTATCGTCCCTCCAGTTTCTCCAACATGGTGACCTATAATGGGAAATCATTCTCCATATCTGGAGAGCAAGATGTCTTGAGCCACGCCCTCCTCGGTTATATCCGACCAGTACTTGATCTAGAGAGGCAGATGAAAAGTCAGACCAACTTTATCAATTTCCTTACTTCTGACAAACAATCTCTATCAAGTAGTCTCCTAAGCGCTCAGCAAAATATAGAGGAACCGAAGAAGGAGAAGGAGGCACTGAAGAAGGAGAAGGAGGATTTGGCAACTAAGCTAGCAACGTCGGAAGCAGCCAAGACTGAGCTCCAAACTAAGTACTCTGACTTAGAAACTTCTTCCTCACAAAACCTCACAGCATTGAAGGAGGAGTTGAAGACTAAGGATGGTGCCATTCAAACCCTAACCAATGAGAATACTAAGTTAGAGAGCACCGTTTCAGAGATGACCAAGGAAAATGAGGTCTCGAAGAGCCAGCAAGAGCAGGCTATCAAGGTAGGTACTGAGGAGTATGATAATGGAGTTATAGACTCCTTAGAAAAATAGATGATGGGATCAAGTCTGACATGGTGTTGTTGTTCTATGAGACCTTCCCTATGAGGACCCTTGGTCCCTTATAGAAGTATGTGGAGTACGAGGACATCCCATTTCATACTCTAGCAGATGGTGACAAGCGCAACTATTCCAGTGGAATAGATTCCAAAACCGATGATGAAGAAGGAATATGTGAGAGTTCGAGTACCGAACTCAAAATTCCTAAAAAAGATGATGGTGGTGGTGAAGGAACGTTCGAAGCGAACAAGCACTAACGTTTTACCATGTATTATTTTTTGTATTTGTGAACAATTAAAGTCCTTGGATGGCCAATGCACATTTTGTATTACTATTCAGTTAGAGTCCAAATAAATTATTTGAACATCCAAAATCCTTGGATGGCCAAGGCATGTTTTGTATTACTGTTCGGTTTAAGTCCGAGTAGGTTTAATTTATCAAACTTTCTTTTTGTTTAACATATTTCCTTAAAAATTTTCATAGATCATGTTTAAGTAGCCTCTAGCATTTCAAAAGTATTGAAGTGAGAGTGTTTAATATCTCCAATAACATATATTTAATAGTCATAACCAACCATCAAGTTTATCTGATCCACCAAAGATCGAAGGTATTGAACAAATGATTTTTACTTGAATTGAATTATAGTAAAATCACTCCAAATTTTTTAAGAAGATATTATATATTATTTAAAAAAAGACCGGACACCACATTAAAACCTCCCCGCGCCACCAGGATAAGAAAGATTATGCCCCCTAATATTTACATTGGTATATAACAAGTATATATTTACACAAAAACTTTATTCTAAATATAATCTGAGATGTTCAATATTCCATGGGTGCTTCAAAACTCTCCCTTCTTTGTCTTGAAGTCTATATGTCCCAGGTTTGAGCTTTTCACATATCTCATAAGGGCCTTCCCAGTTTGGAGCCAACTTACCAAACTGCTTCTCATTGGTATGTAAGAAAACCTTTCTTAACACCTTAGCTCCTGGATGAAAATCTCTTCTTTTGACCTTGGAGGAAAATCTGCTCCGCATTAAAACCTGGTAGTGAGTTGTTCTTAAGTATGCTTAACCCTTCTTTCTTCTATTAAGTCCAACTGACTCCTAGTTTCTATCTCATTAGCTTGTTCGGAATATTTGTGGACTCTGTACGATGGTAAGATAGTTTCTATATGGGTAATTGCATTCATCCCATACACCAATGCAAAAGGAGACTCTTGTGTAGCAGCCCGAGGAGTAGTTCGGTAGGCCCACAACACTTCTTGTAAATAACTTGGCCACTTCCCCGCAGCACCTTCTAAATTCTTATTTAATCCAGATAAAATGATCTTGTTGGCAACTTCAACCTGGTCGTTTTCTTGTGGATGGAAAGGAGAAGGAAAACAATGTTGAATACCTCTAGAATCACACAAACTATCCATATCTTTGTTATCAAACTGTGGCCCATTGTCTGTAGTAATCTTTTGAGGGACCCCAAATTTGCAGTATATATTGGATAAGATAAATTTAATGACAATCTTGGATGTGGTCCCTGCTAAGGGAGCTGCCTCTATCCATTTTGAGAAGTAATCAATAAAAACTATAATAGTTCTGGACCCCCCGGACGCCATAGGTAGAGGTCCAACTAAGTCCATTTCCCATCTGGCAAAAGGTATTGGCTCAGAAATAGACTCCATAGATACTATTGGCACATGAATTTCATTGACATACCTTTGACATGGATCATATTTCTTTACCATTTCTTTAGTATCTTCCATTATGGATGGCCAATAGTATCCAACTTATAAGACTCTCCGGGTTAGCGCATTGTATCCACAATGTGCTGAGCATTCCCCATCGTGCAGTTCGGACAAAAGGACTTGAGATTCTTCAACCCCCAAACAACGTAGGCGAGGTCTACTGAAATATTTCTTATACAGAACTCCCATTATCATAAAAAAACCACATGCCTTGTGTTTAATATTTCTTGCCATAACTTTGTCTGAAGGCAAAGCCCCATCAGAAATATATTGAAGGAGGGTATATCTCTCGTCTTTAGGTTGAATCACTTGTATGCTCATACTTTTCCCATCTTCTTTGTTTTGACTTGGTTTTATGGACGAGCATTCTTGTATGTGAATCCAAGGGTAGGACTCAGAATATGCTATAGTTACTAAAGAGTCTGCTAGTGTTATTTCTGATATCGGAATATGCTCATAACAAACACTCTTAAATTTTGCTGCTACTTCTTTCAAAACGAGTAAGTACTTGATGAGTTGCTCCTTCTTGACCTCAGACTAAAATTGAGCGTGATGGATGAGCTATTGAGAGTCACTCATCAACCGAAATCTCCTAGCCCTACATAGGAAAGCTAATTTAAGACCAGCTATAACTGCCTCATATTCGGGCTCATTATTACAGGCCCTGAACCCAAAGCATATAGATTGGTACATTTTATAACCATACGAAGAGGTTAAGAAAAATTCATCTCCACAACCCATTGTACTTGATCCACCATCAGTTCGGACCACCCACTCTTTCTTGGTTTTATCTCCTAAATTTTGTTTGGAATTCCTATCTATATGGAATTCTACCAGGAAATCAACCACTAATTGATCTTTGATAGTTGTTTGGGGGGGGGGGGGGGGCGGGGGGAATCAATGTCATAATCGCCCAATTATACTGACCACTTGGTCATATAGCTTGATATATCTTTCTTTTGAAGAACATTCTTTAGTGGGAAAGATGTTCGGACAATGATGGAATGAGATTGAAAATACGACCTCATCTTTCTTGCTGCAATCACTAAGGCTAGTGCTAACTTTTCAAGCTTTAAATACCTCTTCTCATCACCTAATAAACTTTTTCTGGTGTAGTATACCAGAGGAGTATAATTGTCGACTTCTCTTACCAGAATTACACTTATAGCACATTCTAACACAGCCAAGTATATATAGAGCGTTTCTCCTTGAACGAGTTTGAAAAGAGTCTTCGGTGAAGATAAGTGTTTCCTTATCTCAACAAAAGCTTGTTTGCACTGTGGAGACCAATTAAACTCTTTAGCATTCTTCAAGGTTTGGAAAAATGGAGCACATTTGTTCGAAGACCTTGAAATAAACCGGTTTAAGGCAACCAACCTTCCGATGAGCCTTTGGACTTCTTAAACATTCCGAGGAGGATCCATTTCCAATAGGGCATTAAGTTGATCCGGATCGGGCTGGATATTCTCACTTATTACATAACCCAGAAACTTTCCAGATCGGACCCCAAATACACATTTTTCTAGATTTAATTTCAAATCCACAGCTGCTAAATTAGCAAATGTTTCTTGAAGATCAATTATGTGCAAATCCTCCTCCAAGATTTTAACCATCATGTCATCTATGTATACTTCCATATTTCTTCCATTCTGATTAGCGAATGTTTTGTTCACCAACCTGTGATAAGTATTCCCAGCATTCTTTAACCCAAAGGGCATCATCTTGTAGCAATGAAGACCTCTGTCTGTTATAAAGGTAGTGTGATCTTGATCCTTCGGATCCACCTGTATCTGGTTGTATCCGGAGAAAGCATCCATGAAGAACATAAACTTGTTTCCAGACATAGAATCTACCAATTGATCTATCCGGGGGACGGGATAGAGATCTTTTAGGAAAGTTCTGTTAAGGTAAGTGAAATCATTGCACATACGCCATCTCCCGTTCTTTTTCTTGACTAACACCGGATTGGAAGTCCATAAAGTATATTGGAATTCCTTTATGTGTCCCATCTTGGTAAGCTGATCTACCTCTTGAACTATCATATCTTCTTTTTCCTTAGAAAAAGCTCTTCTTTTTTGTACAACCGGTGCACCATCACTATGGATGGACAGCTTGTGTGAAATAACACTTGCGGGTAATCTAGCCACATCACCATTGCACCAAGCAAACACATTCTGATTGTTCAGTAAAAAAGTCAACAACTTCTTTTTTAATTGTGGTGCCATCTTGGAACCAACCTGATATTCTTACCCTCTGCAAGGGAGTGAGTTTCAACTTCTTCAATGGGTATTATGACAGTGGGAGCTTCTCAGCGGTCATCAATCTCACTTTCCCCAGCAAAAGGCTCTAGTAACTGCTAATCTTCCTTAATCTGAACTTCCCCTAGAGTCTTAAGAGCAAGAGCTGTTGCATAACACTCTCTGGTTATCTTCTGACTACTTCGGACAACGCCTACTTGTCCTTGAACTGCATACTTTAAAAACGGATGGACTGTTGAGGCCACATCATGTATTCTGGAAATCCAAGACCTCCCAAAAATTGTAGTGTATGATGTGGGGCAGTCTACCACAACGAATGGTACTCTTACCATATTTTTAAAAGGCCCCTTGCCCAACAACACTTCTTCTTCGAATTCCCTAATTATATCCGCAGAGATCCCTATGAAGTCCATAATAATTCTGTTTGAGTGTTGAATAACAGCCGGATTCCTCATCTGTTCATAAGAGCTTAAGAAGAGGATTTTTACCGAACTGCATGTATCTATCAAAATCCGGCGTATATTATTGCCTCCAATAGATGCTCCTATAACCACCGCATCCTCAGGAGGCCCAACAATATTCCTCAAATTATCCTCATCAAAAATTATGAATGGGAAAGGGTTTTGGCACTGATGGGAAGACATTCCCCCTTCCAATTGAGTGGAAAAAACTGTGTACATACCTCTTTCTTGATGAAAGGGTGAGTGTTGTCACAGTATATCCTCGAAAGATGGTGAGTGACTCAAAGAAAGTGATCAGTCTGGACACCGTCCTGGTTTGTTCTGTTATGACTCCCACCTTATTTCGAGTTGATTCAGGATCCAAGTACTCAGAATCAACATCAAATCTTTCAAGAATCACCATTACCCCTTCTTGGGAAGATGTTCCAGGATTGTTTGTAGGGCCCACCCGAGAAGCATTGTCAGGTCTGTTTCCACTTCTTCTTTTAACATAAGCTCCTAGTTTACCTCTTTCAATAAGGTTCTGTACTTCTTGTTTTAATGTTATGCAATCTTGAGTGTTATGGCCTATATCATTGTGATATTGGCAAAAGCAAGTATTTCGGCTTTCTCTAGAAGACTGCAAGGCTGCCGTTTTTCGAAAATGGACTTCCTCCTTAGTCTTATCATAGATAGTGGCTACATTTTCCCTTAACTCTGCAAATCACTCCGGTTGAACCCAATAACCTCTTTTACCTCTTGACTGTTGGCTCTGGGCTTGATTCTGGTTGGATTGAGTTTGTTTAGTCCGGGTGGATCCTTGTCCGGTCTCCTTAGCCTTGTAGTCGGAGTGGTTAGCGACTAGAGGAGCTGTTGTGGTGGACCTCACTTGACAATGCAGCTTGGTTTTCTTTGTTTCTTCCACATTAATATGCTTTCCCACTTGATTTAACAGACCAACCCAAGTTATAGCTTTTTTCCTGGTTACAGAATCAACGAGGTTCTCAGGATTCAACCTCTGTCTTAAAGAAGCAAATTGCCACCTACTCGAAGCAATCTGCTAATCCGTTCTCTGTATTCACGAATCGACTTATGTAGTCCTTTAAAGCCTCGATTGGTTCTTGGGCACAATGGATAATGGTATCCCCATTACCCTTCATCTCTTTAATTCCAACGAATTGCCTTCGAAAGGCAACACAGAATGTATCAAAGTTTCTAATACAGCCCTGATGTAAGCTATTATACCATTTAAGGGCACTTCCCGAAAATTTTTAGGAGAAGGTTCTGCACAAGAGTTTGTCATCAAAATTCATCATGAAATTCTTGAATTGCTCCAGATGGTTGTCTGGATCGCAACTTCCATCATACTTTTCCATTTTAGAGCTGTCAAATCTTTTGGGTGGGTTTTTAGACAGTATTTTTGCAGACAAAGGTAACTGCCTCTAGTTCTTATTACGACTAAAACTGTATCTTCATTAGGTGTTGCAAAAATACATGGTTCGGTCTGAAAGACAAATGGATCTATCAGCAACTGATCAGCATGCTTGTGGGATGACCCTCTGCCCATATGTCTTTTAAGCCTACCATGCCTATCCCTCTTTCTTGAATACTTTTTGATTAACTTCATGTTTTTTATAAATCTCCCTTAATCAATACTTGATGACAAAGATTCCTCAAGCTCCGCTTCATTCGAAGAGCTACTAGAGAACTCAGACTCCGAACTTTCAACAAGCTTAGACGGGATGTGTCTTCTTAGAGTTAAGATGAGTTATTTTTGAACTCAGATGAGTCTTTAGTGATGGATCATTCTACCTAGGATTTTCAGTATGATGAATAGTTGATGCCCCTTATTTCTCCCTAATACCTTTCTCTGCTTATTTTAGGGCCTTTAGTGCTTCTATCTCTGCTCTCAACTAATCTCGCTCATCAACGGTGTATTCTTTGTTCTCCCTGACCGTTTCCACCACATGAGGAGAAGTACCTTGCTCGTTCTGATCCATCCGAACTGGTTTTCTTACTGGTTTTGAATGTAAAATTCAGGCACTTTCGTGCTCCCATTGTGGTCACCAATTTGATTTGGTTTATTTTGGGCTAAGCGTAGTTTTGTAAAGTATTTTAGTAAATTTGGGGTACTTTGTGTTTAGTGTGAGGAGTAGTGAGATAATTAAATAGCCTATTTGTATTAAATGTTGATCACCCTCATTAATGAGAGTGGTTGGAGTATTTATACTTTTAATTAATGACCCATGCGCTTACTGGGTCAAGTTGTGAAAACGGGTCGAGTTTAAAGACCCATTAGTTTTTAAGTAGATTACCAAATAACTTAGTCAAAAGTTGTTCACATTGGTCATGTTTGGATTTATAGTAACTTATCTATCATCTAGAAAAATTTAGATATTAACATATCGTGTGTAATCGGATTAAAGTAATTGGTGATGTTATTTTTAAGGGTGAGGTTATAAGAAATACATATTTTACTATTCACATTTATCATTTTTGTCACCATCATATAGCAGAAAAAATACTATTTCATTATCGGATTTGGAATATTGTAATTTTATAGGCACATATTTTAATATGCCGAAAACAACATCTTACAAGACTGAAACATCATTCCACTAGTCGTATAATGGAATTTAGTTTTTAAAATACATACACGAATTAGAATAATAAAAATCACCACTCATGATACTCTATTTTTAATGAGTGACAAATAACAAAATTTAAAATCCAAAAGTTAAATAGTAGTCAAACATATTTTTAATTTAAAATATCCAAATCGTAACATAATCCAAGATTTTCTACCATGCTCCTCTGCTGCTTGCAAGTACACATGCACCCCATCCCCCTATTATCAAACATAGAAGCTCGCCCCAACTAAGAATTCTTATTTTCATTTTCTTGCATTCGTCTAAGAGTTGGTCCAGCAAGGTCACTGGCTCTTAAGACAACAATTCCAGTAATAATGGTAGAGAAGAAACATTTCCTTCTCTTAGGGTATTTTCTGTGGAAGAAACATGCCTCTTACCATGTCCAGTCCATGGTAGTGAAGATTTGGGTTATGTATGGTCTACATGAGTGCAAGGTAAACCGTTTCGACCATTTTTCTTCCACTTCACTACTGTCGATAACATCAGGTTTGTCCGCGAGACTGATTCTTGTTTATTCAATGGCCTTTCCATTTTCCTTAAAAGATGGGGAGTCTATGACCTCAAGTGCTAAACACCCGTTCAAGTCAATCTTACTTTAGTTCAAGTTGAACAGTCTATTCCATTAGCACTACAAATGAGGTTGGACTAAGTTTTGTAAGAATTTGTATCATTATAAATGCAATAGAAGAGTTCCATAAACTTTTTCTAATTAAGTGTTTGGGAAAGACCATCTCTCTCTATCTTGATTACCAAGTTTTTCCCCAAATATGTAAGAAGTGTAACATCATAAAAATTTGAGTTTCCCTGATCCCTTCCATCTCCATAATCTGCAACCACACCTATTATGCCTCATCACTCGTGCAAAAAAACTATGATGGACAACAAAGATCATCTTCTCCTGGCATCCTTGAGTGACATTGACACACTTCCCTCTTATGATTACAATGCCCTCATATAGGACCTTACCGACAATATTGATCATCGCTTTTGGGGAGAATGATGCTAGAATATGGTTGGCCTGCAATTCTGGTATCTTTAGTGTATCCATTGATAATAATTCCCCCAGTTTTTAAATTTTTCTATTACTTATACTTGATC